>JAJOZX010001423.1:187500-896116 GCA_023014485.1 Bathynomus jamesi
ATGAATGCCATTAAGTAGACTAAGTCAAAATTCTTAAAATAGTAAGCTCATTACACTGGCCAACAAAATGAAACTTTTTTTTCTCATCACAAACATGATCACACTTTTCTTAATGCACTTTTCGCGCTGATTCCGAATCTGGTTTTATGTTTTTTCTAGCACGTACAGTTATATAGATACACTGGTTTTGATATTTTTAAGTTTTTGATATTGCTATAAGAAAATTTATGGATGTATAGATCACACTTAGGAATGCTAAACAACAAATACATCATATACCTTATTCAATGTACTTATAAATAAAGAATATATACATTATTTTATTAAAAGCGCTGTGAGTGTGATTTCCTTTTGTAAATTTGGCCTGGATTGTCATGATACAGCATCCAACAATGGTCCGCCATCATGCTTTCATTCCAATATCCTTGGTAGCGCTTCTCCATCATCTGAATATCTTGATGGAAGCGCTCTCCTTGCTCGTCACTCACTGCACCAAGGTTTTCAGGAAAGAAATCTAAGTGGGAATGCAGGAAGTGAATTTTTAACGACATTCGACACTCCATTTCTTTGAAGGCATCAAGGAGGTTCTTGACTCCATCCTTATATGCAGGTGACTTGTTGCTTCCAAGAAAGTTTTCACATATCCATTTGAACGCCAGCCAAGCCTTCAATTCCAGCGGACTTAGGACTTTTTCAAATTCAATGTCATTCAAAACCTCCCTTATTTGTGGCCCAACAAAAATTCCTTCCTTCAATTTTGCTGCAGTAACCTTCGGAAATTTCCTTGAAAGGTATTGGAACCCTTCAGAATTGACTTTACCCATTGCTTTAACAAAAATTCTTCATTAAACCAAGTTTAATGTGAAGAGGTGGCAGATAGATCTTTTGGGGATCCACTAAAGGGACAGACTGGACATTGCTTATCCCTGGGACATATGTATACCTAAGTGGCCAGTCACTTTTGGTGTAATGTTCTATAGTGGCGCGACTGTTCCACAGGCAAAGGAAACAACAAAATTTTGTGAATCCTGACTGCATACCCATAAGCATTCTTATAACTTTTAGATCTCCACAAACATTCCATTGATGACTGTTGTATTTGATTGCCTTAAGTAGTATATCCATATTGTCATATGTCTCTTTTAGATGGATGGAATGGGCAATGGGGATGGATGGCATTATATTACCATTATGCAAAAGAACTGCTTTCAGGCTTCTCTGCGACGAATCAATAAAGAGGCGCCACTCAGATGCCACATACGTCTGAGATATGGCTGTAAATAGTCCATTGATGTCATGGCAATAACAGAGAGGACTGTCTACTGAAAAGAATGCTGTTAATTCAAAATTCCGCTTTCGGTAGTAACTAATACGAACATTGTTCTCAAGTAAATTGTTCTCCTTTAGTCTTGAGGCGAGAAGCTCTGATTTCTCTTTAGACAGCGATAAGTCTCTAACAAGATCATTCAACTGTCCTTGGGTTAACTTTTTAGGCTCTAAATGTCTACCTTCAAAAGTGTACTCTGGTTCTGTAGATGGTCCGGAAATGCCAGTTGCACCTTCATCACTTTCCATGTCATCTATGATAGAATCTAGCCTATCACTTGGGGAATTGGAATGGGCAATGTTTCATCATGTTTTACTGGTCTACGTGCTGAATCCAAGTTTGGATATACAATCTGGTGTTTGTTCTTGGCAGAAAACCCCATTAAGTTCACACTACAAAAATAACAGTCTTCATGATGATCTCTCGGCTCCCTCCATATCATGGGTATGGCAAATGGCATTGAAGCTTTCTTTTGTTAAGCCAATCACGTAATCCATTTGAACAGCCAGAACAGATTTGATGTGGCGCCCATGGTTTATCTTGGTCACCTAGATGGCAACCAAAGTATAGCTTGTATATTTTCTTAATGTCGGTTGTAATACTTCGTCGCTGTGTTTTAGTTGTCAACTGGCCGCATACGAAACAGAACTTGTCGGGGTCATTCTTACATTGTCGAGGCATGTTGACTGACCTGAGCAAACTATAAATTCAAAAAAAATGTACACCAACTTGACACAACAAGTTCTTGGACTGGACTGATCTTTTGACACACAAAGCACGGCATTGTTGCCTGAATCACAATGCTGCTAGACGTAAAAGCTCACACCTGAAATACATAAGATGTATAATTAAGATAATTGAAATAAATAAGATGAATAAACTAAAAAAACACAATAAAATAAACACATCAAATGTTGAAATATTAGTATTTTGCCTATTTAAAATGGTTAAATCTGTGTAGTTATATATATGCCTTCATCTTGAAAACTATACGTGCTAGAAAAAATCTGAATGCAGTTTTGGAATCAGCGTGAAAAATGCTATCCAGCCACCACAAATTTTACTCTGATGAAAAATCTTTGTTGACCAGTGTTATTAATAATAGTAATAAAGTACCAGGTATCAATAATGTATGCTCAATTAACCTTCAATTTACTTACATTGTTGGAACCATGGGGTCTGTATGACCCTGGGGCTGCATAATATCTTACAAAATAGTGCTATAAAAAGTCTGTAATGAAATAATCCCGCAAATGAAATGTTGTACAGGAATACCCAGATTTACGAAAGGATTAGGTTCCTGGGAAATCTTTCATAAATTGGGGAGGATTTTCCCACTGACTTTCATTATAAAAGCCAAGGTATGTTCCAGCCCCCCCCCCCTCCCAAAATCCCACCCATAACATAATAAAATAACACAATAGTTTCCAGTTTTGTCTACAGAGAAATAGCTTTTCTTGCTTTCTTAGGCACTGCACTAGTACTTCCACCTTTAAGCACACATTTGCTGTTTTTGGGTTCTACAGCAAAGAAACACAAGGGAGTAAGGTATCCACACATTTGAAACATGAGGTGCAAACAGGTTAGATGCTACAAAAAGATGCTGTATGAGATATAAACATCAGCAAAATCTCTACACAGTACACACAATACAGTAATCCTTTGTTTTATGCAGTTTTATTAAACGCGGTTTTGCATATATGTGGTAAGCCATGCCATACCTAAAATACTAAAATTTTAACAGATAAATATTGCATGCCAGTTCCACGTGCAGTCAGGGATGCCACTCCTTGGGATTTATCCCAAGATCTTGGCATTTTCTGCAATACCTTGGGATATTGGGGTTTCTTTAAACAAATATAGCAAATCTTGGGATCAGCCACAAGATATATACTGTATATATATATATCTTGGGATTTCTTGGGATTTTTTACAAGTAGATCTTGGGTTTTTTTAAATTTCTGAGTGGCATCCCTGTGTGCAGTACAATTACATACTGTAGAGCGCACCTAGTGAGTCATTATTTTTGGTTAGTAAAATTTTATTTCTTTTATTATATTACATATTATTTATATATTATTATGTTATGTGTTATTTACTAACTGTATTTATAGCTTAATACTTGTTAATAAGGTTAAATCAGGCTATATATAGGCCCATGTAACTTGTAAATGGATGTATTGGGGTAAATTGAATGTAAATATAGCGTGTCTCGTATACACAGTTTTTTGTTATACATGGATCCTGCAAGTACGGAACCCCCACTTAAAACAAGGGATTACTGTACGTATAAACAGACAAATTTTGTGAGAAATTAAGTTGTGATTAAACATGTAATATACTTATATTTTTACATGAAAAGTGATTAGCAATTGTTAATATCAACTTCAACAAACATCTACTCACTTTCAAAAATTTTTAAAATTTTTTTCGTAACTGCAGGGAAAGCTCTGTAAAATGAGGTTTGGTACAGAATTTTTTTTTCGTAACTGCAAATTTTTGTAAACCAGGGTTTCATAAATTGGGGTATGCCTGTATTTGATATTTAAGAACTTTTAATGAATAATATCATCTCTTGCAATGTTTTGACCCCCTGGTTCCTGATGAGGGTTAAGGGTAGCAGTAAAATATGCTGACATTATGATACACTTAAGTTATGATATCCCTTGATATCCCTTGGTTACTTGATAGCTGGCAACTTGGCCCAAGTCAGAGGATGACATATGGAATGAATCACAAATTAACATATCGTACAGTACTTGAAACTTTACATTTTTATTACTTGTCAACTTGGCACTGGTTTTGCTTGAAGATTCTTTGCTACACTGAGGTCAAACTCGTGGTCTTCCCTTTGTATAGTATTGATAATACTATAATCAAGATGTTTTTGTGTACATTACCATATATGGATCTTCCATGCAGGATTGTAGCATTTTTTTTATATATATTTATTAAGTACTTAAATGGCCTATCATTGGTAAGTAAATGCTGACACAATAGTAATATAGTCCAAACTTTAAAATTCTCTTAAATGTTATTTGAAATCTGCTACCAGTATCAGTTAATGTATGATATACCCATACCTGTTATTTCTTAAAGGTACCACTGTTAAGACTTCACATATTTTTTATTGCATGATCTAACTTCAAAACTTTAAATTGTTAAAAAATATATGAAGTTGGTCAGAGTATGAGGTACAATCCAAGTGGCAGGTGTACAGGACTCTGAAAGTAGCTTGAATTTATTCCAGAAGCTCATAGGTTTTTCTGGCATTCTTCAAATACCATAGCCCTATAGTACCTATCAACAACACCAACTGTGTGGGTTTTCTTTTAAGATGGAAAGGGAGCATGGGCATCTGCAGGATTTTTTCTCAGGGGAGGAGGGGTGGTGGTATTCCTTCCCTCAAAAAAATGTTGAAAATCAGATGCCTGGAAATGCTCTTCTGTGGCATTTTGAATCTTATCATCATGTGGAAATGAATTGGATGATGGCAATAATTAATGTGTTATAATGACAATAATTAGGCAGATAATTTTGTAATCTTTTCATTACGGTATTTACATTTTAATAGTTAATTTTTTGATACTATTTAAATGTCATACCATGTTATATGAATAATATATTTAATATGATACCTACCATGATTGTTGTGAGTTTTCAAATTTTCTTATGAAGTTTCAGGGAGGAGGGCTAATGCCCCCTTTTGTCCCCCCTTGTGGACGCCCATGCAGGCGAGTGAGCTATTTAAATTTAGAACTTATTAACAGGAGGCTTACAGATTCATAAGGCTTGATATGGGTAGTGTATTACAATTTGCAACAAATTTTTTTTCAAAGTTTTTGAATTATAATTAATTGATATTTTTCAACAGCGTGGTACGTTGCAGGATGAATTAATGAGGCAGATGAAAGCTGGTACACACTTGGAAGAGGTAAGGGTGAGATACATGAAATTGAAAATTAAATTAAAATCTAACTGATGTAGATTCTGTGTGTCATTCATGTTAGATAAGAAATTCCTTTAAGCGAAGAGTTAGACCTATTTCAAAAAGACTTTTGGGGATTTGTGTTACTATTATTTAACTTAAGATTTCAAAAGAACTAATTATCTATGTCTGTAATGCTTGTTGTGAGCCTGAATCCTCCTTACCCAGATAGCAACAGTATCCATTGGGCAATGTTGGTATTTGGAATGTACCAAGCACCAACTTCAGTTCAGTGGATGCCCTCTATCTGGGTATCTAATTACGTAAACCTATTCTGTATTAATCATTCTAATAAACCCTTTCTCTTGTTTTCTAATCTGTGATACTAAGAAGTATTGCTGGTAACCCCTAAA
This sequence comes from Bathynomus jamesi, assembly GCA_023014485.1. Classification (NCBI taxonomy): domain Eukaryota; kingdom Metazoa; phylum Arthropoda; class Malacostraca; order Isopoda; family Cirolanidae; genus Bathynomus; species Bathynomus jamesi. Next base: position 193,169 of record JAJOZX010001423.1, read on the forward strand.
TCATAATTATGGTTACAATATGCTATAAACTCCTAAAATAACCTGAAATTGAGCACTGAAGCTGACTGTATCTGTCTATTCTATAAATAAAAATTTTACTGTAATCACTTTACTTTTAATTTTAAAATCGAGACAAAAAAAATATGACTAACCACGAGGTTAAGATTTTTTTTTAATATTTACCCTAAACTAACATAGTTGTTTTTATCCATAATAATTATTATAGAATGTTGTTTTGACAATGTTTCATCATATATGTGAAGGAGTTCAAGTGATGCATTCTCACATACCTCACCCATTGGCTCACAGAGATCTGAAGACGGCTAATATTCTTCTGAAAGATGATCTCTCCCCTCTCATTATGGACCTAGGTTAGAAAAAGTTGTTTAGCACGTATCTTTGAGATAAAACTGAAAGAACGAAGAACAAAAAAATCCTCTAATTCATGTCTAATGAAAGGTTATCAGTGATTTCTGTTTATAAAAATTATTCAGATATCAAATTCATACCAATTAAACATTATTCTTTTCATAATTGTCAGCCACTTCTTATTTTGTGTTATACAATTATTCATGTATTGTGAAGTTTTTATTGGTTTAAACTTTTAATGAAATTTTAGCTGAATGTAAAGAATTATTATTTTTAGGATAATCTACTGCAAAGTTTAGAATTCACTTCAGGCTCTAATTTTTATTGCACGGTAGTACGTTTTACTACACTTCGATTTCCTTGATAACAGTTGAAGTTATTCCATTGCAAATTCTGTGCCCTTGCTATTCACTGTAGGATTTAGGTAACTTGTCTGGTAATAAGCATATGGAATGGAAAATAAATTAATTTATTGGTAATAGGCATATGATATGGAATGGGAACTAATTACATTTATTGGTAAAATAACTAGTTTACTTGAGTAATAAAGTGCTGTGGAAAAGATACTTGCTTTGAATAATCCACTCTTGAGACGTCTTTCATTTGGCAAAGCCATTGAGGCAATGATGTGGCAGTATTTTTCTTGTTGAAATCTACCATAGCCAAAGTGAGTTGGTTGTTTTGACAAGTAGAAGACTACTTTAACTCGTTGTAAATGATAAGGCATCTTTATAAGAAGTGGTCTTTCCAAAGTTACTGTCGACCTATTTTCTGTTTTTAAACAGGATCTATGGCGAAAGGCAGAGTAGAAATTACGGGAAGTAAGGATGCCAGAAGACTGCAGGACGAAGCGGCGGAGAGGAGCTCTATGCCTTACAAAGCCCCGGAGCTGTTTAATGTCGAGTCTCAAAGCTCCGTCGATGAAAGGACGGATATCTGGGTAGGAATCACGCGATGCTGCATTTTCCGATTTCATTAATATTAGAACAGAATACAAAGCTTGGTAAAGTGAATTGGTTCGTGTATATGAGACAACTTTAATTGCATTTTCTGGTGTTTTTTACTTTTGTCGCTTAGCTACTTCTTCCTTGAAGGGCCTCATATTCAGTACAAAATAACCAAAATACTGATTATTTTTGGGCTTACGGAGAACGTAGCTTTGTTTCTCACTTTTCCTGTAAAAATAAGAGTATATTAGGCTTTATAGTTGGTCACAGAGAGTTTCCTTAACTTCGAATGTTATAAAATGTTTTAGAATAGAATTAAATACAAATCTTTCTCTTATTTAAGTTTCTCTCGACCTGAAACAGGTTTCCTAAAAATTTCATTATAATAAAGTTGTAAATTGCAGTAATTATATTAATAATAATTCGAATGACTGAAAAAGTATCGAAAGCATTGAAACTTTTTAATTTTTTCTTCGTTCTTCGGTGTAAATTTCGGGATCAAATTGTTTATTCCATATTCAAAAACTTTATTACAATACTCTAATGTACAGAGGGCTGACAAATAGCAAATAGACACCTTCCGTTTTTTCCATAGTGTTTGATGTGATAATATAAAAGTCAATAAGTAATAACAGATTTAGAATCGTGTTGTTTTTTCCCTTTCCATTATGTAAAGGTGACACGTTCTGGAATTCCATTAATGAGCTTTGCTATTTGTTCTTGAGAAGAATCATCGGGGAGTCTATTTACTTTTGTCAATCCTCCGTGTACGCGTTCGATTGATGAACGCGTCTCGCGTTAAAGGTGTTAAGTATTAAATGTTAGATACAAAGCTATACCCATTTGAGCTATAGCATTTGGTCAACTGGGTATACCATCGCCACTCTAAAACACTAACTTAATCTGACCTACAATGACTCGTCTATTTTATTCACGCCAATCAGATATCGTTAGCAGAGTTAGATATTTGTTAGATACGATATACCCAAATGACCTTTTCGGTCATCTGGGTATAGCGGTACTGTTGTAATGTTGTGTCCTTTTTTCAGTCTTTAGGATGCTTGTTGTACGCAATGTGTTTTTACAAGTCCCCCTTTGACACCGTTTACGAGAGAGGAGACAGCGTGGCCTTGGCTGTAGTTGGGGGCAAAGTGCCATTCCCCGAGGAACATCCTTATTCCGATGTGAGAAAAGATTATAATAATAATTTCCCCATCAATTTTTATGATTAAAATTCTCGTATGAACTTCTACAATTTTTAGTAAATATAATGTGCAGTATTAGTTCGGGGTTCTTGTTTGTCACAGGATGCAACATTCAAACGGGTGAAGATTTTTGATTATTCCTCGCGTGAATCTTATACAAGTGAAAGTATTGTAACACTTTTGAGTGTCTCGTGTCTCGATCGGTTAGCGGTTATGGCACCGCCCGGCAGTGTTGAGATTCGAGTTGTGATTGAGATTCCGCTGAGTCGTGGGTTCGAACCCCAGTGCTGCCTAGAGCTGGGTGGTTGTCTTTTCTGTATCTTGCGTCACGGCGGCGGCGGCGCCGGGCCGGCAACTCCGCTTTAATTGACTGGCCAAAGTATTTCAGGCTCGAGACCCTATCCCCTCACTTCCTCCCGAGATATGGGACGTTGATTTTACTTTTATGACGCTTTTCACCCAAACTTTGAAGTACCATATTAAATATAGGATTTACGTATATAAAGGTTAATCCTTCGTAAGGATATAAACTTGATAAAAAGACTTCACTTTGATACTAATGGAATGGATTGTTGATATTTTGGGCTAAATGAAATTATATATTATTTTCTACTGTAGTTTTACTCGCTGAATTCAATAATATATATCTTATTTTGGAGAAATTAATAACAAAAGAGTTATAGTCCGTTTATTTTATTTAAAAGTAGAGATTGCATTTAAGATTTCAATAAAAATGTCCTTTCCTTTTTGTCTTCTCCTCCACAGAAATTCACATAAATAAGAATCTATCATGTTTCTAGATGTTACCCAATGTCTCTTGTTCCTTTGTTTAGCTAAATCAACTGTACGCCCTTGACGATTGGTTAGGTTAGGTCGTGATATTTTCGTTAGTCAGCCTTATAAGGTTAACTAAAGAAGGCTGGAGAAGAACGTTATTTCCTTAACTCTGTTTATGAAATTCCATTTATCATCCATAACAATATCTACAAAAGAGAGAAAAAAATTAATAATTATAACCATAACTAATTAAAGCACGAATACTTTCTCCAAAATAAAATATATATTATTGAATTCAGCAAGTAAAACTACACTAGAAATTGTTGCTGGGGTAGAACGGAAAAGATCCATATTTTGTGTTTTTGTTTTCATTGTAATTGGCATATTTATTTTAACAAATCACTCATTATATTCCAAGATATCATTTAACCTCATTATAAAATGCATTTTTGAGCTGCTGATTTAGATACGACTTCACCTTTACTATGACTAAACGTAAGGAATGGGACAGAGGAAAGTAGTGTCACAAAACCAAGGAATTATAGGAAGCTTTTACGATTTGAATGTTTTCATCAATTCCCAACATTTTCTTACCAGTTTCCAACGTTTTCAGGATTTGGTTGAGCTTATCAAATCGCTAATCAAAGTTTGTCTGGACGAGAGGCCTTACATCGATTGGATTATTCAGAGCGTAGACCAGTTACTAAAAAAATCCAGTGGAGTTGTATAGCATTTACTTCTCATACGCTTGTTATTAATTCACTTTCAGAAAGGATTCCAAATAATTAGTCTCTAACAAGGATTAATATCTCTTATGCAGTATAAAGTGGATACATATATAGGTATTATATATATATATAAAATATTAACCCTCTTTGTGTCAATTTGAGGAATAATATCACAGATTACAGAACAATAACCAGATAGGACAATAAATAGGATTAAGTCCTGCCTAGCAACCAAACGTTGCTAGGGACGTTTCTAAGGTATTACCTATTTTTCATTCATACGGAAATGTAATTTGTGATACTTATACTTTTGACTTAAGATTGACTGCAAATAATCCGATCACTTAGAAAAGTGCTTAGCAACGGCCGATTGCTAAGCAATTAACGTTTAGGCGAATAATCCATCTGGTTACTAGGTAATCTGTGATAATATTTTCCGATTTACGTGCCTGTCATGTGGATGTAGTGATTCGTGAAAAATATTTGAAAATTAATATTTATATTAATATTCAATATTAATAAATAATAATGGTATTTAATATAGAAAATTTAATATTTTTTATACATTAGGATCAAAATTCGTATCACTGACGATTCAAAGTAGCTTATTTGTTAGAGAAATATAGTTTTATATCAATTGACTTTGGATATTAGTTTAGTGAAGATTGCATAATTTACCCTTTGTAGTTACTTAACTGTAAGAAATTTAGTTAGGTTAAAATTAAAATTATAAATAATAAAGACACCAAGAAAATATATTGACCAATTTAATTTATTTTTTGTGCGGGTTAATTAATTAGTTACAACTGGATGTTGTTACCTGTTGAATTGTACTATTTCCCTGATTTCAACTTTAGGGTAGGTACTGTATTGCCACAATATGGACCAAATAACGATATCTTCTTTCAGTTTTGTACTTGGCACTGTTATTACTTTCTCCAGTAAATACCCATACCCAGATACTCGCGCTTCTCTTTCTAATTAGGTATATGAATGCATCAGTATCACTTAATCAGTGATTCATATTCAAAGAAAGACTTATTTCAAAAAGAATTTTTGAATGGTGTTTTTTAGAGTTAATTTTAGGGTTTCTCATTGTAAATATATTTGTGGAATCCATCTTTGATACGTCATTTTGACCATTATATCGTTATTTATTTAAAGGGAATCTAAATTGAAAATTTAATTAAAATAGCAGTTATGCGCTCTCACACACACACACACACACATTTTAATTATTTTTATTAATTTAACTTTAAATATATGATTTTAGGTATAATAAAAAAGTTTCTTTAACTAATTGTGGTTTTTAAAGCATTACAAAACTTCGACCTTGTCGAGAGTCGTACAACCTGGAATTATAAGTGTTTATTTGCACCTATTACAACCGGTTGGTCGTCTCTTCATTTCCTTCCCCTCCCTCTCCTCCAAGTATTTTCTCTGTTGGAATGTTAACGACTAAATCCAGGTATCAATCGTGGATTTTGCTTTTTAACTGAAATTGAATCTTTCGAGGAGCCTTCAATTGTTACTACAACTACTGATGTTCAGTAGTAGTGGTAGTTAACCCGTTTATTATGGTTAGGTTTTGTACATTAATTTTAGGCGTTTCTCTTGAATACAGTCTTTTCAGTTACCCTTCCTCCCTTCACTTTTTTTTTTTTTTTGTGGCAACGAATTCTATGCAAATCGTTAAAAACTACTGTATTTAGTTCACCTTTTCTTATGGCGTTATTTACCTTCCATCCTTTTAACTCTTAACTGAACCCCAATTTCAGTTTTTTGCTACAAATTTAGGGTGAGCTATGAAAAAAAAAACGAATACCAAGTGTCGGATTTTTGTCACAAATAAATTGAAGTCATTATTACTTATTAAAGTGTGTTCGATATTTTCATATTACGTTACAATATATATATATATATATATATATATAGATATATATATATATATATATATATATATAAATGGATCTCATATAATAAACGATTTTAATGTAGAGAAATTATTTTTCCACTTTAAATTGCTTAAGTGTGTTCAACCCCTTCTTAGTATGCCTTGTACCCTCCAGGTTACCCAAGTGATAGAGGGTCGAGCTGTTAATCTAAAGCTCCTGCCTCGGTTCGAGCGTTGGCTCGGACTTAAGATGTCAATATTAAAGAGCCGCTCCGGTCTTCTTGGCCGGTAGTAGTTTGGATCTCGCATAAAGTTGGAGGTCTCCTTCATCCCATGACCAGGTCGATATTAAGGATGTTAAACAACGCGCATATATATATATATATATATATATATATATATATATATATATATATATATATATATATATATATATATATATATATATACACGACGCTGCCCCATTTAAACAATTGTTCAGTTTCCTGCTTTTACCGCCACGTCCAGACTGAAATAAACGCGCAAACTTTTCAGACACACTAGCTTCTACCAACTGCTCGAGAACACGTAAATGTGTCAGTACAGTGACATCATTCTCGATATCTTGAGAACCTTTGAAAAGAGGGGCCAGAATGTAATGTCTCCTTTTCTGAAAGCAATTATTATACCAAAACTGGGGTCTTTTCGGTTTGACGGACTGCTACAGATTTTTACAAAAATTAACAAATCAATTATTTATAAATTTTATCCTAAGGAAATGTAAGTTAGGGTAGGGTAGGGTAGGTTAAGTTCAAAGCTGGGCACAAACCGTTAATCCGTTAATCCGTTAATCGTTAATTAACGAAGTTAACTTTTTCGTTAACGATTTAACTTTTAAGTTAACTTTGAAAATCATTATCGGACTAATTAACTTCCGTTACATTTAACTTCCGTTAACTCAAGTCCGTTAACCCAAAAAATTCATAAATAAACGTTTAAAAGTTTATATTATTTTCAGTGCTGAGCAGGTGCGCAATTAATCCGCCACTGTTAATAGTGATGAACGAATTTCCATTTCCGCAGTGCAAAATCAGGCGATATATTTGTTTCCGTCGCCACAATTTGTGTCTTACCAAATATGGTAGTTATTTATGGCATTGGTTTGAGCAAAACATGGTCGACTGTAAAATCAGGCGGAAAGATTTGCCATTTGAGTTGAATGTTTCAACTTCTTTCAAGAAATATCACGAGCATTTTAAGGCACTTTCAATAATATATATGTAACAATTACAACAAATAAATACATTCGTTTCATTTGCAGTCTGTCTCTTGCGCAACATGTTTGTGCTAGTGAATATTTAAAAATAATCGTTGTCAAGTAAGTCATGTATATTTATAATATGTCTGTGAGTACCTTATTAGTAGTCTCCTTGATACATTTCAAGAACCATAAAACTGATCAGGTAAGATTTCAATTCTCATGTCACTTTGATGACATAAATTAAGTCAATTGATGTCTTACAATGGGGGCGTTTTCACCTTAACCCTTTATGTCCTGGCGGTACTTCTAGGTACCACATCTTTAAAATCTCCATAATTATTTTTCTACCCGGTTGATCCTGCCGGTACTTTCAAGTCCCAATGTGAATTAGTTTCTTTATGAGATAATAGATGGTGTTGAGAAGTACATGTGAGCGTGTGGCGCCAGAACTTGGTCAAGACCTGGCTGGAGACCAACTCCAAGGACTTGCTGACAGATGCTGCCTTCTTGGGTGAGCAAGTGTTGGTGGACTTGTTCATCAAGTTCAACACAGCCATCCCCTCCAGTGCTGCAGTGGAGCGTTTGTACTCTATGGGCAAGGACATCCTGAGGGCCAAGAGATCATCCCTGTCTGATGAAAACTTTGATATGCTAATTTTCATGAAGGGCAACATGCATCTCATGGACAAAATGGAGAACGAGAAGAAGAGGGAAAATTAAATTATATATATATTGTGTTTTTCATTTTTTTTATAATAAAAGTTAACGTTAACGGTTTATCGGTAACTTCCGTTACACGATTAACGGATTAGCGGTTAACGAAGTTAACTTTTTGGTTAACGGTGCCCACCACTGGTTAAGTTACGTTAGGAATGAGACATTTCCTTAGGATAAAATTTGTAAATAATTGACTTGCTAATTTTCGTAAAAATCTGTAGCAGTCCGCCAAACCGAAAAGATCCTAAAACTGGATTATTGTTGTCTTAATAACTTTACTTTAGTTGACTTTGATCAGGAGTTTTAAAAACAGAATTTGGGATGACGTCACTGTATCAACGCGGTTTTTCTCGGACAGTTGGTAGGATACTAGCGTATCGGAAACATTTGTGAATTTGTGAAAATCTGGACGTAGGCCCTGAAGTTCTACAGTTTATGTTCAACAGCAGATTTACCCTATATTTTTCTGTGAAACAACCTCCAATCATTATTGTCAGTATACATTGTATTAAATCCCGCAAAATGTATTTTGTTGGCATATTTGTGTATGCTCATCCAGAGCTGGAAAGTAGCTGATTTACTGTAATGGTTACTTTTTCAGTAACTTGACAGGTAACTTAGTTACCTTCCACGAGTAATATGTAACTTTGTTAGTTACAGTTACTCTAGTTTCACATCTTAAACGTTCAGTTTGACATCTATTTTTGAGCTTCAAAGTCTGACACCGCCTCATGACAGTAAATAGCCGACGATAGAAATGCTATATAAAGTTGTTTGCCGTTTGACACTTGTCAGTTAGGCCTACAGTATGTAGGCGACGCTTACGTGCAAATAGTGTAGCTTTCGTGGATATGCTTTGTGCATCCTTTTTCGATTCGTTGAAAACTGATTAAAACTTGGATAAGATCTTAATTTCTTCTTAACTCCTTAAGCAACCATTTTTGTGGAAGTTTGTTTATTTTGCACACTTTGGCAAGCCCGAGATAGCTCGGGCCAACTTTTACAATTCGTCAAAATCGCGAAAAGGGACTAAAATTTTAATCAGATCTTCAGTTCTTCTTAAGCTCATTCGTTGACAAGGCTAGCTCGAGTATTTTAAGTCTTTTAAGTCACATTCTTCAGGTGTGAACACGGTTACAGAATGGAAAATATTGATCTTTAGTTTATGGAAAGAGGTAAGTTAAATAGCCTATGCTTCATTTACTCTTAACATAATCTGAAGTTCCTTTTTATGTAGTTTTTAAACTATTAATTGGCAACTAAAGAAGGACCTTTTCCAGTTTGTGTACCGTTTTTCATATAATTTATTTTTGCTTTATAAGGCTAACTAACGAAAATATCATGACCTAACCTAACCAATCGTCAAGGGCGTACAGTTAACCTAACGATTGGTTAGGTTAGGTCGTGATATTTTCGCTAGTTAGCCTTATAAGCCTAACTAAAGAAGCAATAATTTATTTTTGCTTCTTTTCAGATAAAAAATTAGTGATAATATCAATCTCTTTAGTTAGGCTTATAAGGCTAACTAACGAAAATATCACGACCTAACCTAACCAATCGTTAGGTTAACTGTACGCCCTTGACGATTGGTTAGGTTAGGTCATATTTTCGTTAGTTAGCCTTATAAAGCAAAAATAAATTATATGAAAAACGGTACACAAACTGGAAAAGGTCCCTAAAGAATACCAATTAGTTATAGAATACTAACAAAAGAGCAAGTTTAGTGAAGTTATATATATATATATATATATATGGTGGGAGAAAAGTTTTTAAGGATTTTATACATACAAATAATTTGTTAATAATAAATAAATTCCAATGATATCACTGCAGTGTATGCGATACTTTTCAAAGCAACTATACAAGGTTAGAAATAACCCTAGGCTAGCACAGGGAGGGGATCACCTGAAGATCACGGCCCCCAGCTTCAATTACCAAATGATATCTTCCTTAAAACTAACGAAAATATCACGACTTAACTTAACAAATCGTCAAGGGCGTACAGTTGACCTAACCGGGCATTCAATTTAATTTATTATTGGTACTGTAAAGCAAAAAAACAAGAATACATGGGGGCCCTGATCTTCAGGTGATCCCAGGAAGGTCCAAGGCCAGTGATGGGCAACCTAGGCTAGTGAGTGGGCCGCTTGAGTGGCCTTCTTTTATTTCAGTGGGCCGCAAGATTAAAAATGCATGTGCGCTAAATAAAACATGGCCCCACGAACATGCTTAAATAGGTACATTTAATATAGCCCGAAAATTTCATAAAGAATTGGAGAAAATTATTATTTATATATTAATTGAATTGTGATCAACTTCAAATAGTAAAGCAAAAGAAATCTTTTTTTATGCTTTTATGCTTATATAATAATATAAAGAAATTTTGTCAAGTCGAACAAAATTATCAGTAGATTATGGGAATAGTAATACAAATTCCAAAATTTTCATTCATGTAGACAATGGTTAGTAAAATGTCTTGGGTCGCACTTAGAAACCTGATGGGCCGCAGGTTGCCCACCACTGCCCTAGCCCTAGTCAGCGCCATATTAGTAAGGATGGAATGCAGCAATGAAGAAAAAGTGTATCTTGTATCGTCGGTTATTTCTTATAATAAATGTGAAGAAAGTTTGCGTTTATTTCAACAAAAATACCGGGTGTACATAAAGTCAGGATCTATTTTTGTGAAGCACTTGGAAATTATATGGAATTCAATCATAAAATGATAAAATGGTAACATTTATTAAATAATTAAGAGTAGGATTCGACGTGACGCCCATCAGTATCCCTGCACAGCTCAAATCGTTCCGCAGCATTTTTAAACACATTCTGGAGCATTTGCGGGGTTATGTTATCTGCAGCAGTTCGTATACGTGTACGTAAGTTTTCAAGACTCGTAATCTTCGTCTGATAGACGTGCGATTTGATAAAGCCCCATGCAAAGAAATCTAAAGGGGTTAAATCTGGTGATCTCGCTGGCCAAGGTCTGTTGCTTCCGCGTCCGATCCAGCGATTTGGAAAACGTCCATTTAGATAATCCTGAACAATTTTGGCATAGTGACAGGGAGCACCATCATGTTGATAGACGACGGTACTAACAATCCTATCCCCGTCGTCTATCAACATGATGGTGCTCCTTGTCACTATGCCAAAATTGTTCAGGATTATCTAAAATTCTAAATGGACGTTTTCCAAATCGCTGGATCGGACGTGGAAGCAACAGACCTTGGCCAGCGAGATCACCAGATTTAACCCCTTTAGATTTCTTTGCATGGGGCTTTATCAAATCGCACGTCTATCAGACGAAGATAACGAGTCTTGAAAACTTACCTACACGTATACGAACTGCTGCAGATAACATAACCCCGCAAATGCTCCAGAATGTGTTTAGAAATGCTGCGGAACGATTTGAGCTGTGCAGGGATACTGATGGGCGTCACGTCGAATCCTACTCTTAATTATTTAATAAATGTTACCACTATCATTTTATGATTGAATTCCATATAATTTCCAAGTGCTTCACAAAAATAGATCCTGACTTTATGTACACCCGGTATAATAAACCACCACCGAATGCAACCACTCTTCGATACTGGAAGCTCGAACTTTTGGAAACGGAGCCTGGTAAAAGATCGTCCAAGAAGCGGAAGGCCAGTAACGGCGACAGGAGACAGCAACAAAGAAAATGTCCTCGCCAGTTTTCAAGTCGATCCAACAACTTCAACGAAAAAAGTCAGAGGAATTGGGTATTTCCAAATTTTTAGTAGCAAAAATATTGAAATTGTAGAGGTACCACGATTACAAACCCATTTATTCTCAGCTCATGTACGACGATGTTTCTGATAGACGGATACAGTTTGCTGAAACAATGAGACAAAAGTGCAACAGTGATCCAGATTTTTTTGGAAAGATCAAATTTTCAGATGAATGTGTCTTCGGTTTAACGAATAAAGGAAACAAACAAACACGGCGAAAAAAAATCCCAAAATAGGATTGGGTAAACCCGTTAAAACGGCCACACTAACAGTTGGGCGTCCATTGGTTATTCAGGACTCGTTTCCTTTGACATATCGAGAGATACGATGAATGAAAAACGCTATTGCCAGGTATTGAGGGACAAAGTTTTGCCATAGTTTACTAATGGCGTTGGCAGGAATTGGTTTTATCAACATGATGGAGCGCGCCGCCACATTACTCTGTAGTTGCCCGTAAGATTCTGGATACTAACCCTAAAGGAAGATGGCTCGGGCGGCGATGTCACCTGATTTAACTCCATGTGATTTCTACCTTTGAGCTTATTTGCCTGACAAACTCTACACTCCTGGTTAATCTATCCAAATGTGAATGCCCTTTGCCGCAGAAAAGATGAACAACTGAAAAGGACCTCATTCGATATGTTCAGAAGAACAATGAAGAGTTTCAGAAAGAGAATCCACAAATGTATCATAAAGGGTGTTTCAAAAGTCTTTACCCTTTTTTTCCCCAAGGACCCTAAGGTGACCATACATTCAACACAAACCTTTATAAAATGTTTATTGAGCCGTTTTTTTAATTTTTCTGAGTGGGTTGTGTCGGTTCTTGGCCTGCGTTCGCAAGAAATGACCGTCCGGCTCCGAAAATCTGCTCTTGCGACCACTTCGCTCTTTGTCCGCAAAATCGGTAACGCTCCCGCTCAGGTCCGCTTGCCACCACTCTTTGACAGTTTTTTCACAGATATTCAAGCGTTGTGCGACCCACGCCACAGATACAGGGTTTTTCAAACCTGGAACTTTGAGCTTGTGATCAGCGTGACGAATTCTCCGAATCATGTCTGCACGAGCTCGATGTGCCTCCCCAAACGCAGCGCAAGCAACCCGAGTTTTCAATTGCTCCATCGAACCTGACATATTGACTTGCGTGGCCTCTGATTGTGTTCACGAAGTGTGTGCACGCTCTGACAGTTATGTTCGCTCGGGTGTTGAACGTATGGTCACCTTAGGGTCCTTGGGTAAAAAAAGGGGTAAAGACTTTTGAAACACCCTTTACCGGATGGAGAGCGCTTTGAAGATGAAATTACAATTTAAAAAAAAATATTTGTATGAATAAAATTCTTAGACATTTTGTTTGATTTGTTTCATCATTTGAACACGTATCTCTATAATATTGTTAACTAAATAGTTGTATGTATAAAATCCTTAGACTTTTCTCCCACCCTACACACACACACACACACACACACACACACACACACACACACACACACACACACACACACACTATATTATAAGAAATTAATTTCCTCAGCTTCTGAAATTAATTATTACTACTAAAATTTAAAAGAAAAAATTTATTATAAGATTTAACTACTAGTCCGGTTGCACGGGGTGGGAACCCTGCATTGTTTGTTATAAAGCAAATCTTGGCATATTTTGAAAGCTTATACCACCCCATTCAAGAATCCATCGGGTGTACACCTGACCCCCGCTTGGCTTTTTCAACATGGCCGGCGAAACTGAAAAATCCCATATCCTGGTCAATACTTGATGGATTTTGATGATCTTGGTGTCATTTCTAGGGTTTTTTAGGATGATGAGTCGATCTGGAGGGGTTGCAGATACTTTGCGAGTCGTTTTGGCCCACATTCGTCAATACTCAAGGTCATTGGAGGTCAAACGCCCCCCGAAATAAGGAATATCCCGGGCAGTCGTGGAGATATTTTTGTGATCTTACTGTCGTTTTTATGGTTTTGGGCGAGACAGTAGTTCTATAGGCATATGATAACAGTAGGATATCATTTTGCAACTCCATGGGTCAAGTCAAGGTCATTTGAGGTTAAAGTTTGGCCTTGAAATATGATAATGCCACAGTTGACATCACTGTATTTGCTTTATTTCAGTGACAATTTCTACAATTTAGCTAACTGCTGAGCACTTAACATCTTTTCTGCAGATAAAACCAGATCATAATGCTTAAATGACATAACCCATATTATATGGATATTCGGATATAAACCACAATTTATGCTGAAGTGCAGGGCACATGCATTCTATGGAAGGTTGCAAAACTACAAGATATGACCTCGTAAGCAAAACAAAGCTCACACCTAGCTGGGGGATTGGCATTGACAACTTTGATGCAGTTATTCACGTTAGGTAACCATTTATTGGGGGCAAATATCAAAAGACATGGTTGTGTCAGGATCGTCAGGATCATCAGTCTGCTCTTCGTTTGCGTTTTGGGTCAATGGATTGTTGCAGTCCAAGCCACTGCCACATGCACAGAACATTGTGCAAGGGATTCCGCCTCCCATGCAGCCGCAGCGACTTCCCCTGCATGCTGATTGTGATTTACACCCACATCTGATTAGCTTCAGAACTTCATCTGGTGCTAAGCGCACTCCTTCACCAACTGTTTTTGGGATGAGAACTCTGTTTGTTTCGTCTCTCTCCCACCCATAACACTGGGGAACAAATTTCAACTTTTTGTCTAGTGAATTAGATTTGACAGTTAGTTCTAGGTAATTTGGGTGCGCTGAGCACGAATTTTTACTCGGTTTTGCTCTATCAGGTCCTGATTTTGCTCAACACCCCTCCTCTTTCGTCGTATTCATAAAAAGGTTTTTTTCTCAATACTCGCTGTCTTTTTGCAGTTACACATTATGCAACTAGGTTTTTATCTAGGTATTTGTACCTATTGTTATGGTATTGTTGTATTATGTATATTTTATATATGTAACACCCTAAAAATATTTTTAATTTTGTCATTTTTAACCCATTTTAATATTAGTAAATTAAGCTAAAAATATCATAGAATTCTAAAATTTTCTCGAGCATTCCTGTTCTCTGTAGAGTATTCTAGAGGGACAACTAAAATATATAAAAGCGACTCGTTTCCAGAGTTAATCAGTCAATTCAATCAGTCAGTCAGTCAGTCAGTTGAGTTAGTTAATTAAGTTTGGGCATTAACATAATTTTGAATTGGCATATGATTTAGTGAGTAATTTTGTCATCGTGATTTAATATAGTTGATTTAATTAGACGTAATTTATATTGTACCTACTCATCCGTGTTTCTAGTTTAATTTCATAGATTGTAAGTACCTATTTCATAATAAGTACCTATTTAAACTAATTTTTTGTGTTTATATTTCAGATTTTCTTAAATTTATATGAATTAAGGGCTTTAAATACCTTTACAAATTGGCAGAACAATCAAGCAATATGTCATCAAGTACTAGAAAGTTCAAATGCAAAAACAACCCTGATTCCTTCTGTTATATATGTGGAAATTTTACACTTCCACATCAACGAGCAAATATAACTGACTTCGTAAAAGAGCTTACTTAGCTTATTTTGGCATAAAACTGGGGGACCAAGATAAATCGTGGGCTCCACATAAAGCCTGCACTATATGCATTGAAAGACTGCGACATTGGACGAAGGGTTCGGATTCAAAAATACCTTTTGGAGTTCCGATGGTAAGTTTATGATTTCATAAAACTACGTAATTTAATCACTAGTATACTGTAACTTACCTAAATGTAATTGTAACTTAGGTACATAAACAAAAATTTACAGAAAATGTTTATAAGAATCTCAAATATTGCATAAGGTTGAAACACATAGAAATGTTAAATGTTTGGTGATAACTTTTGATAAAATTCATAAAAACAAGTCTCTCGTCGCTTTTGTTAACGCTTTACAATTTTTTTTCCATATCAGGTGTGGCGAGAGTCTACTAACCATGAGACCGATTGCTACCTTTGCTTAGTCAAGACTTCGGGCTTCACTAAGAAAAATAAACATTGTATCGAGTACCCAAATTTCGACACCGCGATACGACCTGTGCTACATTCAAATGAGATCCCCATTCCAAAATTTAAGGGTCTGCCAACTCAAGAATTAGTTGAAGATGTTCCTGAAAATATTGTTATGCACTTTGAGGAGTCAGACACCGATTTTGACCCCAGCGTATTTGAAAGTCAAAACGATCCGCAAAAGTTTAACCAGGCCGAGTTGAATGATCTTGTAAGGGATCTAAATTTGCCAAAAAAGGCTGCGGAAATTTTAGCTTCAAGACTTAAAGAGAAAAACTTGCTTACTTCAAACACACATTTCATTTTACAGAAAAAGAGAAGAAGAACTTGTTAAATATTTTAGAACAGAGGATAGTTTAGTATATTGCTGCGACATAGTTGGTTTGTTAAAGAAGATGGGGGTTGAGTCTTACGATGCAAATGATTGGCGCTTGTTTTTAGACAGTTCGAAAAGAAGTCTTAAGTGTGTGTTGTTGCATAATGGCAATCTATACGGCTCGATACCGATTGGGCACTCAACAAAATTAAAAGAAAAGTATGAACATATAGAAAAGGTTTTAAATCTTATCAAATATAGGGAGCACGAGTGGATCATATGTGTTGACTTAAAAATGGTTAATTTTCTGCTAGGACAACAAGGAGGGTATACTAAATATCCCTGCTTCCTTTGCTTATGGGACAGCAGAGCCAAGGAAGAACATTATTTCAAACAAATCTGGCCAGCACGAACATCACTTACTGTCGGAGAAAAAAAGTAATTAATCCACCTTTAGTGAGCAGAGATAAAATCATATTTCCTCCTCTGCATATAAAACTAGGCCTCATTAAACAATATGTAAAAGCTTTAGATACGAGCGGCGAGTGTTTCAAATACATAACTTCAAAATTTCCAAGTTTAAGTTATGAAAAAATCAAGGCGGTAATTTTCGACGGTCCACAAATAAGAACAATGATTAAAGACAGCAATTTTCCTAATGTCATGAGTGAACGCGAAAAAAATAGCTGGTTCTCATTCGTGGACTTGATAGAAAACTTTTTAGGCAATTATAGGGCAGATAACTACGAAGAAATCGTAAAAAAACTTTTAAGGGACTACAAAGAGTTAGGTTGCAATATGAGCATAAAAATGCATTTTTTGAATAGCCATCTTGACCAATTTCCAAGTAATTTAGGTGATGTAAGTGACGAACAAGGGGAGAGATTCCACCAAGATATCAAAATTATGGAGGAACGGTACCAAGGCCGCTGGGATTTTCACATGATGGCTGATTACTGCTGGTGCTTGAAAAGAGACCTGCCATCAACAAGCAAATACGCTAGAAAGTCTTACAAAAAAAATTTTTGCCACAGTGAAAGCTTCATATCTGTTTGTTTTTTATTTTAAGTCATTTCTATCGTTATAATGTAATTTTACTGTATTTTGAACTGCTTGTATTCATGAAACTTGAAAAAAAAATTTAACACATGACTTAATTTTTTAGTCCTAATTTGAAAAATCTGGAAAATGGCACATAGGCTGTCGACAAGAATCAGGACCTGATAGAGCCAAACCGAGTTGAAATTCGTATTCAGCGCACCCAAATTACCTAAAATCAAGTGTCAGATATCATTCAATAAAATACGTGTTGCCCAGTGTAATGCACAGGATCAAGTGGTGGTGGGTCATACTTTAGTGCATCGAGCCAGTTCGCCACAGTGTAGTGGGCTCTGAGCACATTTTGATGGAAAGCTTCAGTTGTTGGTGGTAGAGAACATAGTTTGGGTGCAGCAGTTCCTGACTTCCCTGTCTTCTGAGCCCATACTCGCTGACGACACTCAGTAAGAGATGAGGATTTCTTATCCCCATAGCATGCAACAATGAACGCTGTTGCCTCTTTCTCGATATGGTCAAAGCATGCATCAAGGGACCCCAGCTTGTCTAGCTTCCGACCCTTCTTGGCTGTGGCAATGGCAGTGGCTTTGCCGATGCCATGTATTGCTGCAACTGTGTCACAACCACTCAAAGCGTGTAGTTTGAGGATTTGTGGATGATGTCTTTGTGCTGGGTTACAGTTGCTCGGATGTCCACTGATTTTCTGCCACGCACTGGAGACTCCATAATCATGGGACAGCTAGTTTCTTAAATTCATAGAAGTGAGTCAGCATGGCAAACACGTCTGTGTCATCACAAATGATGGAGATGCGGGCATCAGAATCTTTCTCAGCTTGTGCGATAGCGTGTTGTGTTATTATCACGTCAGCCTCTTCATGAGATGATGAGAGCTCCAATGCTGCTCGACTCCTGCCTCGCACAATGGAAGTCGGTATGGTCTGCCATCCTGCAAGCACTAGCTCATGGTCTTGGGTTACAGTTGCGAGATACTCACTGTCAGCAAGGATTTGCTCACAGAGCAGCCTGTTTAGTTGCTCCTTGTTCGCGGTGCACGTGAGAACAGCGTCTCTTGTAGGCAATGGGGTGTTGAGGTCCAGCTTGTGAACTCTGCTGCTCTTGCTTCTCATTGCCCGAGTGCTTGATTTCGGAGAGAAATCATAGTAGCGATCAAAAGCTAGTACTACAGATGCATGAGAAAGATGTTTCGGTAGCCATACTTTGAAGGTTTGGATAAATGTAGCAACTGTGCCACTAGCAGGCCAGTCGACTGTCCACAAAACAGCTGACACATCCATGATAACAACTGTTGGTCGACCCCATGTTCGAGAGGATGTTTCCACTCCCAAGTTCTGCTTCAATGCGGACTTAGCTGCAGTTCTCATTAAGCCATCTGGTTGGAACAGTGCGGGTGGGTATGCCGCAAGCTCTGTTGAGAATACATGGGTCAAGTCAAGTTCGCGTTCGCTCATCAGCAAACCGATGACGCGTGCATAAATCGCTTCTTGGTCCATAACCAAGTGGGCACCTACCTTGATATGTTTCGTTTTACTTGCAAAGGTGATGACATGTTTGGAAATGGTGCCATAAAAGCCTTGTGGCCATGATGACTCGTACTGTGCCAGTTGCGTCTTTCCAATACTAACAGCTCTATCGGCATTGGCATCTGGAGATGCAAGCTGCCCTGTCTGAATATTGTATAAGTTGCCTCCTGGATGTAACTCTGGATCCATTGGGTCTATGCACTTAGAAAGGGAATCATGAAGTGATTGGCGATCTTCTCCATCGTGTTTGATGCGACTTCCTGTCTCCTCTTTGTGGTACAGATGGAATGTTTCTAGGTGCTCACTCATATCTAGGTCAGCAGTCAGACTCACACGAGCATTGAGGCTGTATACCCACGTGGCCATCACTTGTGGATTTTGGGTGTTACCAATGACACCACTAGGGCCCTTCCCACGAAACATCCAGGTACTCTCCAGGAACTGGTCGGTTGGCACCCCATTCCAGAGTCCATCCATGTGATGCATAGAACCCTCTCCTCTCATAAATGCATCTAAGACCTCTTCAGGTAACCACGTCATAGATCGAACGAAGAGGCCATATCTACTGTAGTTGTGATGCCCAGCAGCGAAGAAATATGGCAACATATTTTCAGCTGTTTGAATGGCCAGAGCATAATCACCTTCATGTGTACTGCGCGTGTATTTCATAATGAGAAAAGTTGGCTTGATGATGATGTCAACCCACATACGAGTTGTTCTGCTAGCAGAGGCCAGTTCTTCAAGGACTTGCATCAAGTCAGCCATGGTATTGATACGCTCACCATACTTCAAGAATACAGGTCTGAGAGCTTCTTCAGTCAGCATGCGAAGTGCACGGGCATTTTGAGGGTACTTTTTTCCTTCTAGCATTTTATCCACTGATCCGAATGTGCCACAGAGAACTTCTTTCAGGCCACTTCCCGCTGCTAGACTGCCAATCGCACCTATGAAGTCCATCACCAAGTGCATTCCACCAAGGATGGCAACCACATCAGTCAGAAGACTTCGTGTATGGAACAGGATGTCCACTATAACCTTGTAGATCTGTTGATCTGCTGTGATGACCAAAACACTTTGGTTCTCCCTCGTCACTTTAATGCCATTGTTGATTGCAGTGTTGACAGTGTTGTGTCCGCTGGCTTCATATTAATGAGTGGCATATACTTGATGGCCGACTTCTTAGCTGGCATCATTCCCGCCTCTACAATGGCGGGTGTTGAAGCCATTGTACTCAGGGGTGCCAGCGACAAACAGTATCCGTCTGAAGAACTCCAGATCTAGCTCTTCTGCACGGTGAAGTGACACTTCGGCTGCTCTTGTAAGCTTCTTAGAAGGCTCAAATGAGCAGGTTGCCTCCATGGGCATAGGAGGAGGTTTTTTTCGGACCAGTGTATGGCACAACTTCCAGCTCACAATTTATGGGAACTGACATTTCTTGTTTTGATAGTCTAGGAATGACCTTCGCACTGTCGTTTTCAAGTGATCTGGGCTGTGTTACAATAGCTGCAAGGTTGTGACAGTTTAATCTACAATTTTGGGAGTGAATAACTGCATCAAAGTTGTCAATTATAACTTGCACAAGACCAGCAAGTGCAGCATCATTCAAACCCGACCACACAGCATCTCTTGCTGCAACAACAGCAGCTGAGCGCATAAAACGCCGCACTTCATCATAAGAACAAGTTACATTGTACTTGTACAACTCTTTAATGATTTGCTTATGGTCACCTATGAGAACACCCAGTGCTATTTGGAGTGGAGTAGGCTGATTTGTAACAACACTTGCTACAATGTTTCCAACCATTATGGATTGCAGGGAGTCAGAGAATTTCGAACTTACACGAGTAAGCAATTGCATAAGAACATCACTCATACATTCGGAAGCAATATATTTGTCTATGTGAGTACGATAAGAAGTGAATTCTTCCTTGTTCTTTTGCACTCACTCGCGATTTGCTTGCCAGCTTCTTCACACACTCATCAATATCAACAGATTCCTCACAATCTTTTGCAATATTCAGGTATGAGGCAGCATAGTTTTTGAAAACTAACAACGTAGCGATACCATCCCCATGTAAGTCTACAATTTCGTCTTTGAAGTAATCTTTAACTTTTACAATGAGCGACCTACGTGACAACTTCTCACCACCTAACTCTTTGTAAAGCTTCTCTACTTCAATTGAATTCCATGGTTTCATTTTGTCCTTCGACAATTCTACACACAAAGCAATGAAGGGGCGGTCTTCAGGTTCAACCCTTGACTTATTCTGGCAAGCTCTCTCAACCTCAACATGAAAGGTAGACATACAATCTTTATGGTATCGGGCTTCTTCAGCCGGTAAATCTCCTTTCATGCCAACAACCTACTGAGTACAACTTGTCCCTGCTCATCATTTTTCAGTTTACACTTTTCTATCAACATCTTTGTAATTTGTTTTTTTCACCAAGCTTATCGGTCATAAACCTAGATGCTGGAATGCGGTATTGCACGGAACTTTGATGTCATATTTCTCGGGTAATATACACTCACTGACTTTCAAACAAAGAGACAGTGTTTTTTAGGGTCATATACTGGGCCTTCACTGAAACAGCACTACGTAGTCTTTTTGGCTCCACTGTAGGGGCATCACATTCTCTCTTTCATGAATGCTGATAAATTCCGCTTGGACACATAAGTGGAAACACAGTTCTTATGACAACAAAGGATTTTTGCTCCATCTTCCAAGAGAGGCTCTAGTCTCGCTCGAACATCTGGCTACCCTCTGATGTCGCTGTTCTATGATTTTCTGAATCCTCTCACAATTTGAAAGACCTTTCTGACAGGAGCGGCTCGCAGGTAGGCATTGTGGAACTGCAGCACCCCCATGATCTTATGATCTTTATATTTAAATATTTAAAATAGCCTCTCTGATTGTTTTTTTTTCACTGAACTTTGAGTTTTTAAATCAGATTATATCCTTTTTCCTTAAACTATTTCAATGCCGAACGAATGAATCACGAAAGTAGCTTCAGCCTTCCCGTGGAACTGCGTACTTAACAGTTCCAGATTTTGTTCGAAACGCTTGAAACCTCGGTGGCGGACGTACGAAGAGCGAGTCAGAATCGCGGGTTTAAGAGGATCCAAAGTACTGTGGACAGAGCAGTGCCGATTTGTTTGTTTGACGTGGTAGTTGTGTTGCTGTATCGTTTGCTAATTCGAAATTTAATTTCCGAATTGCATTTATCAATGATTCGTTATCATTTATTTTTTGTCGTGAGATTGAAGTTAATTATATAATAATTGGATTATTTACAATATATAGCTTTCATTTCTTAGATTTTTTTCGCAAGTGACTTTGTTTTTTGAAATTTTAACTAGGCGCCTATTCTATTATCATGGCTGCGCTAGCCCCAGAAGTGAGTCGGGTGACAGTGAGTAAAATTCAGTCTCGTAATTTTTCACAGTTATCTCTTCAAGAAAAAATAGCTATTAAAACTGAAGGACGCCCTACACCAGAAATTCAAATATCTCAACCCGGAATAAGTAACCATAAGAAATATATTCGTAGTTTTAATTCAGAATGGTACCAAAGAAAAAGTTGGCTTTGTGGTTGTAAAGTTAAAAATGCATTATTTTGTTTCCCGTGTCTACTACTCGGTGGTGACTTGACGTGGACAAAAAGTGGTTTTACAAATATAAACAAAATGAACGAAAAAACTGAAAAGCATGAGCGTTCAAAGAAGCATATTGATAATGTGATTTCCCTGTCACTTTTAGGAACGGTAAATATCAAAGAAAAACTTAGTGAGGCTTACAAACTCTCTCGATTATCGAACATAATAACAAAGTTACCAAAAATCGTGAAATATTGTCGAAAATAATAGACCATTAAATTCTGCGGAAATTTTGAGATTTCTTTACGTGGACATGATGAAAAAGATGATTCGGCAAATCCAGGTGTATTCAGGGGATTAATTAATTTCGCATAAAAATTAGATCCCGATTTGAAAAACATTTAGAAAGCAACACAGTCTTCAAGGGCGTTTCCAAAACCATTCAGAATGATATTCTTGACTGTGTGCTGCAGGTATCCCGCAATCAAATAAAAAAAAGAAATTAAAGAAGCTTCGTTTGTGGCGGTCATGGCTGATGACAACTGATGTTTCTGAACACACTCAAATGGTTATTGTTCTGAGATACGAGCTCAATGAGGAAGTCTTTGAGCGCTTCTGGGGTTCTTTACTCCGGAAAATCAAACGGCAGAAGGACTATCTAAGTGCATTCTAGATCAGCTAGATATTCTTCTCGAAGGAAACAAGCAGAAACTAATTGCTCAGACATTTGATGGCGCAAATGTCATGAAAGGAAAAACAGGGGAGTTCGGGCTAAAATTAAAGAAGTTTACAATAATGCACACTTCATTCATGTTATGCCCACCAACTGAATCTGATTATGAAAAATGCAGCAAGTACTACCCGAAATTCAAGAATATTCTTTTCTAACCTCTTGGCTATACCAACATTTTTCTCCAGGTCACATTCGTCTCTCTATCTTAAGCAAACATATGGCCAGCCGTATTCCTCGTCCATCCCCTACTAGATGGGATGACAGCAAACGCAGATCAAACTATTTCAGAAGCAACAGGAATTTTGCACGTTTTGAATAACGAAAAGTTCATTTTTTGGTTGAAACTTTTTCATCAGATAATGCCTCACGTAGAAGTCATTTACAATCAAATGCAATCTCGAGCTATTGACTATGTAAAGTACAAGAATATATAGCAAACTTCAACAATGCCATTTAAAAATAAGAAATTCGGAGTACTGTGAAAATCCTTCAAAAACACTCATGATTGAAGCAAAGGAAGTGTGCGACTGCGTATGTGTTGACATAGCTGAGAGGTATTCATTTACCAAACAATTAGTAGCTGCTAAGCTGTTTACCAGGAAAACTTCGATAGCTATAATATCAAAATGCCTATGGAAGAGGTAACGGTGACCACTGAGGCATATCCCATGATGAAAAAGAAAAGCTTCTACTGAACTACAAGTTTTCTACAGTAGACCTGTATATGCACAATTACGACAGGTAATTGATCTGCTGAAATTTATCACTGAATAATCTAGTAGATGTTCTTGGAGAACGCTAAGCTCCAAAATATTTTTGACCATCCCCATGACCAGAGCTGGGCAGTATTTAAATACATTTGTATTTAAATACGTATTTTAAATACATTTTGTGTATTTAGAACTGTATTTATAAATTTTACATTGTTTCATGTATTTAAATATAGTATTTAAATACTTTAATGAGTATTTAAATACTCAAATATAAAAATGTAAATACTTTTACTGGTTTAATACACGTTCTGTACTAGCACAGTACGACGCGTCGACAGTGAAGTACAGCATGGTTCATGTTTCAACGTGTCAGTTCAATCAGTTGTGTGCCACTCTTAGTCGAAAACGGTTGATTTCTTTATCGTGTGCGTGTCATGGCTTAGTGAATTAGTGAATGCATATGTTAAATTTGTATGTATTTAAAATGTATTTACAATGTATTTAAATACAATTGATGTATTTTGTATTTAGTATCTAAATACATTCGTAAAATGTATTTAGTATTTAGTATTTAAATACATTTCTCCCATGTATTTAGTATTTAAATACATTCAATGTATTTATTGCCCAGCTCTGCCCATGACTACATCCGAGGCCAAACGCAGCCATTCAACATTAAAAAAAATAAAGACGTTCTTAAGGAGCACTATGAATCAGGAAAGACTAAATGCTCTTGCAGTGATTTCAATAGAGAAAAATTTGATCAACAGTACACAGAATTTCAATAAAAAAGTAATAGACCTTTTCGCTCAGAATAAAAACAGAAGAATGGAATTTGTTTATAAATAAAATTGTTGGCAAATTCGAAATTACCCGTTAAGCGTAAGTACCCTATAATTGATTTTATGATACTATTTTACTTATTTTTATGACTGAGTAGTGAGTAGTTATCTATTTATCTATTCGACTTTCTCTCTCATATATATACAGTATATATATATATATATATATAATCGACACAATTGTTCGCAATTTCTGAGGCAGCACCCCCATAACAAAGTCACGAGCCGCCACTGCATTCTGACCTCCAGGACAGCTACGCAGGAAATCCTTGAAGAAACATTCGTCTGCAGCTTTTGTAGAACCTGAAAAATAAGAATTTTGTTCACCCATTCTTCAGAGTACAAATCACTATTTCTAAATTTAGATTATATATAATTTTGCAACCTCCCTTCGGGGAGTCAAAAAAAAAAAAAAAAAAATGGTGTCAATAATCCAGCAGGGTTGAAGCACCTTAAACAGAGAAAAAAAAAAAAAAAAAAAAAATCGCATTGAAATAATTTATCCTCAGCAAATGAAAACTAAACAATGCTCATCTGTATATTCTCCATATTCAGCAGTCAAAAAACAATTTTGGAATCAGCACAACCAAGACGTCATCAAACCACAAAATGGGCAGCACCATCAGCAATAATCTCAACAACCTGAAAAAAATAAGAGGAATAATTAGACATATTGGAATTCACCTTATCATGGGGAAAATAATCGCTGATTTCATTTTAAACCCTATAGAACTAATCAGTCTCGCCCAAAACCATAAAAATGACAGTAAGATCACCAAAATATCTCCACGACTGTCCGGGATATGGGATATTCCTTATTTCGGGGGCGTTTGACCTCCAGTGACCTTGAGTATTGACGAATGTGGATCAAAACGACTCCCAAAGTATCTGCAACCCCTCCAGATCGACTCATCATCCTAAATGAATAAACGAAAGGCCTTGGAATAATTTTTCTTTTTCCTTGTGCGTTTTCATCATATATATATATATATATATATATATATATATATATATGACGCGTTCGGTGGAGAAGGGGCGAACGCCACAAAATTCGAAAAATGAGTTTTTTGTCTTATAATTATCCTTTAAAACCTTTGCTTTACCTATGCAAAAAATTAGATGTTAGTCTGCACTCTTTCACGGTAAAATTTAGGTTTAATGTATCTCAAGAAATTCACTCCGCATCATTGCTCACATTGAACACGTCTATCTACTTTCTGGTCACTCGACAATGCCCTGTGATGCTCAATTTGGCCAAATTGAACAAAATATAAAAAATAATTACAGCAATATTATTTACACCAAAAAGATTATGTTACGGCCATAACTACAGCCGTTTCGCAGCGCTTCCTAGTTGTAGAAATGAAACAGGCTGATTTTCTCGATTTTGACGTCCTAAAAACGTGCATTGTCATAGGAAATCAACAACTACTAAATTTACAGATGCAAGAAAGTTAATATTTGACTTTCAACACAAAGAAGCTACGTAATATCTACTGCATACCGCACAACCCAGATAATAGCCATCCCGTCAGACTGCAGAAAGGGAAAAATCCTACAGTGTCAGTTCATTCAATCTAGCCAGCAGACACTGCAACCAAAGTATTCCCAATTGCTGCCAATAACTAAGGAAAAAATAAAAGATCTCAAAGAATTATCAGACCTAATGCCTGCAACTGCAGTGAACTATTATACAAGATTGTTAAAGGAACTGGAAGAAACCGAAACAGTTGAAGCAGGTAATACAACATTCGACGAAGGGACCAAATAATGGATTACACCAGTTAACATCAGAAGCTATCAATAAATAATATTGTAAAATTTCTTGGCGTTTTATTATATCGACATATTACACAACAATATTTTACTCAAATATGTGTTCAAATTCATACAACATTTCAATAAACTGGAAAAATACAAAGGTTTAAAGTTTACAAACTTTAACTGCATTTTGTGGCATAATTCGAAAATGTTGCGTTCGCCCCTTCTCCACCGAACGCGTCATATATACTCGAAAAAAACCATGCGACTATTGGACCTTTGAAAAACGAAGACAGTACTTTATCTGATGATTCCTCTACTGAAAATACTGATCATACCCAAATTGGAATACTGCTCGGTCCTAACATACCCATATAAAAAAGAAGACATTAGACAACTAGAAGGGATTCAGAGAAGCTTCACAGCCAAGATCAATGGGTGCAAAGAACTAAACTACTGCGAAGGTTACGCAAATAAACCTATATTCACTGGAAAGGAGGAGAGAGAGATACACCATTATTTACATTTGGAAAATAATGGAGAAACTAGTCCGTAATCTTACTCGGAACCCTGTAACTCCCCAAACAAAAGTGAAAAGTAGAAAAGGAAGACTGTTTCGTGTTCCCAAATTAAAGGCTAGGGCTAGACAGGGAACATCCTTAACCCTGAAAGAAAATAGTTTTGTTGTGAGGTGGAGAATACAAGAAACCAACTCACTACTTCACAAGGCCAACTCGAGAGGAGGGGCAACAAGCTTGACCTTCGTGAATTGAGGAATCATCGCACGCAACATTTGAAAGGTATATAAATTGACGATTGGTTAGGTTAAGTTGTAATATTTTCGTTAGTTTTAACGTTTTATATGATGGATTCATTTAAAAAATGTCTCTTATAGATCCTAGTGTAGTTTACGTTCCCCAACTTTGATCTAGTGTAGTTTGTGTCCGCCTTTTGCGTCAGGGGGACGTGAACTACACTTCCTCCGAAAAAAGTTAATAAATGAATAAAAAGAAATACAAAATATAAAAATCGTCTAACATGAAGTCAAATTGGGATCATCTGAAGATAAGGGCCCCCAGCCTTCTTTAATTAATTAGCCTTATAAGGCTAACTAACGAAAATACCACGACCTAACCTAACCATTCGTTAAGTCAACTGTGTACGCCCTTGACGATTGGTTAGGTTAGGTCGTGATATTTTCGTTAGATAGCCTTATAAAGCTAACTAAAGAAGGCTAGGAGCCCTGATCTTCAGGTGATCCTCAAATTATTTTGGAGAGTTTATTTTATTTCTTATTGTTATGGCGAGAGACCTAAGCTCTTCTTATATTTGTAGCCTACTTTTTTTTGTCATGAAAAAATTATTAAAATGGTAAAAAGTATTAAGGGCACTGAAATTCACTTTGCCCGGGTCACTGACAAACCTCGAGCTGGTACTGCGTAATATTACAAAAGTAAATAAGAAAAAATCAAAAAGTGAAACGAACTTTGCTTATTTAGATGAAAACAATATTGCTCTGTTGCTACGATGTAACCCTGTAACCCAATTAATATTTGTACGTAAAAACAATATATTTAAATAATAGTCCACGTAACTTCTAAGAATTTTAATTCTCATCGATAGTTAATTGGATAGTTTAGTGGCAAACAATGTTACTCTGTTGCTAGGAGGATATAATTTTATTAAAATTTGTACTATAAAAACAATACGTATATTTAAATAACAGTCTATGTAACTTCTAAGTACTTTAAAGTTCTTTGCTATATCAAGTGAAGATTCTCACTACAAAATATCAACAAAACTGATGTGTCCATGTTGGTTTAACTTTAAGAATGTTGCATTGGATATAATAATTTAAATAAATATATTAAGAAACATTTCTAATTATTTACTAAAATAATAATTTTTTTCTAAAGTTTTGAAAACTATTTTATGAAGTTTTTATTGAAAATGAAAATAAAATATGTTTATACAAATTTATGGGTAACTAATATTTTTCAATTAATTATAATTTATTCACTGTTTTCATTATAATTATAGTGTATGATGTTTCGTACAAAAAAAAATGTGAAATGGTGCCTCGTGTAAAACCAGGTAGTTGGGAACCTGGAACCCTCAAAGAAGATGGAAAATAACTATTTTGAACGCTTGGGAGTCACGAAACGGGCTAAAGGAAATATGATGGAGCCGAGTTGTGCCCATAATTGCACAAATAAACGAATAAAGACCAACTAAATATTTTCAACAAAATTTTATTAGTTTAGGATAACTGAGATGGCTCTAATGCATTATATATATATATATGTGTGTGTGTGTGTGTGTATGTATGTATGTATGTATGTATGTATGTTTGTTTGTATGTTATAATGTTTCAGACCAACAAAGACCCTAGGATCCACTCATGGCTGGTCTACTTAACTGTGTTCGTAATTGTGTATTGTGCATGTCCTTCGTGGTGGCGGAGAGGACCTACAATTCTACGTGGGTTCCGAACCACAAAGCCTTAATTTTACTACCTTAAACTATACCCAATGTATTAACATATACGTCTAGCCTCCTCGTCTCGAGTGTAGTCAATTTTAACTCATTAAGTCTATCCTCCTACGACTTCGACCTAAGTGACGGAATCATTTTAGTTGCTCGTCTTTGAACTCTTTCGATTTTGTCTATATCTTTTCGCATATACGGATTCCAAAATTGGATCGTGTACTACAAATAGGGTCTAACTAACGATTTATAAAGAGGAACAATAATATCGCGCGATTTGTACTCAAAATTCCGAGCTATAAAACCTAGCACTTTGTTCGCTTTATTGACCGCTGCTGTACTTTGTTTCGCCACTTTTAAATCACCAGTGACTATAACTCCTAAATCTTTTTCCTGCTCTACGCTTGCTAACTCCTTCCCTGACATACTATACGCAAAATTACCGTTACGCGAACCTATATGTAAAATTTTGCACTTATCGACGTTAAATCTCATTTGTTCTGTGACTGATCAATCAACAATTTTATTCAGATCTTCCTGGATTTTACCTCTATCTTCGTCATTAATCGCCCCTACCACCCAACTTCGTGTCATCCGCAAACTTTGAAACTGTACTGACTAGGCCGACATCTAAATCGTTAATATATATAAGAAAAAACGAGGAACGCCGCTCGCTACATTAACCCAACATGACTCTGCTCCATCAACGACCACCCTCTGTTTCCTACCTCGCAACCACTCTTCTATCCAATTTATTACTACGCCCCTGATTCCATGAGCCTTAGTTTTTTCAATGAGTCTTTTGTGTGGTACGGTGTCAAACGCTTTTTGAAAATCTAAATACACTACATCAACCGCCCGATGACTATCGTAAACTTCAACCACGCTTTGGAAAGCGTATATACAGGGTGTCCCATAAGTCCGGCATCATAGGAAAAATAATAAAAAAGCAAAACAAGCTTTTATTTACAGAACGTGCTCAATATGTATTGTTCCGTAGCCTATTCGCAAAATTCCATCCGCCGGTCGGGATCATCGCTTAATTTCTGTAGGATCTGAAGTTTATATGGATGCCATTTGTGAGCCTGAAGAATGCGATGGATGCTACTTTTCGACACTCCTGTCTCGGCGGACAATCGCCGAAGAGACTTATTGGGACTTCTGTGAAAATGAGCCAGGATAGCAGTCGCTGTATCATCGTCAGTGGACCTCCTTGAAGGTCCACTGCGTGGTTTATCTTCTACGGATTCTGTTTCCTTAAACTTTGCAACAAGTCTGCTAACACAACTCTGTGTTATTGGCTCGCGGTCTGGATGCAGTCTGTTAAATTCAGCAGCGGCCTCTCTTTGACTCCGATTTCCTATGAGTAGAATTATCTGGATTCGTTCTTCTTGCTCACAGACATTATGGCCTGTAGAAAGAGAAAACTATGAATTATGGTTTGTAGAAATAGAAAAATATGAATTTCTCCTATGATGCCGGACTTATGGGACACCCTGTGTGTATATATATATATATATATGAATTATTTCACGAAAGTAACACGTGAAAAATATTTATGATGAATAAAACCACGAAGGAAAGGAAACAGAATGGTGCTCAAGCGCTTTCGTCTAATGACATCCTCAGGATGTCATTAGACGAAAGCGCATCGTGGTGGATGCGCGAAGGAGATGGTACGGCCATGTGGAGAGGATGGGGGAGGACCGACTTCCGAGAAGGCTGATGTTGTACGGAAGAAGAGTGGGATCTAGGCCCCGGGAACGCCCAAGACGACGTGGCTCAAGACGGTAGAAAGAGAGAATCCGGGTTTAACCCGGCGTCAGAGAACAGATTTGGCCAGAGACGGGGCGCAGTGGCGAGATTACCGACGGGGGAGACACATTGCACGGGACCCAACCTGGAGACCTCCAGATGGGAACTAAGTCTAAGTCTAAAGCAAAAAACAATAATACATGGGGGCCTTGATCTTCAGGTGATCCAAATAAATTATTTCCTGTGTCAGATAAAGTAGTTTTAAGCACTTAATAATTTTATTAATTCCAATAATTCGTGTTTATAAACTAATAATTAAATTCGGCTCAGGCCGAGTAGTTTTAAGCAAAGAAGGGAACTATCACTGGTTCCACTGAATAAATAAGTCTTTATATACGCGAGTATAAACTGAATGGGGAATTATTGGTAAAAGTTTATCCCTAATTAGTTTACAAAAGCTAGTTCTTCACCTTGTGAAAACCCCAAACCCTTGAAACGTAAGGAACCTTAACGTAACTTAAAAGTAACTCTGTTACTTTTAATGTGTAACTAACTTAAATGAGTTATATGTTTCTCAATATAGTAACTTTTAACTTACCTCATTACTTTTATAGGCAAATTACCGCAATTGCAAAGAGTTACTATAAAAAAGTAACTTTTCCAGCTCTGGGTTCACGCTCAGTTGTACCGCAAGGTAAAGTTTTTTAACTGTTTTTCAACTTAAAATTTTAAATTAATACGTAGCTAAACGTATCAATTTCCACAGTTTGAATCTCATCTTTGACAGAAGCTTTTTAATATGTACAGTAGGTTTAAAACCTTCGGATTGTTTGAGGTGAAAAAAGTTATAATTTTGTGATATTTACGCGACAATTCCACATCCAAACTAAAGCTTCGTCACAGCCAATGTCGTGACACCGTTTCCCGTCAATCAGCGAAGTTAAGCAACGATGGGTCTGGTAGTTGGATTGGGGACTGTCCTCTGCGCCGGATAATGTAGTAAATTTCCTATAAATCTTCTTTCACAACTTTTCTGTCAGCAGTTGCTGGCAGAGGAGGGTGAGAGCCCCGTCTCTTCTATACTATTATTACTCCCTGCGCGAGAGCTTTACACGTTTATAACTATAATCATGGCATAAGTTTTCAATAATCTTTATTTTTATCTGCTTTACCTTAATTTCTCTTTATTCAGTGGAACCAGTGATAGTTCCCTTCTTTGCTTAAAACTACTCGGCCTGAGCCGAATTTAATTATTAGTTTATAAACACGAATTATTACAGCCGGAGTGGATCTTAGTCTTTGTTAACTTTCCGCTTTTTCCTCGAGAGTGTAACTCACTTCTATATTAACCATTGTGTTATTCTCCCTTCAACAAAAAAAAAAAAAGGTCCCAAAACAAGATATCAATTTGAACATTTGTTTTGGTTTTAATGTATTGCTTTTGGAAATTTAATTTAAAATCAATTTTACGATGAAACCGGACTTATAGGACACACTTGTGCTGGTGCTGGTTAAGTGTGCGGTCTACCTAGCTTTTAGTTAGCCTTATAATGCTAACTAACGAAACTATCACGACTTAACCTAACCAATCGTTAGGTCAACTGTACGCCCTTGACGATTGGTTAGGTTAAGTCGTGATAGTTTCATTAGTTAGCCTTATAAGACTAACTAAAAGCTAGGTAGACCGCACATTTAATCAGCACCCTTGTGCTCTTCGGTGGTGTAGTGGTTAGCGTCGCTAACTACGAATCCATCGGCCCCGGGATCGAGACACGGTGATGGCAGGCGGCGCGCAGCAAAACCCAGCTGTTCATCCTTCCACACAATTATAATATAAGAAATTGGTTGGTAGATAAATGGGTACCCTGGGTAGCCTAGTGGTTAAGACGCTGGGCTGCTGATGGGGTGTGGTTCGGATTCCACGTTAAACTGTAGGTCTAAGGTGAAGTGACAAGTTTGGCCTTCGTCAGAATGAAGAATTCTGGCGGAAGCCAAACCAAAGTTAACCAAGGATATATGTACTGTGTGACGTGTGTATATATATATATATATATATATAAGGTTGTTTCTAGACGCGTCAAGTTACTCGTTCGATGTTCTTAAACGAGGAAAAGCATCAAATGAATGACAATGGAGATAAATGCTTTATAATATAAAAAATTAAATGGAATTTCGAGTCTTAAAAATCTATTATTTAAACGTGAAATAGAATATCGTAATGCGTAATCCAAGTAATCCAATAGGCTAAGTTACAGTCATATAAAATAAATGGTATCTCTTACATTCAGGCTAAAACTATAATCTCAAAATATTTTAATTATTCAAGTAATTTAAGTAAAAGAAAAAAAATTATGTGATAAGAAATTATATATATAATATATATATATATATTTGTGTGTGTGTGTGTGTCATAAAGTATATCACACTCTGATTTCAACCTGGGACCTCTGACTCTGAGTCGCGAGCCTAACTTTTAGGCTACGACAGGATAAAAGTTAACCTAACTTGGTTGCATATTTCATACCCGCTTCATTCTGAGCTTGTGATCAGCGCCCGCGACTCAGAGTCAGAAGTCCTCGGTTCATATCCTAACGGGGAATATTTTGCATAGCAAAAAGTACCCGTTTATATATATATATATATATATATATATATATATATATACAGGGCGTCCCAAAAAAATGTATACACACTTTAAATAATTATAAAGGCAGTGTTTATTAAAATACATTTCATTTTCAAAATGTAATAGAATCTACAGACATTATTTAATTGTTTTGTCAACGCCTGTTTTCAAACTGACGTCCGTTCTGGTCCAGGCACTGCTGATAACGCGAAGCAATGGAATCGCAAACATCACGAAACATTTCGTTTGGTATTTGTGTGCATTCTCGTTCAATGGCTGCTCTCAATTCAGCGACTGTTGCAGGTTTTATAGCGTAGACTTTGTCTTTTAAGTATCCCCATAAAAAAAAGTCTAGTGGTGTGAGGTCTGGTGAACGCGGAGGGTATTCTACGAAACCCATTCGTCCAATCCACATCCACATCGTGCCAAGTACCACTTGCAATACTCCACTCTTCGGTCCGGATCATCTTCATTAATAGCATGGACTAATCTTGGAATGTAACTTTTCCATTGACAGCGCTTCAAAATGCGTTGGACAGACGATTCTGAAATTCCTACCTCACGACTCGCTTGCCGCACAGATTTTCTTGGACTTTGGTGATACGTTTCCAGTACTCTTTCTTGCTTTGTGGGGCTTGTCGATGTCCGTGGTCTTCCGGAACGCTTCTTGTGGACATTCTGAACAGTTCCATCGGCTTCAAACTTACTCTAATTCGAGTGATGGTAAGTCGCGTTGGTGGATCTATTTGAAACTCCCTCCTAAACTGTCTTTGCACTTCAACTGCGTTTTCACACTTCCAGTAGCATTTTAGAATGAATTTCCTTTGTTCAAAGCTTAGTCTGACTGCCATTATTAATTCTAATGGGTTTAACTTGGAAAGAAAGAAAAACATCAATTGAGCTATCAGCTGTTAAAGTGTGTATACATTTTTTGGGGACGCCCTGTATATATAATGAAATGAAATGAAAAGGTTTATTTGGCAGACTATAGTCCATATGACAAATATTATTAATACAATGACAGTTCATATACTAAGGATAGAAATATATACAATTGATTAGAAATAATACTGCACTGTCGAAGTTAAGTAGAGCTACAGACAGACGTTTTCGTACCAAGAAGTCCATAACTTAGAGGATAAATGACAGAACTCATGGATAGCTTGGATGATCGGGTTGGTTGATTTTTTTAATTCTTTGCATTAGACTGTGTTGAGCACGTCTTGTTACCTCCGGGAAGCTCGGGACATTGCGGGTAGCAAACATTTGCGAAGCTGAGCATCTCGGGGGTAATTTATGTAAGAGTCTAAAAGACCCGTTGTACAGCAAATTTATGGTTCTGCCAGAACCTTTTCTATAATTCACCCAGAGTTGCTGTCCGTATATATTACTGCAGAAAGTACGAAAGAGTGTGTCTTTAGCTTCACTTGTACAGAAACGAAAGTTCCTTATGGTCATATTCGCTTTAGCACACAGGCTTCGAGATTGTTTTCTTATATCCGAGTCATCACTCAAGGAGCTGGTAATAGTTTGACCCAGATACTTAAACTCTTGTACTTCCTCAATTACTTCACCATTCATTTTAAACCTTATATTAGCTGGCTGATTACAGATTTTAGGATGAAATTGCATAACCTTAGTTTTTGTAACATTAAAAAGAATATCATGTTTCTGCGAATGCACTTCGCAGACGTTTAGTAGCCGATCCAGACCTTTAACAGAGGGACTTATTAACACCATATCATCGGCATAAACTAAGTTATTTATCCTTGTGTTATCTATACAACATCCCACTGTTGCCTCATTAAGTGAAGCAATTAACCCTTTCACTCACTGGGTAGACAATTGTGTAGCTGAAAAATAAACCATATTGATTCTTATATAACCACACATAAAGGCAAATTTCTTTTTTACCCTATATCATAATTCGTGAGGGAAAGGGTTAATCCGTCAATATACACATTAAACAGCATAGGGGAGAGCAAGGAGCCTTGTCTCACCCCGCAAGAGGAGCCAAAACACTCGGATAGTACATTGCCCCAGTTAACATTGAAAGATTGGTGGGAATACCAAAATTTCAATAAATTTAATATGTACATGGGAACCTTCCTGTCTTCTAGTTTTGCAAATAAAATATTGTGGTTCACCCTATCATATGCCTTACTTATATCAAGGAAACAGCTATAAATAGTTGAATTACTGTCAATCAGTGGTGGGCACCGTTAACCAAAAAGTTAACTTCGATAACGATAATCCGTTAACCCCAATTTTTAACTCCGATAACGATACTCCGATAATTTTACTACAAAGTTAATGGAAGTTAACGATAATCCGTTAACGATAACTATTTCTTTACTAACATTAAAAAAAATCGAGGAAAAAAGCTTTAAAACCCATAGAAAATGTTTATTTATGCAAAATCCAACAATAAATAGGTATTTAACTGTATTTTTATCAAGTTCTGGTCAGACTGAGACTCAGAAGTGCCTGAGACAGAGGCGATCTCAATGTCGAGAACTTCTTGGTGCTCCATGGTTGAAGTTTAAAAGTTGTAGAGAATGCTTGGTAAGACAGAACTGAACGCTGTCTAGTTGACGATAATACAGAAGAACCTAAAAAAAGTAAAATATCATCGTATAAAATATGTAACTAAACTAGTAAAATATTAATTCAAACAAAATAGCAAAATTAATTCAAAATAATATTAATTATAATAATAATATAATATATAATATTACGTTATATAAAATATTTTATTTTACTTAACCTTTTTCTGTGAATTTTCAATAGAAGTAATTTTTCTCTATGTAATTATTTTATCTATGAATTATTTAGTCTATAAAATAAAAATACTTTGTCCATGATTTTTTGTCTATAAAATATTTTGTCTATGTAATATACGCAATTGTTATTTAATTCGACGACTATTACAATCAGTGAATAAAAACTATTATTCAAATTTTACACTATATATACTTTTTTAGAGATTTACTAACGCAGTGTAAAAATACTTATTCATTAGTCATTACTATAAATTAATTTTTCTCAACCGTACATTTTACCATACGTATCTCCATACGTATTAATATATATAATATTATAGGACTTTTACTAACGTTAAAAGAACCTTCTTACCTTCAATAAAAAGCGCACAACCTCCCCTTGCGAGATCTGGAAGCAGACTGAAGCTATGGCGGTTTGAATTCATTCGCGGAGCGGTGATCTTCCGTGAATGACTCCTCGCAGTTAACGTGTTAACGGACTTTAACAGACTAAATATCGAGTTATCGGAAGTTAACTGGTCCGATAACGATAAATGGAAATTAACTTCCGTTAATAGTCCGTTAAAAAAAGTTAACTTCGTTAATTAACTGTTATCGGATTAACGCTTTAGTGCCCAACACTGCTGTCAATATATTTAGATATTGTTTCTTTAAGTACATAGATACACAGGTCAGTTGAGTGGGACCTTTTAAAGCCAAACTGATTAGGAGATGTCCATAGGAAATAATTTAATCGGAGTAACAAGAGTTTTTCTAGTAGTTTCGAGAAGCAGGAAGCGACAGCAATAGGCCTGTAATTATTGCTGGACAGAATGTCTCCGTACTTATTTTTGACCAGAGCCAAGATATATACCCTCATGAACTCTGCAGGGATATAGCTATGAGCAAGCATGGCTGATAGGAGCAATGATATATGCAAACATACCACGTCATTTGCATATTTTAAGTGCTCATTCGATAAGTCATCTACCCATGACGCAGAACCAGTCTTTAACTCTTTAATTAACCTCTTTACTTCAGAAAATGATCAAAGTATTTTCCCTTGTCCCTCCCACAATCGTTTCGCTGCAATCTATCTTAACCTCTTTTGGACCACTTGGTCGAATTTGTACCGTTTCCAATACACGCATTCATAACTTAACCCTACAAAATCTTCAGGCGTTAAGAGGTTAAGATTATCCCTACTCACACTGTTAAGAATGTTAGAGTAGTGGTTTTTCCACAGCTTTGCAATTTCATCCTCCCCCGACACCCCATCGATTGTCGGAGGGAGGACATTTTTGACACCCGTTTGATTCTTAACAAATTTCAAAAATTTGTTATTATCGTTATTTATGCGAGCTTCACAGGCTTTTGATGCTCGAATAGACTCTTTTCCCTGTTTACATCGCCTTATGGCCGCCTTATACTGACCCCGACTTCTACACATATTCATGTATACTGGTCCTAATCTGGGTCTACCATGAAAGCACCACAAATCATAGGCGTCTTTCGATTCCCTCTTCAGGGGGGCAATAAAATCATTCCATCCAGGAATAATCTTAGTATGTTAGTTGTAAGATTTAATCAGGGGGCTTCCTGCTTCTCTTAACAGGGATATTATCTTGCTATAATACCTATCTATGAGTTTACAGTGAGAATCATTTGAGCAAGGATTATTACGGGCAAGGTGCAAAATTTCTAAATTATTAAAGAGGTGACTTGTTCTGTCTTTGTATTCTATTCTCTGCTGCATATTAACATTGGACCAATCGACGCGATTATTCTTACCTATTGAGTTCTTGTTAAGTCGTGTTGCGCATAAATTGGTAACGTTAATTAATATTTCTAATGGTCTATGATCAGAAAGAAGGAAATCATGCAGAATATGAACTCTAACAATTCGATCCTTTAGATTATTACTAGTGAGACAATGATCAATCCACCTGGTGGTACCACTCATATCGCTAACTTATGTAAAATTACCACTGGCTACCCCTAATACATCTACATCACTTATACTTAAATTGGCCGACTCGCACATGTTACCCAATTCTACAAAGAATTCCGAGTTCACACGCGCGTTAAAGTACCCCATTATTATACAGTGAGAATATTTGGGGTTATCTGATAATGACTTAATTTTGTACAGCAAATCAATGTATTCATTTAGATTACTGCCGTTGTTGTATGGTAAATAGCAGTTTACAATTAATATGCAATCATTGTTCACTTGTAATTCAATGCCTAACAACCTTACATTATCGCTTGTTAAAAATTTTATGTTTTGACAAATTTTTCCTTAATAAGAAAGCAACACCACCAAAAGGCCTACCGTACATTAATTCATCTGACAAGTCTACTGCTGATGACGCATGGTACATAAAGTCATCATGGATGGTAGAAAGGAATTTTAGCTCTTGCTTAGGTAGCCAGTGCTCCTGTAGGAGTATCAAATCTGCACTGTCGCAGATTTTATGAACATCTACAGTTGAATTCGTCACTGACCTTACATTATATGAGACTACAGTATTTTCAAGTTATCCGCCATGACTGATAGAGAATTTATTATTAGTAAGAGTATTATTATTATACACAGTACAACTTTCAGGCATTACCGTTAGGGCGCCTATTATTATTATTATTATTATTATTATTATTATTATTATTATTTTGCCTGTTATCAAATCTCCTGGAAAAGTGAATAAACTCCTTAACAATAATACTGTCTGGCCATTGACTCATACGGGTTGAAATGCGCATTTTAATTATTACTTTAAAAGAGTTATAATACGGAGATTTCGTGTTTAGTTTATTAACTATCACTATACTGTGTTCACCAATGATTTCTTCCATCGTGTGTCGAATATCGCTTGCCTCGTTCGAGAACTGAATTCGCGACACAAATAGGGTGAGATTCTCCATCGGTGGCCTCGCCGCGGAGTTCGGTTGAGGAAACCTTCGGGAAGGGCGCCTGTTAACAGTTACCCACCCGTCCTGCTCCCTCGATCTCCCTGAAGCAGGGTTCGCCTGCCTGGGGGATAGGAGGCCCCTCCCTTACTCTGTGGCTTGGTGAGGGTCTGTTTGCGGTGTTTATACCCTGACGGCCGCGCGTGCATATATATATATATATGAGAAAGTTTCAAAAAGAACGTTTTTTGTTCTCTCTCTCTCTCTCTCTCTCTCTCTCTCTCTCTCTGCAATAGAAAATTCGTTTACATAAAGAATAAATATAGTGGAAAGTTTTAATAAACTTATTTGTTATATGTAAAGACAAAAAATATTTTGAAATACATAATTTAAACATCTAAAATACCTATATAAGGGGTTCCAAAAAACCTTAGCCCCCCCCCCCCCCCCCCATTTGTAGCTTACATGTTTACTTATATCGAAATAGTTTTTAGTGATTATAAAAATATATAAAATTCTTTATTTATTGCAGGTATTAAAATTACTCTAGCTGATAGTGATAATATAATGGCTTCTCAATTAATTGGTGATTCGGAGAGGCAACGTATGATAGATCGCGTACGAGCAATAACATTTCGGGAAGCTCGTGATGCTGGAGCCACCTTTATAACACGTTCATGGGTTGCCAAAAAGTTGCGAAGAAGTGAGGACTTCGTCAAAAGAAATTGGAATAAAACTTTGGATGAATGTGAAATGGATACAACCAAATCTGGGCGCCCAAATTTGCCACTCTCTCAGGAAACAAAGGACATCATTGAAAGCGGTACGCGTAAGCGGAAAAACAGCTATGCTAAACTTTCTAGAGAGATCGAAGTGTTGAGAGGAAAGATCGTTAGTGGTGAGAGCATTCGACTGTACCGTTATAGGCAAGGTTTAAAGCCTTGGCATGAACTTCCAATCCAAGAAAAACATCTTAACATCGATGACAATATGTGGTTTGCCCATTATCTTGAAGATTGAGATGTGGATGATTTCATGCATTTAGCTGTCTCCGATTAATTTTTTGTTTACGTAACACGTCGGCCTAACTACCAAAATGATCGAGTGAGCCACAACACCAGATGAAATCGATGACAATGAACATTATCGCGAATTATTAAAAAGTCCAGACTGTGTTGGTGTGTTTGTTTTGTTCACTGCAAAGAAGCTCATGTGGGTGCTGAAGCCAAATGGTCAGAGTTGGGATGGACAGTATTTTCGTGATATTATTCTATCCCAGCATGTCATTCCTTTTCTAAGAAACCCAAACAATGTTATGGATGTCGATCAGGTCACACTTCTGCACGATAAGGCCCCCTGCTTTAAGGCATTAGCCACTCAACAGTTGTTGCGGAACCATGAGATCGATTTCTTTGGAAATGAAGAATGGCCAGGAAATTCTCCTGACCTGAACGTCTGTGAACACATTGGATCAGTTATAAAGGACAAGGTTGAATGTCTCTTGTTTCAAGAACCTGCAGCAAATCGATTTTCGAAAGATACAATGACGCAACACATTGAAACTGTTTTAGCAAATTTGCGTAACGATCAAGATCTATTCACGTCACTTTTAGCAAGCTACCCAAAGCGAATTCAGGCTGTCTTGGAAGCTAATGGCGGGAACACCAAGTTTTAATTGTTTCTCATTAAATGCAGGATTAAATTCTCTTTTGTAAGGTATGTTTAGTTTTACTGTACCTCTAATGGTTTAGGCCATGGGCGGGGGGGGCTAAGGTTTATTGGAGCCCCGTATTAGCATTACCATTTAAAGAAAATTTCCTTGATCTGCCGAAATTACTGAGGGCTTTAACGAAAATATCGCGTTCAGAAATTTAGATGTAGTTAAGAATTCATTGATTAAAAACTCCCCTTTAAGTAAACAGGGTTGTGTATATAAAATTCCATGCACAATATGTAATAAATTTTACATTGGTCAAACTGGCAAGACATTAGAATTACATATTAAGCAGCATAAATACAGTATATGAACCGACCGGGAATCTAACGCCATTTTCATTCACGTAAGAGATACTACTCATCCCATTGACTGGAAAAATGTCTCCAAATTAAGTTTTAGTAAATCTATTGTTAGTAGAAATATAAGTGAATCGAGTGTGATCAAGAATAATGTTGATTTTGTTCTTAATATTAACCATGGGCTTTACAAGTTAGACTCATATATTGTCAGAAAAGTGGTGGAATATTCTGACCGCATTCTTGCCACTTAATTGTTTGTTTCAATTAAATAAATACTATTTCTAATAACTGTTATCTTTTAATGTGTACATGTTAATTGTATAATTTCTTTGATATAGTTTTTATGTATTCGATAATTTAGTAGCCTTTAGATTAAGTTATCTGTTGGGGAAGTTTTAGATTGTTTTTATTGGTTTTAGATTGAGTTGCCTATTAGGAAATTTTTACGCTTGTCTCTTTAACTCATTTATTTTGTAAATTCTGTCTATTTCTCTCTTTTCTCTCTCGTCCCTGAAGATGTGAATATATCACGAAAGCGCTCGGACTTCGTGTTTCCTTTTCCTTGTGGTTCTTTGCTTATATATACAGAGACATGTAAGAAGTAAATAGACAGCCCAGATTTTGCTGTAACAATTTTATTTGAAAATTAGAGTACCAATAAATTTTAATTTTTGAACAATTAAGGTTTAGCTATTAATACTTTGTTGACATTCCTTTAGCTGCTTTAAGAGCAGCAACTCGCCTAGGCATAGAATTAATGAGTTCTGAAATTGTAGCTTGAGGTATTTCTAACCATGTTTGGCGTAAAAGATTCAACAATTCTGATCGTGTTGCTGGTTTTTTGGGCTTTTTACTAAAGTCTTGTCTAGTATTGCCCACACGTGTTCTATGGGGTTCATGTCAGGGGACTGACTCGGCCAAGGAAGTCGTTTGATACCATTTCGCTCCTCCCATTCTTTCGTCTTTTTTGCAGTGTGGCATGGGGCTCCATCTTCCATGAACAGGCAGCTGTCTTTTTCAATTTGACCACTTGAGAATATTGGCATAAGTCCTTCTTCAAGGATAGAAATGTAGGAAACGAATATTAGTCATAATAATGGCAAAAAAATTTGGATGCATACATTTTACCATAAAATTAAGGGTGTCTATTTACTTCTTGCATGTCTCTGTATATACAGTATATATATGATTGATCTCAGAATGGTCCCCTGAGGCTTTTTTCATGATTCACACAGACCGTGCATGGAACAAGGAACTTCTGGGAAAATCCAATCCACTATTGTCGAAATAAGTAATGGTAAATGACAAACACTATAGTTTCTTCTTTTTCATGATGTTAGCCCGACGTGGGCTAACATCCTGTCCCAAAGCTGGATTCTATCTGCTTTGCAGATAGCTGGTGAGGGAAGCTTCTCTTTTCCCAGAAGGGTTCCTTGTTCCATGCACCGTGCACGGTCTGTGTATTATATATATATATATATATTATGTGTGTGCGTGTGTGAATTTCACACTTAAACACGTACAATGAACGAAGGATGCAAACTCACAAGGAAAATTAAAAAATTATTCCAAAGTCTTTCGTATATTCAGCAGTACACCTC
This sequence comes from Bathynomus jamesi, assembly GCA_023014485.1. Taxonomy (NCBI): domain Eukaryota; kingdom Metazoa; phylum Arthropoda; class Malacostraca; order Isopoda; family Cirolanidae; genus Bathynomus; species Bathynomus jamesi. Next base: position 235,550 of record JAJOZX010001423.1, read on the forward strand.
GTCAGGGAATGACTGCTGAATACACGAAAGGCCTTCGAATAATTTTTCTTTTTCCTTGTGCGTTTTCATCATATATATATATATATATATATATATATAATATATATATATATATACACACAGACCGTGCATGGAACAAGGAACTCTTCTAGGAAAATTAAATCCACTATAGTCCGAATAAGCAATGGTAAATGACAAACACCATAGTTTTTCTTTTTCATGATGTTAGCCCGACGCGGGCAACGGGCCACTCGCAAAGAGGTCCCAAAAATATAGCTTCCCTCACCAGCTATCTGCAAAGCAGATAGGATCCAGCTTTGGGACAGGATCTAGGGTTTAAAGCAACCTAGCCCCGCTACATTTAGAACCTCAATATAAGCAAAAGACTCGCTGCCTTCACGTCGGATTGAATACATCAAAGAAAAAGGGGTAACTATTATATTTTTAGCCAAACAACAAAACTTAAACCTCAACTGGCAGAATTGAGCGTCCACTTCCCATCATGAAACGGACATGTTATGTGCCTTGAAAAGTCTGCTATCTGCTTTGCAGATAGCTGGTGAGGGAAGCTATATTTTTGGGACATCTTTGCGAGTGGCCCGTTGCCCGCGTCGGGCTAACATCATGAAAAGAAAAAACTATGGTGTTTGTCATTTACCATCAGTGGCGTATCAAGGGAGGGGCGAGAGGGGCGACCGCCCCGAGCGGCACTTCCCGAGGGGCGGCAAATTACTGTCAGGCGGGCGCAGTATGCAAAATTTTGGGTTTTTATGTTTTAAAATGCAACCCTCCAAAAAATTATATCTCATCATTGTCGCGCGTTATTTATGTACAAAATATCCATGGTTTTGATGAAAAATCATCATTAAATGCTATATATGCCACCTCAATGCCACTATTTCCACAAATAGTTGCGTTAAATTTTCACATCGGAAAGATTGCCAGCCCTATTTTTCAGACTTTCCCTATATTATTTAGGTTAGGCTTTGCATTCTTTGAGCTTTGATGATGTTAATAATTAATGGTTGTTTTATTTTGCAGATACCCTACTGAATTAGCAAACATGAGCAAACGACAGAGACTGAGTGGTGCTGCATACAAGAATCTTCGCGAAAAAAAAGAGGAGGAAGGCAAGCGTGCTGCTAAGCGATTTCATCAGTTAATGGGATTCTCAGACACACCTTCAGTGCCTTCTGGGAAGCAAGGAGATCAACCGCAATGTGATATATCTTTAGAGATAGATGTTCAAGCGGCAACTTCAAGTGAACCCCCAAATAATCAGGATCAACCCTCATCTACATCACAAAGTCACCCACCCACCCATCACCCACAGAGTCTGTTTAACGATTCTGGCAACTGGCCCGTTCCAATGACGGACAATTTGAGAATCGAACTCATTAAACGTGGACCATCACATTTGAAAAACATGAATGGACCCTTTCCAGCTGATTCAAACAATAGGTCAATGTCAAAAGTTTGGTATTTCAAAACTTTGAAATGGCGAAAAAATTGAAAGGTCATGGCTAATCTTCTCACCTTCAAAATGTAGCTTGCATTGCTTTTGCTGTCGTCTCTTCAACAACATCTCCAGTGCATTTGGAAAAGAAGAAGGATTTTTTGCCTGGAGGAAACTGAATCCAAGAGTACCTGAACATGAAAACAGTCCATATCATACCCGATGCTTTGAACAATGGAAAGAGTTGTCTATGCGCCTTCAGTTGAATGCTACAATAGATAATGCACATCAGTTGCAAATAAAACATGCTACTGCTAAGTGGAAAGAAATACTGAGACGAATTTATGACTGCATCATGTTCTTGGCAAAACAAGATCTTGCATTCCGAGGGCACCGAGAGAACTTAAATGAAGAAGCTGGGCTAGCTGGCAATTCTGGAAACTTTTTGGAGTTAATAAAACTAATGGGCAAATATGACCCAGTAATTAGGGAACATCTTACAAAAATACGAATGACTGACAAGATATCCACTACGTATTTGTCACCTAATATTCAAAATGAGTTCATCACACTAATCGGCTGTAATGTTCGAAAATGTATAATTGATAATGTGTCTAGTGCAAAGTACTTTGCAATAATTTTCGATAGTACACCAGATATATCGCATATTGATCAGATGTCTCAGGTAATTCGCTATGTGTCGATTAAAGATGGTAATGTAGAGGTGAAGGAATCCTTCGTTGATTTTATTAAATTAGAGGGGAAGACTGCTGAGGCAGTTACTGATCTCATTGTCACTAAGCTCCGTGAGGATGGGCTGGATATCCAGAATTGTTATGGTCAAGGGTATGACAATGCTGCTACGATGGCAGGTATTGATCTTGGAGTTCAACGCAGAATTCTTGATGTTAGCAAACACGCTGTTTTCATTCCTTGCAATAACCACTCGCTGAACTTGGCTGGAGTTCATGCCGCGGGACTGAGTCCTAATGCTGTAACTTTCTTTGGAACAATTGAACGAATTTTCGTCTACTTTTCTTCCTCTACTCATCGTTGGGATGTCTTAACAAAACATTCCAAAATCACTGTCAAGCGAGTCTCTGATACGCGGTGGAGTGCTAAGTATGATGCTGTTTCTAGTCTTAAGAAGAACTTGACTCACGTTGTTAGTGCCTTGGAAGAACTGAGTGAAGGGGTCTCCGAAATCTGGACACAAAGGGCGATGCTGAAGCTCTGTTGACCTCCATCATGTCATACATATTTATTGTGTACTTATTTTTCTGGGATCCAGTGCTGAAAGAAATCAATGATACTCAGCTATATTTTCAAAGAAAGGGACTTGCTTTGGACCAGTGTGCATTAAAAATGAACTCTTTATCCGTGTTTTTAACTAATGAACGAGAGGCAGTAGTATCAAACGCTGCAGATGCCGCCGAAGAGTTCTGTAATGAAATGGATATCAGTATAGACCGCAGAGTCAGGAGACGGAGAAGAATGCCTGGAGAGCAAGCTCGTGATGCTGGATTGACCGTGCAAGAGGATGTACGCAGAGAATTTTTTGAAATCATGGATCGTTTATTAGCAGAAATTGAAAAACGCACAGTTTGTCTTAAAAACATGAATGATCGCTTTGAATTTCTGTCTCCTTTGTACCTTTTGAATCAGTCCAAAGATGAAGAAATTAATACCAAAGTCAATAATTTTTCTTCCATCTACAATGACATTAATCCAGGAAGTCTACTGGAAGAAATAAAGCGTTTGCGCAGACATTTGCTCAGTTTCGAAAGCATAAGCGTCGACGATGATCCAAAGAACTGGGATATGTTAAAACTACTTCAGTGGATCGTTAAATGGGATCTAGTGGAATCTTTGCCTTATATAACAATTGCCCTCCGGATCTGTCTAACTACATGCATGTCCGTGGCAAGTTGCGAACGAAGTTTCTCGAAACTGAAACTTATAAAAACTTACCTCAAGTCAACTATAAGTCAATCTAGACTGAGCAATTTGGCGATTATTTCAATTGAACGCGAAGTTGCAGAGGCAATGGACATAAAAAAATCATTCATGAATTTTCTGTTATGAAAGTCTGAAAATTTAACTAGGCATTATACATTATATAGTTATTGTTAAAATTATGTAGTGTATTATGTACGGTACATTATGTAGTATTGTTAAAATTGAAGTTGCTTTATTTAAGTTTTTCTTCCAATAAAAGTTTTGTTTAGAAGTGTATTTTTGTAAAGGAATTGTTTTTAAAATCGAAAATTGTTGCAGGGGGGGGCGGCGTTGGCATTTTCGCCCCGAGCGGCAAAAAGTATTGGTACGCCTCTGTTTACCATTACTTATTCGGACTATAGTGGATTTAATTTTCCTAGAAGGGTTCCTTGGACCTTGTTCCATGCACGGTCTGTGTGTATCAGAATGGTTCCCTGAGTTTTTTATGAGTTCATTCCCATATATATATATATATATATATATATATAGTCGAAAAAACCATGCGACTATTGGACCTTTGAAAAACAAAGACTGAAGTATCCGAAATATGAAGAGCTCATTACAAATCATCTTTCAGTATCACCAAAAACTGACAAACTGATATGCGATAGAAACGCGTTCTTTGAAGAAGAACTACAATGGGAAAGTATAACGGACTTCGACTTTACGACAGATGATATTACACAAACTATAGTTGAAAGAAGAGTTAGACAGAAAATCTGACTTTGTGGAAACTCAGAAAAAATTAAATGATAACCACCATGGTTTCGGTCAGGCAGATCATGCCTATCACAACTAATGGAACACTACAACAACATTGTTGATGCCCTTAAAAGTAACGAAAACTATGATGTAATATACACAGACTTTGCCAAAGCGTTCGACAAGTGTGACTATGAAATTATAATACATAAACTGAAATATATGGGAATAACAGGAAAAGTAAGGAAATGGATATATAATTTCCTTAGTGAGCGGCGGCAAGTCGTTACAGTACAAGGAGTATCTTCATCAGAATCAGAGGTCCTCAGCTAAAGCACCATAAGGAACAGTATTAGCTCCACTACTCTTCATAATCATGCTAACTGACATAGATGAGGACATTACCAGAGACAGCACAGTAACATCCTTTGCCGATGATACAAAGATCAGTTGAAGAATAAGAAACCCAGAAGATATAGGATCTCTACAAACGGACATGAATAGAATCTACAAGTGGACGGAAGACAACAATATGAAGTTTAACACTGAGAAATTTCAGCTGTTACGGTACGGAAAAAGAGAGGACATAAATTCCATGGAATATTATACCTCAAATGAACAGGAAATTCAGATAAATTCTGAAGCAAAAGATTTAGGGGTTGTAATGACTGATGATGTGAAATTTGAAATACAAAATAAGATAGCAGTGAACAGAGCAAAGAGAATAACTGGGCAGATACTGAGAACCTTTAAACGAAGGGATAGGAATATAATGATTCCTCTACTGAAAACACTGATCATACCCAAATTGGAATACTGCTCGGTCCTAACATGCCCATATAAAAAAGAAGACATTAGACAACTAGAAGGGATTCAGAGAAGCTTCACAGCCAAAATCAAGGGGTGCAAAGAACTAAACTACTGCGAAAGGTTACGCGAATTAGATCTATATCCACTGGAAAGGAGGAGAGAGAGATACACCATTATTTACATTTGGAAAATAATTGAGAAACTAGTCCCTAATCTTACTCTGAACCCTGTAACTCCCCAAACAACAGTGGAAAGTAGAAAAGGAAGACTGTTTCGTGTTCCCAAATTAAAGGCTAGACAAGGAACATCCTTAGCCGTGAAAGAAAATAGTTTTGTTCTGAGGTGGCTATGTGAGGTGGAGAATACAAGAAACCAACTCACTACTTCACTAGGCCAACTCGAGAGGAGCGGCGACAAGCTTGACCTTCATGAAATCAGGAATTATCGCACGCAACATTTGAAAGATTGAAAGGTATATAAATTGACGATTGGTTAGGTTAAGTCGTAATATTTTTGTTAGTTTTAACGTTTTATATGATGGATTCATTTAAAAAATGTCTCCAAAAGATCCTAGTGTAGTTTACGTTCCCCAACTTTGACCTAGTGTAGTTTGTGTCCCCTTTTGCGTCGGGAGGATGTGAATTACACTTCCTCCGAAAAAAGTTAATAAATGAATAAAAAGAAATACAAAATGTAAAAATCGCCTCACATGAAGTCAAATTGGGATCACCTGAAGATAAGGGCCCCCAGCCTTCTTTAATTAGCCTTATAAGGCTAACTAACGAAATATCACGACCTAACCTAACCAGTCGTTAAGTCAACTGTACGCCCTTGACGATTGGTTAGGTTAGGTCGTGATAGTTTCGTTAGTTAGCCTTATGAAGCTAACTAAAAAAGGCTAGGGGCCCTGATCTTCAGGTGATCCTCAAATTATTTAGGAGAGCAAAAAAACTTCTTTTTTCCACGTGAAGGTCAAAATATGATAATAAAAACCCACTCTAATAGACTCTGTCTATTAGAATGGGTTTTTATTATCATATTTAGGAGAGTTTATTTTATTTCTTATTGTTGTGGCGAGAGACCTAAGCTATTCCTATATTTGTAGCCTACTTTTTTTGTCATGAAAAAATTATTAAAATGGTAAAAAGTATTAAGGGCATTGAAATTCACTTTGCCCGGGTCACTGACAAACCTCGAGCTGGTACTGCGTAATATTACAAAAGTAAATAAGAAATAATAAAAAAGTGAAACGAACTTTGCTTATTTAGCGGAAAACAATATTGCTCTGTGGCTACGATGTAACCCTGTAACCCAATTAATATTTGTACGTAAAAACAATATATTTAAATAATAGCCCACGTAACTTCTAAGAATTTTAAATTTCATTGATAGTTAAGTGAGAATTCTTACTGCAAAATTCGAGGTTTTTACGTTTGTTTCTTCTGTTTAAGGTGCTTCAACCCTGCTGGATTATGGACACCATTTTTTTTTTGTCTCCGTGAAATAACGTTGCAAAATTTTACTTTCGCATGTATATATTTGTTATTTACGTTTGTTTTTTTTCTGTTTAAGGTGCTTCAATCCCACTGGATTATTGACACAATTTTTTTTTCTTTTGTGTCCCCGAAGGGAAATTGCAAAATTACTTTCAATGCTATAGATCCCTACAACACTTGAATTGTGAACTAATACTGTTAATAAATATCTTAAGAAACATCACTAATTATTTACTAAAATAATAATTTTTTTCTAAAGTTTTGAAAACTATTTTATGAAGTTTTTATTGAAAATGAAAATAAAATATGTTTATAAAAATTTATGGGTAACTAATATTTTTCAATTAATTATAATTTATTCACTGTTTTCATTATAATTATAGTGTATGATGTTTCGTACAAAAAAAAATGTGAAATGGTGCCTCGTGTAAAACCAGGTAGTTGGGAACCTGGAACCCTCAAAGAAGATGGAAAATAACTATTTTGAACGCTTGGGAGTCACGAAACGGGGTAAAGGAAATTTTATATATAATATATATATATATTATATATATATATATATTATTTATATATATTATTATATATAATAATATATTATTATATATATATATATATTATTATATATATATATATATTATTATATATATATATATATTATTATATATATATATATTATTATATATTATATATTATTATTATATATATATATATATTATTATATATATATATATATTATTATATATATATATATATATATATTATTATATATATATATATATTATTATATATATATATATTATATATATATATATATATATATATATATAATTTCCTTTACCCCGTTTCGTGACTCCCAAGCGTTCAAAATAGTTATTTTCCATCTTCTTTGAGGGTTCCAGGTTCCCAACTACCTGGTTTTACACGAGGCACCATTTCACATTTTGCCCGGGTCACTGACAAACCTCGAGCTGGTACTGCGTAATATTACAAAAGTAAATAAGAAATAATAAAAAAGTGAAACGAACTTTGCTTATTTAGCGGAAAACAATATTGCTCTGTGGCTACGATGTAACCCTGTAACCCAATTAATATTTGTACGTAAAAACAATATATTTAAATAATAGCCCACGTAACTTCTAAGAATTTTAAATTTCATTGATAGTTAAGTGAGAATTCTTACTGCAAAATTCGAGGTTTTTACGTTTGTTTCTTCTGTTTAAGGTGCTTCAACCCTGCTGGATTATGGACACCATTTTTTTTTTGTCTCCGTGAAATAACGTTGCAAAATTTTACTTTCGCATGTATATATTTGTTATTTACGTTTGTTTTTTTTCTGTTTAAGGTGCTTCAATCCCACTGGATTATTGACACAATTTTTTTTTCTTTTGTCTCCCCGAAGGGAAATTGCCCATTCTTAGAGACAGCACCCCTAGAAATAAACGAATATATATATATATATATATATATATATATTCGTTTATTTCTAGGGGTGCTGTCTCTAAGAATGGGTTGAAATAATTACTGAAATAAAAGGATGAGCATTGAGCAATGAATAAAAGTTTCAAAAGTTATTGAAAAGGTTATTCAGTGAGCTCATCCTTATATTGCTCTTGATTATTTAAATTGTAAATAAAAAATTTAGGGGTACTGCAGTTCCGCAGTGCCTACCGACGAGCCGCCACTGATATATATATATATTATAATGTTTCAGACCAAAAAGACCCTACCTAGGACAGTGGTTGCGAACCTATGGCACGCGTGCCCATTTGGGCACACAATCAAATTTGCCTGGCACGCCTAAGCATAGAAATTGTTATCCAAAAAAAAGTATGAAATAATAGACTTAATGTTTATAATTTGGTGTAATATATATAAACTTTGGTGGTCATGCGAATTTTTTTTTATGGTTTACATAGCTTTTTTTGGCATGCGACTGTAAAAAGGTTCGCCACCCCTGCCCTAGGATCCACTCATGGCTGGTCTACCTAACTGTGTTCGTAATTGTGTATTGTGCATGTCCTTCGTAGTGGCGGAGGGGACCTACAATTTTACGTGGGTTCCGAACCACAAAGCTTTAATTTTACTACTTTAAACTATACCCAATGTATTAACATATGCGTCTAATCGATTTTTAAACATGTTTATAGACGTGCTACTAATTACTTCTACCGGCAAACTATTCCAGCTATTTACTATTCTATGCGTAAAAAAGTATAATTTAACTTATAATTTATAATATAATATAATCTAATATAATTTATAATTTATAATATAATTTATCTTTTAATTAAACTTTGGCTTTTACAGGCTACAATGTGGGTTTATTAATCGTTTTCACCTTTTATATTTAAAATAAAAATCTAGATTAGTAGACAGTCCCTTAGCCAGGACTTCCCAAGGGGGGGTTTCGGAATTGAAGAAAGGCGGACCTTTTGGTGCAACGACCTGGTCACTGCGGAGGGAGTTTAGAGTAGTTTGTGAAGTTAAAAAAAATGCAATTGTTTATTTACTAAATGATGTTATATATTATATCATATAAGTTATAACTATGGTTACAAAAGTGGACCTTTCTTGTCAAGGGAGGGGGGGTCGTTTGATCCCCCCGCCACGGCTACGGGCCTGGTAGATGACCAATAAAAATAATTGCTTATAAAAACAAAGAAAAATATTTAACATGCGTGTAAAAGCTATACATTTTTTTATTATTAATTAATGTTAGGCCTAGGTTCCACAGCGGTGTTCCTCAACCCGTGTTTGCTGATGATCTCCCTTTGACAAAAAAAAATTCGCAACTCCACTTCCCTGAATGGTAATGCAACATATTTGAACTGCAGAAACGGCTCACGAGCTATTTCTCAATTAACGATAGAAAGCTTGGTAAGAGGCTGATGCTTAATCCGTTTAATGAAAGGGCGGTAGGGTCTGCCGAACTTGCGGGACATCTAAGTAATAAGTTCACTGAACTTTCTTCTGACAAGAGCCTACAGTTGCCTTTCCCTTAAGACTTAAGTACATTTTCGATAGTATGGAAAAGCGAGTATCCAGAACTGGTATTTGAAGCGTTGAAAGTTTAATTCTATTTGTTACCTCATACTCATGCCAACTGGGCTTGTCATCAATGGTTGCAATTAAAACAAAGCAACAAAATTGACTGCGTGTGGTGAACGACGTTATTTTGTGTTTCGTCTGTTCAACCAAACATAAAAAAATTAGCAAATGCAAAGTAGGCACACGTATCTCGTTCAAAGACATAGATTAAGAGTAAGTTAAGAAGATAACGACTAACAGAAAATAATTACCCAGAAAATAATTAAACAACATTACGCGAGATTTTACTTAAAAAAAAACTTTTTGTCTGATTTTACATATTTTTCTAATTTTGACTATGAAAATAAACTTTAATTTTCCATGCAGGCTAATTCTTTTTTTATCAAAGCTCTGCGACCCCTCTGATCGCCTCTCAACCCCCACTTCTCGCCCCCGATTGAGAAACACTTCACTAGAGGATATCTAATAGAATATTTTCAATTCTCTTCCAACTATTTTAATAGAAACAATCAGGAAAGGAAAATATGCCATATTCAAAGTCCCAACCATACTATAAAATATTAAAATACTTATTGATATGTAATTAATAAATGTCTGTAGTTAAATTATTTGTACAGTATACACATATATAATATGCAACAGTAATTACTGCACTTACAAATTTTACTATTAGTAAAGTATTTATTTGTTTTAGTAGTATGAGATTATGAAAGTAGGGTGTGCGAAAAATTATGCAAAAACAATTGGTCATATATATATGGTTGTTTATACTTCCAAACTGTCCTATTAGAGTATTAGCAAGATGTCAGCGTCCATAGCTGAGTGGGTAACAAACCTATGGGTCTGGCAGAACTCCGTCAAAGAATCAGAGAGATTATTGGATCCATTCCACATCGGTCAGGAAGACCAGAAATTGCGCATCATTCAGGCCAACTAATGCGGCCCATTGCTATGACTCCTTTATTATAATTACCAGCATTATCGGGACTCGATTCCCCGACTTCAGTGTCTTCATTTCGCTCATGGGGAAACGGTGTTACCCACTCAGCTATGACGCTGACATCTTGCAAGATGTCAGCGTCCATAGCTGAGTGGGTAACACCGTTTCCCCATGAGCGAAATGAAGACACTGAAGTCGGGGAATCGAGTCCCGATAATGCTGGTAATTATAATAAAGGAGTCATAGCAATGGGCCGCATTAGTTGGCCTGAGTGATGCGCAATTTCTGGTCTTCCTGACCGATGTGGAATAGATCCAATAATCTCTCTGATTCTTTGACGGAGTTCTGCCAGACCCATAGGTTTGTTACGATGCGCAATTGTTACAACATAGCCCCATAGATAAAAATCCAAAGAGGTTAAGTCGGATGATCGAGGTGGCCATGCTATAGGTCCACAACGGCCTATCCAATATTCAAACACATCAGCATGAACAGTATTCACTAAACGCTAACGTTTCGTGTGCGTGTGTCGCGTGACTTCCTAATTGGTTAAATTTTCTTTTACGATCGTTCCGTGACTGGAACAAACTATCTTAACATGCTACGTACATTAAGGAGTGTGATCTTTCAACAAGATGGCTCGCCTCCCACTTGACGATGGCCTAAGGTTGCCGACTCTGCAAATTAGAATTCCTGGACAGAAATAAGTAAATGGCAATACCTACAGTCACACTTCACATGATGACGGTCCAGCAGAAGTCTGTTGTAATTCTGCACAAGTGTTTTTAAAGCTGCATTTTGTGACACTCATAAAAAACTTAACGGGTTTTTTGGTTTTTCAAAGCATATTTATAAAATCCCCTACAGCTCATATTAAAGTTAAGACGCACTTGCAGCTCTGATTTTACTAATTCATCACTCATTCTGTTTCTTTCATAACTCAGTATCTCCGTTAAACTAAATGTTCTTCCTTAGTAAGCATTAGATACTGGAATTTTTATTCATTCAATTCTCTCCAAGACTAAACACATCTACTCTGTGCTAAACACTAACAACTAGCAGCTGAAAGTCAGCTGGTTGAAAGAGCCCTCGGCTATACCAGCTATGTATACATCGAAGACCATCCTGTTAGGATCAGCTCAAACATTAAACTTTAAAAGAATTTTTCATCTCGCTGGGATTGGAAATATATTTTCGTCTTTAATATTATTAAAGGTGAAAATATATTTCCAGTTCCAATTACATATAAAATACTGGACATTGAATGGCCAAAACAGAGTTAAAATGGTTCTTGAACCACACTATGCCATACCTAACTGTCCAGGGCAATCTTAGACGGTTAGCAACCCTATGGCAGAGTTTCCACTATGCTGATGCTGTTTGCAACTTTCTACATTGTAGCCTTTCCTCAGAAGAGCCGGCCGTAGAGTTTGCGGGTCCCAAAGTAGAGCTGCGCGCGGGGACCCCCTAATAAAAATTACAAATACATATACAGTGGACCCCCGCTTACCGATTGGTTCGTGTTACGATTAATTCGTGTTACGATCAAGCCTCATTGAGAATATATTGCCCGTGTAACGATTAATTTCGGTGTAACGATGTTTGAACGATCGTGCCAAATTCACGATGGAAGGAGATTCTCCTTTCAAACAATAATTTTCTCCTCCAACCCCACGACTACCACCATCGATTTTCATCCATGTTACACTCTACCAACCTAAGGTAAATAATTTTTTTATTTATTTCCTTATTTAATTATGTTTATTTAATTGTTTTTATTATTTATTTACAGCAAAATAAGTTACTGTATAATACATTTTTGGTATTAAAATATCATGCATTGTTAAAATATCCTTTTAAACATGGAAAATTAGTGTTTTTAAGTCTTGCAAGAGTGTATTTTCGAAAAATTTGCACCAATTAGGCCATTTACATGTTATAATGGGTTCGTGTAACGATTTTTTCGTGTACCGATGGTTTATTTTGCACCAATTACGATCGTTAAACGGGGGTCCACTGTATGTACATAAATATATTTTATTACATAAGTAATAAAAAATACAAATACGTAATAAAATGCATATAAAATAAAAAATATAAACGTATAAAAAAAATTATAATAAAAAGGAGCGAACGAGCATTGGCAATGTTTTGTTAGGCGAGCGAGCATTAGCAATGTTTTGTTATAGACAATCAAGCAAAGAGCAACAACGCTTTTTAACAGCGTCCAAATTCTATGTGGGAATGACATCTGAAAATGCTGTGTTAATAATGGATAAGATCACATGTACAGTAACTTTAAAAAGTTACATATGTAACAAATCCAAATCTAGGTAAGCTATGCATAACAGTAAGCATAAATTGTGTATGATACCAAAATAAGCATTATACAGTATTATATTCTCTTATAATCAACAAATTACTATTTCTTTATATTTGAAAATTTAGCGGGGGTTCCAAAGCGACTGCATCGGTTACATTGGCCTAAGGCCGGTGTAACATTGAAAAATGAGATACACCTCATTATTCACCGTTGAATAATGAGGTGCACCTCAATTTTCAACGTTGAATAATGAGGTGCACCTCAATTTTCAACGTTGAATAATGAAGTAACATTGTTGAAAAATGAGACACTTCGTCGAAAATTGAGTTGAAATAAGCTGTAAGTTAAAGTAGCCTCTCAGAGTTTGGTTGTTCGAGGCTCAGGTGGGATTCTAAACCCAATCAAAATAAATAAAACTAGCGGAGCGACCTGCCGTTGCTCGGGTGGAAGTTGAACGATATATATATATATAGTTACGATAGAAATGTTCTTCGGGAACCTTATCCTCAATAGGAATATGAAAACAAGAGATACGACTCTCAACATTTATTGGCCAAACGTTTCGGTCCACTCAGGGGCCATCTTCAGTGACTAAATAGAAGCATCTAAAAATAATCATAAAACTAAAGTAAATACAAATGTCAAACTGTACGATAATAAAATCTAACACAAAAAAAAGTTAAAAAGTTGTTAAAAAACTATCTGGATTATAAAACAAAATAAAAGTAAAATTAAAACAAACTGAAATTTCAAAAATTAAAAGTTTAAAAATGTTAAGTTTAAAATTTAAAAATTTAAAAAGGACTAACCTGGATGGTAAAAGTTACAAATAAGTGGAGAGAAAGGAAAAAACAACTTAAGTTAGTGCGTTGGTTGCGTTTAAAAGGTGTTGGTTGGTTAGGAAGTATGTAATTTTATCGAGGAAAGGCTATCGTTTAGTTCAGGATTTAATTTCTTGATAAAAAGGGATTCTAAAATTTTAAGATCAAGTGAATTAGGAGCAGACGACAAAATCGCAAAGGAGTCCTGGGGGCACGGGTGGTCATGGGTCTCTGAATGATGCCGAATAGCAGAGGATTCAGGAGTGGAAAGAGGGCGAGAAGTTCGATAAGAAAAACCCAAATGCTTCGAAATCCTAAGTTTTAACTGTAGGGCAGTCTGCCCCACATAACGACTTTGGCAGGTCGCACATGTATATAAATAAATAACAAAGGATCTCAAAAGCACGGGGAGGTGATCTTTATGGCGAAAAAAGGATTGCAGAGAATTAGAATTAGAATTAATGATTATAAAGTCGCATTTATAATATATATATATATATATATATATATATATATATATATATATAGAAACGACGTAAGTATAGAGGAGTGTTCTGCACACGAGGAAGAGAAATAACAAACAAATGAAAAATAAGGCACCCGCCCGCGGGTGCCTTATTTTTCATTTGTTTGTTATTTCTCTTCCTCGTGTGCAGAACACTCCTCTATACTTACGTCGTTTCTATACGTTAATATACTGCGCGGTCATTGCAGTATATATATATATATATATATATATATATACACACTTTAGGAGGAGTTTGAACGACGGTTCAGGATCGACCTGCGGTCGACCCCTCTGCAACATCCGCCTCATTTACGGGTTTTGGTGAAGGAGGGAATTGCTGTCTGATCTCCTCCTGCCCTCGTAACCAGCCTCGCATGTCTGGTCAGGGACTTTGCACAGGAATCTGTCCAGCTGGTTCTTGAAGTTATTCAGGTCGGTGTGCTGGAGATTCCTCACTTCTTTTGGTAGGACATTGAAAAGCTTTGGGCCTCGTATTCTGAGGGTATTTTCCATCCTCGTTTCCATGGCCCCTTGTCCCACCGCAGCTGGGACCGTACAAAATCTGCCTCTTCTTTTATTCCAATTTGTTTCTATTTCATTTCTAAGGTTAGGGACAGAGCCCTCAAGTATTTTCCATATGTATATTATTGTGTACCGCTCGCGGCTTCTTTCGAGAGAGTAGAGTTTCAGGGATTGTAGTCGAGACCAGTAGTCTTCACCTTCCGTTTCCTCTATCTTAGACGTAAAAGTCCTTTGTATAGTTTCAATGTTCGCAATGTCTCGTTTTCTGTGTGGGCTTGTGAGTACTGAGCAATACTCAATTATTGATAGGACTAGACTCTTCCATAATTTGAGCATGATGTTTGCTGTTCTGCTGCGGAAGCTCCTCCGGATGATTCCCATTATTTTTCTAGCCGTTGTAATTTTGATTTTATAGTGTTCTCTGAATTCTGCATCCGACGACATTATTACTCCAAGATCCCTGACTTGTGGATTTGGTGTTATCTGTTTGACTTGCATAATTTTGTACTCTTTTTTTCTGTAGCTCCTTGTTATTACCATATCTTAGAAGTTGGAATTTTTCTTCGTTGAACTTCATATTGTTGTCTTCTGCTCACTGGAATATTGTTTCAATGTCGTTTTGTAATGTTCTTATGTCACCTTCGTTCAATATTTCCTTACATATCTTTGTGTCATCTGCGAAGCATAATACAATACTGTCCTTAATATCTGCATCAATATCTGCAATCATTATTATGAACAGCAAGGGAGGTAATACTGTCCCTTGTGGGACAGAGCTCACGACTTCCGATTTAACTCTGTTTACTACCACTCTTTGTGTTCTTTGCGTCAAGAAATTAAATATCCACGTCTCTCTCTCTCTCTCTCTCTATATATATATACATATATATATATATATGCCGGTTACGTTAATTGAATGCTGGTTAGGTCAACTGAATGCTCGATTAGATTAACTGAGTGCCTAGTTAGGTTAATTGAATGCCCGGTTAGATTAACTGTACGCCCTTGACGATTGGTTAGGTTAAGTCGTGATATTTTTGTTAGTTTTAACGAAAATATCACGACTTAACCAATTAACGTAATCTAATCAATTAACGTAACCGGGTGTATATATATATATATATATATATATATATATATATATATATATATATATATGTATGTATGTATGTATATATATATATATATATATATATATATATATATATATATATATATATATATATATATATATATATATACAGTACCGTGCAAACGTCAGAGACCACTGTCGATCTGATAACTATTAGATAATCTGTCGTATGAAAATTGGGTTTGATAGTAAAATACATATTGACTAGAACCTCTGGTTCATATTAACGTATAACTAAGTTATTACTTAAGTGTATGCTAATGTTCTAGTGGAGTGCAAGGGTCGAATATGCACTGTAGAGAGTAGCGACGATTGATGATCATCATATGGACGTGTTCTAAACGTGGACAGTTTGGAAATGTAAACAACCATATTGTATATATACTGATTAGTAAGAAAAATATGACCAATTATTTCTGTACATTCATTTCTTCAACGCCCTCTATATTCAACATTTAAGCGTTAATATGATCCTATATAAGATATTGCAAAAGGGTCCCCTCCGCCCCCCGCACACACATTATATGATTACTTTTAGACTTTGATTTACATTTTAAATAAAGTTACTTTTGAGAAATAATAAAAAAAAGGTTTTTTGAGGGATTGGAGTAAGGGTGACACAAAAGTCGCGCATCATAGGAATTTTCAGTGTTGATTATAATATATCTTTTTTTTCTTTTAGGTAAGGGATGGTAGCCAGGTACAATTTAAATTCTGTACCGATTCATCGAATTGTTGTACCTGGTATTCCATACATTAAAACCAAGCTCACTCTCTAACGTCTATGTTAATTTCGTAACCATCCCCTACCTAAAAGAAAAAAAAATAATATATTATAATCAACACTGAAAATTCCTATAATGCTCGACTTTTGCGCCACCTTTATATCCGTGTATAATGCAGCTGTGTGGAGTTGATGCAGTCTGTTAGTCATGCTAGGTAACTGGTTTAATTATTATAATATAAGTTTTTGGATTACCAAAGGTGGGCAGTTGCGCCGCAAAAAGTTGCGGCGCAACATTTTTGTTTGCGCTTGCGCTTGCGGCGCAACTTTTTGAAAAGGGTTGCGCTTGCGCGTGCGGCGCAACTATTTCAGCAGAGTTGCGGTTGCGGTTGCGGCGCTACAAAAATTGTTGCGCGTGCCCACCACTGCAGATATACGTTAAATGCAAAGGTGGGCAGTTGCGCCACAAAAAGTTGCGGCGCAACATTTTTGGTTGCGCTTGCGCTTGCGGCGCAACTTTTTGAAAAGGGTTGCGCTCGCGCGTGCGGCGCAACTATTTCAGCAGAGTTACGGTTGCGGTTGCGGCGCTACAAAAATTGTTGCGCGTGCCCACCACTGTGGATTACACACACACACACACACGTTTGGTTACTTTACAAATACAAAACTGCAACATTTTCACATTTTGAATTGTGGATCACGAGATTTAACTTAATCTAAATAACCTAATTAACTTAACCTAACCTAGCCTAACCTTCATTATATCCCCTTTTCTTCATTATACGCGATTTTCATTTAAAAAATAAGCTAATGTCGTGATGGGCTCTGTGTGTATAGTCACTGTATACTAAAGACTTGCAGTTCAGTAGGGTAGCCAAGAACACATCTTACGCGAACTTTGATTGAAAGATAGGGTATATGCACTGTATATACTGTATGGTTGCTGTTTTACTTCCTGTTTCGATTGACATTGAGATTGTCCTGAAGGATCAACGGTCTCTGTTGCTGAGAAACAAATTATTGAATCTTATCAGGACAGCAAGATGTACTGTTGCCAGGTCAGAGAGTCAGCTAGGACAAAGGATTCTGTCTGACTTATTTTACACTGAGTTATGTAAGTTGTTGAAGAGAAAATACAATCTTTCTGGCTGCTGCTCCTCCATTATAAGCCTTCATCAAATATTATTATCAGTGTGTTATTATTTATCTAGATTACAGACACACTAATATTAATGTGTAATGAGTAATGATTTGGTATGCATTAACACAGTATATGGACAAGGCACTTGAAGGCAAGCTAGTCGCCAGAGACTCAGAGTCTGAGTCTGAGTCAGAGACAGAGAGGCTGAGACTGAGAGAGCTGCGAGCAGGGTACTTAGTGTTCTGTCTGACTGCCGGGGAGATGGTTGTGTTATAGTTTAGTTAAGGAATCATTTGCTGTCTGTTAACATTGCTAAGGAGTTGGGTGTTTAAATACAACATCCTGCAAGCTTCTTAAGAAGAGAGGAACTTGCTTTCATTGGAATTGTTTTGACTCTTATCTAGTTTATCAAAATAGATTAGTTTACGAGGTCCAGCACAAACCTGTCAGGAAAGCTAAGATGGAAAGACATGGTGTAACTTTAGATCTTCATGTAAGTTATAATAGGTTATGGTAATCGTATTTAAAGGTAAATCACAGTTTAGCGTTGTAAAAATTATTTCTTGGCGATGTCCTATTTTGGCGTCCCAAATTATTCAACTAACCAGTTTAGGTCAACTCTACACCCTTGACGATTGGTTAGATTAAGTAGTGATATTTTTTTGTTAAAACTAACGAAAATATCATGCCAACCTAACCAATTAAGGGCGTACAGTTGACCTAACCAGGCATTCAATTAACCTAATTAACAAGTAATTTTAAAGTGTTTGAGTGCCATTTATTTTTGGTTGGTTGAATAATTTGACGGCAAAAAAAAATTTTTACATTGCTGAACTGTGATTCTTACTATTTAAGTATTGTAATTACTTTCTTTTACAGGTTTTCCTACTCGAGACTAAGCCTGTTATAACTAGAACTCAGTTTGTACCCTGGAACAGTGACCAAGCTGTAAAACTGGCATAGCCTATGGCCTATTTAGCCCAGTCTACAAAAAGAAAATTGCAAAATTCTCAAGTTCCCATTTTTTAAAAATTCCCTATTTCCAAAATGCGATACTCGTGTAATTTTAGTTTTGCTCATAATATTTCAAAGTAGGGCTAATAAGATTTGGAAAGAATTTATAATTTCACTGAAAATTTTAACTTTAAAATTTTCACCCACCATGTCAGGTGTAAGTAATTTCAGTTAAAACTCTTACCTGGCACTTCGGGTGCGAAAGTTTAACTTTTAGAAAAAAAACCAGCTTGATTCTTCAGAAAATTTGAGCAAATTTTGCACTCTGGTAGTTTTACTTAGTAGTTAGCTAGGGTAACTGTCATATGACCGTACCTTACTTGGTAGGTTGCTCAGCTGCTGCTTCAGATGGGTCTATTTGAAATTCAAGTAAAGATAGTTGTAGAGCTTTGTTTACTAGGAACATAACTTTGGCTAGTACAATACTAAAAAAAAAATTAAGCACTATAGATAGGCAATGTTACTGCCTACTTTTTCAGTTCAGAAGCCCATGACAGTGCAGAGTATAGGCCTAATAGATCTTAAATTGGCCCTACAATGGTCCCCTGCATACTAAATTGAGAAATTTGGCAGAAATTGTCAGATTTGGTGTGTTAAATCCAGACAGTGCCACCCCCACCCTGAAGCCTGTAAGCCATGCCCACATCATGATGTCATAATGCCATTACATTAAATTTCATTTGGCAAGCAAGAAGTAACTTGGGCTTATCAAGTCATAAGTTAGTTTGCAAATGACAATCTTGAGTCAACTATGCCTAATTAACATAAAACCTATTTGCAGAGCTATGAAAGTAGCCTACATAACATAAACTAAAAATATACAGTAAATTATTTAGCTATATAATTTATAAACACACTTCATTCATGAAAGCATTAAACTTTTTCTTAAAACTGACTAAGTATCTACTGTTTATGACATCATTATATTACATTACATTTGGAAAACATGAAGCTACTGGGGCCTATCAAGGTTATCCAAGTTATGAGCTATATTTTGTAATAAAATTGTGCAAAATATTAATTAATCTCGAGTCAACTAATTAACATACACCTATTTACTACTACAAAAGTAGTTTACATAACTTAAGCTAAGAATATATACTATTTACAATCTAAAAACTCTCTCTCATTCATGAAAGCATCCAAATTTTTTAGATCAAGTCTGCTTTGTAATTTTCTTATTTCCTTGAGTTATTCCATCGACCTCTAATGAGAAAAAGTTACTTGCATCTAAATTGTCCAAACCTGAAAACATTTTGAACATCTGTATCATATCTCCCCTCATACATCATCTCTCAATTTAACTAAACATACCTAGCTCCTTTAATCTTTCCCTGTATTCCAATCTCCTTAGCTTAGGAATAAGTTTCATTGCCCTATATTGCGCACCTTCAAGCATATCAATATCCTGTCAAAGATGAGGGGACCAAGCTTGAATGCAGTATTCTAAGTGAGGCTGAATATAAGAATTATATAATTTACAGATGACTAACATTTCTCTTAATAATACCTAGCATTTTATTTGCCTTATTTCTAGCCTCTAAGCACTGCTTAGAAATTTTAGATCACTACTAACTATAATGCCAAGATCTTTTTCTTGTCTAACATCCTCTAACCAGTTTCCTTGCATCTCGACTAAAGTTTTCATTATTTCTACCAGAGTGGATGCAGAACATTGTAATTAGAAGAAACATTTGTGGATAGTAGCCTATTATGACTTTGATCCTCTGTATCCAGAGATTCTATCTTTAGTTTTAAATTGATAATTAATTAGTTTTAAATTGATACTTGATTAGTTTTGTAAAAATTGGTTATTGCCAATGTACAGGCAGTTTTTACATAGTGGAGCCACCTTGATGGGCTGAAGTGGCCCCTAGTGTGCCCACTATAAAAATTTCTTATGTTCTTATGTACATCAATTGCATCAGGAATGTGGGTGGAGCATCACTGACATGGTCTCTGACTCATGTCTGGATAGTAAAGTTTTTCCCCAAAATATTAATTTCAGATTTAGTAGAGTTGGGTTTTTTTATATTTATTACCCTAGTACTAGTGTATTAGATGCTAGTTGAGAAGTTTAACAGAAATTTATTGGATTTGGTATAGCACTTTTGAAGTTAATGTCAGATTTGGTGGGGTCACTTTTTAGATTAATAGTATTATTAGATAGGGAATATGTCACCATATGTGTGTACCATTTTCTGTAGGATTTGGAGTTGCTTCATTAATTTTTTTTAGCATCTACATTAGCTACATCTGCCAAACTACTAATACTGGCCTATATAGCCTACACAAGTAGTTGCCAACTCTACAGGTAGAGTTCCTTAACAGAAATAAATGGCAATAACCTGTATTCACATTTCACATGTTGAAGACCCAGCGGAAGCCTGTTGTAATTCTAAGTATTTTTAAAACTGTATTTGCTGTACTCATAGAAGACTTAAGTTTTTGGTTGTTCAAGGCATAGTTATTGATACAACCTGTGGGGACTTCTAAATTAAGACACTCCTGCAACTCTGATTTCACTAATTCATCACTCCACAGTGTCCCCATTAAACTAAAATACCCTTTACCATATATTATAAATTTTAACAGGATACGTATTATATCATTGAGATTGGAAATACTTATTTTGCCTTTAATATTGTTAGACAAAAATATATATCCAATCCTAATGGAATTAGCAATTAAAAAACCAGCTGACAAATATAAATATAGGAATCCAAGAGCCGGACAGAAGATACGAACAACGGCACTTCATGCATTATCAGGATAACAGGTAGCTACTGACAAAGATAGAGGTAAACTCTTGGAGGACCACAAGGCAATGAAACCAGCACCCCCATTGGAAAACAAATTGGAACCACCTGTATGCGAAAAAGAAAGAGAAAAAATAAAAATAATCCTAGCCAACATACAGGGCCTTAAATCAAACCATTCCACGAACAAAGTTGTATACCTGAAAGGACTCATGCAAGAAGCCGGAGCAGACTTTGCATGCCTCATAGAAACTCATCTAAAAGACTGCCAGATGAACTGTGAAAAATTGTGAGTCCTGTATTGACAAAGAAATGCAAATTGACAACTATAACATCCTCCGAGCTGACAGAACAGTGAGATGTAAAGGAGGATGTGCTATTTACACACGTGAAAGGCACATAGTAGAAATGGCTATAAGTACCTCAAACAACTACGTAGAATGTGTAGCAGCAAAAATTGAAAAATTAAATTTGGTACTAATTGTAATGTATAGACCCCCCAAACATGCCAACCTCAAAATTTTCAGATTCCATTACAGAGGTAAGAAACCTGGTAAAAGATCTACATTCTCCAACCCCAAATATTTTTCTCTGTGGAGATTTTAATTTCCCATTCATGAAATATAAAAGGATAGGAAAAAATATATGTATACACCAGGACAAGGGGGGCACACGAGAAGACCAGGAGCAGGTGAAAATGCTACTAGCTCTAGCTGATGAATTTATGTTAACACAAGAAATAACAGAAAACAAGAAAAAACAACTGCCTAGATTTGGTATTCACAAACAACAGTAATCTAATTGATAATGTAGAAATATCCCAACTATGATATCGGACCACAACATCATTGAAATAACAACTAATATAAAGACAACAGGAAAGGAAAGAACATGCACAACAGAAAAAAGCAAATTTGAAATTTTAATTTTCACTCCAAAACTATAAACTGGGAAGATGTGACATCCAGCATGGAAGTAATAGATTGGAAAACCATTTTCAAGGCCAAGACAATAGAGGAGATGCTAGAAATTGTGGAAAAACATGTCCCAAAGATACAATAAGGAGGAAAGAGAAGCAGGTTCGAAAGAAAAAAAAGCACTGTTTCGAAAGAGAAAAAGAGTGATGGCAAAACTAAATAATTGTAAAGATGACAATATCAGAAAAATATTAAATGATAAACTGCAAAGTATCTATGTTATCATACAGGAACTAATCAAGAAGCATACAGAAAAAGAAGACAATGACGCTATAGAAGCGAGAAAGGCTAACTCAAAGTACTTCTATAATTTTGCAAAAAGAAAGTCTTAAACCCATGTGACTATTGGACCTTTAAAAAATGAGAACAGTGCTTTATCAGATGATCTAACAGAAGTATCTGAAATATTAAGAGCTCAGTACGAATCATCTTTCAGTATCTCAAAAACTGACAAATTGATATGTGATAGAAACGCGTTCTTTGAAGAAGAACCATAAGGGGAAAGTATAATGGATTTAGACTTTATGATGGACGATATTACACAAGTTATCGGGAAACTAAAAACACACTCGGTGGCAGGACTGGATAAATGGAATGCCACACTGATCAAAAACTGCAAGAATGCAATTGCTGAGCCCCTATACTGGATATGGAGACGATCACTAGACACAGGAGAAATACTGAGCATCCTGAAGAGTGCAAACATAGTTCCAATATATAAAGGAGGAGATCGATCTGAGGCCAAAAACTATAGGCCAGTATCGCTTACATCCCATCTCGCTAAAATATTTGAAAGAGTAGTTAGACAAAAAATCTGACTTTTTGGAAACTCAGAAAAAATTCAATGATAACCAACATGGGTTTTGGTCAGGCAGATCATGCCTATCACAACTAATGGAACACTACAACAACATTATTGATTCACTGGGAAGTAATGAAAACTATGATGTACTATACACAGACTTTGCTGAAGCATTTGACAAGTGTGACCACGGAATCATAATACATAAACTGAAATATATGGGAATAACAGGAAAAGTAGGGAAATGGATATATAATTTCCTTAGTGAGTGGTGGCAAGTCGTTACAGTACAAGGAGTATCTTCATCAGAATCAGAGGTCCTCAGCTCAGCACCACAAGGAACAGTATTAGCTCCACTACTTCATAATCATGCTAACTGACATAGATGAGGAAGTTACCAGAGACAGCACAGTAACATCCTTTGTGGATGACACAAAGATCAGTCGAAAAATAAGAAACCCAGAAGACGTAAGATCCCTACAAACTGATATAAATCGAATCTACAAGTGGATGGAAGACAATATGAAGTTTAACACTGAGAAATTTCAGCTATTACGGTACGGAAAAAGAGAGGACCTAAAATCCATGGAATATTATACCCCAAATGGACAGGAAATTCAGAGAAATCCCAGAGCAAAAGATTTAGGGGTTGTAATGACTAGAGTTAGGATTGATAGGCACTAAAAAATCAGTAGTGCCTTTTTGCCTACCTATTAAAGAAGCCCTAAAAAAAATAGGCACTAAAAGCTAAAAAATGTACTTAATAGGCATTTCTATTTTCCTACTTTTCTCTTATTATTGTTGACTTACAGTAAACCCATTTGCAGTTCTGATGAATATCAGGATTTTTATTGTAAAAAATAAACTAAACATCTCAAAAACCATCAAACATTTTATTCGCATCAAAATAAAATCCAAACATTTAAACTATCTTCTTACAAAAACTCAACTAAACTATAAATTGAAATGGTAATTGATGATTAAAAATTTTTCAAGGTTCTGTGGCATAAATTGACATCGCCTGTCACTCAATACATTTTTATATCGAGAAAATGACCTTTCGACATTGCAAGATGTAATTGGTGCGAACTCCGAAGATGCTAATTCGCTTGGCTCAAAGTCCAGAACCTCCTGACACACTCCTTTGAACACTGTTGAAATGTTCACTATGGTTTGCCAACCAGGGTTGCGTCTGAAAACATTTTCAAATTTTGTTACTTCTTCTTTCCCTACGTTACCAGGAACCTGGCTCAGCTTCTTCCTTAAATTTTGAACTATTTCCACTGCTTCAACAAATGGCAGGCCTCTCTTCTCCAGCTTGGTTATGGTCCCTGGCACCCATCCAAAATTGGCCATGATGTAGGCCAGGTCTCCTTGAAGGGTTAGATAAGGACATGATAAGGCCTTTGCTTCTCCTATCATGACTGCCTCATGCTCGTCTAAGTTTTCAGTGACCTGCAACAAAAAACAGAATTAAGATTAAATTTGCTTTGCTACTTTTGAAATGGCTGTAGAAGAATGTACTAATTAAACTGAATATGTTTCATACCTTGGCAATTTCGCTGATATTTTCAACATAATACATGGCAGCTTGAAGCCAGGAACCCCATTGAGTCAAAACTGGCTGAGGTGGCAAGGGTGTTTCTGGAAGAGCTGCCTTGAAAGCAGCAATTCGTGAAGGTGCCTTGAGAAAGACCACCTTCACTGACAATACAAGTGCATTTACGTTCCAAAAATGTCCCTGGATGTTTTCTGCCACCCGATGGAAAGCATGAGCCAGGCAAGTCACATGTACCATTTTCGGATAGAAAACCTTCAGATTTTGCGCTGCTTTCAACATATATGCTGCTGCATCCTTGACAAGAAGTAAAAACTTATCATTGTTCTCACTTGGCCACAGAACTCCTGCAATTAAAAAATGAATAAATAAGTTTATATGCACACAAAATTAACAACTTCAAATGTAATTGTCTCATTTTAAATGCATATGAATAACATTCATCGACACTTACGGAGAGCATCCCGCACAACTCAAGCTACTGTGGCATTATTATTTGCCTCAAGTGGTCTCGAGAGGATCAGGTGTGGTTTTCCTGGGCCAGAGCAGTCAAGCTTACCCACCACCACATTGGCAACTTGACGTCCACAGGTGTCTGTCGTCTCATCAACTGACACCCTGAAGTTGACATAATTGACGTCTTGTCTGATCTCTTCAGTAACCTAGAAATTTCATGTAGTATTTAAGTTAATAAATACACACAATGTGCATAACTTGATAAAGAGTGATATCAACAGAATGCTTGTTTAGCCATTCTTTTACATTTGACATAATCAAAATTTAATACAGTAAAATGACAAAAATTAAAGAAATTAAGTGAAATAAAACTCAATTTAAACCAAATAAATTAAAATATTAAATTATTTTAAATCAATATGAAATGAATTTAAACCTGTAAAATGAAAATTAAAATGAAGTAAATTAAATCAATATATTTAAACTTATTCATATTTTGGATGGAGGTAGTTTCTCTTCAAAGTAGATTCATTGGGAATTTTCATTTTCGTGTACTTTGCTAAAAATTCTTTGTATGCCGCATTTTGCAGCTTCTTAAAAGGTATGTTTGCTGCTGCCATTGAAGCAC
This sequence comes from Bathynomus jamesi, assembly GCA_023014485.1. Taxonomy (NCBI): domain Eukaryota; kingdom Metazoa; phylum Arthropoda; class Malacostraca; order Isopoda; family Cirolanidae; genus Bathynomus; species Bathynomus jamesi. The sequence goes on from JAJOZX010001423.1 coordinate 261,365, forward strand.
AAATCAGCATGGAACTACTACTGCAACTTATCCAACTCTGTGGGACTTGGAAAGAAGGGCTGGCATGTTGCAGTTTTCTTAGAGTTCATCAAATGCATAGCAGTATTTTTGTGTTGGTCCAAATGGCATTTTTTCCATATTTTACCTGCAAAGATGACAAGTATTACTGAAAAACAAACTTAATTACCGCACCATGCATTAAAATAAATCAAATTAACAACAAACAAAAAGCTATTATTCTCTCCATTATAAGAACCCAACTTAACTTAATAATTTCTTTAGATACCAGTCTCTTTTTTTTCTTTCAGAAACTACAGAAAATGACAATTTTTAGGGTAACTAAATTATAAAATGCACTAGTCGAATGTCGAAGTTGGTTGTTCGGTTAATTAAATTAATATTAAAATAATTTAAAACAATTTGTTTTTCACCACTCTCTACCAATTTATCTTTAGGATGCTATTAAATTTGGAAAAGCTCACGTTATCACTCATTGTTGGAGCGTCAAATTCCTTCGCATGCATTTGTTTGCATCGAGTGGGTTTGTTATTTTGGATAGAGAATAAAAAATGTTGCAACGTACCTCTTTGGAACAAGGTTGGCAGAAAATAACTCTACCATCCGTAGTGAAGTTTGGGTCCTTCTTGATCTACTGCCTGAACAGAACACTTTTGGCTGTCTTGTCCTTAGGCATTTTTTCTCACTTATAAAAAAAGCAGTAAGCACAAACGTGAGATTTTATTTAGCAAAAGCATTTGAACAAAGACACCACGTTGCACGCACCAAACAAAATGATCAAGGCTGAACGCGTCACAATGATGTATTGTGATTTGATTGGCTGTATTTGGCTGACGTATTGTGATCTGATTGGCTGTATTTGGCTGATGTATTGTGATCTGATTGGCTGTATTTGGCTGATGTATTGTGATCTGATTGGCTGTATTTGGCTGATGTATTGTGATCTGATTGGCTGTATTTGGCTGATGTATTGTGATCTGATTGGCTGTATTTGGCTGATGTATTGTGATCTGATTGGCTGTATTTGGCTGATGTATTGTGATCTGATTGGCTGTCTTTGGCTGATGTATTGTGATCTGATTGGCTGTATTTGGCTGATGTATTGTGATCTGATTGGCTGTATTTGGCTGATGTATTGTGATCTGATTGGCTGTATTTGGCTGACATATTGTGATCTGATTGGCTGTATTTGGCTGACATATTGTGATCTGATTGGCTGTATTTGGCTGACATATTGTGATCTGATTGGCTGTATTTGGCTGACATATTGTGATCTGATTGGCTGTATTTGGCTGACGTATTGTGATCTGATTGGCTGTATTTGGCTGACGTATTGTGATCTGATTGGCTGTATTTGGCTGACGTATTGTGATCTGATTGGCTGTATTTGGCTGACGTATTGTGATCTGATTGGCTGTATTTGGCTGACGTATTGTGATCTGATTGGCTGTATTTGGCTGACGTATTGTGATCTGATTGGCTGTATTTGGCTGACGTATTGTGATCTGATTGGCTGTATTTGGCTGACGTATTGTGATCTGATTGGCTGTATTTGGCTGACGTATTGTGATCTGATTGGCTGTATTTGGCTGACGTATTGTGATCTGATTGGCTGTATTTGGCTGACGTATTGTGATCTGATTGGCTGTATTTGGCTGACGTATTGTGATCTGATTGGCTGTATTTGGCTGACGTATTGTGATCTGATTGGCTGTATTTGGCTGACGTATTGTGATCTGATTGGCTGTATTTGGCTGACGTATTGTGATCTGATTGGCTGTATTTGGCTGACGTATTGTGATCTGATTGGCTGTATTTGGCTGACGTATTGTGATCTGATTGGCTGTATTTGGCTGACGTATTGTGATCTGATTGGCTGTATTTGGCTGACGTATTGTGATCTGATTGGCTGTATTTGGCTGACGTATTGTGATCTGATTGGCTGTATTTGGCTGACGTATTGTGATCTGATTGGCTGTATTTGGCTGACGTATTGTGATCTGATTGGCTGTATTTGGCTGACGTATTGTGATCTGATTGGCTGTATTTGGCTGACGTATTGTGATCTGATTGGCTGTATTTGGCTGACGTATTGTGATCTGATTGGCTGTATTTGGCTGACGTATTGTGATCTGATTGGCTGTATTTGGCTGACGTATTGTGATCTGATTGGCTGTATTTGGCTGACGTATTGTGATCTGATTGGCTGTATTTGGCTGACGTATTGTGATCTGATTGGCTGTATTTGGCTGACGTATTGTGATCTGATTGGCTGTATTTGGCTGACGTATTGTGATCTGATTGGCTGTATTTGGCTGACGTATTGTGATCTGATTGGCTGTATTTGGCTGACGTATTGTGATCTGATTGGCTGTATTTGGCTGACGTATTGTGATCTGATTGGCTGTATTTGGCTGACGTATTGTGATCTGATTGGCTGTATTTGGCTGATGTATTGTGATCTGATTGGCTGTGCTGGTTGCCTCAGGACTAGCCTTGGTTTTTCCATCCCCTGCCCTATTTAGGCCTACAAGTTTAAAAAAAGTTATTTTGCTTTACTTAGTACAATAAAATTAAAAAAGGCATATGTAGGCACACATTTTAAAATTAGGCACTAAGCATCAAAATAGGCGTTTATAGGTACTATAACATTTAATTATATACATCCTACAGTCCCAAAATGGATTTCTCTAAAAGAAGCCTATGAATCTATAAACAGGAATGAAAAGGGCAAAATCCGGTCTTTTGTAATGACAGATGATGCGAAATTTGACACACAAAATAAGATAGCAGTAAACAGAGCAAAGAGAATAATGGGACAGATATTGAGAACCTTTAAACGAAGGGATAGGAATGTAATGATTCCTCTACTGAAAACCCTGATAATACCCAAATTGGAATACTCCTCGGTCCTAACATCCCCATATAAAAAAGACCTCAGACAGCTGGAAGGGATCCAGAGAAGCTTCACAGCCAAGATCAATGGGTGCAAAGAACTAAATTACTGGGAAAAGTTACGCGAACTAGACCTATACTCACTAGAAAGGGGAAGAGAGAGATGCACCATTATTTACACTTGGAAAATAATGGAGAAACTAGTCCCTAATCTTACTCTGAACCCTATAACTCCCCAAACAACGATGGACAGTAGAAACGGCAGACTGTGCTGTATTCCCAAATTGAAGGCGAGACAGGGCACATCCTTAACCCTGAAAGAAAATAGTTTTATTATGAGAGGACCAAAACTGTTTAATCAGTTGCCCAAAGACCTAAGAAACACGAAGGGAGTTGCAGTGAAAATCTTCAAAAGAAGACTAGATGCCTGGATCAGAACAATCCCTGATGAGCCAGGCGTACCTGGCTATGTGAGGTGGAGAGCGCAAGAATCAAACTCACTACTTCACCAGGCCAATTCGAGAGGAGGGGTGACAAGCTTGACCTTCGCGAAATGAGAGATCACGCGAAACCTTAACAGAAACAAAGTTGTAGATCTGCTTAAAAGCTTTAAAATAGTTTTTAAATGGTCTCTGTAAGTGCAATAGGAGCCGAGATATTTCATGTTGAAATATGGTATGACCTTGGAAATTGACCTTTTTTACAAAATTCGAGAATGGCCATATCTCCGGAACCATATGACCTAGAGTGTTGAAACAAGTGCCATTCTGTTTTTCTCACCGAGATCTATAAGTGTGCCAATTTTCAAAAACATCGGGGATGGTCACGTTTTTTCGACCCAAAATTCCGTTGAACTGACATGGACTGATCCTGTAGCAGAGTATATGTAGTACTGTAGTTACCGCAATTTTGAACAGATTTCCATAAAGGCTATGATGCTAATTGATTTTATTTAACTTACTCCATATTCCATCCTGTATGGTACCATATTTCATGTAATGTAGACCTAAGCTAATTAAAAATAATAGGCTAACCTAAGCTTAATTTTGCATAAGAAGTTGCTAGCTAATTTAGATTTCCCACTATAGGCTAGTTATTATTATTATTATGTATGAATTACCATATATTACACTGAATCAATTGACCCAGAATTTTTTTTGTACAGGAGCAAACATCATTAATTAGAGAAAGTAAATCCCACTACAGCAGTGTCTATGGACTTGATGAAAGTGGATGCAAGTCTCCAAAAAATCTTGATGCAAGAGATTCACCTCGAACACTCAGCACATTTGGGGGTGTCTTTGCTCCAGTTGCTCTCTCTCAATTCAGCACACTTTTGTTTCTCAGGATTGGTATGTGTGAGACTGTAACTAGAATTAATAACTAACTAGGCTGTAACTAGAAAAAAGAATTCATAACAGGTTATATAGTACCATAGTAGATATTAAAGTTTGAGTAGCTACAAATATGAAAGGTTCTTTACTCAGGTTTAGAATAAAATTTGTCATCCTTTACACTAAAAAACCTAATTAGCTCATTATAAAGTTAAGTTTTTTTTGTTTATTGCTTTGTTTCCCATATTTTTCTTTCAGTAACATGAGGCACAGTGCCATAATTAAGGATCTGCACTAAATTTAAATGAAGGGGGAAAATCGAATGTTTGTCATTATTATTTAGGAGTGAAATTGCCTTAGAAGTAATTTCAGTGTGATAGTACCTTTCTTAGTGCTGGGTTAAAATCTCAATACATAAATTCACCTCATTTTGGTGTGCCTGGCCTGTAGCTTCATATCTCATAAAGAGCAACATCAGTAGTACTATTTTGGTAAAGGGGTAGCTACCCAAATCCTTTTGGGTTGGCATACCCACGAGTTAAATAGTTTTAGTTGTATAATAGTGTCATGTTTTGGTCTTAATAAGATTTGCTGTAATTTGCAGGCTTTATCATTGGAAGTGTTGGATTATATGGTGGATTTGGCACTTTGGCTCTGGCATATGGTATCCTTCTCACCACTATTCTTTCCATTAGTGCCATATCAACTAATGGAGCAATTGAAGCAGGCGGTGTTTATTGTATCCTTTCATAAATTGACCGCTACAGAGAATGAAGTCATTTTATTTTATATACTGTATGTATGTACGTGTAATACTGTCGTGTATGTATGTATGCATGTATCATTAAAACTAGTCATTTTAAAAAATTATAAAATTGTTAATAACCTTTTTAAAAGTATTGTACCAGTAACACACCTTTTGTCCAACTGCAGTTTGAACCATATCCCAAATATTTTTCTTGACTGACGACCTCAGATATGATTAGTAGAATCCTTGGTCCCGAATTTGGGGGGTCAATTGGCGTACTCTTCGTCTGTGCAAATATCCTGGGAAGTGGTCTGTATAACATCGGATGCGTTGAGGGCATTTTGCAAAGCTTTGGAACCCAAGCTGGTGAGTGATTTAGTTCGGGTACAGTAACCTGCCAAGGTAGCTTAGTGGTAGAACACTGGACTGTTAATCTGGTCTTGAATTCGAGTCTCGGCTCGGACTTCGGATTTGACTGATTGAAGTGCCCCTCTGGATCATCTCTGGTGGGATATTGGTTCTGAAAAGAAGGAAAGGTTTAGGTCTCTTCTGTCTTATAACTTCCGATGTTTCAAAGGTCAACCCCAAACGTTACCGAGTATCGTACATCCTTTCAAAATTATAAATTCGGGAAACTGTAGTAGGCCATTTCCCGGTCTTATGTTAATGGAATGTAATTGCTGTTGCAGTTTAGTGTAGTGCAGCCTGTTTCATCCGTTTCCTGATTGTGAGCCGATTGCAGGGTGAAACGAACTGTCTGATAGGTTTTAGGTCTCGTAGTCGTGAACGTTTAAATGTTTGACCCACCATTCTACCATACTTTGCGAATTATTTTAAACTATACCATTTTTAAATTTTGTCGTAAGTCTTATTCCTGTAGAATTTAGGCACAAATTTTTATGCCCCAGAATTAATTGAATGGCATTTTAGTGAATGTATGACTTTTTAGCTGTGCATTGTGAAATGTACATCAGAACATTGACCCCCCCCCCAAATGTATTAGTTAAAGAATGAATGTGATATAAAATTTAAGCTGAAACGTCGTGATAGTAAAGAGTACCCTAGTACTCGGCCTCTTTTCATACCCGACTTAAATTCGTTTGAATGAACCTTTGATAAAACGTTGTTTTTCAGGTGATTTAGCTATCGCGAAGGTTCTTCCAGAGAGCGAGTGGCACCGAATTGGCTATCGGAGCGCCGTTAATGCCTTTAACTTCTTCATATGCTGCATCGGTGCCGGAATGTTTACTAAAACGACGGTGGCACTCTTCTTTATCGTCTTCACCTGCGCCGTGTCCCTTATCGTCAGCTTCTTGACCATCGGTGGCGATATTGAGGTAAAGTCAGTGGGTTTCAAGGGTAATTTGGGGACTAAAAATACTTTGGTTTCGTGTTGTTGTTGATGAAGCCCTTAAAAAGACTAAAACTGCCTCGGTAGCCTAGCGGTTAAAGCTGGGCCACTGATTAAGAGGTGAGATGGAATCCCGGCGAGAGCTTTGAAATTTCAAACTACTTTGGTGGTTCGTGATTCGGATTTCACGTTAAGTTGTAGGTCTAAGGTGCGAGCGAAAAGCTTGACCTTCGTCAGAATGAGAAATTCGGGTGGAAGCAAACAAAGGCTTTTATATATTTTTTTTATTTTTGAACAGCAAATAATGGTAATCTACCTTTTGTCTTTATTCGTTCGAGAATTCTCTGTGCCAGTTGGGGAAGGTTTCAGAAACGTGTATTCTGTTTTTGACCTTGGAAGCATTGGTTTTTAATATGAAAATTCATTTAATAGGCCAAAGTATATCGTGTCTACTTCGATTTCAAGTTTGATAGACTAACGAAGAGTCATGAGCCATCTAGGCTACTTTGAGTATTTTTATGAGAAGAAACTTAATTATTAAAATCCCTTTTCTAACGAATTGGGGTGAGAAGGCAGAAAAATAGTTCAGTTATGAAGATTAGAGATGAAACGAACGCTATTTATGCTTTTCATTTTAACGCATTTGACTTAAACGTACGTAGTAAGCTACATATTGAACTTAAATTATTTTCGCATTTACTACATTCCTTACCATGACTGGCCATTTCATTTTGAAAAGATTTAAATGTACTGACCGTGAAAAATGAAATGTCGTTAGTTGTATGCTTGAAAATAGGAGGCTCATAATAGCTTTTGTACTTCCTGCTCAGATTCCAATTCCGGAGAAAAACGCGCTGCATTTCAACACGTCGGGCATTTATACAGGATTGTCAGTTTCTTCCCTCTTTGAGAATCTGTACCCAGAGTTTACCACTGACTATACTACTCATAAAATGGTTGATTTTGCCACAGTATTCAGCGTGATTTTCAGTGGCGTGACTGGCATTATGAATGGAGCTAATTTGTCAGGTAAGGTTATTGTTAGTTGGCGCTCAAATACGGATGAATAGTTTGTGGTGGAACGTAATTACCAGCCAAGGTAGCCTAGTGATAAAACTCCTCGCGGGCTGTTAATCCGAAAGGCTCTCAGTTGATTTTAGCGATTGGGGTGCTTCTCTGCTTCTTCCTTGGCGGGATAGTGATTCGAATCCCACGGAAAGCTGTACGTCTCCTCCCTCATTTAACCATTTATAGATGTTAAGGAGAAGGTTAAACAGCCCAAAACATTATTGTTGGAACGTAAATAATTTTCCGTGAAAGTTAAGAGTTAGGTTCCCCATTTTCAAATGCCAAATTACAAAATTGTGTTGAATGATACTCAGTTACGATAAGTTGAATTAGAGAATAAAATCTACGATGATAAATGGATTTATTAGAGCACAATCTATTGGCCTATACTAAAGTGTTCATCAGGTGCGAAAGCCAAAAGGTAAAAGATTGCGCTTCTCATAAGTACACTTATTGTTGATTTAGTCCCGTATTACAAAATTGTGTCGCAGTAACTGGAGGATAAGAGAATTGGCTTTTACCATATTTTTTCAGATTTTTTTTTATCTTTAAATTAAATTATGGTGACGCAGAGTATGTATATTTGCAGTACTTTAGAAGTGAATTTGTTAAAAAAAAAAAGTCCAATTGAAATTTTTTTTAATGTAATTATTGTAGATTTGATTTTAAAAAACGCTGCGTAACCGAAACATGGTAGACGAGTTTATTTGCTCCCTGTAGAATTAATCTAACGGCCGGAAATGCAAAATTAAAAAAATTAAAAATAATTCTCTATATTTTACAAGACATTTAAAGCGAATCACTTCGTATAATAACTTCTTCACGCGTATCTTTCACTGTCGAAAATATAGGTAAAATTTAATTTAAGGAGATTTTCCTCTAAACTGCTGCGCTGCAATTTACATTGAGTAAATTACTTAATCAAATTGTGTCGTTAAATATTCTTTAAAGGAGAGTTGAAGAACCCAGGATTCAGTATTCCGACGGGGACGTTGTCCGCTGCCACTTTTACCTTCTCTATATACGCCTTCCTCTTCGTATTGACTGCCGCTTCGTGCTCGAGGTTCCTCCTGCAAAACAATTACAGTTTCCTGATGGGGATCAATGTGTGGGGTCCTTTCGTCACCATTGGTAAGGATGACGCGAGTAATATCAAACATTTTGCGATACCCGCTTCATACTTTATATATTTCGTTAGCGTAGGACCCCATTGGATCTGGTTAGTAGTTAGAATGATCTTCCTCTGCGTCCAGATGATGTAGCGACCCATGGTTCGGATCCCACTTAAAGCCGTAGGTCCCCTCCGCCATATGATACTCGCCGTTATGGAGGAGGTTAAACAACCTCAAAATACGTTTCGATCGTGTGGGTTGTCATCACATAAGCTCCTTCACCAACTACTTAATTTCTCGTTTAGCTGCTGTTACTACTACTACTAGTTTCTACCTACTACTGTCATGGTTAAAAATTTTGAGAAATTCGCGTCATGGGATTATGGGTCGGAAACTATTCACACAACCATGGTTGATTTCTTGCTAGGAAAAAAATGTCATTGACGTTAGTGGACAGTTTATTACGTCATAAAGTCATAAAGGTGATTTAATCGTTAGTTCTTTTTAACTGTTGAGCTATTGTTTTTTATTTTAGGTGTAATAACTGCAACGATGTCGGCAAGTCTGAGTAAAATGATCGGAGCCTCGAGAGTTTTGGCGGCGATTGTTAAGGACAATTTATTCGGTGGGTGTAAGTGAAGTTTTTGCGAGAAGGTCAATCGAATTAAAGTGAATCCTCTTTGAATTTGCGTTTAAGGATGGCAACTCAACGAGTTTAAAGATACTAAATAAAATTGGTAGTTTTTAGCAAAACCTTGCGTGTGGAAATGTTTGAGGATTCTTAATAGTTTAATTTCTGGAAATAAAGGAAGCGAAGCCTTTTTCAACTTAATCATTCGAATGTTTATGAAGCGTAGGTTATACCACTAGATTAAACCAATATACAGGGTGTACATAAAGTCAGGATCTATTTTTGTGAAATAATTATTTTTTCTATTTTTCTTTTCAGAAGCCCTTAGAATGAATACAGAAGAGCGTGTGGCAATAGTAATTTGGCGAATCGAGGGAAAAAAATACAATGACATCAGAGAAGTTTAGAAGGAGATTTCATAAGCCGGGGCCAATAGACAAGACAATACGAAAATTGGTGAACAAATTTAAACGAACGGGATCTGTAAATGATGAAGCAAGATCAGGACGACCGTGAATGCAGTACGCGGAATTATCACTGAGGAGCCACGTACGTCCGTTCGTGCTGCATCACACAGACTCGGCCTCCCGACGTCATCTGTGCACAAAATTCTGAAAGTTAATTTGCGGAAGAAAAGCTATCATTTGCGGGTTTTACATGATTTACATGAGGAAGATTTCCCTCGACGAAGTGCTGTGTGTGCTGATCTCGTAGAACAAATCTGGAGTGATAATTTAATGGACAACTTTCTCTTTAGTGATGAAGCCACTTTGCATACGTGTGGAAAAGTAAATCGCCATAACTGTCGAATTTGGGCAGATGAAAGACCGAATGATTTCGTCCAAAATTGGGAAAGAGACTCGCCTAAAGTTAATGCCTGGATGGGTTTAACAAAATCTAAGGTTTATGGTCCTTTTTTCTTTGCTGAAGCTACAGTTACGGGGCTTATTTATCTGGACATGTTGCAGCAATTCCTTGAACCTCAGCTGATTGGGGATAGGATTGTTAGTACCGTCGTCTATCAACATGATGGTGCTCCTTGTCACTATGCCAAAATTGTTCAGGATTATCTAAATGGACGTTTTCCAAATCGCTGGATCGGACGCGGAAGCAACAGACCTTGGCCAGCGAGATCACCAGATTTAACCCCTTTAGATTTCTTTGCATGGGGCTTTATCAAATCGCACGTCTATCAGACTAAGATTACGAGTCTTGAAAACTTATGTACACGTATACGAACTGCTGCAGATAACATAACCCCGCAAATGCTCCAGAATGTGTTTAGAAATGCTGCGGAACGATTTGAGCTGTGCAGGGATACTGATGGGCGTCACGTCGAATCCTACTCTTAATTATTTAATAAATGTTACCACTTTATCATTTTATGATTGAATTCCATATAATTTCCAAGTGCTTCACAAAAATAGATCCTGACTTTATGTACACCCTGTATTTGCCGCATATCAGTTTTGGGTACGATACCCAATGTTTATGGGTCTACCCAGTTTTATTTAAAATTGCACATTACTGCAATATCTGACTTCGCAGGTCGATTGACGGGATGGATGGGGCGTATGTCCTACGGTTCGAATCCCCTCGGGAGCGTTTTTATCAGCGCTCTTCTCGTCCAAGGGATGATCTTAATTGGTCAGCTGAACACCATCGCGAAATTCGCTTCTATCTTCTTCCTGATGTCCCACTGCGCCACTAACATTGCCTGTTTCTTCTTAGAGTGGGCGAGCGCCCCGAATTTCAGGTAGGGGATATTCCCTTTTCTGGTATGTACAGTTTTGGAAAAAATTTCGCCCACAAACAAAATTTCTAAAAGAAAAAGTTGCTTCATAATTTGTAGAATTCCGCTTTTGTGTATATTTTCTTTTTGGCCGACTAATAAAGTTTCGGGAAAACCCAGTCATTGCTTATTAGTAACTTTTTTATGCATTTTAGAAATGATTTCTAGACTAACTTCATTCCAAAACTGTACTTCAGTTGGGGATAAAGAAGTTCGATGATGCAAAAGGGCTCACGGCACCGTAGAGAAAGTTGTATAGAACTTTAAAAATCAATATGAAATAACTTGACATGATATAATTTGACCCACAAAGGCCTTGATTTTGACGTACCCATAATTTGAAGTTATTTGTTCGCGTATGCATGTTTTTTTAAGTTTGTCATATTTTGGTTTGAGAAAAGTATTTTGATAACCTTTGGAGGGGATGAGTTGGGTGTGGGAATGTGAGCTGTTTGTATTTGTATCTTTTAAATTTTCGCACATTGTAAATTGTTAGCAGTTGCACTCGATAGAATAAGAACATAATTGGCGTCTTTTATAGTTTATTATTGTGTCTAGACCAACGTTTCGATACTTCTCGTGGTGGACGGCTTTCGTGGGTATTTTGGCCAATGGCTCCATGATGTTTGTGATCAGCCCTCTGTATTCCATCATCTGCGTAATGATTTGCCTCATCCTCATCGTGGTGCTCCACCTAAGAGCGCCTGCCCTCCACAGGAACTGGGGATCTATTTCGCAGGCGATTCTCTATCATCAGGTTAGCCTTCGGGGGGCATAGGGCATTTTGTACCCACTCTGTCCCGTTACTTTTTTTTAGTAAGATTTCCTGTTCAGTGCTAGGATTGAATGTTCAACTGGAGCACTACACTGTTAAGAGGGTAGAGAACAAAGGGAGTGCCAGTATGGAAGATTTTCTTTTCCTTATTGGCGTTAATAATGGTAATATAGATTACTATTGATCCATTTTAAAGTACTATTTTAATGAATGTTATAATATAGTTAATGGTAGTAATGATATAAGAGACCCTCCGAAGAAGTGGCTATGCGACAAAAGAAAAAAATTGCTTTACTTTCGAAGATATTTTGTTGAAATATCTTCAAATTATTCCACTTTCAAATTGGTAAGAAAATTTTATTTATTTATTTTTTTTGCCGCCGCTTCCTATGAGGGCCTCATAAAGTTCTTGCTTAAAAAACTGTTAATGGACTACAGAACTAAGTAGTTAGTTAAAACTCGCATAGGGCGTTCCCCTACTTCGGGGCACGACGAGGTTAGCAAAGTCAAAAAATAAAAAATGTGGATTTTTGGTAATTGTATTAATTAATTATTTATCCCCATATTTGATGTGTAAAAGAACGTTTACAGAAACGGTGCCATGTACTAAAGTTGCATTAATAAGTCGAATTATTAATGTTACCATTAACATTGTGTCAATAAATACACTCGTGAATGTAATTTGCGATTGAGTTAAGGGGGGACCGAATCTAACATAAATTTGGGGCGTATGACTTTTTTTTTTTTTTTTTAAATCTACAGACTCGTACGCATAGTTTTTAAATAGGTTAGGTTAGGTTAGGTTAGGTTAGGTTAGGTTAGGTTAGGTTAGGTTAAAAGCAAAAAAAAAGAAATGCTGTCGATGTTATTTCTGTGGTAGAAAATTTATTTTATTGGTAGTGTTTATTTGGTTGGTTTAATTTAAGACTGTACAAATTAACTAATAGAAGTGGAAGTGCAAATAATTTGAGGAAAAATACTTCCTCTACGCGATGAGAGTACAGCGCTTATTGTCGTCGCTCATTCTTTCTTAGGTTCGTAAGTACCTGCTCCTCCTGGACTCTCGGAAGGATCATGTGAAGTTCTGGCGCCCACAGATATTACTACTGGTTTCTGACCCCAGGTTCAGTTGTCCTCTTCTAGATTTCGTGAATGACCTCAAGAAATCTGGCCTCTACATTCTGGGTCACGTTCTGGTCAGTTGCGGATCCCCTTTTTTAATATTTTTGTTAAATCTTTAATTAATACATGTAGGGCGACTCTGACTGGAAAGGGGTCGGGGTTTGATTCTCACCGTCGCCATGGTTTTAGTAGAGCTTGTCACTTATACTGTGCTTACGGGGGGGGGGGGTTCACATGACTCTAACTTCACGACTCTGAGCCCCCGCCTCTCTCCATGAAAAAAGTTTTTCGGAGGTTGTTAATCATTTCATCAACCAGACTTTTGATGATTAAATTTTAATATTTAATTTTTGTGTGATGATTAAAGTGTCTTGTGTTGTCAACTCGAGAGAGATGTACCTTAAATTGCGGAAGTACCATTCTGATTATTATTTTGAAAGATTTTGTAATTTTTAGACTGGAATTTTTACCCCCCCCATCCAGTTTAAACAAATTTGTTAATGCACGATTATTCAAAAGTGGAACTTTAAGGATCGGACTTCTCATTGATTGATACTTCGTCATTTTTAATTTTTAATGCATACTAATTAACCTTCTTTTTTTATTTCGCAGGTAGACGAGTATTCGGGCGAGAATTCCGATCCCGCTTTATTGGCTTATCCGAAATGGCAGACTCTGGTGGATCATTTGAAGGTATTAGTCGTAGGGAGGGTTCATTTAAATGTTTATTCGCGTACATTTAAACACGGATGGGTGCTCACAACCTTAAAAAAAAACTGCCCACGCTATAAGCGATTTATGCTTGTCGAATCAGAGGTGCAGACGCGAAATTTTAAACCTTGTGTATCTACATAATACATTAACAAAATCCCGTTACCCAATGAATTGAGGGGAGAAGGCAGAAATAGCTTGGATGCGAATGACGGGAGGGAGCGAAGAAGAGAAAAGGTAAAGACTAAAGCGTTGTACCCTTATATTCCGTACACCCACACACACCTACCCGCGGCAGTTAGGCCTGGGTAGGCGCGGCGCCTACGCCCGAGGTCATCGTTGCCCTTCTTGGTGAGAAAGAGGGAGGGATGGGTCCCCAACCCAATTCTTCCCTCTATCGCGGGAAATGTGGAGCTAGTTTGTAATATACAGGGTGTCCCATAAGTCCGGCATCATAGGAAAAATAATAAAAAAAGGCAAAACAAAAGCTTTTATTTACAGAACGTGCTCAATATGTCCACCATTGTTTTCAATACACAAATTCAGACGTGATACCCAGTCAACAAGCACACGGTGAGTGATGTCAGGAGTAATGGTGTTACATGCCCCAATAATGCGCTGCCGCAAATGTTCAACACCTAATTTTCTCCGCGTATACCAGCGCTTTCAAGAGGCCCCAGAGATAAAAATCTAGTGGCTTGAGATCCGGGCTTCTAGCTGGCCATTCCACAGGCCCTCGACGTCCTATCCAATGACCAGGGAATTGTTGGTACAGGTATTCCCTTACTTGGGTACTGTAATGTGTAGGAGCACCGTCTTACTGTAACCATGCTGGGAAATTTCCTTCGTTCAAGACACTGGGAAATACTTCTTCCTTGACCATACGTAGGTAGGTGCCTCCAGTGACATGTTCATCGAAAAAGAGGGTGCCTATGATGCGATCCTTCCAAATGCCACACCATACCATCACCCGAGATGCACCTTGTTCCTTTGAAGAGGTATACCAGTGAGGGTTGTTTTGAGACCAGTAGCGGGTGTTCTGTCGATTTACCTCACCATTTCCATAAAAAACAGCCTCGTCACTGAACAGAACGGTGGACGGGAAATTGCCATCCCGAGCATATTGTTCCGTAGCCCATTCACAAAATTCCATCCGCCGGCCGGGATCATCTTCGCTTAATTTCTGTAGGATCTGAAGTTTATATGGATGCCATTTGTGAGCCTGAAGAATGCGATGGATGCTACTTTTCGACACACCTGTCTCGGCGGACAATCGCCGAAGAGACACATTGGGACTTCTGTTAAAATCAGCCAGGATAGCAGTCGCTGTATCATCGTCAGTGGACCTCCTTGAAGGTTCACTGCGTGGTTTATCTTCTGTGGATCCTGTTTCCTTAAACTTTGCAACAAGTCTGCTAACACAACTCTGTGTTATTGGCTCGCGGTCTGGATGCAGTCTGTTAAATTCAGCAGCGGCCTCTCTCTGACTCCGATTTCCTATGAGTAGAATTATCTGGATTCTTTCTTCCTTGCTCACAGACATTATGGTTTGTAGAAATAGAAAAATATGAATTTCTCCTATGATGCCGGACTTATGGGACACCCTGTATAGGTATAATTAACTAATATATGTTCCTTAAAAATGAGAAATATAAATGGATTGAAAAACACGAGGAATTAGATTGTTTATTTAACGTACACGAAGTTTCGATCAAGTCCAGGATCTCCTTCAGGTGCGACTAATGTGAAGAGCATAGTTTAAGATTAATGTATTTTATTGTGGCTTTCATCCGTAAAGGATGGCATGTGTAAATATAGCACGAGTTATGACGGAGAGGAATAGAAGTGGTTTGAGAGGCGTGTAAATGGAGATAGATGTTGGTCTCGTCTGACGTTACCACTAGAGGGTATGTATAGTTATACTCCAACCTTTTAATGAAACGTAACACTGAATCCCGAGGCTGGGGTCGTACCTTATATCTGGTGACGATCCCTTTTTATTTTTGTGTAATTGATTTGAGCATCGTGCCCACCCCGTGGAGAATGAAGTGCATTTTTAGATTATTTTTGTGCGCGGTGCTAATATCAAAGGTTTTCAAATACTCGTCTTTTACAGACTTGGCATTTTTATATTTGGGGACTTGGTAGTTCAGTGGTTATGGTGGCGGACTCTGACGGTGAGGCTTTGGTTCGCTCCCGCTTGCTTGTTCTTGGGCTGGGTTGAGTTGCCCGCTTACCCTGTTAATGCTCGGGCTAAAGGTAACCCTGGGGCACACTGACCCCCATATCGTGGGAAAATGAGCTTCCTGTACGTTATCTTTCAGCTTTTTTATACTAACTCTGGTTTTGTTACGTCTTAGATCAAAGCTTTCATCGAAGTAACTATGGCACCATCTGTCAGGAAAGGAGTTCAACAGCTGTCGCGAATAGCTGGTTTAGGAGCCATGAAGCCCAATACTGTTGTTTTAGGCTTCCACGATGAAGCTTCCTGTCAAAACTTCTTCGTAAGGTATGGTTTCATGACATATGAATGAAGTTTGCAAGATGTCGGTAATCTTTGAGTTTCCTTGAACTCTGTTGTTATATGGATTTAGACAGTTCATTTGAGGCCCTTCGAGGAAGAAGTGGCTGAGCGACAAAAGTAAAAAAAAAAAAAAAAAAAAAAAAAAGTTGAAGTACTAATTTGAAATATGCCCAACTTTTGAAAATATTTTCAAAAGTTCAAAAGTTATGGCAACTTTCAAATTGGTACTTTTTTTTTTTTTTTTTTTGTCGCTTAGCCATTTCTTTCTCAAAGGGCGTCATTTAAAGATGAAATTTCAGAAGGAATTCATCTTATTACTAAAAAAAAATAGCTAATGATTTAGGTACCAAATTAGACTGACCTTTTCATTCTCCGGATTCACGTCGCGTGTGATTTTACATTGACAGAACGGGAGCTCCGCCCACTGGGACGCGATTCTGGGTCGCGTTCGCGAGGCTCCCATTCTATCAATGTAAAATTACACGCCACTCGAGTCGTCACGATCCGAGTCGTCAGTCGCGAGACTCTTCCGCGTGTGACCGGCCTAAGTGTCTTCAAATGGACCAAAAAAAATTATCTTCACTGAAATAATACTTACTTTTTCTATAATAACCTCGTTAGAAGAAAGTGCTTTCAGAAGTGGTTCCGAACTTTTTCTGGCTCAGAGCACCCGAGAGAATATTTGCCTTTCACTGTTTCATATAGTCTGTTGAGCTTATCTATACACTTAACTGATGGATGTAATAAGTCGTGAATGGTTTCGTTTCGTATGGAGTCTTCGTTTTGGCATTTTCATGAAATTTCGCAGCAACACTAGGAATCATCTCTGGCACCCTGGTTGGAAGACAGTGGTTTAGAACCTAGTTATAAGTAGGGCATATGATTTTAGGGTAAAACGCGAAACCGCCCAATTTTTCACCCTTCCCCGACCCTTCCCCGACCCTTCCCCGACCCTTCCCCGACCCTTCCCCGACCCTTCCCCGACCCTTCCCCGACCCTTCCCCGACCCTTCCCCGACCCTTTTGAGTTGTATAAAATACAACCTGACAAAGCCTAAAATCCATCACTCGTAGATTTTTAACTATCTATACTTCAATTTTCATTCCACTATTTGTTCACAGTTTAATATTTCGAAAGTGTTTACTCAGCGTCACTGTTTAGGTTTCAGTCGTGGATAAGGAGATGGCGCTACACTCCAAGAATGTATCAAATTTATCTAATCAGTAATTGTAAATAAATATTGAAGTTAATTACCAAAAACGAGAGGAAGATAAACCTTTCTTGTTCATAAATAAAATATATAAAAACGCCTCTCTATTCTTGAATTAATGGGTAAAAATATAACCCGATTTCTATCACCCGAATTTTGGAAAAAAAAAATAAGCCCCAAAATCATGTGCCCTCTACTTATAAGTATTAAAATATTTTTAACATTTAATAGTTATCTTTCTAATGTAAGTTTCAGAATAGTTTCGAATTGTTACAAAAACAGTTGTAATATTAATAACGTTTCGAAGAGTTTCCCTTTATTATGTAGAGGTGTGACAAATGGTTACGTACTGACATTTTGAGTTAAAATATACTAATTTTGCATCTTTATAGGTGTGTTTAGCAATAAGGTGTTAATGTATTTAGCATATAAGCCCTACGTAGCGAAGGTTAGGTAAGGTGTGTAAATAGTTAGGCCCCTGCGAGGGTAACTGATGTAGGTGTAAGACTTGGTAGTCTAATTTTGATAATTAGATTTCGAGTAATAAAAGTTTTACTTGTCTTTTCACGCACCAGTTTTCCCTTTTGAAGGAAAGGCACTGAGCCCTGGTTTTGGCTGTGACGTCATCATTACGAGGGTAATTCGGGCGAAGAAAGTAATTTTTATTTAATTTTTGAGAATGCATCCATAGTAATAGGACATTATTGGCTTTAAACTCCTCGTGTAATTTGTAGTGCTTTTTTATTGTGGTTGTGATTTCGTATGTAGTAGTAGCGAGTTGCACATTCATGGAAACATTTTAAATGCATGATTTTACACCTATAAATTAACGTATGTATTTAATTTTAGTCTGTTACTTTATTAAATTAATTACGCTAAAGTGTATACTTTCATTTATGGTTAGGAGGGACCGTTTTCCTTCGATGTACAATTTGAGTTTGTTTGGGTTTATATACACTGAGCGGCAGAAAAATCGGCCCACTTGGAATATTGCTAAAAGCAAGAAAGTGGGCAAGCTTCTGCGAACACTAGCTGTAACGAATTTTCGACTTCTTTTAAGAATTTGACATTCAGTTGCTTTTTTTCTTCCACTAGTGGAGGTAGGCATTTGCGTTTAGTAACAGATAGACTTGTAATTTTTTGGGGGTTTCAGAATTGGACATTTACAATGGATTTGAGTGCCGTAAACGTCGCAATAGTAGTCGCCCTAATTGAAGATGGTCGGAGCCAGCATTACGTCGCCGATGCGCTAGGAATTCCAAGAACGACGTGTCTACCAACGTTATGTGGAGGCAGGAGAGTAAACCCGAAGACCAGGATGTGGGAGATCGCGCTGCACATCTGCCCGTGACGATCGTTTCAAGACGATGAGTGTTTTGGGAGATCGTCGCTTGACTGCCACAAATGTCCGCAATGAGTTGGAAAGGTCTCGAGACGTTAGTGTTCGGGTGTACTCTCCTGTCTCCACATAACGTTGGTAGCCACGTCGAACCGTTGTTCTTGGAATTCCTAGCGCATCAGCGACGTTAACGCTCCCTCTGACCATCTTCAATTAGGGCGACTACTCTTGCGACGTTTACGGCACTCAAATCCACTGTAAATGTCCAATTCTGAAACCCCCCAAAAATTACAAGTCTATCTGTTACTAAACGCAAATGCCTACCTCCACTAGTGGAAGAAAAAAAGCAACTGAATGTCAAATTGTCGAATTCTTAAAAGAAGTTGAAAATTCGTTACAGCCAGTGTGTTCGCAGCTGACGTTGTTTTGTCTCGTTATTTGGTTACCTCAAACTATATTTTCGAATTTTGAAACTCTTATAAACAGAAGCTTGCCAACTTTTTTGCTTTTCGCGATGTTCCAAGTGGGCCGATTTTTCTGCCGTGCAGTGTATCTACTGTATATAAATAAATCCGAAGTATCTGTTATGTCCTTGTGTACTAACTTTAGTCGTCATTTTGGAGTGGCCTTGTATGTGGTTTGAGGATTATGCAAACCACTTTTTTATCCTCACAATAGTTTGAGGTTGAAATGTAAGTGTTTGTGGGTGCCGCGTCTTTTACCACTACTATTTATTTTTAAATCCAGTCGTTGGAAACTTGGAATGCATTGTTGATTTTGAGTCCATTTTATATTCATTCATTTCAAAACCACTAGAATTAATATATGTATATCCATGTATGTGTGTGTGTGTGTGTTAGTCAGTGTGTAACCAAACCAGCCATTACGTGAAATGGCTGAAATTCCACCTTGGTCATTTTGTGAAATGGCTAAAATGACGTTTATTTCTATGAATTCGTGACAAAAACCACAATAAAATTGGAAACCTTTATTTAATTAACTAAATCTGCTGAAACATATACATCCACATGTCTTCAAATACTAACTGGGCCTTCAATGTTGTTCTGATGTCCGCCATTGAAGGCCCAGTTAGGTCAACTGTATGCCCTTGACATTTGGTTATTGTCGTGTTATTTTCGTTAAAAATTAATGAAAATAACACCACTTAACCTAACCAATTGTCAAGGGCATACAGTTGACCTAACCGGGCAAATGATCTTGTACGAAATGACCAAGGTGGAATTTCAGCCGTTTCGCGTAATGGCTCAAGATTTTAGTCATTTCGCGAAATTACTAAAAGTTTTAGCCATTACGCGAAATGGCTGGTTACTATATATATATATTTTTTTTTTTTAAAGGTTGAAAATATAAATGAGATTCGTTTGTGTTGAACACACAACATTTTGCTCTGTCGGATACTTTTTTTTTTTGCATGTTGGGTGCTGAGTTAGCCTACCCGCGACTGTGGTTACGCTACCTCTGGGTCATATTCCATATCAAAATACTGAAATAAAGAAAGTAGTCTCAATATTTGTTTCATCTCTTTTATTTTGTTTGCAGCGAATGTTCACCATTTTATGTCCAATTGGATATGGAAAGCAGTGCGGGAGGAAGCGAGAACTCTGGCAAGAGGCTACAAACCGCTCTCACCCTCCGTCACTGGGCAGAAGGCAACCACGGCATGGGCAAATTAGAGCCCACGGAATTCGTGTGTATCATAAGAGACCTTTTGAGCATGGGCAAGAATGTCTGCCTTTGCAGACACTTTCAGTTGCTCGACAAACAAACTCTTCTTGGGTGAGATTCCCCCTCCCCTCCTTTTTCGTTGTGGCCACATTGCAACAACGCTTCCCGTTAGATTAGCGACGGCGGGTCTTTTCATTAGATGGGTGACCATCCTCCTGTTCACGTGACTCGCATCGCTATTATGGAGGTCAAACCACCATAATTTTTTATTTTTAAATCCCGAACTGAACTGGATTCATATAGTCTAAAATGATGTTTGCTCGCTGCCAAGTTACGTAGAATTCTAGATGTTAAATATGAGGCATGTTCAGTAACGATGATAAAGCTTTTATTGAGTTTACCTTATTTATTGAACTCTCCTCGTATGTGTTTGGAAGAGGATTACATACAGGAAGTATTCAGTCCGATAAGGCTAGTGTGTAGAGAACTTTCGATATTCTTGAAATACTTTTTTAAAATTTAAAGTCACTCGTTAAATAGCATTTATCCGTGAAAATTATTAGTAATTATTAGTAATATTTTGTTAATTTGTAATTTCAGGCGATCAAATGTTAAATACTTCATCGACGTGTGGCCAATGAATTTCTTCGATTTAAATGAACTGAGCAAAGATAATAAAACCTCACTCTTCTGTCTACAGATGGCGACTGTTCTCAATATGGCAAGTATATTGTCAGATAAGACTGTAGTTTAGAAAGTTTATCATAAACAACACGAAAATTACTCTCTAGTCAAATCATAGCGTCATAAATGTTATGATCGTGTTCAATACTATATTCTGAAACACTTCTTTCGTTTGTCGTTGAAATCCTAAAATTAATCTCGTAAATTAAATGAATTAATAAGGTTCCAAGTTGGCACAAAAAGACTGTACTTCGAGTTTTTCTTTGCGTTTGTTCATCTGATCCGGATGACCTGAAGAAAGTGAAAAGTATGGTCTTCAAACTCTTAAAAGAACTCAGAATCAAAGCCACAATCGTTGTTTTATCTCTGGATAATGTTAACCTTTTGCGTAAGGTAAGTAGTTTTCGCTTTAAAGTCAATGGCTCATTACGTAATTGTAAAGGAATGTGTGCGCATAAGTGTAGTCAGTGACAGATGTAATGTAGTAATTTTGTTGAGGTACCTCGAATATTGAATGTTCAAGTTTTTTTTAATGTCAGAATAAAAGGTATGCTGCACCGATTGCGTCACTCACTTCGATGGTACATAGTAATGTTAGGTTAATTAGTTCGTTCAGGTGAATGGTTTTGTGGAAAAACTTTTTTTTAAATAGGCGTTTGTAAGGTCTTATCGATATTTTCAACCAGTTTGGTTACTGTGTCATCTTCTTCATGATGTTGGTTGTAGTTTACCTTAGCGGCTTGTTCCGTTATGAACATGCTTTAGATAAGGAAGGAACTGCACGATGTCAAGAGGCTAACTAATTAAAAAGACTCATTTCCATGGAAATTGAATGGAGAGCGTGATAATAAATATCGTCGTAGGTCGTATCTTCATAGTGAAATAAATAATTGGTGCTAATGAAAATGCATTTATTTCAGTGGTCATCCGAAGACAATTTCAATGCCAGTACGAGCAGCTTCTCAACTCCCTTTACTTCGGTTCCCTTGCACCAGTTACCAGAGAGCTATCTGAAGGAGGTGAATCTCCTGGTGAGGGAGAACAGCATCCATACGGCAGTCACTTTCATCACACTTCCTCCTCCGCCCATAAACCCTTCTCAGGACGCCTGTTATCTCCACGGCCTTACGGCAATCACGCAAAACCTTCCACCCACGGTGCTTGTGCATGGTCTTTCTTCGGTTACAGATTCAGATATTTAAGGAATTTGGTTGTGTATATATTAGTTTGATATTTGCTGAATTTTTTATTTATTTTGCGAGGTATAAATGGAGTCTCACGGAGTTTTTATATTGGAATACGTCGTCATTCTTCGAGGCATTACGTAACCTGCTGGAATTAGTTACTTGATATCAATTTCAAACAATACACTACTCTAAATTAGTGAAGGGAACCCAGTGATGTATTTTTGTTTAAGCCAGTTTCCTTCATTATCCTAGACTTCAAATGCGATATTAAAAGATTTAAAGTCTGATTTATGGGGCGCTGTTTATTTACTTTTCCATGAATTAACCAGTGTCCCTTACCTCGTGTCTACGCGTCGGTTTGCCAAGTACAGATAAACTTGATTACAGCTTTAATGTCATTTTAGCTTTTTTAAGTTACTGGACATATTTTCAGACGACGAGATCTTGGGCTAAAAGCGGGTAAACAAAATAACTTGCCCGGTCTTCTTCAGTAATACGAATTGCACGGTTGTGAAAACTTGTCATATCCGAAATGTTGGTACTTTATTTTCTTGTTAACTATGTATGTAATTATATCCTCGCAAAATCGTGTCCTGCTCAATTTCAAAATGTTTTGCCAAATCGCACGTTTTATAGCGTTTTCTATATTGCAGATATCTATGTAGTTGCATGTAGGAGACTAGTTACTTTAATATGTTCCACTGGGCTGCTAGTTTTTTTTAAGTGCTGTTGTTGTACTCTACTTCAAATCAAGGCTACGTTAGTAAAGAAGTCGGTCGTAGCTTCGTTTTTAATGCGTTAACTATTTTTATCGTTGAAAGAATACTAGTCAGTATAGGTATAACTTTTCTCAAAGCAGCAAAGTTTTGAAATGGTTTCTAAAAAAAAAAAAGGTTGTGTCAAGTGTACTTTTTATATATATCTCCTTGAAGAATATCTAGTCAAATTGTTTAATATTTTTTGTGCGATGCGAAAGCTATTATAGTGTAGTTAATTTTGGTACCATATTCTAATTCTATTACCAACAAATGGTAATAGTTTCGTTGTTTTTTTTTTATTGTATCGAGTTAATTAAAGTGCATCACGCTCTTGTAAGGAACTTCTTTTATACTACCTTATTAATGGCTGAACAAATTTAATTCAGTTCAAAATAACCAGGTTAAATGAAATACTGGTACTAAAGCAGTTTAATACAGCAATATACCAATTTCGTATGGGTGACGGGTAGCGTATACTCGGACACTGAGCACTTTCAGGGTATGTCACGAAAATATGGCATCTCCAACAGTACGTCGACACATTTCAATGGCTGCCAATACGAAGTAAAGCCTTCGGTCTATCGCCTTCAAATGGAGGTCGGAGATTACAGGGTACAAAGTATCAGTAGCCAAGAGTTCGTCCAACGCCTTTGAAAATCCCCCTCCGCTGAATAGCAAGAGTCGATTGTATGTGCGGCGACGAATTCTGCAGAGAAAATTGGCTTTCACTCACACTACCAAAACTTAATTTCTTCGATAATTCTTCCCGCAAATGAACTATGATAATAGGTTCTTTAACCTCCTCCACAATATCTAAAGACATTGACACGGGGGTCCTAAGTTCAACGTGAAATCCGAACCATGGATTGCTATAATCTCCATCGATGTAGAGAACTCCCATCCAACTACTACCCAGACCCAATGTGGCTTAACTTCGCTGATCGATGGCAAGCTGTAAATGAAACTATGCAAAACTTGATAGGATATTTTTTTTACGTTAAGATATGTCCAACTAATTACAAACTTACTGAATTTTTACTTAAAATGTATGATCGCATTGAAAATTTAACTCCTACGAGTGTACCCATGCGGAAAAAAAGAACTCGATAAAGTAATCGCATCGATTCAAATTTAGGAACTAATGTAGAAATGGGTCTGCTTTGGATAAAGAAGGTCTAGTTTCCTAACATTCCTACCCCAACCTGAATAAATGGTATTAGAGGTGGGAGTTACGCGGGTCCTTTCCTACCTGCAACACTGCGAGAGGGGGGCCAAAACATCCAAATGATCAACGTATGGGTCCCCAAAACTGGAAGCAAAATAAACAAAGTAATGATGGTAGGGGCACAATTATGTGAGCCTCACCTGCTTAACCTACCGCAATCTGAAGTAGCCTAATCAATAGTCTCCCATTCCACTATCTTCTGAAGAAAAAAATTATACTGCAAAACGATTCTCCAAATTCAATTAAGCCGTGATTTTTGAGAGATTATTAGGTGCTCTTCCAATACGTGCTCTACCATAAAATTTACATTCCAATATGTGCTCTACCTTAAAATTTACATTCCAATACGTGATCTACCTTAGATTATTCGGATTAGCAGCAGGTACGGACTTTGGTTAGAACGCTGCTTGTTAGGTTAGGTTAGGTTAATTTTCATTAACTGCTTTCTTATTTAATTCGATTAATATACTTATTACTTGTTTATTTTTTCAATTTTCTACCTTAGAGTTTCACGGTAGAGCACGTATTGGAATATGGTAGATCACAGTTACGCAGTAGCACGTATTGGAAGAGCACCGATTATTATTATAATAATTAATTAAAGTGAAACTTTCCTTGAAATACTTTAAATTTTACTAAAATTTAAAGCGAGTAATAACCAAAATGATGAACATTATACAGACTTCATTTTCATTCAATGAGGAAATTACGAAAAAAATGTAGGCGTATATGTACTAGGGCGGCTTGATATTTTGTATTCAAAAGTGACACATTGTCGGGGTTTCGTATGGGTCACAGTAGTCACCTAGTAAAATGTTTCGCGTATCCTAAGTCTCCTACCCCCGGCACAAATTTTCGGCTTTTAGTTTCAATTTGCCAAAATGTACATTTTTCAGTAAAAACTCGGATTGTTTCGACTGTGTTAAACTCCCGTTTCTTATTTTTTTTATTCAGATTCAAAGAAAATGGCATTTTTACGTGTTTTTTAGTATATACTAATATATTAAAATAAAAAACAAGGAACAAATTAATGAATTATATAACATTTTTGAGAAATTAAACAACAAAACTTGTCTTCTACGCAGGTATTATATAAAAGATAATTGCAGATTTAAAAGAGGACAATGTGTATATATGAACATCCCCCAATATGCAATTTCTTCTACAATAATGGTCATTGTAAATTTGGAGACGGATGTAAATTCTACCACCCGGACATTTGCAGAACTTACGCAAAATATGGAACCTGCAAATTCGGGAATAAATGCTACTATCAACATCTCCCGACGGACTCAACGAACAAAGGAAAAAGTTTAAATGACAATAGGAATAAAAATAACAATAGGAACACAATAAGCGAACAAGAAAATTTTTTCAACATCTTGGACACCTTACGAATGCTAAATGTCATCCACATGCAGTTGACAGCTGGGAACCCCCGAGCCAAATCGCTAACGGGCGAGAAGCTACCAATACAAGTAGGAGGAAACGGATCTCTTTCGGAAGATCATAGAGCAACGAATCAAGCGATATCGAAGGAAAACGAACTTGAAATGCACAAGGGGCAACGAAAAACAGAGAACATAAAAATTGTCCTGGCTAATATTCAAGGAATAAGACCAAACCAATCACTCAATAAGGTTTCGTACCTGAAAGGATTTATGGACGAAACAAGGGCGGACATCGCATGCCTCTCAGAAACTCATCTTAAAGATTGCCAAGGAAATTGTGAAAAATGCGAACATTGTATTGATAAGAAAGAGATAAATATAGAGGGCTTCAACTTACTAAGAGCGAATAGAACGACGAGACGGAAAGGTGGCTGTGCTATATATGTACAGGAAGGTCATATGACAGAGACGATAATAAGTAAATCAAACAGCTATGTGGAACTCCTAGCAGTGAAAATAGAAAAACTAAACTTGATAGTAATAGTCATCTATAGACCTCAAAGCACCCCAACCGAAAAATTCTCGGAGGCCATTGATGACATTAGAAAGCTAATAAAGGCCATAAATCCTCCATCCCCCAATATAATGATCTGCGGAGACTTTAACTTCCCATTTATAAAATACAAAAAGGTGAATAGGAATATATATATTCACCAGGACAAGGGGGGGCACAAGAGAAGATCAGGAACAAGCAAAAATGTTGATGGCTCTCACAAACGAGTTTATGCTGACACAGGAGATAACAGAAAATACCAGAAAAAATAACTGCCTGGATCTGGTATTCACGAAAAACACGAACTTGATTGCTGATATAAAAATAACCCCAACCATTATCTCAGACCACAACTTAATCGAGATATCAACAAATATGACGGCAGCATTAGAAGACAATACACATATTGTGGAAAGAAGTAAATTCGGGGCCTTTAACTTAAACGCGAAGACTATAAATTGGGAAGCAATCAGATCGCACATGGCCCAAATAGAATGGAGAACAATTTTCGAGAATAAAACAACTGAAGAAATGGTAACAACCTTAGAGGAAAAAACGCTGAGAATTTTAGAAAAATATGCTCCGAAATCACAGCCAAAAGGAAAGAGGAGCTGGCTAGAAAGGCAAAAGAGAAAACTATTCCGCAAAAGAAAGAGAGTGGAGGCGAAGTTAGGAAACTGAGGAGATAATAACGAAAACAATAAAAGAAAAACTGGAGGGTATCGATAGGGAAATACAAGCCCTGATTAAGGACCATAATACAGAGAGGGAAGAGGAAAAGGCGGTAGAAGCAATAAAGGAAAATCCAAAATACTTCTATAGCTATGCAAAAAGGAAAGCAAAAACGCGCGCCGCTATTGGGCCCTTAAGGACAGGAAATAATGAACTAACCGACGATCCAAAAGAAATACCTGATACATTGAGAGCTCAATATGAATCAGTTTTCAGTACCCCAAAAAGTGACAAAGCGATACCTGACATAAATGCATTCTTTGAAGAGGAATTGCAAGGAGAGTATATAACAGACTGAGTTTACACCAGAAGATGTAGCGAGAGCTATAGGACAAATGAAACTACATTCAGCTGCAGGTCCGGACAATTGGAACGCATTATTGATTAAAAAATGTAAAAATGAAATAGCTACACCTTTATACTGGATATGGAGAAGATCCCTAGACACTGGGGAAATACCGAGCATCTTGAAAAGAGCAAACATTGTCCCTATATATAAAGGAGGGGACAGATCTCAAGCAAAGAACTATAGACCAGTGTCATTGACGTCCCACCTCACCAAAGTATTTGAAAGAATAGTTAGAGAAAATTTATGATTTCCTGGAGACACGGGAAAGATTCAACGAAAATCAGCATGGATTCCGGTCAGGTAGATCATGCCTATCACAACTAATAGAGCACTACAACAATATCCTAGATGCATTGGAAGGCAATGACAACTACGATGTTATATACACAGATTTTGCTAAAACACTCGATAAATGTGACCATGGTATAATAGCACATAAAATTAAAGACATGGGAATAACAGGCAAAGTGGGAAAATGGATCTACAACTTCCTTAGTGATCGTCTGCAGGTCGTCAAAATTCAAAGTATATCATCATCAGAATCGGAAGTACGCAGCTCAGTACCACAAGGGACAGTACTGGCCCCACTCCTGTTCATTATCATGCTAACAGACAAGACAGCGGAGTAAACAGCAATAGTATAGTAACATCCTTTGCAGACTATACAAAGATCAGCAGAAAAATCAGCGATGTACATGACGTGGAGGCCTTGCAGAGGGACACGAACAAAATATACAAATGGTCAGAAAACAACATGTCATTCAACGCCGAGAAATTTCAGCTCTTAAACAGACTGCATATTATGCTCCAGATAGACAGGAAATTCAGAGAAGCATGAAAGCGATTGATCTCGGGATAATAATGACAGATGATGCGAAATTCGAAACACAAAATCAGATAACGATAAATAAAGCAAAAAGAGTCGCCGGACAGGTTCTAAGAACGTTCAAGAGAAGGGACAGGAGAAGGGACAGGACAGTAATGATTCCCCTGCTAAAAACTGATTATACCAAAACTTGAATACTGCTCAGTTTTGACGTCCCCATATAAAAAGGAAGAAACTAATAAACTAGAAGAAACGCAAAGGCATTTCACAGCCAAGATTGATGGCTGCAAAGAACTCAACTACTGGGAAAGACTACGTAAACTAAATCTGTACTCACTGGAAAGAAGGAGAGAGGTACATCATAATCTACATATGGAAAATTATCGAAAAACTGGTACCAAACCTAAAACTAAACCCAATTACCATTCAAACAACACTGGAAAATAGGAAAGGCAGAATGTGTAGTGTTCCCAAATTAAAGGCACGACAAGGGACCTCCTCAACCTTAAAGGAAAATAGCTTGGTTGTCAGGGGGCCAAGACTTTTCAACCAGCTTCCTAAGGACCTCAGAAACGTAACGGGGGTCAAAGTTGAAGTCTTCAAGAAAAGACTGGATGCCTGGCTCAGGACAGTACCAGATGAGCCGGGCATGCCTGGCTATGTACGGTGGAGAGCGCAAGAAAGCAACTCGCTCCTCCACCAGGCCAGACCTAGAGGCGGGGCCACCAACTTGACCTCCGTGTGAAGAGAGACCAACGCACGAAACAACATAAGGTTCATAAGGTAAGGTTCTAAAAAAAAAAAGAAAAACATTACCTAATGAAGTGCTCTTTTGCACGATGCATAAACTTAAGCTATTTTAAAAGTAACACCATGTTTATTTATTCCACTGTCCTTTCCATTCAAATTTAGGCAATCTTTACCGTGATTCCAGTAGGTTAAGAATACATTTTTTGCGATTTTCTAGCCAATTCGTACATCAGATGAATTCGTGACTAGATTCACAGCACTTTCTACTCCTTGGCTGTGACAAGGAAAGGCTGGTATTTTGAGTGTTTTTTGTCTTGCTAGCAAAAGTTCCTTATTTTTAAATTTTCTCAGAAGTGGAGGCGGATAAATTACCTCTCTCTGCCAATCAATCATTTCACTGTAGTCTGAAGAATCAAAATTAAGAGTTCGAGGTAGGTCAAAGTTTCTTCATCCAGAAAATGTAGTTCTTGAGAGAATGATTCTCTGGATTGCAACCTCTCTAACTTCTCTTCCTAAGCCTGTTATCATCGATAGTAGAATATTTTCGGGGTTCGCAAAGTACGAGTTATTCTGAAACACCGGTTCCATGATCAATCTGTATTTCTCCAAGTCGCGCAGTAAACTTCAAGTACCAAAAGTTAGATGATCCGTCAGATGCCAGTGGATGCGACTTAACCAAAAACCATCCTGGAGCATAAGATAGCATAATAATTTCTACTAGATCTTTGAGATCTTGGGTTGGATTTGGTGTTGACACAAAGTCTAAGAATTCTATTTGTTCTAGTTAGCCAACGAGCATGACGAATTGTACAAGATCTTTGGAAACATTTCCAGATTGAACATCTAGGCACATACTGTAGAGATACTTTTGGTCACTGCTTAAAGCATTAACAACATAAGATGGAATTTCATGAATGTTTCCTTTAACAGGAGAAAAAGCAACCACTTCCAGTTTTGTTAGAATCAGTTTTCAATTTATTTCCAATTGAACCCTTAAAAGTACTTGGGCCTGTTGTTTTTCCATCTATTGCCTCGTAGACGTGCCTGAATGGTAGTTCGTTCATATGAAGAAGGCATACCAGCCACTGAACAGACCTATTCAGATAGAGTTCAACAAGCTTTATAACTCCACCGATTCTTCCAATGTTTACAGCAGTGCCATCACAGAGTAAAGTTTTTCGTGTGTCTGAACTTTCCGAGTCCACTATTACAGTAATCAGCTCTTCTGCTACACAACGAGCATTTCCATGATCAGGTGTTACATGATCTATATAGATATTTTCAGGCTCTCTAACAATGACGTAGTGCTCTTCTTTGATCTTGCCTGCCTTGGTTAATGTGTCATCTCTTCTCCCATCAAAGCCAATGCATTCTATTCCTATATTCTCCGATTTAACCCTGGTTCTCAATTTTTTTACCTACTCGTGCTCTTTCCCTCTCCAGCTTTTTTCTATCGATCATGTTGCCCTGATCCAGGATTCCCATATCTTTTAAACCGAGCATTAACAATTGCTGCTGCTGCCCAACTCACTTTGTAACGATCTGTGGTCACTGCCAACTCTTCATAGGTATATCTGTTCTGCTCATTCTCTATTAACTTTATATCAGGCACGAAATCTTCATCCTCTTGGTCGGTCTTTACCTCTATGCTCTCAGCACCGGCTGCATCCTGTGATGTTGGAGGGGACAACTCTGATAGCTTCAGTCAATTTTGCTTGTGATCTCATTTGGCGTTCATGTTCTTTTTGAGCTCTAGCAATAGACCTTTTCCTCATCAAAGCAGCTTTTCTATCAATTGGCCCCAGTTGGTTTAATCTTTGCTTTTGTCCTACAAAAGAATCCCACTCAGCAATTATTTTATCCTTGCACCGGCAGGCATTTCTAGCAATCACAGGTACATACATCAAACATAGCATCATACTCAGAAACTTTTTGTTCAAATCTCTCATCTCTTCGGTTTATAAGAACCTTGTTTAACTTTGAGGCTGCTTTTATCACTAACAACTTTCTGAAAGATTCCACGAGTACTTATTGTAGGGAGAGAGAACGTTTCAACGTTTATTGCGACTATGTTACAACATTCATTAAAAGTAATCGATTTATTTGATTCAGCCTCTTCCCGTCATCGCACAAAGTTGTAGTGCCTCACAACATCTGCTTTTGTTGGTGTCATAGTTGCTGGAAACTCGGAAGGATGTCCAAAGGCTGCATTTGACGACTTTTTTCTTGTAGGGGCAAATAAGGTCTTCTAACTTATTTTTAACATATCTTAAATTAATGTTCAGAATAGGTTCAAAGCTTATTGTGAAATCTCAGCTAGACGAGGGGGGGGGAAAAAGGGGGGGACTATGTGCGAGGAGTACAGGGGGGTCGCACATGGCTCAACTTTTGATATGTTATTTGTTAACCTAAATGAAAACCCTCACATAGTGTCGTTTTAAAAAAAAGACCCAAAAACTTATTTTAACCCGCCCTAATATGTACCTCCCAACGCGCACTGACCATTAATAGTGCGCCCAAATTAGTTCACGCGGTAGTAGACAGTAGTACCCGCCTGGGTAGCGCGTAGTGGTTAAGACGCTGAATTGCTGCTAATCGGAAGGTCGTTAGATCGAGTCCGGGCGAAGACTTGGTAACTTCTAACCACTCGTGATGGGTTGTGGTTCAGATTCCACGTTAAGTGTTAATGTGTGCAAATAACCGATAAAAGTGTAATTAACCAAGATATCACCACCCTTAATATTGGGAAACAATCATATCAGCTGATTGCAGAGTATGTTGAAGATCGGGAAGTCTTTCTTCAATAAATCCCTTTCAACCGTGGGTTTTAATCCCCATTTACCAGTAAGTGATAAACTCATATTAAGAGACCTACAGTCATTTTACCAACAGATATTTCAACAACACTCGTCACACAAAAGGTACTGTCGGCGAAATGCGATATTAATACCGTTTAGAGAAAAGTAGATTAGGGTGTTACGTCATGTTTAGTTGGGTTTTGGTTGGTTAATTTAGATTTAAACAGTGTTGATCGAATGGAATTGTCGACGACGTCGTTATATCTGTGAAACCCATCAATTGCAACAATAAACCTAAAACTAATGAGTGAAGTACTTCAAAACCTGAAAAATTGTTGGTAAATGTAATTTAAGAATTGATTTCTTACCTTTTCCCATTATCAAGCATAATAATAGCTGACTGTGGGTCGGTAGAGACAAGGGAATAATGGTGTCTGTCCCCATTTTGAATGAGGAAATCAAAGACACAAGCGTCAATCAAATTCAACAAAAGAGGAAATTTCTCGTCGGAGAAGAAAGAAGGAGTAAAATGATGACAAAACTCTCTGTCAAGCTCCCATCTAATAAAAATAAATAAAGAGCAAACGGGTTAATGAAATGTTTGTTTACAACGTTTCTTTGACTTCAAAATCAGTCAAAATTGAGCCAGTGGTCATTGTTAAGCTTAAAATATTTAGTTCCACTGAACGGGTTCTGCTTACAACGGGTTACGTTTCAACTACATAATCTAAAAGTATCTATTATACAAGCGTATTAACAAGTTAGGAGTTAGAAATGATTCAAAGGTATAAAATGGTGTTTTCATTCGGTTATTAAAATACTAAAGTTCATGATGATGGTAGTGATGATTTAAGCTAAGCTGCTCTGTGAACTTTTCGTTAAAAGGTAAAAAATAATGTTTAATACACTACCTTAGTACTAAAAGTGTTGAAGTGTTACTTACTTAGCGAGTTTATTTTTGTTGTAAGTACGAGCCCATGGACTAGGCAAGTGGACTAACCGCAAATGCCTAGGGAGCCAAAGGATAACGGCGCCGTCCAAGAAATACCCATCGTCACAAACGGGGTCCTCTACCCTACAGTAGTTGCAGACCCCGTAGAAGCATGTGCTCCTCCCTAATGATGGGGAAGAGGCAGAGAAAAACATTTTCAACTGGTAGCGAGTAAAAGCTCTTCATTCCCATGAAAACTGAGCTCATTTTACGAAGTGTGACGAGACGAAAACAAAATTTATGCCTTCGCGCGAGGCAACGCGATTCACCTTCTATAACAGTGAACTTCGCGCGAAACCTGCGCGAGGTTTGAAGATTGTAGAGGACAAGACTCATCACGTCCAGAAATCCCCCCACCTAATTTTCCCACACGGAGGGAGTGGGGAGGTGAATTCCGAGTGTCACCCGAGAGTGGAAAATCAGAATAAGAGTTCGGCCCAACTTCACTCCACTCGTGAGACGACGCGACGGTGGGAGTCAAATCCAAGTCCTTCAGAGTCTGATTCCAATCTCCAAACAACGAAGCCATCACGTAAACTCTCTAAACTCATCAATATATTAATTAACTTTCCCTTACACTCCAGATTAAAACTAATTTAACCATTTGATTTTATGTATTCTGCATTAAGTACCAAAAGGTCGTCAAGACGAGCTCGCCGACCGAACGCATACATTACAATTAACATATTTTAATAAAATTTCCAGAATAGACCGTAAACAATTTCATAGTGACTACTGGCTCACCAGCTCTAAATTCCCCGAGTTTTCCAGAGAAATATTCAGGAAATTTCAGCGTAGTACTGTACATATTTACGCATGATACGTATTTGTCGGGTTATTATTGAATGTTTCACCAACACTTTCATAACTTTGTTTCGGTTCATTTGCGCAAGATATGAAGGTCATATTTGAATAGAACACACCAAAATACATTAGAAAAATGTATTTTGGATATCAATTTCAGTGTTGGTGAAACATTCGCGGCTCCTGACCAGGAAAGTTTATTTTTTAAGTGTTCCCTTTTTCATTCTTTGCAATATTTTTAATAATGACATGAGACCTAAAAAGGTGTCACTAACTCGCAAGATGTTATTTTTACTTTGTCAACCAATATTAACTTCAGTGAATATTACTTTTTTCAGAAAAAAAAAAAAAAAAAAAAAAAAATCCCCAAGTTTTCCAGACCTATTTTAAAATTTCCAGGTCAATAGCCACTATAAATCTGATCCTCTGATCCCTATATTCCAGGAATATTAGGCAAAGTCATAGGGAGGAACCATAAAAAAAATATGAAAAGCTGATTTTTTTCAGGATAGGTCCCCAACAGTGTATACAGTAATATACTGAAAGTCCTCAAGAGTTCCATTGGAGCTTAAGTTAAGATAGCGACACCACAGTTTCATTGCAGCAGTTAGTACTCATACCACTACTCAGTAGCCGTTCAGTTGTGTCAGGAGGAAGGATGTGTGTTGTGTAGCCTGCTGTTCCTTCATCTCTGGCTCGGTACGTTGAACTGTTCAATCACTTTACATACATACATACATACATACTTTTTAGGTAACATGAAGCCGCCTGGCACATCGTGGTTGCATTGTTTTTACTACTGTGCAACGTAGCAAGTCAGCTCTTAATGTTTCTTCTCGTGTAGATTTGAATTCACTGCATTTGAACTTTAGATCCATTATTCAGTGTGGAATATAAACAAAACACAATCTTTTTCTCTGCTACTCCACAAGTATGGAAGGCAAATGTCTAATTTGTGAGGATGTGCTATCATCCTTAGCTACAAAGTAACAAACAAGGGAGTTTAACCCTTTGAGGACCACGGGACATATTTGTCCCAACGGAAATAATATAAATTGTACAATGATGCAACGTTTCTACAAATACATCTACATGTTTATACAGGTATCGTTTAGTTGTCGGAAAATTAACCCAAAAATGGGTCATTTAAGTGACTATAGTTACTAAGATCTAATTGTAAATAACAATAAAACTTAAACTTTTAAGTTCAAAGAAACGTATACTGGTCGTCAAAGGGTTAAGCCCTCGTAAGTGCTAGTAAAGAGACCGGAGACGGTTTACACGAAGTTTTTCAAAGCCTCAATCTGCCTTTTGAAATTCACACGAAATGTCGCAAAAACTACAATTCAAGCGGAAAGAAACGAAAAATTTCCGTGTTTCAAGGAACTGAAAATGAGCCGGGGGATCAATTCAAGGCCAAAAGGTGCAAAGATATATTATACTTTAATATAAAGGAGGAGTGTCACTGTCAATACGAACTCCGAAATTCAGATGCCTCGCAAAAATTAATATTGAGACACTGGGCACATCACAACTGGAAGTGCGCGCGAATAGTAGAAATGATGAGGCTGCGCATGATGTCCTAAGCCGCATTCGATCCGTGCATAATTTACTTGCTACAGAGGCCAAGTATCATCATGATTGTAGCACCCGTTTCCAACTGGGATAGGCGCTTCCATTTACGTGTCCTATTAGATCTGGTCGGCAAAAAAATGACAAAAAGGATGCTGCGTTCATGAAATTTTGTGAATATTTAGAAAATGTGGAAAAGTGCCAGTATTCGATTCATGAAATTACTCAACATATGGAGCAGTTCCTAGTTGGAGGAGAGAGTTATGGCAACAAAAACTGTGGATGCCGCAAGGTCGGCCTTCACTACACCCAATGCATTGGTCAAATTTGTAGTAATGTTCCGGATACTTCACAGGAATAACTGAATAAACTAGATAATTTGTCTTTTATGTTAGGAGTTTTACTTCCCTTTTATAATGAAAAAAAGGCTGCAACGGTGCAGTATGTATGTAAATTTTGTAGGCGAAGCTGCGAGGAGCCCACTAGTATTTCATAGAGTTTTTTGAGCAGGGTACGGATGAAAATCCCTACTTAGACATTAAAATGGCATGGCCACCTCAAGCAGTTCAAAAGTTATGGCCATTTACCATTAACGGACGTCATCCTGAATTATGACAAGCTCGTTTGGGGGCTTTTAGTATGTTATTGAAAACACTCTTGGGAACATATCCTGAAAAAATTAGTTTTTTATATTTTTTTTTTGTAGGGTCCGAACTTAACATTCCTGGACTACCAAAAAAAAATAAAATTAAAATAAAAACTTTTGAAAATAATAATTAGAATAGGACTTTTACGATTTAATGTATTTTTCTTTAAAGTTTACAACGACGACAACGAAACAACTCTTGAACAAATGCTAATTATACTTTTTATCTTGCCAAACACAATAAATAAAAAGTATAAATAAAATAAGCCTAAGAAATTATGTAAAGATAACATCCAGTCCCCATATCTCCTACGGAAGTGAGGGGTTCAGACCCAAGCCTGGAGTACCTTAGCTCGAGTAAATTAACCTTTTCATGCCATAGAGCCGCAAATGTAACCATCAAATTTTACGAATAAACAACGGACCACCTCGAGCCACTACTGGGATTCGAACCCATAACTCAGCAGTCTCAGCACTGCCGGGCAACGCCCCAACCGATCGAGCCACGAGACGCCAATAAGAATTTCTATCGTAAAATTAAACATTTTCTCCAAATTCCTTTGTCGAAAACCGCTTCAAGACGACCTTTTCTTACCTCGAATAAAAACAGTTTTCGACAGCTGTTTGGAGGCGACAGGGAGGATGTGACTCCGAAGCGACAATTTCCTTCCGACAACTAAAGGCACCGTCGTCATATTGAGTAAGAGAGAGAGGTGAAAGGCCACGACTTCTCCTTGGTGCCGATCCGTGCCACTGTAAACGTCTCCCTCAATCACCACGTTATTCTTTGATCTAAAAAGGAGAAAGGAACGAGTCCAAGATCGTCGACCTTGGGGACACCAAAATAGGAAAGGAACTTGGGATTATTTATCTCCTTCATAATAGCTTAGATGGTCATATGACGGAGGGGATCTATAGCTTTTCGTGGGATTCGAACCACCTATCCAATCAAGGAAGACCCAGAGAAACGCCTTAATCGCTGAAATACGAGGTCCGAACCTAAATTCGAACACAGGCCTTTTAGATGAACAACCCACGCAGTACTTTACCACTAGACTACTTTGGCGGGTAGATCATCAACGCCGAGACACAGCGCGGTTTACATATGGGTTGGTATATAGTCACAAGACCACATATCCACCCACACCCGCGTGTGGCCTTAGTGGTCAAAAGACCACTAAGGCCACACGCAGTCTCGCTCGAGGTAGTATATTTATTTTAATGAAAATGTAAAAGAATGTTGAAGCCTATTTTATACATAGTTCATCCCAATTTTTTCTCACTCGTACACTTAAAAAACATGTTTAATGTATTTTGAAGTTTTGAACGAGTTTACAGACTCATTTACAGCAATTATTAAATCAGGGCAAAAATGAGTTTAAAAAGTTTCCTGATCATTATCATGACACAATAAAGATGAGTCCTTCAGAACAGAAAGAACCTCATATTATGTACAATACATTACACTATACATTATGATGCGGTACAAAATGACTAATATTCATTACCTAAGAGTCCTAACTTTAGTACACCGAATAAATACTGCGCTACGAGCAATTTAATACCAAGACCATCAAAATCTCGATACGCCTTGGTGGTGTAGTGGTTAGCGTCGCTGACTACGAATCAATCGAGACCCGGTGATGGCAGCCGCCACGCAGCAAAACCCAGCTGTTCATCCTTCCACACAATAAAGAAAGTGGTTGGTAGATAAATGGGTACCCTGGGTGGCCTAGTGGTTAAGACGCTGGGCTGCTGGTGGGGCATGGTTCGGATTCCACATTAAACTGTAAGTCTAAGGTGGAGTGAAAAGCTTGACCTTCATCAGAATGAACAATTTGGGTGGAAACTAACCAAAGGTATACATTATAATTTAGCGTGAGTCCCTAACTCAGGAGTTATTTTGATGGAGGACAGTGAGCTGTTCTTTGGCTCCACATATCTCGTAGACAGGCACACCCTACTCAACTGAAGCAGTCGTGAATCAGACGTCCAATTCCCTCTTAATTTTAAAACACACACTTTTAATACTCTAAAAAGTATAATTTTGGAAAAATGTTCACCTAGAAAATTTATAAAAATCATAAAAAATTACTAATTGATTTTTGTTTTCAGTTATTAGTCATCAAAATTAATAAAATACACAAAGAAAAAAAGGCTATAAATAATTAGTAATTTTTTAAGAATTTTAAAACTATTTAGCTTCGAGGCGAACTTTCTTCCCAATCTTACCTCCTGGTTTGAAAACAACGGTTTGACCTCCCTCTAAAGTCAATGAAATTTTAAGTTGAGTTCCCCTAAAACCAACATCGGAATAAGTTACTCTGGAAGTCCTCAATGCCGACAAGATATTGGCGAGTCCTTCGTCACTATCGTTGATGAGAGTCTGAGAAGAACCCCACTGCAATAAAAAACAAAATTTGACACTGCACTAAAGAAGTCCGCTTATAATGATATGGGTTACTCGACGAATGAAGTTTTTAATATATACTGTAGCTATATAAAATTGATAAACTCACACTATACTGTCTTTTGAGAGAGAGAGAGAGAGAGAGAGAGAGAGAAAAAAAAAAAGTAGGTAGGTAGGTTGGGTTAAACTGAAAGGATGAATTAGGTGGAAAAGCCTATACCCACCAACCAAAGGAAATTAAAATTCATACAGAAATCAGTGACTAGATTTAGGATATCTCACTCCCCGCCTCCCCTTCAAGCATTCATTTAACCTACTCTTACGTGAACTTTTTAAAGACAAATCATGAAACTTACCTTTCACTTTGGGGGTGCCATTCTTGAGAGGAAGAGCATTCATTAACCACCATTTCAATTTCTATCTAACAGAAAAATGTTGGAGCAAGTTTTAAATTTTATGCATATGTATAGAGAAAAGGTTTAATTAATAATCCTATAATAGCCTAAGTTTTGACAACTTATTTTTTTAAAGGAACATACATCTGCGTAGGATACACTCATTCCACAAACCCTACTCACAATTTTATTATGTCTGAACGAAGAGAGAAAACATACCACCCAGTTTTACATCCAACAATTGGAAAGATACAGACCCAGTGTTCTACGTTTAACTGTTGCTCTTTGTTACACTGCTCGAAAATAGTTGTAACATCTGAATAACAGACGACAATAAACACGATATAAGGGTTAGAACTCATTTTAAATAGTAATAATTTTGGGACTGTTTAACTTCCTCCGTAATGGATAAAAAGGTCACATGAAGGAAAGGACCTACTATATACTAGGGTTGCCAACTTTTAAATTTAAAAAACCAGAGATTTACAATTGACAATTACGGTTGCAATTAAGCAGTGCCATTTTATTAGCTAATTGCGGACGTTTATTAGCTTCAATTTTAGTTTGTGAATGACTTCCGAACTAAACAATTTATATAAAATCAAATTATAAACTAATTTTTCAAATTCTACTTTTATATACATTGAAAGACAGTGGTTTTATCTCGTTTTACTTTGAAAATAGAACCAGAGAATGGCAATGAAAAATTGATAGTTGGCAACCTTAACCTATACAGCTTTATGTGGGATTCAAACCATTGTGTGAACGTGAAAGATGGGTCACCCATCCACCTACTAAACAGACCCAATGTCGCTGATCTAACGGGAAGCAATGTTGCAGGGTGGCAATGATGTAGCCCTTTGTAAATACAATGTAGGTTCAGCTGTCTTGCTGATGATTAGTCAACAGCAAGACTTTAGGGAATGTGGAACAACATACAAATTATTGAAGCTTATCAAACCCTAATTTAAACTACGTAAAAAGCTAATTTTTAAGCAACACCCATTTCATCAGAGCAACATTTAACATTTTAAATAGATGTTAAGTTATTAGTAGTGGTACACTAGCCTACAATAAGGCCTAGGCTATTTACCAACTTAATATTAAAAAATATTAAGTTGGTTCTTTGTAAAATAAAAAAATTTGCATAACTGGGGATTACGAGTTAAAATTTTTTATAAAAAAATATAACAGACAAGAAGTCTTAATAAACCTATACTTGGAAACCAATTTATTAAAGTGTTGAACAAACTAAATACATTTCTGTATATAGTCTAGGCCCTATAAACCTAATTAGCATAAGCCTAGTTAATAAGTCAGAAATACATTTTCCTTCAAATTGGACAAGTGTTAGCTGATTTAATTGAGTGGTACAAAAAAAAGTTTGTGGTGTAGTATACCCTACCTTATTTGCCAACTGCCAAGAATTCTCCACAGAACCATAGTTGGTCAAGTGTGTTTTCCACTTTCTGACCAAAGGCTTTAGGTGAGGAGAGGGTAAATGGTGCTTGGCTTTCACTTCTGGTAAATGATCATATATGAATCTGATCATTTCTAAACCAGGCCTTTGGCTCTGTGGCACTTTGAGATGGGCACTGTAATAATTGTAAAACCACCGAATTTGAGAGAAATTTTAAAATTAAAAACCAACTAACTAAACAATTTATGTATCAACTCTATATTCAATTAATGGGAAAAGTATTTCCCAGAGTTATCTTCTAGGCCTAATAAGCCTATGCATGAAATAACAAAAAATCTCAAATTTCAATAAAGACAAATCCCTTTACATTACATTTAGATGGACACTAATGAAGCCTCTTGAGCCTAATTATTGTTATGAAATTCAAGAGGATGCATAAAAGTGAATAGATGACAAATGGTGGAAGGTTAAAGGCTCATCAGAACGTGAAACCATGTTAAAAAGTGTTTTATATCTTATACTAAAATTAAACTGGGTGACACAAATAAAAGTCCAAAATAGGACGAGTAAGACTAACCAGGATTACTGAAACAAAATTAAAATGTCACTCCAACAGATATAGGTTTCTAACGCTTTGTAAGAGTATGGTAAATATCATGCAGTTAGCGGAGCTATTATTACTATTCACACATAAATGAAGCACAGTTACACTGTGATTTAAATTTCACCCAAGTTCATGCAAGAAATAATTAAAGTGCCTGGACCTAGTATCAAATTCTTTTATGCTATCATTATCACACAACTTTACATCAATTCCGACAAAACCTCAGTCATAAATGATTTAAAAAGCACTCACTATCAAAGTACAAACAAAAATATAGTACTTCATCATTGACATGTGAACTTCAAATTTTTGTCAATAATGCCTAGGTTCTGAACTGTCATATAAACACGTAGAAATATAAAGGTTAAAAGGAGTAACCATAAATATGGAGAATATACTTATGGAAATAATAAAATGACAAATAAAATCTCATTTTAGTCCACTACTATTATTTGCTTCTTACATTTAATCTTGAAGCCATCTTGATATTATGCTCTTGAAACTAAATATGATGCATAATTTTCAATAATCATTTTAAAAGAATTCTCTGCACAATTTCTCCACATCTTTGGGCAATATTTGAGTATAAAGTTTTAGTTTTTACGATTGGACTTTTTTTTTTTTTTTTTGAGGCGAGAGAATAAAACCTTGAGTTTTTGAAGTTGAGGTTCATATCACAATGAACCCCACACTGCTTTGTATGGAGAAAAAATGCAATTATATTAAAATCATAATGCTTTTAACAAAGATATCATACTTATCATACTTTTATTTCCTGGAAGAAAACTTTTTATAAAGTTTCTTACTATAAATATGGATAAATAAACAATATATACATGGTCTGGTCTTGCAGGAAAATTTGTTTTCAATTAAATTTACAAAATTAATACATTAGAACTAAAACAAATGTTCAAATTGATGTCTTGTTTTAGGATCTTTTTTTTTTGTTGCGGGTAGAATAATGCAATGGCTAATATGGAAGCGAATTACACTCATGAGGAAAAGGCATAGGTTCTTGTAACTCACTTCCATAGTAGCCATTGCGTGTTATTGTACCTTCAACAAAAAAAAAGTCCCAAAACAAGACATCAATTTCAACATTTCTTTTAGTTCTAATGTATTACTTTTGTAAATTTAATTTAAAATAAATTTTCCTACGAGACCAGACTTATGGGACACCCTGCCTATTAATTTACTACAGATGATTTTTTTCAGTAGTAATGGTAAAGTGTTTACTCGTGTTAAACAGGCATAGTGCCTAAATTTAATTATCTTAATGAATACCTCACAATTTTTTATCGAATCAATGCGTCAAATGTATTACTCAGTAAGCCTTATGCCTAGGCCAAACCTACAAACAAAATTTTGGACTTAAATGTTTGACTTCAATGCCGATAAAAATTTCTAATTTTTCCAATATGAAATGCATAAATGACAACATTCCATAATGGGCTACTTTTTCTCATTATGTAAAGCACCCAATTGTGTTATATGGCTTTACGGCAGACATCAAGACAGATTTAATTATGCAAATGGGCATTTTCCTCTCTTATGGGGGTGTAGTTACCCAAATGAATTATAAATACCCTTATCATCACCAGACCCATTTTGCATCTCTGAAGAGTCAGTGCAATGCCTGGTACACAACCTAGTCATAGAGATCCAGCACTGATATGATACAGTAACCTACTGTACCTTTAAAGAAAAACAGAACAGTGCCACAAGCAACAAACCTATACCAGTATTAAATAAAGCCAAAAATGTGAACTTAACCATTTTCCAACTAAATTACACGAGAGGCTATATTAATCCACAATCCTTTCACACAACCACTAGCATCTATATCCATTCACCTTCTACAAACCTGCATCTCTCTCTCTCTCTCTCTCTCTCTCTCTCTCTCTCTCTCACACAAAAAATAATATATATATATATATGTTAAACACAGACCGTGCATGGAACAAGGAACTCTTCTGGGAAAATTAAATCCACTATAGTCCGAATAAGTAATGGTAAATGACAAATACCATAGTTTTTTTCCTTTTTCATGATTTTAGCCCGACGTGGGCAACGGGTCTCTCGCAAAGAGATCCCATAAATATAGCTTCCCTCACCAGCTATCTGCAAAGCAGACAGGATCCAGCTTTGGGACGTGGATCTAGGGTTTAAAGCAAACCTAGATCCCTACACTCAGAACCTCTATATAAGTAAAAGACTCGTTGCATTCACGTCGTGTTGAATAAATCAAAGAAAAAGGGGGTAACTATTGTATTTTTAGCCAAAAAAACAAAACTTAAACCTCAACCGGGACATTGAGCGTCCACTTTTCAAGGCACGAAACACGCTCAATGTCCCGGTTGAGGTTTAAGTTTTGGTTTTTTTGGCTAAAAATACAATAGTTACCCCCTTTTTCTTTGATTTATTCAACACGACGTGAATGCAACGAGTCTTTTACTTATATAGAGGTTCTGAGTGTAGGGATCTAGGTTTGCTTTAAACCCTAGATCCACGTCCCAAAGCTGGATCCTGTCTGCTTTGCAGATAGCTGGTGAGGGAAGCTATATTTATGGGATCTCTTTGCGAGAGACCCGTTGCCCACGTCGGGCTAAAATCATGAAAAAGGAAAAAAACTATGGTATTTGTCATTTACCATTACTTATTCGGACTATAGTGGATTTAATTTTCCCAGAAGAGTTCCTTGTTCCATGCACGGTCTGTGTTTAACATATAATGTTCTCAGGGAACCATTCTGAGTTTGTGTATATATATATATATATATATATAATAAAATCACAGAACAACATGTGATCTTTTTAATAAGCAAACAACCAGCTTGGGTAAGAATTCATTGAGATTTAAAGTTTCTGGCCAAAGACAAACATCATCATCTACATATCTAAACCACGGAACGTAATTTGGCAGATTCTTCCTTAATAATTTACTTTAAAAAAACTCCAATACAAGTTACTTAAAATGGGAGAGAGGGGGTTTCCCATAGCCATACCAAATTTCTGCCTAAAATATTCATTATTAAACACAAATTTTGAGTCTACTATATATATATATATATATATATATATATATATATATATATATACACACCTTACCTTACA
Organism: Bathynomus jamesi; assembly: GCA_023014485.1. Lineage (NCBI taxonomy): Eukaryota > Metazoa > Arthropoda > Malacostraca > Isopoda > Cirolanidae > Bathynomus > Bathynomus jamesi. The sequence continues at coordinate 304,889 of JAJOZX010001423.1, forward strand.
ACCTTACAAAGGTTCCGCGTGATGATTTCTCATTTCGCGAAGGTCAAGCTTGTCGCCCATCCTCTCGAGTTGGCCTGGTGAAGTAGTGAGTTGGATTCTTGCGCTCTCCACCTCACATAGCCAGTAACGCCCGGCTCATCGGGGATTGTTCTGAGCCAGGCGTCTAGTCTTCTTTTGAAGATTTCCACTGCAACTCCCTTCGTGTTTCTTAGGTCTTTGGGCAACTGATTAAACAGTTTTGGTCCTCTCACTACAAAACTATTTTCTTTCAGGGTTAAGGATGTTCCCTGTCTCGCCACCTTCTTCTTCTGTAGCTTTTCCCATCTCTATACGGGGTCGCTATTTCTGACCATCTGCCTCCATTCACCCCGGTCCTCATATTCATCCCCAACCAAACCCTTTTCCCTGAAATCTCCCTCCACACAATCTCTCCATCTTCTTCTTGGCCTGCCTCTCCTCCTCCTCCCTTCCACCTCCATGTCCATAACCCTCTTCCCTACATAATTTTCCTCCCTTCTCATCACATGGCCGTACAATTGTAGCCTTCTCTCTTGAACTTTCTTTGATATTTCCACCACTTTAGTCGTTCCTCTAATCCTTTCATTTCTAATCCTATCCAACCTCATAACTCCACACATCTATCTCAACATCCTCATTTCTGCTACCTCCAACTTCTTCTCCTAGGCCTTTTTGATGGGCCAGGCCTCTGCTCCATACAACATCGCAGGTCTCACCACCGTTTTATACACCTTTCCCTTCACTCTTGTGCTAATCCTTTTGTCACATAACACACCCGAAGCATTCTTCCAATTTCTCCATCCTGCTTGGATTCTATGGTTAATTTCAGAGTCGAGCGTACCATCTGATGCCATATGGGAACCTAAATATTTAAAAGTGTTTACCCTTTTAAGCTTCTCGCCGAGTAGTGTTACATCCCCAATTCCCTCTTCTCCATTAAAAACCATATACTCCATCTTCTTTCGACTGATCTTAAGCCCTCTATCCTCCATCGCCCTTCTCCATCGTTCCAATTTCTGCTCTACTCCTTCTCTGGTGGTGTCTATGAGGGCTATATCATCTGCAAATAACATTTCCCAAGGGGCTGGTACGATGAAACCCTGCCCCAATACATCCATTATTAGGTTGAAGATGTACGGACTTAGAGACGCGCCTTGATGTAATCCCACTTTCACAGTAAATTTTTCCATCAGTCCAACGCATGTTCTTACTTGCGTCCTTGCTCCTTCGTACATATCCTTCACTAACCTTACATACTTCTCCGACACATCCTTTTCCCTCATGCACCTCCACACCTCCTCTCTTGGTACCCTGTCATATGCCTTTTCAAGGTCTATAAAAACCAGGTGTAGCTTTCTCTGCTTTCCCTGTCTCGCCTTCAATTTGGGAATATGATACAGTCTACCGCTTCTACTTTCCACCATTGTTTGGGGAGTTATGGGATTCAGAGTAAGATTAGGGACTAGTTTCTCCATTATTTTTCAAGTGTAAATAATGGTTTATCTCTCTCTTCTCCTTTCCAGTGAATATAGGTCTAGTTCTTGTAACCTTTCCCAGTAATTTAGTTCTTTGCACCCATTGATCTTGGCTGTGAAGCTTCTATGGATCCCCTCCAGCTGTCTAATGTCTTCTTTTTTATATGGAGATGTTAGGACCGAGCAGTACTCCAATTTGGGTATTATCAGGGTTTTCAGTAGAGGAATCTTTACATTCCTATCGCTTCGTTTAAAGGTTCTCAATATCTGACCCGTTATTCTCTGCTCTGTTTACTGCTATCTTATTTTGTGTTTCAAATTTCACATCATCTGTCATTACAACCCCTAAATCTTTTGCTCTGGAATTTCTCTGAATTTCCTGTCCATTTGGGGTATAATATTCCATGGACTTTAGGTCTTCTCTTTTTCAGTACTGTAATAGCTGAAATTTCTCGGTGTTAAACTTCAATTGTTGTCTTCAGTCCACTTGTAGATTTTGTTTATGTCGGTTTGTAGAGATCCTATGTCTTCTGGGTTTCTTATTTTTCTACTGATCTTTGTGTCATCCGCAAAGGATGTTACTGTGCTGTCTCTGGTAATGTCCTCATCTATGTCAGTTAGCATGATTATGAAGAGTAGTGGAGCTAATACTGTTCCTTAATATATATATATATATATATATTATATATATATATATATATATATGTTAGTTTTTTTAAAGTAAATTATTAAGGAAGATTCTGCCAAATTATGTTCCGTGGTTTAGATATGTAGATGATGTTCTTTGTCTTTGGCCAGAAACTTTAAATCTCAATGTCTCAATGAATTCTTACCCAAGCTTAATAATTTAACTCCCTCTATCAGTTTTACAGTCAAAATAGAAAAAGACTCATCGATCCCATTTTTAGATGTTTTAATATATAGGTCTGGAAAAAAGTTTAAGTACAATATTTACAGAAAACCTACTAATAATTGTTCCTATATACATTATTATTCGGCTCACCACATTAACGTAAAACAAACCATTTTTTCTACTTTGTTCCTAAGATGCTTACGAATTTGTAGCCCAGAGTTCATTGATGATGAAATTAGTAAAATATATAAAATTGTGTTTGATTTAAAATATCTAAAGAACTGCATGGATAAATCTTTAAAAATGGCAAAGAAAACCTTCTACGAGGTAAAAGACAAGACTCCTTATACCACAAAAAATGTCTTGGCATTACCATTTAGAGAAAATTTCCTCGATCTGCCGAAACTGCCGAGGACTTTTAACGTAAATATCCCATTCAGAAATTTAGATGTAATTAAGAATTCATTGATTAAATACTCCCCTTGAAGTGAACAGGGTTGTGTATATAAAATTCCATGCACAATATGTAATAAATTTTACATTGGTCAAACTGGCAAGATGCTTGAGTTACGTATTAAGGGTCATTCTCTGTCAGATCAACCAAAAAAAATTGAAATTAACACCCTCATCTCTCATATTTTGCTGAAATTTGGTTTATAGGGAGTTTGTGAGCCCTGAATCCATTTCTGAAATTATAAGGTCAATCCGACCAACGGTTCAAGAGATATGACCTCGGGCAATTTGAGGTCACTCGCGAGGTTACTAACATTTGGCGAGCCATAACGTGGGTAATAATTGTCATAATTATATAAAAGTATATATATATAGAATCAGAAAATGACAAGGAATCCAAATATGCAAGTTTTAGAACTCTAGGTTGAAAAATAAAAAGTTACACTGTAACCAAAATTTGAGGTCACGATTTGACCTCTGGGTATCAAATGAGAATTTTTTTTTAAATGTAAAAAATGAAGGCATAGGCATTGGCTATTAGAATCACCAAAAAAAGTTTGTTTATGTTAGTATTTTTCATGTAACTAACATATAAGTGAACACCATATTCATAAGTTGTGCGTCAATTCTACCTATTTTTTCACACTTAAGCTCATAATTTGACCTATAGAAATTAAAATTACATTTTTTATAGATATAAAAAACAAAGTCAGAGTTCTTGACTAATAGAAACAATCATAAAAAGTTTGTTTATGTTGGTACTTTTCATGTAACTAACTTATAAGTGAACACCATATTTATAAATTGCTTGTCATTTCAAGGAATTTTTATATCTTAGCTATCAATTTGACCTCAAGCTCCAAGAATTTAATAAAAATTGTATTTCACTGCTAATCTACACTGGCAATAATAGTTATAATAGTGAAAGGGGAAGACTAAGCTCACATGTAGCCTAAACAAACCTGTTGAAACATGTTGCTACTTGTCTAAGTGCAGAATCAACACAGATAGTTGCAAAATTCCTTGTCTACAGGTTAGTACAGTTCCAGCCAGCACTGTGGGTGGCTGGTGGGTATGGTGTTTTAATGAGCCTCAGAGACTATCAAGGCCTAAAATATTAAGTGTGTATAGCTATATATTTTCTAAAAAATATATATTACCTAATTGTAAATCCATTTTAGTGTCTGTTTCTTATCTGCATCACTAAAACACAACACTATAATGGTTTACTCATTCATATTGAAGCTTATGACATGTTAAATTCAGATGCCCACAATTGAAGAAGGTGCACTATTTCTCAGATGGATGTGCTGGCCAATATAAGAACAGATACAACTTCACAAATCTCTGTTACCATGAAGAGGATTTTGGTCTGTCTTGTGAATGGCACTTCTTTGCTACATCCCATGGCAAAAATGCATGTGATGGGATTGGAGGAACAGTGAAAAGAGCTACTGCTCGTGCCAGTTTGCAGAGAACTACAGAGAGGCAAATTCTTACACCAGAACACATGTTTCAGTTTTGTGAAGAAAACTTGAGCAAGAAGATAAATTTTTTCTTTGTAACTACAGCTGATTTGAAAGATGCAGAAGAACGGTTGGAACATCGATTCAAGGATAGTAGGGCTATTCCTGGAACTCAGAAATATCATAGATTTGTTCCCCTAAACAAGGAAGAACTGATGGTGTATCCCATTTCAAGTGGCATTGGAGAAAAGAAAAGAATAAGGAAAAGTCATTTTACTAATGAACCTGCAATGCTTGGTAACCTAAAATGTGTCAAACCAGGAGAGTATGTTGGCTGCATTTATGACATGCAAGTTTGGTATGGAATTGTGGAGGAATATTGTGAAGAGTTTGATGATTTCACTGTGAACTTTCTACATCCCTCTGGGTCATCAGGATCAAGTGCATATTATTATCCATCAAACAAGGATTCATGTGCAGTGCCAGGACATCATATATTAACTGTAATGAGTTGTCCTACCCTAAGAGGAGGCAGCAGAATTCAATACATTTTTCCACAAAAAGAAATTGATGAGAGCATCGAGCATGCAAAAATTGTATTAGGCTAGCACATGAATCCTCTAAGTAGGTCTTCCCCTTTCACTATTATAACTATTATTGCCAGTGTAGATTAGCAGTGAAATACAATTTTACATTTTTTGCCTTTGTTTTTATATCTATAAAAAAATTTAATTTTAATTTCTATAGGTCAAATTATGAGCTTAAGTGTGAAAAAATAGGTAGAATTGACGCACAACTTATGAATATGGTGTTCACTTATATGTTAGTTACATGAAAAATACTAACAAACTTTTTTTGGCTGATTCTAATAGCCAATGCCTATGCCTTCATTTTTTACATTTAAAAAAAAAATTCTATTTGATACCCCAGAGGTCAAATCGTGACCTCAAATTTTGGTTACAGTGTAACTTTTTTATTTTTCAACCTAGAGTTCTAAAACATGCACATTTGGATTCCTTGTCGTTTTCTGATTCTAAATATATATACTTTTATATAATTGTGACCATTATTACCCAAGTTATGGGTCGCCAAATGTTAGTGACCTCGCAAGTGACCTCAAATTTCCCGAGGTCATATCTCTTGAACCGTTGGTCGGATTGACCTTATAATTTCAGAAATGGATTCAGGGCCCACAAACTCCCTATAAACCAAATTTCAGCAAAATCTGAGAGATGAGGGTGTTAGGCACTGGTTGATCTGACAGAGAATGACCCTTAAGCAGCATAAATATAGTATAAGAACCAGCCAGGAATCTAATGCCATTTTCATTCACGTAAGAGATACTACTCATCCCATTGACTTGGAAAAATGCCTCCAAATTAAGTTTTAGTAAATCTATTGTTAGTAGAAATATACTTGAATCAAGTGTGATCAAGAATAATGCTGATTTTGTTCTTAATATTAGCCCTGGGCTTTATAAATTAGACTCAAACATTGTTAGAAAGGTGGTGTATTATTTTGCCGCATTCTTGCCACTTAATTGTTCGCTTTAATTAAATAAATATTATTTTAATAATTAACATTTTTGTGTGTACATTTTAATTGTATTATTTCTTTTATATAGTCTTTATGTACTTGATAGTTTATTAGACTTTTGAACAGGTTATATATTGAAAAATATTTTGCATTGTTTTTAGATATTCAGAATATTCTGGAAGGAGCATGTGACGATGATTGCACCATGTCTTTTGTTTCCTTAGATTCTTGCCACTTAATTACCCGTTTTAATTAAATACTATTTCTAATAACTGTTATAATAATTTTTGTCTTCTGTACATGTTAATTATCTAATTTCATTTATATAGTTTTCATGTATTCAATAATTTAGTAGCCTTTAGATTAAGTTATCTATTGGGAAAAAATGTTTAGATTGTTTTATTATTTTTTAAATTGAGTTGCCAATTGGGGAATTTTTCACCTGTGTATTTAACCCATTTACTTGGTAAATTCTGTCTATTTCTTTCTTGTCCTTGAAGATGTGAATATATCACGAAAGCACTCAGATTTCATGTTTCTTTTACCTTTTCCCTGTGGTTGTTTGCTCATATATATATATATATATATAATATATATACTACCATGTATTATTTATTCTCTCTCTCTCCATATAAACAGGAAATTATAAAATGGGTTCTTTTTCTCTGTTCTCACATTGAATGATTTTACAAATGTCCCAACATCATGGCAAAGAAATGATTTTGCAAATAATTAAAATACTGGTGCACTTTCATTATTTATAATTTTTTAAATTTATAATTAATGTACTTAAGTATAGGCTAAACTAAAAGCTACAATGAATGTAAAATCCAACCCAAGTTTTATTTGAAAGGTAGGTATATAAAAAGAATTAAGCTGGAAAAAGAATATTACAGAAATATAGGACATTTTAAACTGTAGCACGACAAAAAAAATACAATAAACTCCACCCATAAGACACCTGAAATCACGCATTATTAGCTTGCATGAGCCTAGCTATTTTAAAAGTAATGAATAAACAAGAAATCAGTGAAGCAATTTTTACTTACCAATCTCTTAAACAAAATATTTCTCCTGTTTTATTAACACGATGATTTAAATTCTTTTCTGAATGAAGAGAACTAATATTGCAAATTTCAGTAGGTCTCTGGAATTGACTATCAGATGGTACACAAAATATCCAGTGAGAGTTTAAGGACCTCATTAATATTACTCCTATCAACAGAGTTAAAGCAGGAAATTGAACCCATCGTATATTTGTACTGTCACAAGTAGGCCTATTACGCATTATCATTCACTGCTGATCAAATTCTGTAAAGATAATGAAGGCAGAATAAGTCATTAAGTCATGAAGAAGTAGATTAAATAAAATGCAAGTGAAAGATGTGTGCCACAGCCTACTACACATTAGGCCAGGTCAAAATTTTTTATTTCTTATGTACATAGTGTGAGGTGGTTCAATCAATCATAGTAACACCCTGGTAAAATATTTTTGAATTCTGAGGACCCCTACCCCTCCCTACCAGTTTCAGGTTTTTCAGAAAATTCGTAAAGTTCAAGATAATTTGCGATTTACTTCAAAAAAAAATTTATTATTACAAAAGTTCGCTTATAAAACAGTTATATTTATTTTTTAATGAAAAAAATTTTAAAAATACAAAAATGCATGAAAAAAAATTTAATACATAAATTTTTAGCTATTATTGGTAGAAATTTAGAAATTAAGAGAGAAATTCCACATTTTGGTTTTCTTCTTTATACTTATCATTGTTTATTTTAGGTACCAATTCTGTTTTTTTTCTCTTTCAACTTTTTTTCGATATCAAGCATATTTTCTAAACTTAAAATCTTCATATCTTTTAAGGCAGCATTTATAAGGGTTGCTGTGGCCCTATTGCTTACCCTATATATCTCTGAAGTTTTGGCTAAATTTTCATAAGTATATCTATTTTGAAAATTTTCTATTAATTCTAAGTCCTCTCTGTCTTGAAAATCGACATCTTCATTTTCATTACCACCATCTATCACTTCTGATGATAGAAATTCCCTTGCTTCTCTTAATTTTTCTTTTGATTTCTTTTCCCTTTCCTGTGCTTTTTGGATTTTGCCCAACTTTCTCAAATTACTTGTAGTAGTTTTTTTATCAATTTTTCCTAACTGGTTTTTTTCTTTCTTTTTGACCAATAAAAGCTTCCCATTCTATAATAGGTATTTTATGTTCACACCTACAAAGTTTTCTATCCCTTATGCCTTTATCATAACAGTGGCATGGAGATATGTCAAACATCTTGTCATATTTCTTTAATTTTTCATAATATTTTTAATTTCTTTTTATCATAGGGCATTTAGTTAACTTATTAGCATCTTCTATAAGTCTAGTAACTCAACATAAATTCCCTTTGTATCAATTGTTGGGAAAGAAAATATTTGCCAAATTTCTTTTATATCTTGAACAACTACGTTATAGCAATCATTTTTACTTATTTTACCTTGTGCTTTAGATTCTTCCTCTCTAACAATAAAATGGAAGTGCCTTACAACATCAGCTTTTGATGGCATCATGGCAGATGAAAATTTTGCTGGATATCCAAAGGCTGCATTGTGGCTTCTTTTTCTAGTAGCCATAATTTAATTTAATAAGATTTTAACTATATTTTATTTATTACTGATATTTTAAAATTAAATAACATTTTAATACAAGCTTTTTAGCATTCTAGGTACCTAAATAGGAATCTGGAAAGAAAAAACAAAAATAATGTGATATTAGGTCTTATATCCAGTGCTATGAGTCAGCACTGGATTTAAGGCCCTACCCCCTAATCTCAAAAAAGTTGGTGAATCGTCTATTCTGATGTAATTCATGCCAGGGAACCAAATTTTGGCTATCTGAAAGCAAAAAAAATTAATATTTAGGGTCGATTTTTACGATTTTCGATTTTTGGCCTATTTCCCATACATATTCATAGAGAAAAAAAGTGAGTATCGGTAGGGGGGTCCCACAGCCTTGATTTTTGGTGTGGATACTACTATTACAAAATGATCAACCTCACAATATATACCTAAGCAAAATCTTGACCTTGACCCCTTTTTGACCCAGCCTACTACACATGTATCTCAGTGGTGTAGTGGTCAGACATAGGGTAATAGTAATAGACTATTACAGGATTTTTCAAGTAATAGTAATAGATCATAATTTTTTGGCTGTAATAGTAATAGAAGGCAAAGTAATAGATAATAGTCTATTACTTTTCTATTACAGCGGCACTTCATTAACTCTGGGTTGTCAAAAATGTTCTCATAGTTACTGCTATCATTCAACCATTTTCTTTGACAAGGGAATAACAAAAACCAACCATATCATGGCTTGTTTATTACACACCAAAAACCTTGCATACATGTATAATGTTTCAATTATTACACAATATTATTATATTACTGCAAAATGTAGATCAAATACTGGTAATAACACTTATGAATATGCACAAAAAAAATACTGTAATACTGTAAGACAAGGAAGTCTTTCTTCTGGCTATGGCTCTAGCTAGACCCATGCTTCAAGTTTAAATGGTGCTCTGGAGCACAACTTGAGAAGCTGCAGAGGGAGCTCATTGCCAAGGCCAGCCAGGTTCAGCAAGATTCACCACCACCTCAACTGAGTCCAGTGAGCCCCCTGCCAAGAAGTCTAATGTGGACTTCCTGGATCTCTTCATGGAACAACAGCCTACTACCACAGCCACTACCTCTACCTCAATCCAGTCAGAGGGACGGGACTACCTGACCAAGTCCTGCCTGGAAAGATTCAAGGACCCACTGCCATACTGGGAAGCCAATGAGCCCTCTTTTCCCAACCTTGCTTAACTGGCAAGAAGGTATTTGGCAGTTCCAGCCACATCAACTCCTGTAGAAAGATTGTTCAGTATCGGAGGGAAGATCTTCAGGCCAGAGATATGTCACCTTTCAGAGACAGTATTTGAACAACTGATGTTTCTGAGATGCAATGGACATATTGTGTGAACAAAGAACTGAAAAAATGAACTACATCTACTCTAAACTAAAATAAACATGTATGTGAAGTTGTGAACTAATATTGTGGCAAATTTTTTCTTCAATAAAGTAAAATTTATCAAGACCTAGTCTCTGAAATTGTAATGGTTTGGTTGAAACAAATATTCGTTAACACACTGCTTCTAATTGCATTTAAATAGACAAAGATCCTTCTAAAATGAGTGAAGTACCCCATATACAAAAGTAATAGTAATAGATGACCAAGTAATAGTAATAGATGAAAAATAAAGTACTGTAACAGTAATAGAAGAAATCAAAAGTAATACCTAGTAATAGAAACCCAGTAATAGACCCCATGTCTGGTAGTGGTTAGCACTGCTGCCTATGAATCCCCCAGCCCTGGGTTCTGAAATCAAGTCTGGGTGAGGACTTTGTAATTTCTGACCACTCATGGTTGTTCATGGTTCAGATTCCATGTTAACCCTTTATGGACGAGTCCGCAGCATATGTGATCACTCTTGTTACCAGAATGTATAGGTTTTATTGTTATTGAAAACTAAATATTTTAGTAACTAGTCACTGAAATGATACACATTTTGGGTTCCTTTCCCGACAACTAAGTGACATCTATATATAAACACGTAGAAACATTTATAGAAATGAGGCATTGTAGCACAATTTATATTATTATTTCTGGTGGACCTTAAGGTACCATCCATCGTTAAAGGGTTGAGCTATAAGGGCTAAGGTGGGGCAACAAGTTTGACCTTCATCAGAAGAAACAATTCAGGCAGAAGCAAAACTAAGGTTACTAAGGTTGCATGTACATATGACTACCTACACAATACCTCACATGTGGCACTCCAGTTTAAAAAAGCAACATATAAATTTCTTTTATAAATATTTATACAAGTGAAACATACAAACCATATCTGTAGAAGCTAGATTATTAGTTAATTTAAATAGTTAACATACTAACATTATATTAGCTACATAAAAAGATATTAAAATTCAGATCACCTGAAGACTAGAGCCCCTCGTGCGACTGAGGGGTTCCAGTCTTCAGGTGGATATAAACAATTTTAAGCAGTAATAGATCATTCAGCTGACCTAACTGAGCATTCAATCAATCTAACCAGGTGGTTAATTTTTACATTCACTTTTGTACTTGTATTGCTTTACAGTCCAAATATAATTCTTATTTTTTGCTTTACAGTCCAAATATAATTCTTATTTTTTGCTTTACAGTACCTACCAAATATAAATTATTAAATAACTTTTTTTTTCACTTCTAAAAATGGGGGCTCTATTCTTTAGATGGAGAAAGTTGGGGGCTCTAGTCTTCAGATGATCTGATTCTTGGAATGACTTGCCATATCATGTAGTAAATCGCAGCTCTTTAGTTTGCTTTAAGAAAAATTTGGATGCTTTCATGAATGAAAGAGTTAGTTTGTAGATTGTAAATAGTGTATATGCTCAGCTTAAGCTATGTAGGCTACTTTAGTAGCTCTATAAATAGTTGTATGTTAATTAGCTGACTTGAGACTAACTTTGCACAATTTTAGGAAGTGATTCCATGGCTGGCATGCCAGCCACATAGTCTTTAGGCTTTGTAGCCAGCATGCCAGCTACATAGCTAATGATAGGGATGAAGTGGCTCTGTGGCCAGCATGCTGACTGTGTAGTAGGGTGTGTCAATTTTAGTAAAGTCAACAATTCAAAAACTACTAGTGACCAAATGATGCATTTTTATGTGCTAAATCAAAATATGGCTTTAAAATCCAGATTTAACCACTCCTAGCTACTTATATTTGAAGTTGAAGTTTACGAAAAATCAGCAATTTTTGCAAGTATTTTTTTTATTGTATATAACTACATTTTACTTACATTACATACAATTGAAGACATTTTGATTGTATTTCAATATTAAAACTTTGAAATATAGATAGGTTTCTTGATCTTTGCCAAGGATGCCATATATAACTACATTTTACATACATACAATTAAAGACATTTTGATTGCATTTTAATATTAAAACTTAGAAATATAGATAGGTTTCGTGAACTGTGTCAAGGATGCCCTGTCTACCTTGCTCTTGTTCCTGGATATGAGCTTCCTACTCGCCACCTGGCCACTGATGTACGCCTCCCTCCTCTCTTGTGAGTAAACATGTTGTGCTGCTTCAGTTTCATCCTTACACACCTCTCTACTGACTGTGTGTGTGTGGGGGCCATGCAGGAACTTCCATTGGTCTATCCAGAAACTCCTTTATTCCAGCAGTGGTGAGGGAGCAGGTCAGAGGAGGGTCAATCATGCCAGAGTTCCAGTCAATAAGCTCTGAGAGTTCGGTGGCATCTGGGTTGATGTCAGGAGTCTTCCTGCATCTGACACTGCAGTCTCCAACCTGTGTCTCCTCATCTCCTTCACCTCTGATTTCCAGTAATTTAGGGTGGGTCAATTTTAGTAAAGTCAACAATTCAAAAACTATTAATGCTCAAATGATGTCATATTATCTAGCAAACTTAGAATTATCTTTAGTGTTTAAAAAAGCCATTTACCTACTTATATTTGACCATAAAGGTTTGAAATATAACCTAAATACAATATGACTGTAGCATCGTATATCAATGTGCCATTGATATGTGTGGTCAACTTTGGTTATTTTTGGTGTGCAGTATGGTTTCTAAGTTTCACACAGTCACAAATGCTGGAGTTTTGATTGTGAATGCATGAGTGGAGGAGGCAGGGAGAAGAGAGGAGGACAAAGACTTCATACCAGACTGAGTCTGGTATGAAATCTTCCTCCTCCTTCGTCCTGGTCAAATATAAATAGGTAAATGGCTTTTTTAAACACTAAAGATATTTCTAAGTTTGCTAGATAAAATGACATGATTTGAGCATTACATGACATCATTTGGTCACTAGTAGTTTTTTGAATTGTTGACTTTACTAAAATTGACACACCCTACTGTGTAGTCTGTAGGCTACACAGCCAGTGTGATGGCTACATAGCTAACATTAAAACAATACACCTTTATTTTCAAAATCATAATGTTACTTCAAAACTAATGAAAATATCACAACTTAACCTAACCAATCATCAAGGGCATACAGTTGACCTAACCAGGCATTCAGGTTACACGTTAAAACAATACAACTTTATTTTCAAAATCACTTCAAAAGAGGTTAAACAGCTACAGCTATACATGAACACCATGCTAAAAAAAGATGCAGTCCTTGGCATTCAGTCCTGTTTCCACACGTTACAGAACCATTCTTGTGCTTTGGGGACAGCCATCATGCTGGCTACATAGCCTACAGACTACCGTACAAATGCCAGCCACAGAGCCACTTTGACAATTTTATTATAAAATATGGCACTTATTCCTTTTCCCCCTGCAATTTCTTTTTTATGTTAGGTCAACTGTACGCCCTTGACAAGTGGTTAGGTTAAGTCATATTTTCATTATAAAACAAAAGGAATAAGTGGAATATTTTAACAAAAATATCATGACTTAACCTAACCAATTGTCAAGGGCGTACAGTTGACCTAATGGAAAAAAGAAATAAGTGCCTAAAATATAGCTCATGACTTGGATAACCTCAATATGCCACAGTGGCTTCATGCTTCCCATTTGAAATGTAATATAATATAACTGGATGAATCACTTGCCCATTCATCCTTCCTTATATGAATTTTATCAAGAATGGCGAAGTTCACAGAATATAAAAAATTAAAATCAAGTACCTATATAATCTACAGATGACTTGGGTACCCTATCCTTGCTTTTACAGTTCTAAATTCTAACTAGTAATATGATGGTCCTAAATTATATATCAGGTCATCCCATAAGTAATGTCATTTTTTAGATCAGAATTTGAAGGACGAAAAAAAACTCAACTGAAACTTTTTAATCTAGTATATATTTTCCATCGGAATCAATGACACTCTGCCAATGTCCTACAAGCTTTTCAATGCCATGTTTATAAAATTCAGGCGGATGTTTTTCCCACCCAAGCTCCTCAATTTTTGCAGAAGTGATCCGAGCGGTATGAGGACGTGCATTGTCATGGTGGAACACTATTTCTTTCCAATTAACCAAAGGTGGTCTCTTTTCTTTTAGTGCAGTGTTCAATCGATCCAGTTGTTGACAGTAGACTTGAGCGGTGATTGCTTGGTTGTGTGGTAAGGTTTCAAAGTGTATTATACCACCTTTATTCCACCAAACACTAAGCAACACCTTCCGAGGGTGAAGATTTGGTTTTGGCTGTGGTGTTGCTGGTTCTCCGGCACAAACCCACTGTCAATGGCACTTAAAATTCTGGTACAGTATCCACTTTTCATCACCAGTCACTAAACGGTGCAAAAACAGATCTTGGAGTTCATGGGAATGAAGAGCTGTGCTAATGTTTACCCACATCCTCAGATTGTCGACCGACAATTCATGTGGCACCCATTTTTCTAACTTTGGCACTTTCCCGAGTTGTTGCAAATGTCGATGGATGGTGGATGGGGATGAATTGAGTTTCTAGGCCAATTCTTCGACAGTTGTTGAACAGTCTTCTTCAAGTGCGGCTAACAGCAGGTCATTATCAAACTCAGCAGGGCATCCAAAGCGTGCTGCATCTGTCAAACAGCAGTCACCATTCCTAAACTTTTGAAACCACCTTTGACATTTCCTCACACGCAAAATATCATTGCCATAAACGTCCTGAATGTTTCACATTGCTTCAGTAGCACTATTCCCTTTTTTGAACTTGTAAAGCATTATATGCCTGATATGCTCTTCTGATACCACCATGTTTATGAGGGGTTCACATAAAGCAAAACACATGTCTTCACTGGTCAAGGTCTGTAAAGTATGTAGCAAAACATGATAGATCATCTCTTAGCTATAACCTTCGAAAAATTTATGCTTAAACCAAGTAGGACTAGTTTGAACTTAATCTATCGTAAAAAATGACATTACTTATGGGATGACCTGATAGAATCAAATTTTATATATATATATACTTTACTTTTGTTGAGTTTGAACGACGGTTCAGGATCGACCTGCGGTCGACCCCTCTGCAGCATCCCGCCTCATTTGCGGGACTTGGTGAAAGAGGGAATTGCTCTCTGATCGCCTCCTGCCCTCGTAGCCAGCCACGCATGGCTGGTCAGGGACTTTGCACAAGAATCTGTCCAGCTGGTTCTTGAAGTTATTCAGGTTGGTGTGCTGGAGATTCCTCACTTCTTTTGGAAGGACATTGAAAAGCTTTGGGCCCCGTATTCTGAGGGTATTTTCCATCCTCATTTTCATGGCTCCTTGTCCCACCGCAGCTGGGACCGTACAAAATCTGCCTCTTCTCTCATTCCAGTTTGTTTCTATTTCATTTCTGAGGTTAGGGACAGAGCCCTCAAGTATGTTCCATATGTATATTATTGTGTACCGCTCTCACCTTCTTTCAAGAGAGTAGAGTTCCAGGGATTGTAGTCGAGACCAGTAGTCTTCACCTTCCGTTTCCTCTATCTTAGATGTAAAAGTCCTTTGTATAGCTTCAATGCTCGCAATCTCTTTTTCTGTGTGGGCTTGTGAGTACTGAGCAATACTCAATTATTGGTAGGACTAGACTCTTCCATAATTTGAGCATGATGTTTGCTTTTCTGCTGCGGAAGTTCCTCCAGATGATTCCCATTATTTTTCTAGCCGTTGTGATTTTGATTTTATAGTGCTCTCTGAATTCTGCATCCGACAACATTATTACTCCAAGATCCCTGACTTGTGGATTTGGTGTTATCTCTTTGGCTTGCGGAGTTTTGTACCCTTTTTTCTGTAGCTCTTTGTTATTACCATATCTTAGAATTTGGAATTTTTCTTTGTTGAACTTCATATTGTTGTCTTCTGCCCACTGGAATAATGTTTCAATGTCGTTTTGTAGTTTTCTTACGTCATCTTCATTCAATATTTCCTTACATATCTTCGTGTCATCTGCGAAGCGATACAATACTGTCCTTAATATCTGTATCAATATCTGCAATCATCATTATGAACAGCAAGGGAGCTAATACTGTCCCTTGTGGGATATATATATATATATATATTGATGATTGGTTAGGTTCAGTGGCGTAACTAGGGTCGGGCAGGTGGGGTGCGTGCCCTGGGTGCCAAATTTGGGGGGGGTGCCATTTTTATGATTTAAAAAAAAAAATTTAAGAGTAAAAACATGCTCTTTTGGAAATGTACTGGTACCATATCTCTAGCCATCGAATTTCCATGAATTTCAGATTTTTAACTTCATTTAACTTTATTAATTCATTCTATTTTTATTAGAATTTTATTATGAATTACAGTGGACCCCCGATTTGAGTACGTAATCCGTTCCAGCATGGCATACTCAATTCGAAATGTACTCAAATCGAACTTAATAACCTATGGGAATTAATTAATTCATTCCAAAACCCAAAAATTTCACCCCACCCCTACTTTTTCTATAGAAATTGGCCTACAAAATTTAGTAATTGTATTAAAAATAGACAGAATAGAATACAAAATACATACCGTACAATATGTCTTTTGATGTAGATGTACGTTTAGAAGCCATCACTATAACAGTACACTATGTCACTATGCCACAATATAAAATACAGTATCAAAGTCACTGCATGTACGAATCACCAAATTTATGCATATTTTCACTATTTTATGCTGTAATCAACAGAAACTAACATAAATAAACACTAAGTACAAAGTCAGAAAACAAAATGTACGAAATTCTAACAGAAATCCCTAAGAACACCTGTACTATTCAAAACATTAGACCCCGAATGTTCCCACAACGAACGCTCTAGACAAACTGAAACGCGTTCGGCGTCGCTGGCTGGCGTACTCAAATCGAGTTTTCTACTCAAGTCGAGTCAATAGGAGCCTATGGACGAGCATACTCAAATCGAAAATACTCAAATCGGGGGTCCACTGTATTAATTTATTCTATTTTTTGTTTCTTTCTCTAGAAAATTTTACCATGAAGCCAATACCATTGCCAATACCGAAAAGTCCGAAAAAGAAGCTGAGTGGAGCAGAAGGCAGGAAGAAAAGAAAAATGCAAGAAGCAGAAGCTAAAAAGTCAAGTGGCTTTATGATGTCATTTCTTGAACAGCAACAAGCTGGTCCTTCATCAGCATTAACTGCATCAGATATGAGTGTCGACCAACCCACCAGTGTATCAGAAGGAGAATTAAGTGTCTTTCAAGAAGCCAGAAGATACTAAAACTTTGAGTAGCGAAAAGCAGGAAAAAACAGCACAGCCTATACCAGATGCGATTCAGCATCACGATGTAGGCTTCTTGGAGTTTGATAAAATATCAAAAAAAGTAATTTTATCAGATGCCCTGAGGAAAGAAATGGTCACATTGGGTTTGAAGTATTTTCAAAATAGTAAAGGGCCATTTGTTCCCACACAAACCCAATCAATGAATGAAAGATGGTTTAAAAGAAAGTTGGGAAATGGATGTGGAGAAGTAGTTTGGTGCTCATGGCTTGTTTATTCTCCAGAGAAGAAAGCAGCTTTTTGCTTTTGTTGTTTGCTATTTTCTCAAATTGACAATCAGTCTTCATTGGAGCAAGAAAATGGATTCAATCATTGGAAAGCACCAGAAAGGCTTAGCACCCATGAAAATGCAAAAAATCATCGACACTGCTTCACCCAATGGAAGGAAATGGAAAGAAATCTTTTAGAAAACAGAGGAACCATTGACATAAAGCTTCAAGCTCAAATTGCAACAGAAAAACAAAAATGGCGAGATGTTCTCCACAGAATTCTCCATTGCATAAATTTTTTAGCAACTCAGAACCTTGCATTGCGTGGTCACAAGGAATCCCTTAGACAGGAAGAGGAAAGCAATATTGGAATTTTCTTGGGTTATTAAAATTGTTGGCAAGGTTTGATCCTGTCATGAAAGAACATCTCAGTATTGTGGAAAAGCACCCTGGAAGAACATCATATTTATCTCTGTTAGTGCAGAATGAATTTATTCAGCTGATGGCTTCTACTGTTCACCAGAAATTGTTACAGAGCATTCATAAGGCCAAATATGTTGGCCTCATGTTTGATTCTACTCCAGATCAAGCACATCGAGAGCAAATGGCAGAAACAGTTCGTTATGTTGATATTGATTTTCAAGAGAAAACAATTTTTATAAAAGTCTTTTCTTGGATTTATCCAATTAAAATGAAAGGATGCTGAAAACATTGTGGAAGTGATTTTGGAACAACTGGAAAAAGACAAAATGCCATTAGAAGACTGTCGATCTCAATGCCATGACAATGCTGCAGTTATGGCTGGTTATAAAAGTGGTGTTCAACAGAGGATTATTGAAAAAAAATAGCAAAGCTATTTTTGTAAACTGCAATAATCATTCTCTCAATTTGGTTGGAGTGCATGCTGCTAACCATGATGCAGTGATGGTGACTTTTTTTGGCAAAAGCTGAAAGATGCCATACCAATAGTTGTCAAATCTGAATCTGAAACTCGATGGAGTTCCAGAACAGAGGCTGTGAAGCCTGTTCATGAATACTTTGATATTATAGTGGAACTCTTGCAAAGCATGCTTGATGATCAAAATGAAACTGCTGATACAAGAGGTGATGCAAGGCAGGTGCTGAATCAAATTTTGACTTTTCATTTCTTGGCTTTGCTTGGATTTTGGAACAAAATTCTTGTTCGGATTGATCGTGTTCAAAAACAACTCCAAGATCATACCATGAACTTTCATGATGCTGCTTATGATTTAAAAGCCCTTCAAGATTATTTTTTAAGCAGTCAAGAATCATTGGCCAGTGAATCACTTGAAGCAGGGCTGAAACTGTGTGATGAATGAGATATTCAAGTAGAAAGATGCCCCAGAAAGAAGAAACAAATGCCTGGTGAAAAAGCCAAGGATGTAGGGTTTAACTGCAAAAGAAGAAATGATGAGAATAATGAAAGAAACTATTGATCGTCTCCATAATGAAATGGAAGAAAGATTTGTCCATCTCCATGACTTGGATTCAAAATTTGGATTTCTTTTAGATACTAGAGGATTATTGTTTGACTCAAATGAAAGCAACAGTAGTCATGACGTAAATATCTTAAAGAAAAGTTGTCTCAACCTTGGACAGTTTTATAGCCATGATATTGATGGCTTTGAGCTTTATGAAGAAATCCTGGATTGTAAGATGCTTCTGAAAAGTCACCCAAATGTTCAGATTTCTAAAGCTGAGGAACTCCTCAAGTTTATTGTTCAGTATGGAGATGAAAATGTTTTTTCCAAATTTGAGAGTAGCTATTCAGATAATGCTCACTATTGCAATTTCAATTGCCAGCTGTGAGCAACTTTCAACAAGTTAACATTAATCTTATATTTGAGAGCTTCAATGGGCCAAGAAAGACTTTCTGCTTTAGCCTTGCTCAGCATTGAACGTGAGGAAACTGAAATAACAAATTTTGATGACATTATTGATAAGTTTGCATCAGCAAAAGTAAGAAAAATACATGTTTAGTGTGAAGTTCCAAATTATTCATTAAAAGAGCCAAAAATAATAGGTGCAAACAAGGCATTTCTTTTAAAGTACCATATAATTGGAATGATTTTTGTCAGTATCTGATATTCTAATTGCTAATTCTGCTATCGGTAATTCAGTAAAATTCAAGAAAACATCAAAGTGTATTCTCATGAAAAGTTATGCCTCTCCTTGTACATATACTAATTGTTTCTGTTGTAATTCGGCAAATAATTAACCATACTTTGGTTCTATAAAATTAAATTGTATTAATAGAAATTTAATATCAACCTTAATAGTAAATATATGCGGTTATGTATATGGATAGAAAAACATTAAAGTATAAACTGTAAAAATAATTTTTATGAATTGTATTTTCATTTAATTTCAATTTATTTTTACATATTTTTGTAGTTTTATATGTATGTAACTGTTTTTCATTTGTCATAAAATAAACTTCTTAAAAGTATATTTTGTTAGCGGTATTATTACGAGCAACCAGTTTGAGTACCATTATAAGAATTCAGCCAGAATTTTAAAGAACACTGGTTTTAAGGGCGCCATTTATTGATTTGCCCTGGGCGCGATCAACCCTAGTTATGCCTCTGGTAGGTTGTTATGATATTTTCGTTAGTTTTAATAAAAATATCACAACTAAACCTAACCAATCATCAATTTGCAGGGTATAACAGATTAACTAATAATGTGACACATGCTCATGGATGACCTACCATCTTGACAACTTGCTCAAGAATTACTAAATTTAAACAATTGCAATTTGCAAAAATACGTTATATAGGTTAGATAATTTTAGACCATAAAAGGTACCTGAATTTGCAAACAGTATTATTGCAGTTTCAGCCCCCAATTGGTTCTCAGCAATTTTGATTTGTTGTTTAGCTGTATCTCTTTATTTCTGACAACTTTTTCTAATACCACTTCCGTCACAAATGGATAACAACAGAGATAATAAATATAATAATTTTTGGTCCACCATATTGTCTCAGTCTAGCCAGGGCTACAGTGTGTGAAGGTTATGCTCTTACTCCATTTCAAGTGATTCATAAATTTTTTTAAAAATAACATTGACTTGCTCGGTTAGGTTAGGTTAGATTGGATTGGGTTGGGTTATGAAACTTATGTTTTTCCTATGTTTTTTTGATGTGATTCACTCAAATTTGACATCCATTTTCATCGCAAATCACTTGTTTTTAGATTTTGAAGGGGGTAAAAACCAAGTTATTTGTGACAGAAACAGATGCCAAATTTGAATGAATCACATCAAAAACCATAGAAAAAACATAAGTTTCATATTCAAAATGAACTGGGGCTAAAACTGCAAATTTACCTTGCAAACATTAATTTAGGACCATAAAAGCGAGGTTACCCGATGACTTCCTTACTCTTGTAACTTGTATTCCTCTTAATAATAGGCCTATGTAGCATTTCATTTGCCTTATACTTTGCCTCTAAGCACTATTCATAAAATTTTAGATCACTAACTATAATACCAAGGAAGATTTTTTTTCCAACATCCTCTAACTGACTATCTGGATAGCAAAGTTTTGCTGTTGTATCTTAAATAACCAACTTGAAATTGACATTTTGCAAAATTTGATTATAATGACATGGTGTGGTTAAAGACCCCAAGTTTAGTGGGAACTTCCAGTTAGGAAGGATTCCTGAGCACTCCCAAACCCCTCAGTAGGGCCTGGGAGGTTTCAGTAATCCCCATTGGTTTTTCTTTTCTTTTTGATTGATTATCCATCCATTGTGTTCTGCCTATCAGGCAGGTCCAACTCATGTGTCCCACCAAAGTGTTCTATCCTGAGTTATCCTTTTCATCTCATGGTAGCTCCTGCCTGCCTTCAAATTATCCAGCATTGTTTCCGTTTCCTTCCCCTCAGCCTTCTACCTTCATATCTATCCTCTATTACCTCCTTCAACAATCCTTCTCCTCTCAACACATGTCCAATCCATGTCTTCTGTCTTTCTCTTTTCATCTTAATGAATCTTCTTTCCTCCCTCATTACTTTGGTGCTCCCTCCAGCTTATCTTTAGCATTCTTCTCCAAATCCACATTTCAAAACTTTCCAGGCGTTTCTTTTCAGTTGTTTTCAATGTCCATGTTTCTGCTCCATACAGTACCATACTCCATATAACTGATTATAACAGATTTGAAATTCTCTCAGTATAGAGAATAATCAGAACCTTGAGGCAATCCTATGCCCATTTCTAGAAATGGGAAAGCATCTCACTTCTCCTTGATGGTGTGGTAGGTGATCATATAGTCTTCTTTATACCACTGGTGTTTTGTATTACGGTACTTAACCATTAGCTATAAGGACCATGTCTAACATATTTGGATCACTTAAAATTATCATGTAAATATCATAATCATTTTTGAATGCCTGATAAAAATTTCCTTTATAAAGACCTTGTTGAAAAACCTAAACTTCAGTTATCAATATGCATCACAATAGATTTTGAGCTTCCTCAGGCTGTGAACTAAATTCTACCTTTAACTGCCTTAAGAGCAACATATGCAAACACACATCCCAAAATTTTAGAACCTTAATTATTATTATTGTTAATTTTGCTCCCTTCTCTGGCATCATTGCACTCATGGATTCCTGTGGGTTTGTTGGTTCTTCTCTTTATCAGGGATGTTTTTGGCTGGGACATTTGTTTATTGAAGTGAATTTGGACAAAGCTTTTTCTCCCCCAATACCTGCACAAATGCCAAAGCCAGAGTTCACACATTTTTTTTTTTTGTTATAAACATTGCTTTTGTTTGCACTGATTGAGCCAAGAATACCTTTAATGATTGTGATATGAAGGATAGTGTGTTTGGAGTATAAAATGACACATCTGGGACTTATCAGGTTTATACAATTTGGGTAAACACTCATTGACCTTGCCCTAGTGACTAATATGGTTGTTTTTTTTTGTATTAGTTATGCAAGTTCCTTTTATTCTGTAAGTCTTGTCTCCTCTGTGTGGTAGCGGACTGGTGACAGACAATAATTTAATGGTTTTATTTTATGTTGACATTTTAGTGTGTGGTATGGAACTAATGTTGTTTGATTTCTTTTGGTTTGTAGTAATATATTTTTCTGCACAAGTGCTTAGTTGGTCCTGAATGCACATTGGTGCATGATCAATAAAATTGTTCATATTTTCTTTAGTTACCTGTAAAAACTTGCCTGCTGATGCAATTAACCTTTAAGTGTTATTTTTGGTTTTTTTTTCGATTAAATTGAGCAAAGGTGGCTGTACTTTTCTTAAATCCTTCCACCATAAGCAGAGGATAAGTCTTTAAAAGAGGCAGACTGGCTATACCCAAGAGATTTTAAAGGTGAGAACCCAGTTTCAAATTGATAGGAGCCACCTATCTAACACTCAACCACACTAAAATTGAGAACTTGCTCACCCTGATTTCTCTCATTCTTAGCAGTGTGGGTGGTGCTGAAGTCAAAGAATTTATTTTTACTCAATTGAAGGCCCTCTGGGTGGTCCTCACTGGCAGCTCAATCTCCCATCTCAGCAACCAGCAGCAGCTGCCATGACCCCACTAACGGAGTATCCACTAGGCGAGTAATGCAAACGCATTCTTACAAAAAACACTTGCCAGCATCACACCCCCATTTCAATAAAATATAGCTCAAGATCACTTACAACTCGAATAACCTATAAGTTACATTACAATACATTTGAAAAACATGAAGCCACTAGTCTAGGGTCTATCATTACATTTAGATGTACCTAACTTTTTTTCACTAGGTAGAGGCTGATAGGATAACTCGTGCATAATTAGAAAATGGCTTTGTAGACTTGATCTAATAAAATACTTTTTCAGTCATAGAGTAGCAAATTTTTGGAGTGACTTACCATATGATGTGGTAAACAGTAGCTCATTAATTAATTTTAAAAAAATTTAGACTTTCATGAATGAGATAGTTCATATACTATAAATAGTGTATATTCTTAGCTTAAGTTTGTAGGCTACTTTGATAGTAGTAAATATTTATACATTAGTTAGCTGACTTGAGATTGATGCTTTGCAGAATTCTATCATTATTAGCTCATGACTTGGATAACCTCAATAAGCCCCAGTGGCTTCTTCTTTTCCAAATGTAATGTAATGATAGGCCAGAGACTAGTGGCTTCATGTTCTTCAAATGTATTGTAGGCACTCTCTCATTTTAGGTACATAAAAAAAATACTTCTTGATAAAAACCCACTCTATTTAATAGAGTTTATTTCCACAACAGTTTGATGCCTACTGGAATCCTCTTCAGGTTTTTCTGTATCCACCTGAAGAGGATGCCAGTGGGCATCGAAACTGTTGTGGAAATAAACTCTGTCTATTAGAGTGGGTTTTTATCATGATATTTTGACCTTCACATAGAAAAGAAGTTTTTTAAAAATACTTTCGTATTAGGTACATAAATAGTTTTACTTCTTAAAATAAGAAAAACTCCATTTATTTGTATTTATGACTATAAAATTAATCGAAACTTACTTGAAAATTATTGACTGCCAGGTTATGTCAACTTTAGGCCTGTAATTATTGCTGGACAGAATGTCTCTGTACTTACTTTTGACCAGGGGCAAGATATATATACCCTCATGAACTCGCAGGGATATAGCCATGAGCAAGCATGGCTGATAGGAACAATGATATATGCAGACATACTATGACATTTGCATATTTTAAGTGCTCATTCAATAAGTCATCTACCCCTGATGCAGAACCAGTCTTTAACTCTTTAATTAACCTCTTTACTTCAGAAAATGATATAAGTTTTTTCCCTTGTCCCTCCTACAATCATTTTGCTGCAGTCTATCTTAAGATTATCCCTACTCACACTGTTAAGAATGTTAGAATAGTGGTTTTCCCACAGCTTTGCAATTTCACCCCCCCCCCCTCAATTGTCAGAGGGAGGACATTTTTGACACGTTTTATTCTTAACAAATTTCTAAAATGTTATTATTATTATTATTATTTATGCAAGCTTTACAGGCTTTTGATGCTCGAATAGACTCATCTTCCTGTTTACATCGCCTTATGGCCACCTTATACTGACCCTGACTTCTACACATATTCATGTATACTGGTCCTAATCTGGGTCTACCATGAAAGCACCACAAATCATAGGCATCTTTCAATTCCCTCTTCGGGGGGGGGGGGGGGGGTAAAATCATTCCATCCAGGAATAATCATAGGATGATAGTTGTAAGATTTAATCAGGGGGCTTCCTGCGGTATTAGTTACTTTTCAGCCCAAAATGTTTCCCGACAATTTTGAGGGGTTCTACATTAATGTCTCAACAGGTACAAAACATTTATCAATAACATTTCCATTGCAAATGTTCAGTTTATGAGATACCTAGTTATTTTGTTGAAAAAAACATTTTTTTGAAGGGGCATTCTATCGCCACCATAAGAGGAGGTGGCACCATCTAGCGACGAACTATGTAAACATTTTTGAGGTAGCCAATCACAGGCCTCTATTTCGTCACGTGACCTAATGGGGATCCAGCAAATCACTGACCGATCTGCTTTCTCCTTCATCTCCTGTTTTCAGTTCAAATTCAGAATCAACATGACTGTCCAGTGTAACCAGTGCCCTCCCATTCCAGCTTGCATTTTCACACTTTGTTTTGAAAATAACGAAGCAAGCCTCAATTTTCTTCGCCCACATGGTCTTCTCCCTTTAAATGTAGTGTCCAACCTATGGCCACGAGTGTATTTTGCGAAAAGACAGACATCAGTGGCAGTGTACCAGTAGTTACGTTATCCCAAAGACTAAGAAATGCCATAATTGTAATTACTGTGTTTCAGATTATCACAGCACATTTCTTGAAGGAATCCATTTACAACTTTGGCAAATTGTGCGTTTTGTGTATTTTTGGGTTGAAGAGAGATTTAATCATGAGAGCATTGTACGTAATTTTCAAATATCAAAATGAACAAGTATAGACTGACGCAGTTTTTGCTGTGAAATGTCTGAATATTGGTTCAACAATCAAGAACAAATTGGTGGTGATGGCATTATCATAGAAATAGACAAAACTCTCATTCACTGCAAGTACAACCGAGGATGGGAGCTGACTCAGACGTGGTTATGTGGTGGTATTGAGCGTGTTTTGAAAAAGAAATTTGTAATTCCTTTAGTAGATGCTGCTACTAATACCCCTCAGAAACGTGATAAAGCAACACTTGTGCCATTAATTAAACAGTACATCAAGCCTGGTTCTATCATCATCAGTGATTGTTGGTCTGCATATATATCACTTACTAACGAGGGCTACACATACTACTCTATCATAGTGAGAACTTTGTTGACCCGCAACAGCCAGAGATCCACACACAAAATATTGAACGATTGTGGAGGGATACCAGAGTGGATCAAGAAACTGGGAATCAGGTCAACCTTCCT
This sequence comes from Bathynomus jamesi, assembly GCA_023014485.1. Lineage (NCBI taxonomy): Eukaryota > Metazoa > Arthropoda > Malacostraca > Isopoda > Cirolanidae > Bathynomus > Bathynomus jamesi. Next base: position 330,662 of record JAJOZX010001423.1, read on the forward strand.
ATGGCAGTACCTGGGCCATTACCTGTTCTTGAAAGCGGCTGGTCACCAAGAAATCCACATCTTCTTTAAAGAGGCCACCAAGCTTTATCCACCCATTCGTAGCCGCACTGCTTTGGCTAGGTTGAGTAGGCTAGGTGAGTAGGCTAGGTTGAGTAGGCTAGGTTGAGTAGGCTAGGTTGAGTAGGCTAGGTTGAGTAGGCTAGGTTGAGTAGGCTAGGTTGAGTAGGCTAGGTTGAGTAGGCTAGGTTGAGTAGGCTAGGTTGAGTAGGCTAGGTTGAGTAGGCTAGGTTTTCCATGAGACCGAGGTTTTTGACGTGTTTCATGACATTCTTACCTTCATTTTCGTTGGAAATGAGTTTTTCACCCCCAAAAAAAACGATTCCCCACAGGTTCCCCAATGTTGATTGGGTAGGGGATGGGGTATATTTTAACAACTGGTCATTTCCGACGGAAATGAATGTCAGATTAGCACGAATCACATCAAAAACCATGAGAAAAACCTAGGTTTCATGGGAAATAGCAGTCTGGGCTGAAAAGTAACAATTACCCTTCCTGCTTCTCTTAATTAACAGGGATATTATCTTACTATAATGCCTATCTATGAGTTTACAGTGAGAATCATTTGAGCAAGGATTATCACAGGCAAGATGCAAAATTTCTAAATTATTAAACGAAAATATCATGACTTAACCTACCCAATCGTCAAGGACGTACAGTTGACCTAACCAGGCAGTCAATAATTTTCAAGTAAGTTTCGATTAATTTTAGTCATAAATACAAATAAATGGAATTTGTTTTCTTATTTTAAGAAAAACTATTTATGTACCTAATACGAAAGAAGTATTTTTTATATACCTAAAACGAAAGATTACCATAATGGTAATATAACTGCGTCTGAATTCTTGAAATTCACTGTTTGTTTTCTTTGTTTATTTTGTTTTCATTTGTGATGAATGAATTAAGAAGCCAAAAATTATCATTACTACTAACTTGTATCACGTAAACACAAATACCCACCAAGTTCAATGCCCTTCAGCCGACTAAAGACACTGGGAGGAGGGTTGTGCTGTCTCCTCCAACCCAGAGTATCGTACCGGACATGCGTCTGAATTCTTGAAATTCACTGTTTGTTTTCTTTGTTTATTTTGTTTTCATTTGTGATGAATGAATTAAGAAGCCAAAAATTATCATTACTACTAACTTGTATCACGTAAACACAAATACCCACCAAGTTCAATGCCCTTCAGCCGACTAAAGACACTGGGAGGAGAGTTGTGCTGTCTCCTCCAACCCAGAGTATCGTACCGGACATGCCAAATTATCTTATTTTACTTGAAATTATCGTACATATATATTAGGATTAGAAATATGCCATATATTCTAATATATTATGAAATATATTAGAAATATTACAAAATCAGCAAGCTCACTTTATTTCTGTCTTACTCTCCTGTGCAGAATGTTGTTTTTATTAAAAACAACATTCTGCACAGGAAAGTAGGACAAAAATAAGGTGAACTTGCCAATTGGCACTTGTAGGTTATCTTCCCCTCACCAATTTTGACAGAATATTTTCGTTAAAACTAACGAAAATATCACGAATTAACCTAACCAATTATCAAGGGCGTACAGTTGATCTATTATTAATTATAACATTGTTTGTTTCTGGAATAGTATTTACTATTTACTAATAGATCTACAAAAATAGACTTCTAAACAAAACTTTTATTGGAAGAAAAACTTAAATAAAGCAACTTCAATTTTAACAATACTACATAATGTACCGTACATAATACACTACATAATTTTAACAAAACTATATAATGTATAATGCCCAGTTAAATTTTCGGACTTTCATAACAGAAAATTCATGAATGATTTTTTCTATGTCCATTGTCTCTGCAACTTCGCGTTCAATGAAATAATCGCCAAATTGCTCAGTCTAGATTGACTTATAGTTGACCTGAGGTAAGTTTTTATAAGTTTCAGTTTCGAGAAACTCGTTCGCAACTTGCCACGGACATGCATGTAGTTAAACAGATCCGGAGGGCAATTGTTATATGAGGCAAAGATTCCACTAGATCCCATTTAACTATCCACGAAGTAGTTTTAACATATCCCAGTTCTTTGGATCATCGTCGACGCTTATGCTTTCGAAACTGAGCAAATGTCTGCTCAAACGCTTTATTTCTTCCAGTAGACTTCCTGGATTAATGTCATTGTAGATGGAAGAAAAATTATTGACCTTGGTATTAATTTTTCATCTTTGGACTGATTCAAAAGGTACGAAGGAGACAGAAATTCAAAGCGATCATTCATGTTTTTAAGACAAACTGTGCGTTTTTCAATTTCTGCTAATAAACGATCCATGATTTCAAAAAATTCTCTGCGTACATCCTCTTGCACGGTCAATCCAGCATCACGAGCTTGCTCTCCAGGCATTCTTCTCCGTCTCCTGACTCTGCGGTCTATACTGATATCCCATTTCATTACAGAACTCTCGGCGGCATCTGCAGCGTTTGATACTACTGCCTCTCGTTCATTAGTTAAAAAACACGGATAAAGAGTTCATTTTTAATGCACACTGGTCCAAAGCAAGTCCCTTTCTTTGAAAATATAGCTGAGCATCATTGATTTCTTTCAGCACTGGATCCCAGAAAAATAAGTACACAATGAATATGTATGACATGATGGAGGTCAACAGAGCTTCAGCATCGCCCTTTGTGTCCAGATTTTCGGAGACCCCTTCACTCAGTTCTTCCAAAGCACTAACAACGTGAGTCAAGTTCTTCTTAAGACTAGAAACAGCATCATACTTAGCACTCCACCGCGTATCAGAGACTCGCTTGACAGTGATTTTGGAATGTTTTGTTAAGACATCCCAACGATGAGTAGAGGAAGAAAAGTAGACGAAAATTCGTTCAATTGTTCCAAAGAAAGTTACAGCATTAGGACTCAGTCTCGCGGCATGAACTCCAGCCAAGTTCAGCGAGTGGTTATTGTAAGGAATGAAAACAGCGTGTTTGCTAACATCAAGAATTCTGCGTTGAACTCCAAGATGAATACCTGCCATCGTAGCAGCATTGTCATACCCTTGACCATAACAATTCTGGATATCCAGCCCATCCTCACGGAGTAACTGCCTCAGCAGTCTTCCCCTCTAATTTAATAAAATCAACGAAGGATTCCTAAACCTCTACATTACCATATTTAATCGACACATAGCGAATTACCTGAGACATCTGATCAATATGCGATATATCTGGTGTACTATCGAAAATTATTGCAAAGTACTTTGCACTAGACACATTATCAATTATACATTTTCGAACATTTACAGCCGATTAGTGTGATGAACTCATTTTGAATATTAGGTGACAATACGTAGTGGATATCTTGTCAGTCATTCGTATTTTTGTAAGATGTTCCTAATTACTGGGTCATATTTGCCCATTAGTTTTATTAACTCCAAAAAGTTCCAGAATTGCCAGCTAGCCCAGCTTCTTCATTTAAGTTCTCTCGGTGCCCTCGGAATGCAAGATCTTGTTTTGCCAAGAACATGATGCAGTCATAAATTCGTCTCAGTATTTCTTTCCACTTAGCAGTAGCATGTTTTATTTGCAACTGATGTGCATTGTCTATTGTAGCATTCAACTGAAGGCGCATAGACAACTCTTTCCATTGTTCAAAGCATCGGATATGATATGGACTGTTTTCATGTTCAGGTACTCTTCGATTCAGTTTTCCTCCAGGCAAAAAAATCCTTCTTCTTTCCAAATGCACTGGAGAGTTGAAGAGACGACAGCAAAAGCAATGCAAGCTACATTTTGAAGGTGAGAAGATTAGCCATGACCTTTCAATTTTTTCGCCATTTTCCAAAGTTTTGAAATACCAAACTTTTGACATTGACCTATTGTTTGAATCAGCTGGAAAGGGTCCATTCATGTTTTTCAAATGTGATGGTCCACGTTTAATGAGTTCGATTCTCAAATTGTCCGTCATTGGAACGGGCCAGTTGCCAGAATCGTTAAACAGACTCTGTGGGTGATGGGTGGGTGGGTGACTTTGTGATGTAGATGAGGGTTGATCCTGATTATTTGGGGGTTCACTTGAAGTTGCCGCTTGAACATCTATCTCTAAAGATATATCACATTGCGGTTGATCTCCTTGCTTCCCAGAAGGCACTGAAGGTGTGTCTGAGAATCCCATTAACTGATGAAATCGCTTAGCAGCACGCTTGCCTTCCTCCTTTTTTTTCGCGAAGATTCTTGTATGCAGCACCACTCAGTCTCTGTCGTTTGCTCATGTTTGCTAATTCAGTAGGGTATCTGCAAAATAAAACAACCATTAATTATTAACATCATCAAAGCTCAAAGAATGCAAAGCCTAACCTAAATAATATAGGGAAAGTCTGAAAAATAGGGCTGGCAACCTTTCCGATGTGAAAATTTAACGCAACTATTTGTGGAAATAGTGGCATTGAGGTGACATATATAGCATTTAATGATGATTTTTCATCAAAACCATGGATATTTTGTACACAAATAACGCGCGACAATGATGAGATATAATTTTTTGGAGGGTTGCATTTTAAAACATAAAAACCCAAAATTTTGCATACTGCGCCCGCCTGACAGTAATTTGCCGCCCCTCGGGAAGTGCCGCTCGCCCCTCTCGCCCCTCCCTTGATACGCCACTGTGTACGATAATTTCAAAATAAAATAAAATTTACACACTGCTAGGCCAGCTCACAGATGATGCACTGTTGCCAGATACAAATGCCTCTGGCTCTCAAACTGGACTAGAGCACCGCCACGATCCTTTTAATAAACAATTGCAGGTAAAATATTTGTTTCAGCACACATCGGTGTTTTTCGACGAAAACATTTTTCTGGTAAATTTTTAGTCGTTTCGCACGAATCTGACATCCATTTCATGCGCAAATGTGATTTTTGAAATAGCTTCACTTGAAGATATCGCAAAAACTACGCGTTTGCACAGAAAATGGATATCAGATTCGTGCAAAACGACTAAAATTTAACCAGAAAAAATGTTTTCATCTTTCCCTAATGAATAACCTAACCTCAACCTATATGGTGGATCAGCTCCTCAAAATCAAGATCGCAGGAAGAGTACAACATATCACGAATACGTACGGCTGATAACTAAATGAATAGCAAAAATATCAACATATCGTGAATACGGCTACGAAATGAGAAGCGAAAAAGTAAAAATATGGTGATATCACTAAATAAAAAATAAATATTTTCAAGTGAAGATATTTCAAAAAATATACGTTCGCACAAAAAAAAGATGTCAGATTCGTGCAAAACGACTAAAAATTTACCAGAAAAATGTTTTAATCGAAAAACACCGATGTGTGATGTGATGAAATGTCGGAGGTCTAGCCTTTGCAACGGCACCTCCTGATGTCTTCACCCTCTGTACTGTGCTTTAACCATTCATATCGTATTTTCCAGATTTTATATATTGTCTGTTTTTTGTGGTTTATATTTTCCTTCCTAAAGATAAACCCTCCAATAATCTTCTTTGTCTACCATAAAAGGCTGCTGTAATTCGATGTCCTCTCCTATAAATCTATTTCTATCATCAAGTTCTAAGTTATTTGTCCTACATCTGTACAATATGGTTGAGGCTCGGGTGTTATCATATACAGTATATCCTCTGTATCTCCAATGTTTCCTTTCCATCTCCTATATATTTTTTAACTTTCCTTTCCATCCATATCTTTCCTCCATTTGTCCACATCCCAGCTACAGAGTTTGTTCGCCAGTTCCTCTTTTTTTGCAGTCTTTTAGGTATTTTATATTTACTCTTAAGTCACTCATATATCCCTCAACTTCCTCCATCCACTTCCCTCTTGTTTAATCGTTTACTTTTCTGAATATTTTACCTACCAACCTGCTCGTGTCATTTTTAAAAATACTTTACATAGTTGATCTTTTTCATTATCCTTGTTCTCATCATTGATGCCCCTCTCTCCTCAAACCACTCACAGCCGCACTTCTTCCTGCTGATAGTATCGTTCTGTATACTCCATTCTCATATCTTTGTAGCTGTTAAATTTGTTTTGTTTAGTTCTATAATAGTTGTTCCATATAATATTGATGACTAAACGCTAAATTGGTGTGCTAAAACGAATATTACCCCAATTGCACATCGAGACCGACAGGCCAAAATTATCGTACATTTCGAAGACAGTATCGTACGTCGTACACTCCAAATTATCGTACATGTACGATAATTATCGTATGCATCACATCCCTACACTGGAGTCACAGACGATATAAACAGTGTAGGTATATACATATATAGTGTTGGGGTTCTGGCATTTTCAGCCTGCACGGAATTCTGCTGATAAACAGCTTTTCATAAAAATTCATACGCTGAAATTAAATAAAAATTGCCTGACCGTCATTTTTAAAAATGTATATACTCGCTATAGGTTATAAAACCTACTAGGGAATCTTAGTTTCATTTCATTGATAAATGTTTACAAAAATTGACTCATTCTCTGAAGTAATTTATGCAAAATACAAATCCCATTGACGATTTTTCTTGTCAGTCTGTCATGTAGTTCAGTTGGGTAGATGATAGTCTGAAATGGCTAATTCTGGCTTCGTTTTCTCCATTTGAAATGTAAATAACTTCCAGATAAAAGGAAATCTAGGCAATACAACTTTCCCTAAAGTAAATCTTTGGCATGTAATAAATAGTAGTAAGATGTAGATTTCTTTTTGTACGATACCTCATGAATGACAAGACTATAGTACTTTGGTTATAAGGGCAAGCATTTTCACAAGCAAGAACAGTCCGTCCCCGAGAGTAACATACATATATAAAGCTGGATAAAAAGTCTTGCCCCCCCCCCCCCCCCGCTTTTATTTTGGGAACTACACATTCTGCCTTTCCTATTTTTCAGTATAGTACCAATTTTTCGATCATTTTCCATGTATATATATATATATATATATAGTGTACCTCCCACTTCTTTCCAGGGACTAGACTTAGTTTACGTACTTTTTTCCCAGTAATTGAATCCTTTACAAACATCGATCTTTGCTGTGAAAGGTGTATAAATATCTTAGTTTATTAATTTCTTGTATAGGAACGTCAAGACTGAGCAGTATCCAAGTTTTGGTATGATCAGAGTTTTCAGCAGGGGAATCATTACCGCCTTATCGCTTTTTTTTTTTAAAGTCCTTCGTACCTGTTCTACGACTTTGCTTTGTTTATCGCTATCTGATTTTGTGTGTTTAATTTCGCATCATCGGTCCTTATAACACCCAAATCTATCGCTTTTCGCGCTTCTGAATTTCCCGTCTCTGGAGTATATGCTGTCTAAATTCATTTTTACCGTATCTCAAGAGCTGGAATTTTTCGGTGTTAAAGGTTATGTTACCTTCCGACCATTTGTATATTTTGTTCGTGTCCCTCTGCAAGGCCTCCATTCATTTTACATCGCTGAATTTTCTGCTGACCTTACGTTGTCTGCAAAGGATGTTACTATACAATTACCCTTTACTCTACTGTATGTCTGCTAGCATAATGAAAAGGAGCGGGGCCAATAGAGTTTTGTGGTACTGAGCTGTGCACTTCCGATTATATACTTAATTTTAAAGACCTGAAAACGTTCTAGATCCATTTTCCCCACAAGTTTCATGTTATGCGCTAGTGTGTGTGTGTGTGTGTGTGCGTGTGTGCGTGCGCGCGCGCGCGCGCGCAGGGCCGGATTAACCATTAAGCAAAATAAGCCCGTGCTTAGGGCATCAAGGGAAGGGGGGCACCACAGAAATTTTCCATTGTCGGATTTACCATGGATTTATTATACTATTATAATCGCGGCTTATAGCCTATAAGCTGTTGAAAACTGAATTATATATATTCATATATAGTATTTATTTTTTTCATTGTTTGAATTTGTAGTGAACAACAACCCTTTTGAGAGAATAAATATATTTCGTTGTAATCACACACTTTACGCTTTGCGTTATTATTTTGTTTATATCAAATCTTTGCGCGCCATATTAAAAATACATATAGATTAAATATTTTCGTGTGCTATAGTAAATGTAAAAACAAGATTCAGTCATGCTGAACTTTATAAAATAATTGTAGAAGACAATATTGAGTGTGCCTTCCCAAATGTAGAAATTGCCTTTCGTATATTTTTAACATTAATGGTCACAAATTGCTCAGCTGAGCGTTCATTTTCTCAGTTGAAGTATATTAAAAATACCAACAGAACAACTATGCAACAAGGCAGGCTGGATGCCTTATCTCTACTAAGTATAGAAGCAGATGTGTTACGTAAGATTAGTTTTGAGGATCTGATCAAAGACTTTGCAATTAAAAAAAGTAGGAGAAAACTTTTCAAATATAAATGAAGTGGAAGTATACAAAAATAAACATTATTTTCCATCTTACTGTAAGTTTTGTTTCATTTCAAAAAATAAAACTATTTTATGGTTTATTTTTGTTTATATTTTGAATTACATATATATGGGGCACCAAAATCTTTTAAGTGCTTAGGGCCTCTAAAGGTCTTAATCCGGCCGTGTGTGTGTGTGTGTGTGTAAAAATTAATACCTTCACTATAATTTAAATAGCGAGTTAAATCGCCGATTATATGCAAATCACATTTCAAATATTGTACAGATACGCCGGTAAAAGTGCACCCACACTTAAACAGAATAAATGATAACGTCAAAAGTTAAGTGTTCAAACTGAAGACACTGATCACTGCCCATTGCAAAACACTTAGTTTTACACATTAAATGAAATGCAAGGGAAGGCCTCTCCTCTTACTCTGATTAGAATAAATGACAACTAGAATACTCAAGGTTATCTTCATTGTAAATTTGGGATTCACAGTAAGTGTGATGTAGTCGAGACCACCAAGTCCGAGACCGAGACTGAGACCGAGATCGAGACCAAGCTCATGCCCTTTCAATTTGTTTTACACTACTATGGAAATTAGACTATGTTAAGTATATTAATAAACTAATAACTACTTTCTCAGATGTAGTGTGTTGAATGCAAAAAGTGTAACCTATAAATTAAAAAATGAATATATATACGTACTTTTTATTTATTTACTTCTTTTATATCTGTTACAGAAGGTTTAATGAACGTACCCACTACCCAGTTTGACTTGTGCATTTATTTAAAGCATGATAGGTGCTCATTACACTTAAGGAACATCAGCATGCTCAGAAGATCTGCTGAAGTTCGACTTCTATGGGGCCTCATTATTATGCCTCCATGGCTAAATACACGCTCAATTGGAGCATTAGAGGCAGGCACTGTTAAAACAGTCATGGCAATATTGGCCAGTGATGGGAATTTATCCCTTTTCTGGTGCCAAAACTTTATTGGAGAGCAGTTGTCTAAAATATGAGATTCATCGATCTCTAAGAGGTACCGCCGCAACTGTTCCCTGCGGTTCAAAATCTTCCCAGTTTCAACGTTCTTCTGCTTGGACCGATAGCTTTGATATTTTGCCATTAGTCTCGGAACTTTGGTTTGACTGTTTTATTTCGTCATCGCTGCTGTGAGAATGAGCGCTCTCTCTCTGTATCTGCTCATTCTCCGTGCCTGAGTTTCCTGTATAGCATTTTTCCAACACCATTTCTATGAAAAATAAATTGACATATCGGTACTATAAACAGAGGCATGGCAATTAGCATAAGGTCTAAATAAATAAATAAATAAATAAAATAAATAAATATATATATATATATACAGTGGTGGGCGCGGTACCAAAATTTGGGGGTGCGTTACGCGGTACTGCGGTACCTCAGCATGCCCAGTGCGTTACGCGGTACTTTTTCAGGTCCCCCTGGTGCGTTCCGCGGTACTGCACACAAGTAATAGCACATATTTTCAGAAATTGCATATCGGCGATTTCGCACCTGAACTTTCTGCCATAATGGCTAAAAATCGATCTTTGTCACAGAAATGTAACACGTGCAACCGGCTCAAAAGCAAGCACTGCACTGAGGCGTTGTGATAGGATGGCAACGTAACATGTTCTGAACGAAAACTTAACGTGTCTAGAGTTAGGCTGATGCAGCACACGCAGCATTCGTCTTACTGTACTCCTGTAATAAGGTTTACTTCAAAAAGAGTGTTAATTTTTTGAAAAGTCGTGTTTGTCGGTACCGCGGAAAGTACCGCGGGAAATTTGAATGCGGTAGCGGTACTGCTGTACTTTCAGCGATCCTTTGCGGTACTGCGTTATGCGGTACCGGTTTGGTAGTGCGGTAGTACCGCAAAAAATACCGCAAGTGCCCAGCTTTGTATATATATATATAACATTAATTCAACATCCACTGAGCCCAAAGAGATCTATAATGAATTTATGATAAAAAATATACCGGTATAATGAATAAATATAAATAAATAAATAAATAATTCTCTATTTAGTGTTTCCATTTTCAATAAAATTAATCTGACGGGCGTGGGGACAAATTTTTTTGTAGCGCTAACCTAAAAAAATCCAGACCCACACACTCCCGCAAGACAAACGTGGCAACTCAAAACAGGGTGACTGATTAGTGAATACCTAGAGTCCCTTACTTTTACAAACTTTCATAAACATTCTGAATTGTGTCTGTTCAACCAAGCCACCATCATCAGTATGCCAATAACATGTATTTCTCATTACGGTCTCGAAAGGTCTCGGGGAGAAAAACCGAGACCGCGTCTGTCGAGACCGAGACCGATCTCGAGACCTACATCACTGGTAAGAGACTATCAAAGTTTCACATTTTATATATAATTAAAGTTCAACTCCAAACATAAATAGTAAATGGTAGTATACAGGGTGGGCGGAAAGTAGCTCCCTATTTTGGATTGGTAAAAAAACACGTATATTATCCATTTATTTCAGAAGAAATATGAAAAGGTAGGCATACATGGTAGGTTTTCTCTAAAATTCAATGTGGGCTCCAACTCTTTCCACCAGCTTCTGGAGCCGCCCAGGAATGGCGTCCACTGACTTTAGCAGGAACTCCGGCGGGATGGAGGACATGACTTCCCGAATTCGGTCCTCCAGTTCTTCCAATGTCCTCGGTTTGGTGCGGTAGACTTCTTCCTTTACCCACCCCCAAAGAAAGAAGTCGCACGGTGTCAAGTCGGGGCTCCTGGCTGGCCATTGATGTGGACCACGACGACCCATCCAACGCCCAGGGAAGTGGGCATCCAGCCACTCACGGACAACAATGGCCAGCCAGGAGCCCCGACTTGACACCGTGCGACTTCTTTCTTTGGGGGTGGGTAAAGGAAGAAGTCTACCGCACCAAACCGAGGACATTGGAAGAACTGGAGGACCGAATTCGGGAAGTCATGTCCTCCATCCCGCCGGAGTTCCTGCTAAAGTCAGTGGACGCCATTCCTGGGCGGCTCCAGAAGCTGGTGGAAAGAGTTGGAGCCCACATTGAATTTTAGAGAAAACCTACCATGTATGCCTACCTTTTCATATTATTTCTTCTGAAATAAATGGATAATATACGTATTTTTTTACCAATCCAAAATAGGGAGCTACTTTCCGCCCACCCTGTACATTATACGGTTTAAGTTCCTAGTGATAATTACAGTTTGTATAAAAAACTTCTTTTGAATGAGACTTTTTTCATAATCAAGAAAGATTAAGAAAACTAAATTTCCACATCAAGATACGCCATGCATCATTTTCATATCCATGTTCCATCCGAGGATGAAACAGCTTTGCACTGAAAAAACCCGACAACTTGAGTTGAGCAACCATAAAGGATTGGTACAGCACCTGACAACCCATAATTTTCCAATTTGAAATGGAGGTGTACAGATCATTTGTTGCCCTCACTATGTGGCCAGTTAAAAATCCTCCCACTACCTTTACATATTTATTCTAATTTAAGAGAAATTTTAATGAATAAACTATCATCGAATGTGGATCACTTAATATACACTATTTTGCGAGGGTTCAAGGTTTCGTCCGTATTATGATACACTTAATTTGCTGCTGCCAAACAAAATTAATTCAGACGTTGATGTTAACCATAATACCACTGTCAAGAATTTTAAGATGATCGACGTCTTCATACGTAACCAGACCTTCCAAATCAGGAGGGAAAACTAACTTACCAATTACACCAATCAACAGAACGGGATTGATTAGTTTAATGATACTGAATTCACCGCTGTCATTTCCACACAGAATAACATCTTTTTCACAATGGACCAAGTCACTGGGATCCACGCCATAGTCCAGAGGTCCCGAACATATTTTTTCATTATCCATGTATTCATATAAATTTAGAAGACACTCACGGGTTGAACCCTTGTTGTACGAGACATTTTTATACACAGGCCCACATTCTCCGGTGCAAAGTTTTGTGAACCGAATCGCTAAAAGATTGTCAACATTTTTATTATAAGCATTTGTTGAACTCCGTTTTCGTTGCAAGAAGTTCTTAAAAAAGGTAAATATTCGAATCCTTCAGGGATTCCATCTCCTGAAACTGAAAAAAAAATTGGTTTCAAAGTAATGTTAAGGTATGAGATTACAAATTTCAGATCACCTGAAGATCAGGGCACTCAGCCTTCTTTAGTTAGCTTTATAAGGCTAACGAAAATATCACGACTTAACCTAACCAAGCGTCAAGGGCGTACAGTTGACTTAACGATTGGTTAGGGTAGGTCGTGATATTTTCGTTAGTTAGCCTTATAAGGCTAACTAAAGAAGGCTGGGGGCTCTGATCTTCATCTTCAGGCGATTCCAAATTTCTAACAGAATTAGCGAAGCTTTAACAAATGTTACGGTAACTATTTTGTTAGTAACATTCTATTAACTTGTGTGTTAAGTTTCATACATCTGTACATAATTGTACAGAAATACATTAAAATGGTTTAAACTATTTATTATGCAAGTGAAGGTAGGTTTTATATGGAAGAGCAAATTGTGGTGCTCTGAAAAAACAACCAGCAATGAGGAGTTGGTGGATAATAGTGGGGGTAAACCGTAATGTTGTAAATATGGACGAGTTGCGCTTTATTGCATAGGAAAGCGACCGTTTTCATTCGGGAACACTCACCAAGCTGCGTGTGGACTTCAAAGAGCCTCAAATCGCCCAAAGTGCGATTGTATTCAAAATTCATTTAAATTCTAATTTATTCACAACCTTAAACATACCGATACAATGTTGGAGCTTCCTTCGACTTCAAAGCATAAAGCATGAATTAAAATACTGTCGCCGAAAACAGTCGGTTTTCCAAATTTAACTCCTTTTACATGCTCAGCCGCGAAGAAGTTCTTCGCCTTCAAAAATTTTGTTGTATATCTTTAAAGAAAAGAGTAATTAACCTTAACTATTTTAAGTCTTATATTTTTACATAAATTAACGGTAGAAAAATTTCTTTGCGCTTTTTGCAAAATATATTTACAATTACTTGCCTCATACAAATAATATTCCCCAATTTGAAAGTTTCCTAATATGAAAGTAAGAGGCAAGATAGCGGCAGATCTGGAACCCGAAATTCGTTTCGAAGGTTGACAACTCGGTTGACAACTCGGTTGACAACTCGGTTGACAACTCGGTTGACAACTCGGTTGACAACTCGGTTGACAACTCGGTTGACAACTCGGTTGACAACTCGGTTGACAACTCGGTTGACAACTCGGTTGACAACTCGGTTGACAACTCGGTTGACAACTCGGTTGACAACTCGGTTGACAACTCGGTTGACAACTCGGTTGACAACTCGGAATGATTGTAACATGTTCAAATTATGTTTCGGTATTCTCAATTTGTTCTAAGTAATTAATACCACTTAGAATTAACGGCAGATCATCTTTCTTCGTATCCTCTCCAATTTCCTTGTTCAAAATATTCATTTGCTGCGCAAGGGTGGTCTTCAAACTCCTTATAGTTACAGTCTTAAGAATGGTTTTGGTTTTATTAATATACTAGTTATTAGTGCTCTCAATTAAGCTCAAAAGGGCTAAGTTAACTGGGTATTGCGAAACTTCGCTAAGTCATTTCTTTCTTGCATTCTGGGCAATATGGTAACGATGACTGAAGGATGTTCGCTATGCAATTCGTACATATTGAATGGCCACATTGCAAGACTTTAGGAATGGCAGAGTTTTCATTAAAAGTGTTCAAGCAAACTTTACAGCAAACTTCCATAATTTCTGCAAGTGAAAAAAAAGGTCTTCAAAATTATTTTTTAGAAATATGGTCGTTAAGAGAATTGGGCATCACGGGCATTTACCAAAGGACCCTGAAATATAAAGTTTAATCGGACAGAAATTGACCAGAAGAAAAAAAAATAAGAGCAACTCATACAAACTTAAAAAATCTTTGGGACCATGTTTTGACAACTAGCTTTTGGTGAAGTATTTTATTAGATAATTGTACTTGACAGTTGAAGAAACTTAAATTAAAACTACAATTATGTAATTAAGAGAATGTTCATTTTTCTCTCAAAGGACGATTGTTCGGAATGTTAGGGAGGGGCGGGGGAGAGGTTCTTAACCTTCGCAACATCTAAGGTCGTATGATAGAGGGTCTACAACTTTGCGTGGATTCCAAACCACAGGTCGCTATCACCACCTTGACACCAGTGGTGGTAAACCATCTAACTACTACCCAGGTCCAACGTTACTTAGTTTCGCTAATGTATTTAAGCCCAATTTTTTTCGTCCTTCAAAATATACGACCTTGGAGAGTTTCTGCAATTTTATTAATTTTGCAATTTGTTTCATTTAGGCTTAATTTATTTTAAATATTTTTAATCTCTTATTTCACTAAATAAATATTCTAATTTTAAAAACAAAATTTAGTTTTAAATTTTCCATTTTGAAATTAATTTTTTCACAATTTTGAATTTAAAGGAATTAAGTTTCGCTCATTAATTTTGATTTACCATTTTCAAGAGAATTTTATGCTTCAAAAGCTATTAAAGAATGGAACTCATTACCTATCCCTATAGAGGTTTAAATTAAAATTGCAGAATCCCGATGCAGTTTGGAAATAAATCCAAACTGCCCAAATACCTATTTTCTGATAAAGTTACGTATCGGCTTTACTTTTGGACAGTATCTAAAATGAGTCTGGATTCTTCACATTAACCGCTTTTTTTTTGTTGGCTCTACTATAAGAAAAGTTACCCAATTGAAAATATTTGGTCGGTAGAAGCTATTTTCGCCTAACGAACACAAACTACCAAAATGCCTTGCGCCACTTATTTACAGTTTAGGAAAAGACTCGCCTATTAAGTTTAAGTTTCTACAAGAATTTAAGAGTTGGTATTATCGTTTTTGGATATTTTATGTATTTTGGTCACTAATAAAATTTCAGGGACAAACCACTTTTCACGATTAATTTTGCGGGTTTTTTTTACGAACTGTGATTAAGTGTTTAAACTCCAATGATTAAAACTATAAAAACGGACCTTTCCCAGTTTGTGTACCGTTTTTCATATAATTTACTTTTGATTGGTCATAACCGCCGTCGATTATAACTTTTTAAGAGAGGTAAGTTCTTGATAACCTAACCTAACCTTCTGTTTTACTCTATGCTGTGCCTAACAGAAGCAAAGAAACACTAGAAAGTTGCATAAAAGCCAACATTCTATGCTGTATGTAATGTACTGTAGAAAACGGTACATGAACTGGCAAACGTCCAAAAACAGTTTTAATGTGTAGCATAGCTAACCCATAGTTTTCCATTTATTTCTACAAACATACTATCTTTACTTTCAGTAGATTAGAATATTCTTCTATAAATAGAGGTTCGTTGCTCTGCGTATTTACAGGTTTATCACTAATTAATTCTTATACTTACTTCTTCAGATGTATAAAACACGGCTTTAACTTCAATTTTAAAGTTGTAGGCTTATGTAACGTCAGACGAACCCAATCACAAGTTCGATGCAAACTCTGAAACAATTTTTCAACCACGGTGTAACTATGAGTATGAATTATAAAACTAATTGGTTGACCCATTTAGAATCTTAACCCCTTAATTGTGCTATTTTGACACGAGAGTTCGCAATGTAGTGCGAAGTGAAACTCCATATGGAGTTCTCCTGCAGTTAAGGAGTTAATTAACAAAGGGTCATTGAGGTTGATATAAAAAATTAAAAGTATCACTTGTGTTATGACTGTCTCGTCAACTTACAGTAAAGGATAATCATTGATTTGATGTACATTTTTAAAATAACTTCACTCTCAACAAAACTTGGATGGTGTGTTTTTCTTTTGTAAGGTAATTTTAAAGCTAAAAAGCTAAAAAATCAAATGAAAAGATTACAGGAGAATAAGGTTTCTAGGTATATCTGGAAAAGGATACGGGAGAGAGTTGTTAAAGAGTAATAGTGATTACAGATCCACTGGCTGGAGATGAACAAGAAAGTTTTAGGAAGACAGACGTTTTGTTTGTCAAGTATTTGCAGTGAGATCGCCGACCGAATTAGAATGATTTAAGTAAAGGTAAATAAAGGTAGCAGGAAGGAAGCTCATTTCCCCACGATGTAGAGATGAGTGTACTCTAAGGATCACCTTTAACCGGAGAATTAACCGGGTAAGCAAACAACTCAACCCAATCTAGGAGAAAGCAGGCGGGAGCGAACCAGAGCCTCGCCTCTTAAAGCAGTGGTTCTCAAACTGGGGTACGCGAGGCGAGGGAATCTTGTGGGGGTACACGACGGGGTCCTAAAAATATAACTCTTAATTTTATATACGATTAACAAACGGCCACGAATCACACGGTCGTAAAGAAAGTAAAAATCCTCCATGCCTCGCGAAAATCCAGAATCAAGGGGTACAGAAGAAAAAGGTCGAGAACCCCTGGCTTAGAGTCTGCCACTGTAACCACAGAGCTACCGGTCGCCCTAAAGTGATTTAAAAAATAACTGAGACGAAAAAGATATATATGGCATTTATGGTTTTGGATAAGGAGTATGACGAAAGCATTATGCTGTAGACACTAGCGGCATCAGGACCTTGCAACCCCTGTAATTGTAGGGTGCCCCGAGGCAACGAGGGGCCCCACGTGACCGATTGCTGTCAACAGTTTTTCACGTCGGTGTCCCTTACGCGACCTTCTGTTAGGTCATTATAAACAACGAAGCCAAGCTTCTGTACTTGTGCTGCTGTTGGCAGCAATCGCGCTGCTTACTTATGTAAACACTGTATGCTTTGGAAGGCTCGAGATGCATTTGATAATAGCAATAAACCTTTGACTTTTAATAAAGAATGTTACATTGCTGTGTTCGGTAATTATGGGATGTGTGTTCGGTAATTATGGGATGTGAACCAGGAAGTTCAGGATACTATAGTGTAATTTCAGTTGAAGATATATAAAGAGTCAAAACAAATTACCTATTTGTGTTGGGAGGGGGAGTGTTTACCGTAACTTTAATCACAAAAATATTTAAGTTACCCTGTGATAGGGGCCCCCTGCTGCGTTTTTCAGGGGGACCCCAAAATGACTAACACCGCCCCTAACTGTAGATCTGTCTTGTGACAACATGGTAAGTTGTTGAATCCAGTGATAATTTTTTATGTGAGTATAGCAATGTTTGTGTAAGCGTTAAGGGTGAGTTGAGTGACTGGTTCAACACTTAATGGTGAAGTGCGACAGGGCTGCATGATGTCGCCAATGTCTGTTTAATATGCATATGAATGAGGTAATGCGTGAGGTGAAAGCAAGAAAGTTAGAGAGAGAGAAGTAAACCTGAATTTGGAAGAGAATGAGTGGTAGCTGTCTCATCTGATGCATGCTTATGATGTGGACTTCTAACTACTGTAGAACAGAGAATGAATATAGCAGAACAGTAACAAGTCTTGTTGACGTACGTAAATGATTATTGAAAATGAATGTAAATGAAATTAAGGATCTTGTGTTTGGGAGAAAAGGAGAGGCAGGGGCGTTAAAAAATGCTCAAGTAGGAAAGAATGATTGTATAGCAAGGAGTTTACAAACAGGTATATTGATGACAACACTGATGTACGAATGATAGACGCTCGTTTGGCATGATTGTTCACTACCTGGATTAAATCTTCTAGAATACGCCGTTTTTACGAGTGAGAGTAAATTTAATGTTTCGAAACGGGCAGCTTAGGATTTGTTTCTAAGTCTGGAAATCATCTTAGTAGCCTGTCGCTGCACTCTCTCCATTCTGTCTATGTCCTGTCGTAAATATGGGGACCAGAACTGAATGCAGTATTCCAGGTGGGGTTGTACTAAGGAATTATATAATGTTAGCATTTTTTCCCCCAACTTAAATTCAAACGCTCTACCGCTAAATCTTAGGATTCTACAGTACTTGCTTTTCTGACCGCTTCGATACAGTGCTTACCCGGTTTAAGAGTGTCGGCAACAATACCTACTGTACATCTTTCGTTTCCGCAACACTTGTTAGTGTCTTGTCGCGCATAAAATGCTTTTCTTTAACCCTTTATGGTACCATGTTGCATCTATTTAACATTTCAAATACACGCATTTAGACTTAACCCTACAAAAAAGTTGTGCCATAAAGGGTTAACATTGTTTCTACCGATATACAACATTTAAGATTTATCTACTGTATATTAAAGTTCATTTGCCAAATTTCTGTCCACTCGAGTAATTTATTAATATCTTCTTGAATCTGCAAACGTTCTGCCGCAGATTTTGTTCGTTCCCCAAGTTTGGTATCATCTGCCAATTTTGAAATCATACTTTTAATTTCTATGTTGCTGTCATTCATATAAATAATAAAAATAACTGATCCCTGAGGCACGCCGCTAGTTACACTTTTTCAGTTAGACGCTTTGCCATTAATGACCACTCTACGTCACTAAGCCAATTTTCAATCCATTTAAGAACATTACCATCAATTCCGTGAGAATGAAGTTTAGCTATTATCTCCCATGTGACACTTTATCAAACAACTTTTAAAAATCGAAATATATATCATCTACTGTTTTACTCTCGTCATATATATTTAGTTATTTACAATACCATACGAGTAGCGCAGCGGGAGAAAGGGGATAAGCAACAAAATCGGCATTTAGCAAAATGCGTTTTCTGTTTGAAAAGACGGCTTATTCTTTCCTCTACTACCTCCAATTGGCAGATATCCCATGTTGTGAGTGGAAACAGTGTTTTCACTCACAAAATGGAATATCTGCCAATTGGAGGTGATAGAGGGAAGAATAAACTGTCTGTCTTTTCAAACAGAAAACGCATTTCGCCGATTTTGTCGCTTATCTCCTTTTCCCGCTGCGCTACTCATATACTGTATATACACGAATATACGTGCAAGGAACAACAAGACTAGTAGTCCACAAGGGGTAGCTCGCTATCGCTCGCGACCGTTGTACAACTTGGCCCTCCGGGCAGGTAGCACTCCGGGTGGGTGGCCATTACCACCATTACCCCCCACACAGAGGTAAAAAACGCTATTACCCCCACCCTCTCCCCATTACCCCCACTCCCACTCCCCCAATTACCCCACCCCCTCCTCCACTACCCCCGCGCGGGTAGCACTGTGACATATACTGCTACCCGCCCATAGGGCAAGTAGCAGTATATGTCACAGTATGTGTGAAGCTCAAGATTTTCACGGCTGCGTTCTTTTCTGTAGTTTTATCGCGGTGCTGGTGCCTTCGGACCCAGTAATTGTGACCTAGGAGTGGGCGGCTAGGACCGGGAAACTTGACAGAGCACATCGGAAGCTCATGGGCTATCAGTTGGTGGTGGTTGCAGAATTTTCCGATGTGCCGTTTAGGCTGTGCACGGTTCCGAAGAAAGCGGACAGACAGACACACAGACACAGTTTAGCTCAGTAGTATATAGGATATGCAAACATTTAATAATCAAAGCTTTTGACATTTTCTAATGTAATCTTCAGTGCTAAAATAATAATATATATACACACACACACACGAGTATATACAATTAAAGAACCAACTATGAATTTAAAACAATTTTAAATATTTACACAATACCCCAATTAAAATAAAAAATTAAAAGTAATGAAATTATAAAGTTAATACAATTAAAACAAAATATTATAAAAGAAACCCATAGAAGAGGGGGGGGGGCTTACTTTTAAGATGAGAGTAAATTTAAGTAAAAACATTATAAAATAATTTTGGGGAATATTATTGAAACGTTTAAAATGTCAAATTTATAAAAGCTTAAAAGAAACAAATCAGGTCCAAGTTACTAGATCACAGACACGGCAAAGAATGAGAGATGAGAAAGATTGATACAATTTATTGAAGGACGCTAACTTGGTTGGTTGGTTGGTAAAGAAAATTTTAATGAAGGATATTGAGGTTATGGAATGGGGTATAATGATTTATATCTGGTTTACGTTTGAAAATTAGTATAGTTTCGCAACATCAGTTTTTCGTAAACGTACTTTTACAGGCTAAGGAATGAAATTTGACAGTTTCGCACTGTTACAAACGAAACCTTATCTTTACTGTCTTAAACTGTTCATACGAGATTTGTTTCATCGACCATCTCCTTCATACAGAATTGCAATTCTTTAAAAAGTTTTTGCTGGGTAATGGATTCCCTTCTAAAATTTAGTGACAGTGTAATCAATACAAACTCATGAGCTTAAAATTTTCTAATAAAATTGAAATCGTCGTAACAACAGTATACAAGAAGGTTGTATATTTTAAACTTCCCTATTATGGACCTGAAAGTCTTGTGTTAAAAAGGAAAGTTTATATATATATATATATATATTACTGTTATAATTACAACAATAGAAAGTGTAGAATATACAGTATTATTACGAGCTACTTTGACTTTCCATGTGTGTGTATATATATATATATATATATATATATATATATATATATATATATATATATATATATAGTGTAAATGTAGTTTTGGTTCAGAGGTCCGCAAAGACCATAGGCAATCCCTAACTTATTAGTAAAATACAAGAGTGAGAAACGCTATTTGCTTTTAAATAATGTGCCAAAACCATTTTTTTTTTATCTTGGCAACTAAAATGTTTCTTATTTTATACACGTCAAACGAATGTGACGCTAGGAATGTGCACGGCTTACCAACAATACAGGGGATTAACCTAAAAGTGTGCACTGCAAAGTTTGTTATATATTTTTAAGTTGATCACCCTGTAGGTAAGAAAATGAGTTCAAACTGCGCATTTGCGAGTTTGAATATAAAGAATGGAGCAGAAAAGAAATATAGTATTAAAGTTTGTTATTTCTCTCCAATGAGTTCACGACCGCTTTATAACACGTAAATTTCATAAAGATTTTGAAAGAAAATTCTTTTAAGTCCGTTACAATTAACATTTACTATGAACCCACGAGACACAAAGATTTTAGATGCAGCTCCGCAAATTGTGACCCACTGGTTTCTGATGTGAAGCTCAAAAATTTTAGGGCTGTAGTTTTTTGTAAATTTATTGAGTGACTGGTTTTCGTGAATTTCCCCCAAAAGTGGATGAAATTTTGTAGAATCCAAAAGACAAATTCTAACTGTAATATAAGAATTAATTCTATTCACTGTATGAATAGAATAAATACGGTTTAAGATAGGTTCCTAATTAGGTACGGTACCTATTTATTTACTTATTGACTGGTTGATTTGTTCATTGATTGCGTGATTGTTCATCTTCTAACAAAGACTTACAATATGTTCATATGTTTAATAATGTTTATCAATAATAATGGTAATAATCTATCTATTATAATATAATAAGAGAGCTGTCCGTCTGTCTGTCTGTCCGTCCGTCACACTTTCAGAAATTGTTAGAAAAAATTGTGAGAAAAAAATTCAGAAATTGTAAAAAAAATTCAGAAATTGTATTATGGGCGGCTATGTGAAGCTCAAAATTTTCATGACTGTTCTTTTCTGTAGTTTAGCAATGGGGGAAGGGTGGGGGTGGGGGTAATGGGGGATGGGTGGGGTAATGGGGAGGGGTGGGGTAATGGGGGAGGGGGTTAGCCCCCAAGTTGTATGAATGGGGGTGAGGAGGTTTTGGGAGATACCAGATTCAGAAATGTTGACACAATGTGAAGCTCAAAATTTTCACGGCTGGGTTCTTTTTTGTAGTTTAGCCTGTCTAACCGTCAGCGAAGCGGCGGGAATAGTACTGTCCGTCTGTTTGTCCGTCCGTCCGTCCGTCACACTTTCAGAAATTGTGAGAAAAAATTGAGAAAAAAAATTCAGAAATTGTATTATGGGCGGCAATGTGAAGCTCAAATTTTCATGACTGTTCTTTTCTGTAGTTTAGTCTGTCTGTTTTGTGAGTTATCCCGGGCAGTAATGGGGGAAGGGTGGGGGTGGGGGTAATGGGGGATGGGTGGGGTAAAGGGGAGGGGTGGGGGTAATGGGGGAGGGGGTTAGCCCCCAAGTTGCATGAATGGGGGTGAGGAGGTTTTGGGAGATACCAGATTCAGAAATGTTGAAAAAAAATGTGAAGCTCAAAATTTTAATGGGTGGTTTTTTTTCTGTAGTTTAGCCTGTCTAACCGTCAGCGAAGCGACGGGAACTGTACTAGTAGTAATAATAATCATAAGTTATTATTACGAATATTATCATTATTATTATTTTCTGACCACAAGTTTCTACGGTTTTTTTTTAATTTTCAAAAGAAGGAAGAATCAGTTGCTCAAAAGCTTCCCAAGTCGTAATAGCTGTTCATGCATCAATCCAGTCGTTATCGAAGACGTTGTAGAGGCAAAGGAAGGACATTTTGACGTCCCTTAATATCTTCTTGTAGGTGCCCTTTTCAGTAAGGGCGAGAAACCCTGCGACCCCGGGATTTTCCACTTCATCATCTTCGTCAAACCTTTGTTTGTTGTCGTCCCAGTAATACCCATGGTTCTCGTAATCGTAGTAAATTCCTACGAGCACTGCTCCTTGGACAGTTTCTGAAGGAGAAAAAAGGGGTTAATATTTAGTGATAGGTTACGGGGGGGGGTAGGGTCCTTATACCCTGTTCTTTTTCAGTTTTGACATACATTACTAGTTAACAGTCCTTCCCAAATACGACAACACAACTTTGCTAATACGAGCTGTTTATGTAGGAGGATAAGGAAAGTAGGGGTTTGTTTAACATAAAAGCCAAATTAACTCATTGTGCGAGGGGTGGTACTTATTTTATTTACGAACTGAAAGATAAGAGGCATTACTTTCGTACCTACCCTCGTAAATTACCTTGCCACCATGGTTTGAGAAATGTTAGACGTAGTATAAACGCATATACAAAAAAAGTTTGAAATCTGACGTATTTTCTCAGACTTTAAAATAAGGTATTTCTAAATGAAACCATTCTATCGAAAAATCTCTAAATTCAAATGAACTATTTCATTCAATATTGTACAAAATAGATATTGTTATTGGATGCCGAAATCATACGCATGACCACCAGAGTTTCTCCTTAATTTAAATGAATTTAAATTACGAGTACAATTAAACAATGGAGAAATGTTTATTTGCAAATAGGTTTTGTTGTACATTACGTTTACTGATGAAAAAATCTATAATAGCTAGGTGTCTTATGCGTAACCATGACAACGGTTTTTTTTTCTTTACAGTTTGCAGAAAACGAACGGATGTTAACTCGGAAATTTGCACAGTTTCGCTTACCCATTTCAAGTTAATGGTATTGTGCAAACCATCGACATCGATCTTAGAATTATTGAGTTGACGCTTGACGTTGCGAGTGATATAAGCGATCAAACGCGACACCACACCGAATGCAGCGCTTGCGAGACAAGATTTCACTCCTTGGACACTATGAAAACTCTCGAGGTAACGATGATATGACGTAATAAGAATACGAATGCGACGTTGCAACTAACAAACCGGATTTTCCAATTCTCTTTGGACAAACCATGCAAAATTTACGTTTTCTTTATAAAAAATAAAGTAATTTAAAAATGTTTATGAAGTGACCTATACTCTTTCCATGTTGTGACACGATACGAAATTTAAAAGGACTGGTTCGAATTTTTATAATAATAACTAGTCAGGAGGACCAGAAAGTGGAACAGAGTTCAGGCCAATTAATGCGGGCCCATTTCTCTAATTCTATTATCATCATCAAGATTCGAACCCCCGATTTCGGTGTCTTCACTTCGTTTATAGGGAAACGGAGTTATCTACTCAATTACGGATGCCCGCGGGGCCAGATGTTATACCTTTAATGTTCAGAGAACAATGGTTGAACTAATGCTTCTTCAGCGACTACTTCCTGAGCATTTTACGGATTAGAAGTTAAAAGACAAATTCACGCTATGAACTAAAACTCGGAGCAAGACTGCCACCAATGAACTCCCTCTTCTTCAGCATTTGCAAGGTGTGTCCAGATGATAGAACTACACTTACGTGAAGCAAAGTGTTTTATTATGTCCTTTTGTTGTTTGGTTCTTGTGATGGGCATTCTTCTGAAGTGCGTGAATTTGCAAGCGTTTCTGTGTTCCCTGTACGTCTTCCGAGCGTTCACGTGGTTTCTCAGGTCGTAAAATATTCCATTCTTGTGAGGCCAGCGATAGTGACCACGAGTAAAGGCTGAAAATGAACTTTGAATATTTTAGTTAATTCATATTTTGTTAATAATTAAATTTATTTCTATATGTAATTATAATTCCTGTTAACTGCATGATTCATCCTCCGTATACTAACAGCCACGATTATAGGAGAGACGGGACCTACGGCTTTGAATCTGAACCACGGTATCGCTACATCATCTGAACTCATGTAGAGAACAATCACCCACCCAACTACTAAATAGATCCATGATGCTTAATTTACTTCGCTAATCTTGCTGTAAGCATGTATCGATGTGACCACCATGAAATAGGCATGGTATAGGCACTGGTAAGTTTAAAGAATATAGACGAGTTTTAAGAAGAGTTTTAAGTCTTCAACCATCAAACTGAAAAGTCGGAGACGACGTAAAAAAAAAAAAAATTAACTTTACTCACTTCGAAAGAAACTGGTGGCTCCCGCCTTGGGGTGAAACGTGATTCCATTTCTTATCCATTTTTTGTGCACTCGGCAGTCAACTTCCCCATTCGTGTTTCTGGACACAGAATTGATGAATAAACCCAAAGACCTGAGAACCCATCGACACTGAACTATATACGGGAAAAATGCATTAACTATCGTTGATTTTCCAACACAGAGTCAGTCATCTGAGCCAACATGAGTACCACCAGAGTATTGACCAGCCCAATCGACCAAAGGCGGCGGCAGCGGTGGTCGGACCAGAGACCTTCACGTTCCGAGCTCCGTCCCTAACTGCACCAAGCCACGGTCAATTAAGTACTGGACCCAGAATAAACTGTCTATTGTCTGGTAAAGCATCCTTAAAGAAAGCCGAAACGTCGCCTATACTGACCGCCATCAAATCGGGTTCAAAATAATACTTCAAATGTTCAAGAGTTTAATTAAAAGTGGAGCCAATTAAAGGTTACAGAATCTTTCGACTCTCACCTGTTGCGAGATGAAAACCCCAAATACCGTTTTGCTGACAAGAACGTTTGGAAGGAACGCACAAATAAATACTCTCCAGGGTCTTCCAGATATGCACGAATAAACGTTTTCTGCCAAGTTCCTCTCCAAACAATACACGTGAACCCGTGTGTACGGACCAAATGAACATACACCCTATCATTATTAGTGTTAGCTTGTCTTAACTATCATAGTATACTGTAATATAATCACAGATTGGTTAACGATATTTACAGAGGTAGAAAAAGTATATCTCAAACCATTTTCAACCTCAGTCGAGACTCATGCAGTGACCTATGCAAATAATGATTCGTATGACCCAAAGATATTAGCCATGCTTATATATATATATAATATATATATATATATATATATATACTCGTACAAGACTGGGTTAGTTTATGCGCTTTTAGGTGACGCTACGTTAGACGAGATTAAATTAGATTTGGTTAGGTTAAAAGTGTATGATATTGATTTGGCCATCCATAATTTCGGGGGTGGGCGGGCACCAAACGAGACACGTGTATTTGACCTGCAGTAATCGAATTTCGCTTTGGTGGAGCGTTGGACAGTTCGACCAAAGTCTACAAATTAATTTAGTCCTCCAACGCTTCTACAGCGTTAAAGTCTTACTAGTTTAAAATTTTCAATTTAGAATCTTTAGTATAAAATTAAAATTATTTACGTATTAAAATGCAAGCGTGGACTGACTAGATAAAATTTAGGCTTTGGTTTGATTTTGTATAAAGAGCAAAATATTCTTAATTGAAAAGACAAAAGTTGTTTTTGACCGTCAGGAATATTTGGCAAAACAAATCTTTGGATGTACTTCGCTCTACACAAAATAGACTTATATACTCTTAATAATAAATTATTTTAATTACATTATTAATTGAAGGGAGTTTCTTTGACCAGAGAGTATCCAATATAAATAATGCCCCTTCATTATTTATTAATAATGATTGATAATAATAATGATAATATCTATATTGGTAAAACAGTTGCCTCCCCAAGACTGTTTGCCACCTCCGAGGCTACATGTGCCCCTTCCAAGAAATCTTTTGGTGATGCACTTGAATTCACATTAGGATTTTATCACTTACGCAGCCATTTGAGCTTAAGTTCTTGATTCCTAAAAAAAGACCAGGTTCAACCAGGTTGTACAGATTTTTAGGGCTAAAAATAATTCTACACAACACTGTTCATTGTTTTTCGGCCAAATTTTGTTTGATCTTCTTGTCAGATTACATATTTTCTGCAATAACTTCCGTACAAAATGGTTCTTTGAATTGAATAATAAAAACCCACTCTAATAGACAATGTTTATTTCCACAACAGTTTCGATGCCCACTTTCTGTATCCACCTGAAGAGGATACCAGTGGGCATCGAAACTCTTGTGGAAATAAACTCTGTCTATTAGAGTGGGTTTATATTATCATATTTTGACCTTCACGTAGAAAACAAGTGAAGTTTTTTGGTTCTTTGAAATTTCACTGTAGTTATGTGTAACGTTATAAACCCTGATATTTGAGACTACGAAAACTGTCTTACTTCTCTGTCCAAAAATTTAATAAATTTCGTATTAAAATTTACTTTTGATGTTTGCCCACCCCCTCTGAGAAAATGTTGAAATGGCGCCCCCTGGTGAAAAACTTGAGTATTTTTGATAAGTTGAAAAGTAAAGTTCGAAATTACCATAATGATAAACATTGGTCGTCACTTTGAAGTAAAGTGAATGAATAATCCAAAGAAAGACATTACCGAGTTCACTTTACCATAAAGTGCAAATTGTGTCGTCACACCCACCCACGAACGGAGGAATGGATCATTTTCATTTACGGGGGTCACCCTAGGGGAGGGAGCCCAACCCTTCAATGGTTATGATTACACACATGATAATACAGAGTTTATAGTTATGTAGGGTAATTTTTTTAGGACGCACAAACGAACTTGTAGTTTTATATATATATATATATATATATATATATATATGGTATATATATATATATATATACCTTCTTTTTTCACTTTGTAGGACTGGAATTGACTTGCTGAAATCTCGTGGTCGTGAATGATGATGTAGCTCCCAAAATCGTTGGAAACCCTCTCAATTTTCACCCCCGTGTCTAAAACTTGGATTTTGGCCACTGAAACTGCCACGAGGGCGAAGATTAACGCTAGAATCTCCTCTCTCATGACGGAGGGGTTGGAGTAAGGGCAGTGGGAGTCTCGAAGAGAAGAATAGAGATATTTCTGAAGCTAAAATACAAACGCACATTAAGCAATTAATTATTAAGATTATATTAATACAAAATCTTAAAAGCAAAACATGATAAAATAAAGTTTGTTTGATGGGATTGTTTAATTCCCTTCGCTACATCTAATCATATGACAAGAGACCTACAGTTTTAAGCGAGATCCCGACCACGGGTGGCTACATCATCTGGACGCATAAAATAACATTTCCAGCGTTGCTAAAGACAGCTGTGATCTGTGACGACCTGTCATTGGGAGTGGTAACCACATATTTTCTTTATAATTACCTCTCAACAATAGAAATATATCACAATTATCTTTAACAATATGAGAGAGAGAGAGAGAGAGAGAGAGAGAGAGAGAGAGAGAGAGAGAGAGAGAGAGAGAGAGAGAGAGAGAGAGATAAAAGCAGCTAGAAAGATGGGAAAAAAGTATCGGGGTTCAATCCTGTGCAGTGTCACAAATGATAAAACCAAAAGCTAAATATTAATCATTAAAATTAATTTAATAATTAACAAAACTTGCCAAAAATTTTATACATACATATATATATTAGCGGCAATAAACGAAATCCGGTGTTAAGTTTAATACCTAAGTAATGAGCTGAAAACTAAGAATGCATATAATTATAAGTATAATTAATGCCTACTAATATACTATATGCCTATATACTATATGCCTACTAATGCCTACTTATATATTTATAATGTATTAATAAATATAACCTAACAACCTAAACAGTAAAAGTGACCATTACAGCTAATGCGATATGCATTCTTAGTTTTCAGCTTATTGCCTAGACAATATCTTAATGCCTAATTTCGCTTATTGCCGCTAATATATATATAATCAGCATTTTGTTGTAAAAAGGGGGTTTTATCTTATTTAATTCACGTTCTTTTACTCATTTCTGTTACTTTACCTTCGATTTACCTCGTTAACTGCTACATGGTTAGCGTGGACTGAGAGAAGAGCAGAGACCATACATCTATACCATAATAAGAGAGCTGTCCGTCTGTCTGTCCGTCACACTTTCAGAAATTGTGAGAAAAAATTGTGAGAAAAAAATTCAGAAATTGTAAAAAAAATTCAGAAATTGTATTACGGGCGACGATGTGAAGCTCAAAATTTTCATGACTGTTCTTTTCTGTAGTTTAGCAATGGGGGAAGGGTGGGGGTGGGGGTAATGGGGGATGGGTGGGGTAATGGGGAGGGGTGGGGGTAATGGGGAGGGGGTTAGCCCCCAAGTTGTATGAATGGGGGTGAGGAGGTTTTGGGAGATACCAGATTCAGAAATGTTGACACAATGTGAAGCTCAAAATTTTCACGGCTGGGTTCTTTTTTTGTAGTTTAGCCTGTCTAACCGTCAGCGAAGCGGCGGGAACTGTACTAGTATATTATGAAAGTAGTACTGCAGTAATTTTGGAATAGCGAATTTAACTATTTAACTTGTTCATTTAATTAAAACAAGTATATTGACGGCAAGAGGCGGACTGGGATATATTCTTGCACTTCAATGAACGCAGACAGAACTCGATAATAATTTTTATAATTCGTTTAAAACCTCATTTTTAACGACAAATGCAGGACAAATGCGGCTTCTGTGTTGACTATAAATAAAAATTACACTTTCATGAATGAAAGAGTTTGTAAACAGTATACAGTAAATGTATATTTTGGCTCCAGCAAGTTGGTTCTTCAGTAGTTTTGCAAGTAGTTTAAGGATAATTAGCCTACTTGAAATTAATATTTAGCAAAATTTGATAAAATATAGCTTTAGATCATTCATCTGACCTGGGTAACCTCGATAGGCCCGAGTTACTTCATGTTGTCTAAATGTAATGTAATATGTGATATAACGTGCATCCTACTTGTTACATACTAGGGGCATACTGAAGTGTGTGTCTTAGACCCAACACTCAAAAACTGAGACTTTGAATTAGTCTCTGTGATTGGTCGATTCTTTCCCATGGCAACAATACTACATGGAATAACTGTTCCATTTAAAATAATAGTTATTAAATTTTATATTAAAATTCAACATATATACATAACAGTATATTATTATCTATACTATGAAAAGCCAGTCCTGTCTGTCTGTCCGTCTGTAGACATCATGTATTTATTATTAAACGATTCTGAACATAGAAATAAATACACTTTGCTTTGTTTCACGATTTTACTGGAGCGCCTTAAGATTTTCATTGCTGCGTTCTTTTTTATAGTTTTATTGACCGAATAATTGATCCCCCAGTTAGTGAGGATTCAATGATTCGGTCAATAAAACTATATTTCCCCACAACCAGAGGTGGGGAGTCGGTCAAAAAAATTCTGACTCCTGACTCCCGACTCTTGAGTCAGTTTTTTGAAAACTCCTAACTCCTGACTCCTGACTCCCTGCAATAATTCTATACACTACAGTATTATAGCTGTAGCATTAACCTAATCCTCTTTTCCCATTGGAGAGGGTTAGGGGTCCAAATCTGTATATGTAAGACCTAAGAAGGCCCTCAAACAGAGTCGGGTGAGATGAGCAGACTATCACAAGCCTCAACCCTATGACAGAGGCATTGCACTTAGCTTTAAAGATACACCCTAAGGTACTAAAGGATTTAGCAGAATAAATAATAAATCTCAGTCTTAATTAAATTTTATTTTGCTTGATATGTAGATATAAAAATAAATAAATCTTTATAGCAACTAAAATAATTTCTTTCCAATAAATTCCTTTTGAAAATAAAATACATATAATAGTCTATCTAATTTAAACCAAATGAAATTGGCCAGAGCTTCAATATAAAAAATAGTTTACTAAATAATATATTTTTTATTAACATATTATAAAGTTAAATATGGATAATAATATTGAAGTTTTAAAATCATTATCTGATAAATTTTTCTACAAAATGCAAAAATATACAAATCATTTAAGAGTTGGGAGTCGTTTATTTTTACCGACTCCCGACTCCTCTAAAAAACTCAAAAAAGGGCCAACTCCCGACTCCTAACTCTAACTCCGACTCCGACTCCCCACCTCTGCCCACGACATACTCTTTTCAACAATCACCACCCCATTGTTGATCTTTCAACTATATCACCCGCAAAGTTTAAACTCTGCAAATTAACCAAAATAAGATAAGAAAACAATAACAAATTTATTATTTATTGCAAACATAGATCTTTTAAACTATAGAAAAGAACGCAGCAATGAAAATCTTAAGCTTCACATCCGAACCCATTGTATCAAGATTTGTGAAGCTAAATATTTTCATGGCTGCGTTCTTTTCTATAGTTTTATTTACCAAATCCCCAATAATTGGTGGGCCGCGGCCCACCAATTACTGAGGTCGAAGGCCCTAGCACCGCAGGTCTAGCTAAATGGCCCCGTAGGGCTAGGCTGACCATACGTACCGTTTTGAACGGGACAGTACCGTTTGTTTTATATTTCCTGGCCGTCCCGTCGTTTTAATAAAAATGTCAATTTTGTCCCGGTTTATGTACTTACTTTTTCATGAATACAGAATATTACATAACCCCGTCCCTTTTTTGCCATCCCAATGTCCCGTTTTTGTCTCAAGGAAATATGGTCAGCCTACGTAGGGCCCACTTTGGCTAGTAATCTTAAAAGTGATTGATCGTCATCGTAATGGATCGTAAATAAATGTTTGCTATTATTTTGGTTATACTCCTTGGGTCCTTAGGGGAGTTCTAACCCCCAAAACACCCCCGTGGCTACGCCAATTTATATATATATTACCAAAATGTAAATGCAAGAAGAATATTAAGGGCGTAACCACATATTCCGACGGCAGAGTAGCCCACACAACATGGTGGACACGACACTTCAAATAATTCATCGTCATTTGTGATGACTGAAATGGACGCATTCACCAAAAGGAATCTTGTGGTGAAAATCATTTATTTCAAATCCTCAACGAAAACGAGATAATAAAAATTCAAATAAGATACAATTATTAAAACTATATTCCAGTCTAACGTACTGTATATATATATATTAGAGGTGGACCGAATATTCGCATTCGCATCATTTTGAACATTCGCATTCGCATTCGCATTTAGATGGCGAATATGCGAATGCGAATATTTCGTGCTATAAGTAATGCATTAGTTTTTTTTCATTATAATTGTCGCAGAAACGGTTGGTGCGAAAATGAAACTGTTGGATGCTGCCACGTCTGTTTCCCGCAGTGTGTCGCTGTGCGCGTATGAGCGACGTTTTTTTCCTGACTAGCGGCAGATGCAGCTGTAGCTGTCTGAGAGGGGTCGGTGTGCGGGAGCCTGGCGAGTCAGTTACCCACGAGCCTTGGCTGAGTGAGGGTGCGTGCAAGTGTCCGTCTATAACCCTGTGTCGCCTTCAATTGCCCCCAATTCATTGTGTCAGGTGCTTTGTGATGGCGTCCTCCAGTGCCGTTTGGGACTATTTTGAGTTAGTATCAAATGATATTGCTAAGTGTAAGCTTTGTAAAGCCAATTATTCGCGAAAAGGAAGAACGACGTCTGGATTGCGTAATCATCTTAACAGCAAACGTCCTGCAGAGTATAAGAATATGAGTAAGACCGAAGAAGAAGCGAAAGAAAGTAGCAAGAAGAGGAAGGCATCTCCAACACCAGCTGCGAGGATGAAGCAAGCTACTCTTGAAATGTGTCTTGAAAAGACAAAATTGTGGGATGTGAACAACGCAAAAACAAAGAGCATGGACAGTAAGATTGCAGAAATGTTAGTAATGGATGATCTTCCATTTTCTCACGTGGAAGATATTGGCTTTGTGCGGCTCATGAAAGAAGCGGCGCCATGTTATCCACTGCGCCAAAGAAAGTATTACAGAGATAAAATTTGTGAGACAATGTATGATTCTGTCAGAATTACAATTCGAGACAATATCAGCTCCCTCAAACAATCATCGAAACTGTCCTTCACCACCGATGAGTGGTCCGATACACAATCAGGTGTTTCGTTGCTGTCACTGACCAGTCACGCTGTGGACAAAGAATTCAAACGTCAGAGTTTTGTGCTCTGCGCTGAACCCCTCTCTGAACGTCACACAGGGGAATATCTCAGCCAAGTGTTTGACAATTTGTTGGAGAAGTGGAGTCTGTGCGCGGATGATGTTCACTGCGTCATGAGGGATGCAGGTGCTAATATGAAAAAAGCGTTGTTTCTTTCAGGTGTTAACAACACCAACTGTGCCAGTCACCAATTGCACCTTGTTGTCAAAAATTCTCTGTCATCTCAGAAAGCAGTCGTTGAAGTCATCTCAAAATGTAGGTCAATTGCGACACATTTCAATCATTCAACCATGGCCCAAGAAGAGTTTAAGAAAATTCAGGCTAGAATAAATGCTCCACTGCTTTCTGTGATTCATGACGTTCCTACTCGTTGGAATAGTACTCTGCAAATGATGATCAGAATGAAAGCTATCAATGAACCTCTCTGCTTGTATGCCACTGCAACCGGTAAGATCAAACCTTTAACACTTCAAGACAATTCAACTCTGGACAAATGCATTACTCTACTCCAACCATTCGAAGATATCACAAGAAATATCAGCAGCAACTCATCATCAATAGCGGACGTCATTCCTCTCGTGACCACTCTGAAGAAAGTATTGATGTCCAGTTTGTCCACAGCTGAAGAAAGTCATGGGATCAAAGCGATGCGAGAAACAATGTTATCAGAAATAACAAAAAGGTTCGATTCAGCAGAAAACAACGACTTGTACTACATTGCTACATTTTTAGATCCTAGATACAAAGTAAAATTTTTCAGCTCTTCTTTTGTTACGGACAGGGTTAAAGTAGAGGTTGGATTAAAATGTGAAGCACTTAGTAAGGAAAAGACAGATTCTCAATCTCCAGCCCTTCGTGATGAAAAACCGCGCGATAAAAAACCGTCCACGTCTGTCGCCGAAGCTATGAAAGAAATCCTTTCCTCGAGCAGTGACGATGAGTCTGGAGAAAGGATTTCAGAACGATCTTCAAAGAATCTAGACAAGTATCTCAAGGAAAAACGACTGCCAACTGACGAAAATCCTCTGGAATGGTGGAGAGTGCATGCCGAACAATTTTCAGAGTTGTCGCAATTAGCAAAATGTTTTCTTGCTTGTCCACCATCCAGTGTTGCGAGTGAACGCCTTTTCAGTGGTGCCGGTCTAGTGTACGATACAAAACGCTCCAAACTATCAGCGGAGAGAGCGGAAAAACTACTATTCCTAAAATATAATCTACCAATAGTAGAATTCAAGTACGAAAGAGTCAACCAGTGAGTGCCTAAACTATTTCTTTATCAATACCATTATCGGAAGATTGGGAATACTCTTCACAATGAATGAAATGTCTTATTTCTCTTGCCAACTAAACGATGCTCCGTGGCATTTATAAAGAAATAGTCACTCTTTCAAGGGTGGAGGTTGGGGAAAGAGGTTGGTGGGATACATTATAAGAGTGGGTCCTCGTCCCGTATCCCGTAACATAGAAAATTCAATGGAATTTATTCCTATTTAATTTTCTATGGCGAAACTCTTACAAGTTAACATTTAAAATTTTAAATACCTCAATTCTAATGATGAAAAACGAATATATTAATTCTAATAGTAATTTTAGTAAATATTCGCATTCGCATTCGCGAATATTAAAATAAAATATTCGCATTCGCATTCGCGAATATCACAAATTGACATTCGTTCCACCTCTAATATATATATATTAGGGTGTCTCTTATTGGGTAGTCAAAAATTGAAATGTTGAATTATTTTATCTGCGCCCCCTAAAATAGTTCCATTTAGCATAAAAACTAAAACTTGAAAGTTTGACACAAATTGGCTCATATTTAGGGGTCGCCCCCGGCTAATAAAAATGGTGACCATGGCATAATAGCTCCTGACATATGATTATGCTCATTATACACATAATTCCTTCCTTCTTTTTTTAGTTTGATTCGTTTTTATAAGTATAGGCCTTCTTATTTATCATTGATCCTTTTCTAACCTATCCTTGATGTTATAATCCATCCTTTGGTCCTCAATCCTTCTTTATCCCAATCCTTTTTCTCCTATCCAAAATCCTTCCTGGCTCTTTTTTTATATACAATCAGCAATGAAGCATTGCTACAAAAAAAAACCATTAGTTTATTATATAGAGATAAATTCAAAATGCCAGTGCTATTTACATACTTTAATTACTTTAATTAGCATTATTCCTTATACAACATTTATTTAATATACAATGATTATACAATATGGTGTATTTTAAGGTGCGACCTCATTGATGGTTATTTTTTGAGAAGAACAGTTTTTGATGGAACTGGGTGACTCTGGCGGTGTTTTGCAACAATTTGGAGCAGGAACTGGAGCTGCTCTTCCCCCACTGTCAATTTCTTATTCAGCTCTTGAACTAAAGCTACTGCACGTTCTGCCCGGTCATTTACAACAGATAGAGCTGCAACAATAGCTCTGGCCCTTAAATATTCACAGTTGGATGTCAAAGTGCTGGGTGCCTTGTTCATAAATCCTTCTGGCAAATTCAGCTTAGTAAAGAATTCTCTAGTATTTCTTGTAACAAGTTGGTGTAGTCCTTCACCAGAGCAGAAGGTCGATTCAGGAATCCGAGGACGCTTGGGTGGTCTATCAGTGGACTCATCTTCTAATGCCTTTACCATGCGTTTCTTTACATCTGTAGTTTCGCTCATCAAAGAAAGCAAGACCAACTGCTTCTTCAGACAGGTACCATAAGTGGTTAGAGAGCTTTTTTTTAGTTGCATCAGAAATCTTTTTATTAGGATAATTAATCAATAACCTCATAAGGAGCCAGTCATTAAATGGGGTTTCAATAGGGAGTGAGGATGTTGTCCAAGCCTTCATATATATGAGAACAGAAAAAAGGGAAAGATCTCGAATTCCTCGTTCTTCAGTCTTAGTCATCTTGAACTGGTTTCGAAAAGCCACATCTTGATAGAATAGAGCGCTTTGGACATCCAGCGAGCTCGATGCATGGCACCTGGTGCACGAAACTTGATGCCTTTATTGGGGACACCTCCAAGAAAGATGATGGACAGATCCAAAAGTTCTTGATAGTCATCCCGTAGCATAGGTGCCTGGGATCTAGCAAACTGAATTAGTTCAGTTTTAGACTGGATAACTGCTTCTTTAGTAATCGTGTCTGTCTCACCTTTTGGAACTGGCTTTGATCAACAGAAGTCCAATTGTCACGAAAACGCTTAAAGATCAATATCTCTGGACCAGTTGATGTAGATCCCAATGTTGCTTCAAATGCAGCTCCCAACAATAAATCTAAAACATGGTGTCTACAAGGCAAGTACAAAACATCATGTCCCAATTTTGCTTCGATGAGAGCACAGGCTCCACTATATTGACCCGTGTTTGAAGCTGTTGTATCGAAACAAATATTCATTTAATTGAATTCATCATAAATATGATGATTAATTAATTAAAAACATATGTTTAGTATACTTGACAACTGCTAGTAATTTCAAATATTAATTGCATAAATAATAGCTATATTTTATGAACTTTAATAAGCGGGGGCGACCTCTAAAAATTGTTCAATCCAAGAAATCTTTTATATGTGATGTTTTGTCAACCAATGGAACTGGTTGAGGGGCGCAACCTAAAAAATTCAACACTTCGAAAATAAGAGACACCCTAATATATATATATATATATATATATATATATATATATATATATATATATATTTTTTATTTTTTTTTATTTTTTTTTCCTCTTATAATGAAGAGTTGTATGCCATCCATACGAGTTGGGGGAACTATTTTTGTATGACAGTTAGGTAAAGTTTTATAACCTCCGGTCAAAAATGTATATATCTTTATCTAAATCAAAATAAAGTTATATTCCAAAGAGATAAAGCTCCGCGTTACATTTCACGTGTTGCCAAAGAGGAAGTTCGAATACAATGAGGTATCGCTTCTCAAATGGCTTTCACAGTCTCCTTGACCCGACCTCAAATGAATATCTATGGGTAGTTTTGGGCGAAAGTGTCAATAAAATGTTCGTCAACAAATGATCTGATGGAAGAATGAGATAGAATGTATGCCCAGAAGGATCATTTAGCAGTGATTCAAGCTAATGGAAGATGTACAAATTATTAAATTATATTAACATTATTCTCTAATTATCCCATAGATTTATTTTGCAGGGGCAATAATATAGGGTGTCTATACTATTGTCACCCTGTATCTGTATTACTCATAGGTAATAACCCATCCAATTTGTCTCTAAGAAGTTAGGGTGTACTTAAATTTGTAAAATTCGTATCAACTAACTTTCGATAAAGTATATTTAGTTCGAATATGATCCCACAAAGATAATGCAACAATTTTCACAACGGGTGTCACACGGAATTATTCGTAACTCCCTTTCAGATAACACGTCAGTAACTGTGTAACCGCAGGAAAGCTTCCTTTCCAGGTATTGCAATGACAAAGGTTCCGTTAAAAGGCACAAATTCCAGCAATGTAATTCGTTTTTAAGTGACCGGTTTCATATTCAGACAATCACCGTATATGAATTATTAACTATCAATCATGCTCTAATTTCACAAATGGGGGATGGGGGTGGGGTCAAGGAAAATTATCTGTAAAAGCTGCGTGTGCCAATCAGTGCCATTTGATGGCACTAGTAATACAAATCAGAATGTTTCGGAGCATGAATAGATAAGAGCGTTCTGTCACGAAAAAAAATTGTGATTGGATGAACTTAAAATTGAAATTCTTAGAAATTAAGCGACTGTAGAAAGCACGATATTCTGTTTTATATATTCACTTAATTGGTCATTTTGAGTGTTGGTCAGGAAGAGAATTAAAATCCTTTTCATTTATAGCAGTTCCAAATATAAATTGCTTTTATTGAACACACACACACACACGTTATTTTAGCAATGTTCGACAGAGAGCTTAATAGGTTAAGTGTAAGTGGGGATAAAGTTTTCATTGTTCTACACAAATCACCGCTCTGCCCGTACTCCGATTCAAGACACGAGCAGCTCATAGTATCATTGCGAAGTGTATAGAGGGTCAATATACTTACGAGTCTCCGGTGCGTGGCTTACCGCCAATGGAAACAGCAATCCTCCGTGTTATCATAATCCAATGAACACTCATTCATAGCCATTTTCGTGCCTATGTTGTTAGTTTGAATTGGAGACACGTTTCTTTATAAGTTGGAGTACACTTAAATCCATCATTAAAGCTAAAAATAGTAAAAAATGCATACTTAAAATAAATTTCCAATAAATAAAATGCATTGCAGAGCAGGATTTGCCAACCTTTTTTAGGTCAATGTACCACTTTTTGCCACCAAGCTTTTCTAAGTACTCCCATTAAAGGAGGATGGTGGTACTACCTAATCAAAACCATAGGGAGGGGACTGTGGTGTTCAATCTTGAATTTTTAGCCTTATCTAAAAATTTATATTTATTCAAATGATATTTATCGACCTTTGTACTGAATCAAACTCTTGATTTTGCCTTGCAAGTTATTTGTAAATAATTTGAAATCTAACTGGAAGACAAATTGGATTGCATGCAAATCCGCAGTCGGAAAGGTTGCCGGTTATTCATCCTCAGCTAATATTACTTTTGAAAACATTATTATGAAGTTAATTACAATTTAGCTGCTTATTTATAACCGTCTTGCGTACAACCTAAAGGAGCTCCGCGTACCATCGGTGGTATGCGTACCACAAGTTTGGAATCGCTGCAATGTATAGAAACAGCATTTTTCATCATTAACGCAAACCTATAATTAAAACCAAAAAGTGTGAATTATATAGTGGTAAATATTAGGTTTCGGAGACAGCAATTTTTTGAACCTCTGATTGGTCGAAAGTTGATGACGTAGGAAATAACTAACCAATCTTGAACGACCACCTAAACAAATGTAACCTAACCCGCATGTAAAAGTCACCCTGACTAGCCCGAAGTGTGAAATGGGTGGATCACCGAAATCTGGTATTCCCGAAATCTAATACCGAAACTGAAAGTTTGGAAGTTTCATAATATTGGAGAAGAAATAATGAAAAAACTGGATTAAAACTTACACCTTTTTGTCGAATTTAGAAACATTTTTCTGTTGATACATTTTCTAGTGAACATTCCTTCGAAGTTATTTTAGGTTTGAATTTATAAATAAACAATGACTCTAATATCATGAAGTCTATGTCAGGATGGTGCTGGAGTTGGAGTCTCTCACATAACTCCGGGGTGCAGCCATGAAGGTTCTATCTTCCGGGCGAACTTTCTGCCGAAACTCGCGTGTCAGAATGATTTTTGCAAGCACTGTGAAGATTGGTTGGTTGTCGAATTGCATCTTATCCCCATTTATTTGACTAGCTCAGGACGGTCCTCACTCGGGTTACACACTATGAAGTTTGACTACAAAATAGGGTGATTGTTGTTGTGGAAGTAGTTACGTATGAAGAAGATGGTTTGTTTGCTGAGTAGCTGGTTAGTGTTGACTTATGTATCGGTGTTCGAATATTTGGGATAGTTTTTGGTTCTCCTAAGATACGACTCAAACAATGGTTACACTCGTTCTCATAACAACTGAGAAATGGAACAATGTCGGAATAGAATCGTTAAAACAGAATAGGTTGAGAATTAATGTGGAGCTTCTCTTTTTAGAATTATTCTAATGGTTAATTGTGAGAATTCTTTGCAAACTTTTGCGACTTTATTTTGTATATGACTTTATACCCTGTTCTATAGGGCATGTCATTCATAGGGCATGTCATTCATAGGGTGGAAGAAGGAAGTGACGGATCTGATGTAGATTAAATTAATCTAACTTTAAACTGAGCTTACAAAGGTTCCATATGGACGTAATAAATCGCGAATGTTTTATTTCATCTAAAATTTGATATTTTCACAGTGAATTTTGATTTTTCAATTACTTATTTTTGCTCTCTTCATGAAATTTGTTGGCACCCCGAGGTGGCACCTGCGGCACTGGTTTAATTTCTTAAGAATATAATCCACTTTAACGGTTCGCCAGATGTACAAAACACAACAGTTTAGGTTATAGCATGCATCGCGGGTAACTCTATTAAGTATGCCGGATAAACATCCCGCTTGTTCCAGCTGAAATTAATCACAACGTAGATCCACTGTAATTTCTTTTGAGAATTTTGTTCCCAAAACAGCTCCATTAACCTTTAATTCCTACTCATTATAAAAGTTACGTTAGCGATACCCGGGGTACTGGGGTATACCAGTACCTCTGGTAGGATTTAAGGGTTATCTATGAATAAATTTATTAATTCATGTTTAGTAACAAAAGTTGCAATTTGGACAATTTGTACTTAGTCTAAGTGTGTGACTCAGCATAGCGAGACTTTTGAAACTAACTGTACACTAGGAATTAGATTTACATTAGGAAAGTGAAAGGTGGCGTCGTGATTATTTCTTTATTGCTTACATTTGACAGCAGTCAGCAATGGAATATTAGATCGGGGGAATTCGATGGCTGGTCCGACGTTGATATCAGTATTTGGAACATACCGTGTACCATCGTCGGAACAACGGATAGATTCGCTCGCTATTTG
This sequence comes from Bathynomus jamesi, assembly GCA_023014485.1. Lineage (NCBI taxonomy): Eukaryota > Metazoa > Arthropoda > Malacostraca > Isopoda > Cirolanidae > Bathynomus > Bathynomus jamesi. The sequence continues at coordinate 371,029 of JAJOZX010001423.1, forward strand.
AGAAGATATACAAAAGTTAAAACTTAACAACTGGACGTATAATAATGAAAAGCTTTAATCGCGAGACAAAATGAAAGTTTTAAATGAGTTGTTCCGTTGGACGCATAATCACATCATTAATCTGAAATGAAAGAAAACTGATCAACAACTCATAACGAAAGTTAAAATTTACCAGCAATACGGACACAGATGTCGACAATCTAAAAAAAAATCCTACGTTCTTATCGTCAGGCAAGCGAACAAAATCTGGACTTAACCCATTGGTGATCATTGACAGAATTTCCTACCGACAAAATTGTTTGTCATTATTGCATCACTTTTTCTTGTATTCACGTGATCTTCGGTATGAGTCATTGATATGACGCAATCTAAAAACAATTTTGTTGGTAGGAAATTCTACCAATGGGCACTAATGGGTTAAGATATATCGTGAACGAGATATTTCAACGACAAAGGTTAAATCAAGTTAGGTTAGGTAAGGGTAAGTTAGGTTTAAATTAAGTTAAGTTTAGTGTACGTCAAGTTTGGGGTAAGTTATTAGATTGGTGGGGAAATGTCGGATCACCTGAAGATCAGGGCCCCCAGCCTTCGTTAGTTAGCCTTATAAGTCTACTAACGAAAATATCATGACTTAACCTAATCAATCGTTAGGTCAACTGTACGCCCTTGACGATTGGTTAGGTTAAGTCGTGATATTCTCGTTAGTTAGCCTTATAAGGCTAACTAAAGAAGGTTGGGGGCCCTGATCTTCAGGTGATCCGAAATGTCCCCTCGATAAACTGAGAAGAGGTTCCAAAGAACTTTCACTCCAGACCGGAAGCGAGAATCAATGTGGAAACGCGTTGGGAGAGGTTATTTTCCGTAAATGTCTATACTATTTTCCCGTATCCCCAGTCCGTTTTAACAAAAATCTGGTTGGGGAGGTATCTAACTTGGCCCTCAGATTGATCCCTACATTTTTTTTTTTATGAATAGGCATGGCGAAGATAAGAAACAAAGTTTAAACCTTTACCCCATAACTCGTTTAAATATAGTATAAAATTTAACCTAATAAACAACGTTAATATATAAGAAGGGTTTTTTTTGTAAGAAAGAGGGGTCAAGGGCGAATGTCCGCAAAAGTGCCCCCCACCCCAACCCCCAGAGAAGAAGAAGAGAGCCAAAATCAAGGTTCAGGATTTTCGAGATGTAGAATGTCCAAGCATCTCGAAAACCTTGGAACTTGATTTTGGTTCTCTTCTTCTTCTTCTTCTATGGAGGTGGGGAAACTTTAGAGGGCATTCGTCCTTGGCACTTCTTCCCGTAAAAAAAAAAAGTTATCGTATATTATCAACCAACTAATATTGTACCAACTTTTTATAGTGCTTTAAAAGCAAATTATTTTGGATATAAACAACATTAAATTGTAAGATATTCATTTTTGCTTGTAAATTACAGTCCCTTATAAGCGGAGTCGCTGTATACTCAAGAATAACCCAAGACCGATCCATTTGGATTTCACTGACTTACATCCGCTGTTGTGGAGTGAGTAGATCAAAGTTAAAGGATAGGTGAAAAGCCATGCAGGTTAGGTCACAATTCATACCCAGTTATATTATTAATGTTCTTGCGAGATACGGCGGTAATTTTGCTAAGTTTGCTTGCCAACTTCACAGGATACATCAGCATGATATAGCATTTGCTTTCGTGCCAGCCAGAAGTTCGTCTGCATGTGACGTCACATGCAGACAAGGCGGTAGTCTTTAAAGAATTAGCAAGGAATTCTTTTGTTTTTTTATAGGCTTGTTGAACCTCATTTGCAATATCTAAGTTCATATGACGGAGAGGAATCCGAATCACAGGTCGCTAAGTAACCTGGATGCAGAGGACGGTCTCCAATCCACCTACTCTCTCCAGACCCATTGTTACTTAACTTCGTTGATCAACGGGAAGTGATGTTACGACACTGACCACGACACAGCCCTGGCAAGGAAATGTTCTACCATCCCTGTAAGCATAAAGGACCGGATATGTCGATTCTTCATGCAGAATCAAAACGTGGGAGAATATTCCTGCTCTAAAGTGTTCTCATACCTCAACATGTGGGGGCGAAGAAATCACGTGTAGTGCCGTGGATGCGATGTCATCCGCCTGGATACAAACTATGGATGTCAGGAGCTTCTCCGCTGCTTCAGCATCTTCGAGCATCCTCAGAGCGAATTCTGTACCCACGAATCCGGGACTTATACACTGTAACATCAGATTTGTTGTTAAGATGATCAATAATGTCTCAAGGATCAGTGTTAGAACGATTGTCGGGAGAAGACTGAATTAAATAAGTAGTTTCAATGAAGTTGATTCTAATCTATAAAATTAAAAACTGACTTAACTGAATCTAATCGGATGTAACTTAACCTAATATATATATATATCTATATGTATATTCTGGTACTCACAGAGTGCGTGGGTTCGAACCCCACACCTGACACCAGTTTCTGTTACACTCTTCTTCGGGGTTTGTTCACGTGTAACAGAAAAGTACTCCCGACGAATTGACCTGAAGAAGTCGCTATGTCTTACCTCTTCAGGCACTCGTATTAGAGTACGCTGACAATTGAAGGGATCGATAGGGACAAGAAAATGTTTGGCAAAGTTTTTTGTTTAATTTACTCGAATCAGAGTGCCTTAATATTTGAAATAAATTTAATTGAATGTCTAGTCGTTCTTGGTTCGACTTTAAATCAAAGTTACTTATTTTACTGTTAGATTTTGTCCCAAGACGTCTTAAAGCAATCTGCTCTCTCTCGCGGGGCTTAAACTGAAGTTGCTTAATCTAATGTTGTCTGTTTGCTTCTCCTGAAGGGAATAATAACGGATTGGCTCTTTCCCCCAATCCGGAGATTCTGCATTGAACTGACACGTGCAGAAATCTGCCGAAATCTGAATTAATTTCTCTATACGGATTGGGCCTTTCTATTCCCCGATCCGGAGATCCGCGAGTAACCGCCGCGTGCAGGAATCTGCTGAAATCTGAATTTTTGGGCGTGAACGCCTCCTTATATATTAGGAAATCCGGAACCTGCTCTGTGTCATTCGCACGAGGTGCCCACGTTATACCTCAGCTCGCGTGACTTCTGTTTAGAAGGAAGGATTCACCAACGCGAGGTGCTTCCATCACTTAGCGTGTGATTTCCATTTGAAAGGAAATATCAAATGCATGATATATAGTCACAAGAATTACTAAATGCAGGATGTATGGTCATGAAAATATTCGCAACCCTTAATTTTGCCCGGCGCATCCGGGAGAGCCAATCCTTTTTCTGCTAATAAATGCATCTAAGCTCACGAAATACGTCAATTACGTAAAATTAAGTAATTTCTTATCTGCATAGGGAGCGGCCATGAAATGGCTTCGAGATTTTTATAGCTTTTGGCTTTGTCTGTTTTTAAATGAAATAAAGTAAATGGAAAATGAAGGAGGAGAATATAACATATATATATTGTATAAAATGTATATATATCATATAAAGGTAACATCCCTATTCCATATCTCCCAAAGTGGTAAGAGGAATAGGGGCCCGAGGCTTGGCCACCTTATTCTGAGTCAGTTAAAGGTGGGTGGCAGGCCCGACGCTTCGTCGTGGCGTAAGATAGAGAAAAGACAACCTTTTTAGGGCGACGTACCATTTTTTTGCCAATATGTTTTTCTAAGTACCACCGCTGAGTAAGGAATGTGGTACATCCTAACCAAAACCGTAGAGAGGGGACCAGTAGCGCAGCCAATGGGGGGGGGGGGGGGGGGGGGGGCCAAGGGCAAGATGGGCTTCTGGATCCGCCCTTGACACATATACCTGTGTGTGTGTGTGTAGATCAGTGCTGTTGGTAACGATCGCTAGCTAGGGTCCCCCCCCCTTTACAAAATCCTGGTTGCACTCCTGAGGGGACTATTAATCCTTATTGTATATCCTGGATAAATATTTACCAAGGTTATGAAACTGAGGTTGATATTTCCCAAGTGAAAACATTTTCATGACAGTAATTATCATTTAGGAAGCTGCGTATTAATAACCCTCTTGCGTACAACCGAAAAGAGCTTCGCAGGTTGGAAGTCACTAACCTAAACCTTAAAAATCAGCCGAAAATTTTAGGTAAACAAGTTAAATATTATCAAGTGAAAATCTAAACATAATGTAACTATGTCAAAATTACGATTAACCACAGTTAAAAATTAGATAACAGTGTAGATTATATAATTACATGAAGCCAGCCAAAATTGAGAAGTTTGGCAGAAAATTTCAAGACCTGGTACGTGATTTGGAACCTTCTTTAGAATCTTGCGTCGCTTCTGCCAAATTAGTCATACTGAATCAGCCGGTTAGCATCTCCTAATCACTATCACAAATTTCTCCGACAGTTCACAATATGTTGGGAGGGTGAGGGGGAGGCTAAATTAAAAAGTCGCGATTTGATTAAAAATGTACTAAAAATTCTACACTGTGTCCCCATGGTAGTTTCCCTTAAACTGAACATTAAGAAGAATATCAACATACCGACACTCTGATATGAGATTTGGCATGTCGAAGTTCCTGTCTCAGACCTTCCGAAATCGCTCTCACAGCATGTTTAGCGCCATCATAGAAATGAATGGTACCCGTTGAGGTCGGGGTCACTCGATGACCTGAGGTGCTTGGTTGGAACAGTTATTATACGCAAGTGCATGCTGACTTAATGTTAATTTAATATTAACTTATCCTAACGTCATGCAGTTATTTCATTATAAACTTTTCATTGAAAAACCTGAGGAACTTTCGACACATTTGGTTATAAATGGGGTTATCATCGTCAAACCCTATACGAGTTTAAGAGTTTTTTTTTAGTACGCGCTTACTCAGGTAACGTTCCTAGCTCAGCGGGTAACACCATTTCCCTACGAGCGAAGTGAAGACACTGAGGCCCGGAGTTCGACTCCCGATAATGCTAGTTATATAATATAATAATAATAATACTACAGGAGTTAGCGTATTAGGCCACATTAGCGCTGCTGCCAGTCTCTAATCCTTCTCACTGATCAGTATTACCTATGCTTCTATTTATGAAGACTTATTAGGTTAAATTTTATACTTCAAACCAGGAGTTATATAGAGTTATAAGTTCAAATTCAGGTTATTAATTTTGGAAATTTCTCACTGTGACCAATCTTGTTGTATGTTGGCAAACTGTAATTAAAGGTTGGCTGAAAGTTGCAAAGGGTATGAGAGTTTAATATTACTTAATTTACGCTAGAAAAGACATAGAAGCCTTATTTTTACTGATTCATAAGATATTCAAGACATAATTAATGAACCTTTAATTGTTTTTAGAACGTCATCAAAACCTCCTTATATCTAGTCAGACCACGCTTGTACAAAATTTCATACGCTTTTGTGAAATCGAGGAAAAAACCAATGAGACCATGAATCTACAAAATTACCACACCATTTCGTTTGACAAATATTTTCGTAAATATTAGCAATATACCATTATTTAAACTAACCACTTCTTACGCAGCTGCATTTCAATTTAGATCTTTTACTGAAGGCACAGTCTTTATATTTTCTGAAAGCTTTAATGAAAATTTTAGTTTCATAAATGATCACTTCACTAAGGGAAGGCAAAATGATTTTGAACGAAGTAAACACACAATAAAAGAACAAGCACTAAGTGCCAACCCCTAAGTTATTCACTCTGTTGGGTTATGTGCAAACAAGCCTCTTCAGACACTCACTTATTTCCAGGCGAAAAGCCCTTTCTTTCCCCATGGTGTTGAATCCACTGATTAAGCCATGTGCCCATATTTTAGTTTAAGAATTTGAGGTGACGTGTGTGTATATATATATATATATATATATATATATATATATATAGTCTAAAGTCACTAAAGGGAAAAATCACTAAAAGAAAGATGAATGGCAACACGAAGGGATAAACAGAGCAACGCGGGCTGTTCGTTTGGTTTTGGCTGGACTAGAGCATGGTTATTCATATCTCACTAAATCGTTGGTGCTAAGTTTAATTTGGGGATGTTTCTAAGGTGACAAATGGGGTAGAAAGTTGTCAGTAAATAATAATAGTTAGGGGTAATGTCTATAGCTATAATTAGTAAAGTTAGAGAGTTTAGGTAGACTGCTTTGTGGGACGCAGGAAATCTATGGTAGCCCTAAAGAATATCTAATTCAACGCACCGGTGCCTTTGTTTGTTGTTTAGAAACCTAGTAACTTAGCGGGGTCACTAGCCCCAAGCTATTACAGAATTCTATACTGAAATTTACGCCGTTCGCGGAATTCAATCCCGGAACTGTTGGATTGCGGGTAGGACGCTCTACCACTGAACCAATTCAAAACGGAGCACACCTGTTAATGTTTAAGATGTGACCATCATCTATTTCTCTCTCTCGCATGGAAGCAACAGCTAACTTGATACAAAGACACAAAGCAATCACATTCACATCCATCATTGTTCGCCACTCTTGCAGACAACCATCTGTAACGGCCAGGAGAAAATGTTACAGTTATTATATGTTTGTTATAGGAGATCATCTAATTATCAATTTCTGGTTAGTTTATCTAAAGAATTATCACGGAATCTAACTGTGTATAACAGACTTCAATCAACAGTTTCTGTATAAGGTCATACATAAACTGGGTCTTAATATCTTTTGCCTATATGTATACTACTCAATTTGGCTAAAACCTTGAAAGAAAAAAAATAACCACCATTTATTACAGAAATTTATACCTAGGAGACTTTTATTAAAAGACATTCCAGCGTTGTTAACACAGATGTCAACACCTCCATAGTTCTCCTTTATGGTGTTGAACAAGGCATAAATCTCTTCGTCTTTAGTCAAGTCGCACTTCACCGCCAGTAAGGAACCCCTCTCGCCTCTCAGTTCATTCGCGATGTCCTGCAAGTGATAGTGTGGATTTTCTGATTGTTATTTTATTTATTTGTCGGGTTCAAAATCCCAGCTGAGCCGTGAACGGCCAAATTCTAAAGGGCCAGTTCTACCTAAAGCCCAAGTTAAGCTAAATTAAAACTTACGGATTTGAGATCCTATTAGGTCCTATCTCAGGGTTGCTGACTCGATGCGGGCCTACCTTAGCCTTAGTTACATGAATTTAATATAAACAAAAGGGGTACTATTTATGGTCTTCTTTCTCAACCTTGCAACAACAACGCAACCTGACTATTGCACGATGCAACAATCTTGTATCTAAACAACCAAACTGAATTGCAAGAGAGCTCTCTATAAGACCACACCCTGTAAGTACGCATCCCACAAACGAGTAGAAAGGACGCGCAGCGCCCCAAAATGATGCCACAGGTGCCCAAACAATGATGCCACAAGAGCCCAAAAATGCTAGCTCTAAATTAAGTGAATTTTTCACTAACCTTACAATTATGAGATGGATATATATACACTAGGGTGGAGCGAAAAATACTTTTTTTCTAGTATGAAGTTCTAATAGTGATTAAAAGTTGCATTTAGTGGACGAAATATGCCTGCCAAAATATGAGTTCATTTGTTTAAAATTTTCAGCTGCCACCAGGGGGCTAAAGTTAACACAATTTTGTGTAAAAAGGAAAAAAATGCTTCTATTTTAGGTTTGTCAAACTATTATAAAATTTTATCTTAGAATTATCTAATAGTTTGATTAAGATTCTTAAATGATAGAATTCGTTTTGTAAAAATGCCTTTTCATATGCTTAATATCTTCAGCTGCCACAAGAGAGCTGAAGTTAACACAATTTAGAGTAACTGAGTCATGTTGAGACTACACTGAATGTTGTGGGGGAGGGTTTGGGGAGGGTTGTGGGGGAGGGTTTTGGTGTGAAGGAATTTCTTTCTGTGAGTCATTAGAACAGTGTGTTAACACTTGTCTTCTTAGGTAGTAGGCCTAGTCGCTCAGTTGATCGGAGAGTTTTTTAATATGATCGGAATATTATAAAACTTTATTTTAAAGTGATTTATATAGAGATAATATTGATTTTATTATAAAATGCTTGTTATAATGTATTATATAATTTTAGTTTATTTTTATATAATATATTATATATTTATATAATATATTATATATACTTATAAAATATATTATATATATTAATTATATAATGTTTTGATGTTACAGGATATTTTGTGATTGTGAATTTTTCTTAAAAATATTATGGCATCAAATACTAAATATAAACATTTCACTAGAGAACATATGAAGTGTGCCATATTTGAAGTACCTTGTGAGATGAGTGATATGCAACTACCAACTTATAACTGCATTATGAAAGATTACCTGTTCACAAAACATTTAGTGAAGGAGCAGATGAATAACAAGGAGCCTTCATTTTCTGAAATAGCAGAGGCAGTTTCCAAAAAGGTAGAAAATATTTGGAAGAAGGCCTCTTTGCCAATAGTTTCACATACACGCGTTTTACAGATGATGCGAGTGTACCATGATAAATACAGGTCCTTATTAAAGCCATACAAGTCACGCAAGGATCAGCCTAAGTACAAAAATCAGCTTGAAGAATTTGAAAACTCTTCAAAATGCACTTTGTTTGACATCTGCACCTGCAAATGTAAGGAGTTTAGGAGATGCTCATGTGAAAAGAGTAAGAAAGTCCCTCCAAAAGAGCAGGATTTTTTAAATGACCAACGAACACGCAGAATAATGGTGATAGGAAGCATTGACATAGCACACACAAGACGATTACAAGCAAGAGAACATCGAAAGGAAATGGAAAAAGCACGTCTGGAATCCTCACAAACAACTAGTGCTGCTATAACCAATACGTCCAACTTACAAATCGAAACAGAGACAAGTGAACTTCAACAACTAGAAGAGATATCTGAAGATAATGAGGAAGATACAACCTCGACTCAATATGTAATATCAGAACAACAGATGCGTGAGCCACTGCCTTCATTAGCAATTACTTGTGATAGATTTAAAATGTCGGACAGAGCTGGGGCTGCTATTGCTTCTGCAGTATTGGCAGATCTTAAAATTGTTACTCCCGAAGACAAAGGGAATATTATAGACAGAAGTAAGCTAAGACGTGAAAGACAAAAACAGAGAAAGGAACTACAACAGATAGGAGAGCCAAAAACCATGCGGGGATTATACTTTGATGGCAGAAAGGATAAAACAATGATTCAAGTCCAGGAGAGTGATGGCTCTAACCACCAAAGAACCAAACGCGAAGAGCATATCAGCATAATATCTGAACCACACTCTCTGTACTTTGCACATGTGACACCTTCCAGTGGCAAAGCTAAATACATTTGCACAGCGCTAGTGAATTGCTTGAAAGAAAGGAATGTTGATATAGGGAACATCGTTGCAGTTGGCTGTGATTCGACAGTGGTTAACACTGGTAGTATTGGAGGCACAATAAGATTACTGGAAGAAGCCTTTAATAAGCCATTGCAGTGGCTGATATGCCTTTTACACCTTAATGAACTTCCATTGCGCCATCTGTTTCATCACTTGGATGGTACCACTACTGGACCAAGAGCATTTTCAGGAGAAATTGGCCGAGCACTTTCAGACTGTGAAAAGCTTCCCATAGTTAACTTCAAACCCATTGAAATTCAAGAGGACATGTGTGAAGTTGATGTAGATGACATAAGTACTGACCAGAAATACCTTCTTGAAATTCACAAGGCTATATCAAGTGGAACATTCTCAAAGAGTCTTAGTCATAAGAGTCCAGGCAATATATCACATTCAAGGTGGCTCACCACAGCAAACAGGACTCTGCGGTTATATGCAAGCACAGAGAATCCTTCAGGCAATTTACAAGAATTAGCTACTTTCATTGTTAGGGTATACGCACCAATGTGGTTTCAGATAAAGCGTAAACCATTATGCCAATATGGTGCTAAACATATGTGGCATATGATTGCAAGAAGCCGGTATCTCCGTGAAGAGCTTAGGAGAGTACATGACTCAGTCATTCAGCGAAATGCATATTACGCAAATCAAGAAAACATTCTCATTGCAATGATAGCTGATGAAAGGGAGCATGTGCGTCAGTTGGGATTTAGGCGTATCATAAAAGCAAGGGCATGCATTCAAGAAACAGATGTTATCAGGTATTTTAAGGTGCCAGAAATAAATTTTTATGCCAAAGACTATACAGATCTCATTATGTGGCAAGATTTTCAGATAGCAGAACCACCGATAACCAAAGGAGTTTCTCTTGATGATATTGAATCATGCATCAAACATGGTACTACTCTTCATTCAGAATTATTTCAGTTTCCATGTCATACACAAGCCGTAGAGAGATGCGTCAAGCTCGTTACAGACGCTGCTGGATCAGTCTGCGGACCTACAAACAGAGACGGTTGGATTCGTGCTACATTAGAATCAAGGAAAAAACAGCCAAAATTTGACACAAAAGCAAATTACTAAATAGTCTTCAGCAAGAACCCTTTCTAGAGGGAGGTTGGTTGGGGAAAGGGTGGTAACTCCGCTAAGGCACGAAATAACGTTTCTTAACTGTCTCAAGCCAGTATAAAGGAGGAGAGACATCCTAATTTATTACTGTTCCCTTTTTCAAGTAAATACAGAATCATACTTAATTGTCATTTTTAAGTTAACTTCAGCCCTCTTGTGGCAGCTGAAGATATTAAGCATATGAAAAGGCATTTTTACAAAACGAATTCTTATCATTTAAGAATCTTAATCAAACTATTAGATAATTCTAAGATAAAATTTTATAATAGTTTGATAAACCTAAAATAGAAGCATTTTTTTCCTTTTTACCCAAAATTGTGTTAATTTAGCCCCCTGGTGGCAGCTGAAAATATTAAACAAATGAACTCATATTTTGGCAGGTATATATCGTCCACTAAATGCAACTTTTAATCACTATTAGAACTTCATACTAGAAAAAAGTATTTTTCGCTCCACCCTACACCCTAATATATACAAGCAATGCTGCATCAATCAGCTTAGTCATCATATCGCCTTGGGACAACAATGGTTCTTCCTCTTCTAGATTTTCTAACACTCCCCACCGAAGAGGCATTGTTGTCATTACCTTCTGCAAGGTTAGCCAAGCCTTCTCCATGAGGCTGTAACTCAAATGTTTCATCTTGACTATCTGTGTTTTTGCTGATTTCTAAAGCATAGAGTTTTTGTATAGGTCTCTTAACTTTCCTGCTGAAGTCTTTACAGTGCGACCTAACTAAATTGTCTTTGCCAACAAACAACTCTTCAATTATGCCAAGCTTCCAGCATTGCCATGGTCTTTCATCCCCAATCATTACCACTTCTCCCACCTTGATACAATTTGCATTGGAGCCCTTTACCTTGCCTGATGGGTAATAATTGAGTTCTGCAAGTATTCCATCTGCCACCTCTTCCATAACTGATCTTGTAGCTCTTCAAGGTACCTAAACCGTCTGGTTAACTCCTTGAGTGCTCTGGATAGGCTGTAAGTCTTCTGGCACACTGGGGCTTGATGTTAATCGTTTACCACAAAGAAAATGATTTGGTGTCAATGGTTCTGCATCCTGCATACTGTTATAAACAAAAGTGATAGGCCTACTGCTCACCATTGCTTCTACTTCACATAAAACAGTGCAGAATTCTTCTTTGCTCAAATGAGCGTTAGCTAAAAGTTCTTTAATGGACACTTTACACTTCTCACTAGCCTTTCCCAAAATCCTCCTCACCATGGTGCTCTCTCAACAATAAACTCCCACTGTACCCCTTGGTGTGAAAAGTAGGATTGGAATCCCTCCTCTTTTAGCAAGGACCAAACTTCTTGGAGTTCCTTTGCATCCCTTTTGAAGGTTTTTGCATTATCCGATAAGATTTTATTTGGGAAACCCCTTCTGTTCACAAACCTTTTAAAGGCTAAAAGAAATACATCACTACTTAAGTTGCTTACCAACTCCAAATGGATTGCTCTGGTGGTAGCACATGTGAAAAGACATCTATAACCTTTATTAGACTCCCCTTGCTCATACACATAGACTGGACCTGCGAAGTCTACTTCCACTACATCAAATGGGGCAGTATAAACACACCGTTCTCTTGGAAGTGGAGCCACCTTTTCATAATAAGGCTTTGCACTCCAACGCTTGCAAACCACACATTTATGCAAGACCTTTTTTACTACTTGTCTAATTTTGGGAATCCAAAATTGTTGTCTGATCTCTATTATCACTTCTCTAACTCCAGCATGTAACACTTATGATGAGTATCCAGATCAAAAGGTCCACAAAGTGCCACCCAGAAGGTAGCAAAATTGGATGTCTTTTCTCCTCTGGAAGCCAGAAAACTGTAGTCTACCTCTACTCTCAATAAATCCTGATCCAAAAACACATCCAAACCCTTGAGAGCAGAATGTGTTGGTAGAACCTGTAATGGACGGCTGGTGAGCAATTCCCTCTCTTCACCAAATTTTTCCTTCTGCACATATACCACCCAGTATTTCCTGCTTGCTGAATCTCCTTACTGTTCAGAATTCCTTCCCTTCTTGTTTCTCCCTTAATGTTGTTGGTAAATCTATATACCCATGCTGTCACTCTTAACAACCTTTTCAGACTGCTAATGTCCTCAAGCCTCAATATGGGGTCCGCTGCATAACTTGACAACTGTTCACAGTGCATTTTCTCACCTCACTCACCCATGCTTCTTCAGCCTGGCATTCTCCTACAATAGGCTGATTAGAAGGCCAGTTTTCACTTCCAAGTTTTAGCCACTCTGGCCCATTCCACCACAAACTTGAGTGTGCAAGATCTTTCACTGAAATTCCTCGTGTTGGTAAATCAGCGGGGTTTTGGGTGCCTGGACAATGCTTCCATTGCTTGGGATCTGTGTGCGCTTGAATTTCCTCCACCCTATTGGCAACAAATGGTTTCCATTTCCTTGCCTGGCTTCTTAACCAGTGCCAAACTATAGTGGAGTCTGTCCAATAATAGCTTGGAATTTCATAGGCGAAAGACTTTGCACTGTAACTGCAAGCCGACTAGCAATAACTGCACCATCAATTCCAACCTTGAAACAGAAAGCCTTTTCAAAGGTGCTACTCTGCTCTTTGCAGCAACCAACCTGCAACTTACTTCCTCTTGAAATGTGCCTCTTATATAAATACAAGTTGCATAGGCTTCCTCACTTGCATCACAAAAGATGTGCAGCTCCAAATTGCCTGGACTATTGTTCAACTCTCCAAAGTACCATTTTTGGATTTCAATGTCTCCAAGATGTGCCAATTCTTTGAACCAATATTTCCACCTTACCACCATATGATCAGGTAACTCTTTGTCCCAGCCAAGTCCAATTTCCCAGAGGCTCTGAAACCAAATTTTTTACTTTATCACAAATGGAGCCAGGAATCCAAGAGGATCAAAGACCTTTGAAGCCAAACTAAGAGCTGTACGTTTTGTCCACCTTGTCTCATTCTCAGCCAGCTCTACTAAAGATTTCCCATTGAAGGTAAACAAATCATCTCCTTGCTGCCAAACAATGCCTAGCACCTTTTGCGTCTATTGCCCACAACTCCTTAATACCAGAATCCTCAATACTTTCTGCTGCATCAGTACTACACAGGACTGACTCATAAACTCTTGTAATTGAGAATGATTGGTCTGCCATTTTCTAAGCTCCATGCCAGCCTCCCTCATTATAGCTCTAGCCTCCATGAATATCTGTTTAGCCATTTCTGTATTATCCACGGAACACAGCAAATCATCAACATAAAATTTTTTCCTTATGTGTTCAATAGTTTAGGATAGACTTCAGAATATTTCTTAAAATGGTACTGCATAGTAGCTGCCAACAGAAATGGACTAGAGCTGAGGCCAAACAACACTGACTTCATTCTATATGCTTGAACCTTAGGTTCATTTTCCAACAAGTCTTTCGTATCCACCCACAGATACCTTACTGCATCTCTGTCCTCTGGTTTTAACTTTATCCGCAAAAAGGCTTGCTTCACATCTGCAGTCAATGCTACTCTACCAAACCTGAATCTCAGTAACAAGGAAAATAAATCTGCATTTAAATTTGGCCCAGCATCCAAACAGTCATTCAAGGACACACCACCTTTGTCCTTGGCTGAGCCATCAAAAACTACCCTCAGTTTGGTGGTAGTTTTGTCTCGCCGTACCACTGCATGGTGTGGCAGATAATGTGCCTCCTGGCTCACCAGCTCACCTTGCACCCTTTCAGCATAGCCCTCCCTTACATAGCTTAGGATGGCCTCATTGTATTCAATTAACAACTCATTTTTTTTTAGCCTGTACAATGAAGTCTCCAACCTCCGATTAGCTAGCTGAAGGTTTGAACCGGGTTTGCAAGAATCCTTCCAGGAGGCCAACTTCATAGCAACCATCTCTAAACCCAATCCCTTTTCAAATTGCTCTAAAACATCATTGTTCACTGTACTTGCCTGTTTGTCCTTTATGCCAATGGATTCAAGTTCCCAAAACGCTTTCAAATGCCTTTCCAACCATGGCTGTTCTCCTGAATCTTAACAAAAAGAGCCTTAACTTCCATTTCATTGCAATAGCTACCATGTAGCATCCAGCCTAGCTTACTTTCAATAGCTACCGGGCCTCGAGATGTACGGACAATATTACCAGTGATGAAGTCCCAATAATAGTCAGCTCCAATCAAAAGACTAATATCTTCTGTTCCTCAAACTTATTATTGCCCAAATTAATTCCTTTAACTTGCAATTCTTGGACACATGCCATATCTAAACAAGTAGTGACTGGAGTACAAAGTTCCTCAATCTCTACAGCTTGGACCTTGATAGTGGGACTTTGCGGTAACAACCCTTAACCAGAACTTCTACCTTCTTAAATTTGGTTCGGTTTGAACGGAACCCCCAAACCCAGAAATTCTAAATTTTCCCTCTTAAGTTCTTTAAACTTCAATTTTCTGGAAATTCTGGTCTTAATAAACTACACTGGCTACCACTATCAAAACAACACTCTTACAGTAGCTTCTCCTCATTCCCAATTAATAAGGCTGCAGTTGTTTGCAATAATCCCCCTTTACTTTTACTCCCTTGCATAGCAGTGCATGTGCCACTGATGTCTCTACTTCTGGGGTAGGTACTAAGAGTGTTTTCACACAATAATGGCTGATGCCAACCATGACATTTTTTGCACAAAATTTTAAACTTACAAAACCTTGCTCTATGACCTTTCAAAAAACATTTAAAACATGCTGTGGACTTAGTTACCCTGTCCTTTCTCTCCTCAAAGGTAAGCCTCAGCCACCTCACATTTAGATATGACTTGTGGTTACCTTTCGCAAAATATGCATTCCTTGATTCCCTTTAATTTATTCTCAGAGGAGCATGTAGAGCTGACACTGTACCTGGGCTATTCCTTTTTGTGGAAACTTGGTGCTGTGCCTGCCTTTGTCCCCTTGTTTACCATCCCACAGTGCAAACTCAACTCCCTCTCGTCTTGCTAATTATGTGCCTAAAAGACTTAACATCTGCTGAAGGGGGATGTACACTAGGGTTATGACTTTTTAATTTTTTGTCATAAATATTGTTTCCTGTATCATCAATCGATGAACTTTTGCTTGAAAACAATAAAAAAGTGCCTAATTCCTCAGAATTAAAAAAAAATGTCACCCCGAAAGCAAATATAGTAAAGGGTGTCAGGAAATGATTGCCCCCCCCCCCTGTACAGAAGAAACTGAAAGGAATAGAAAAAAACAGACAAAACCACGCGAAAGAGCGTTTAATTTTGAATAAAAAACACTTGTTTTAATATCGGGTGTTGCCCCCATTTGCAGCTCTGACAGCCATTAATCGACGGGGGTATGATCCCAGAAGTGTCTCAAAGTTTCTCTGAATCGTTCAAAATAGATGATGCCATGGTTTCTGTCGGGAAAAAAATGGTAAGAATTAAAATCACAGGAATAGAATATAATGGTTTTTATTCAGATTTTAACGCTCTTTCAAGTGGTCTCGCCGGTTTTTATCTCTCTTCTAGTTTTTGCTCTACAGGGGGGGCAATCATTTCCTGACACCTTTTACTATATTTGCTTTCGGGGTGACATTTTTTTTTAATTCTGAGGAATTAGGCACTTTTTTATTGTTTTCAAGCAAAAGTTCATCGATTGATGATACAGGAAGCAATATTTATGACAAAAAATTAAAAAGTCATAACCCTAATGTACACATGTTCTGCAGAGTGTCCCCTACTTAATTCAAGCAAAATTGAGCTAGGCAATTTAGACTCCAGTGTAGGAACCAACATTATACCACACTTTTCCATTCCTACACCCAAGTTGTCCAAGGACCTAGTTCTAATTTCAAATTCATCATATAACTGCCGTAACTCCTTGACACTATTAGGATTATTAACAGGAGGTATAGCTAAAAGTGCACGGAGGTGGCTTTTAATTAAGATCTCTGGCTTCCCAACCCTTTTCTTTAATATATCCCAAGCCACATTATAATTAGCCTCTGTTAATGCTAATCCTGCTATAGTCTTTGCTGCCTCCCCTTCCAAGAGGGACCGCAAATAATTAAACTTCTCCACGGCACTTAACACTTGACTAGAATGAACTGCTGATTGAAAACTGTCTGCCCATCCTTGCCATTCCTGAATACTCCCAGAAAATGTTTTGAGTGCAAGCCTCGGTAATTGAACTACAGATCTGTTAACCTTAACTTCACAAACATCATTTGTTGAGTGTTGTGTTTCATTATCAGACCTGGTCTCTAACTGTACTGAGCTACTAAACTCTTTTGCTCGGAGGCCTACGTTAATTATATCATCAATAATCTCTTCAAAGTAAATTATGTTATTTTCTATTTCATCCTCTTCTATAAGAGCCTCAATTTTAACATTTACCTCACTTAGAGCAACCTTTTTAGTTTCTAATATGGAAAGCTGCGCAGTCACTAAGCGTAAATCCTCTTGCTCTATGGCAGAATTAGACCTTCGTAGGCGCTTCTCCTTTTTATAAATTTGTTCAATTCAGATGCACTCATCTTCAATGCAAACAACAATTGGGCTCAATGCCAAATAAGCTGAATTGGCAGAAATACTTAACCGAACTGATCAACGTAAATTTTACTTTTAAATAAACTGAATTGCTAGGTGGGGTACTAACCAACACCAGTATGGAATACCAATTTTTCCACCCAAGTAACTGGCGCACTGGTCTGCAACCTTCGCCTACGAATAATAAACCAAATTAACCAAACTGGTAAATGTAGGCCAAAAACAACGACAGACAAGTGGCCAAGTTTCGCAATTGGGCAACCAAACTTTCTACCCTAGGACCTTAATTCAATAATAACCCAAAATTAACCAAACCGGTAAAATGTAGGCCAAAACAACGACAGACGACTGGCCAAGTTTCGCAATTGGGCAACCAAACTTTCTACCCTGGGACCTTAATTCAATAATAACCCAAAATTAACCAACCGGTAAAATGTAGGCCAAAACAACGACAGACGACTGGCCAAGTTTTGCAATTGGGCGACCAAACTTTTTACCCTGGGACCTTAATTCAATAATAACCCAAAATTAACCAAACCGGTAAAATGTAGGCCAAAACAACGACAGACGACTGGCCAAGTTTCGCAATTGGGCGACCAAACTTTTTACCCTGGGACCTTAATTCAATAATAACCCAAAATTAACCAAACCGGTAAAATGTAGGCCAAAACAACGACAGACGACTGGCCAAGTTTCGCAATTGGGCGACCAAACTTTTTACCCTGGGACCTTAATTCAATAATAACCCAAAATTAACCAAACCGGTAAAATGTAGGCCAAAACAACGACAGACGACTGGCCAAGTTTCGCAATTGGGCGACCAAACTTTTTACCCTGGGACCTTAATTCAATAATACTCAACCCGTCTAGGCCTAACTTGGGCTACAATTTGCACAATCAGAACTTTGCCGAAAAATAGTCACTGACTCAGTCTTGGGGTAGAATCCGGTTCTGAAGGACCATGTTATTTTATTTATTTGTCGGGTTCAAAATCCCAGCTGAGCCGTGAACGGCCAAATTCTAAAGGGCCAGTTCTACCTAAAGCCCAAGTTAAGCTAAATTAAAACTTACGGATTTGAGATCCTATTAGGTCCTACCTCAGGGTTGCTGACTCGATGCGGGCCTACCTTAGACCTTAGTTACATGAATTTTAATGTAAACAAAAAGGGTACTATTTATGGTCTTCTTTCTCAACCTTGCAACAACAACGCAACCTGGACTATTGCACGGTGCAACAATCTTGTATCTAAACAACCAAACTGAATTGCAAGAGAGCTCTCTACAAGACCACTCCCTGTACGTACGACATCCCACAAACGAGTAGAAAAAACGCGCAGCGCCCCAAAATGATGCTACCAGCGTCCCAAACACTGATGCCACAAGAGCCCAAAAATGCTAGCTCTTATTAAGTGAATTTTTCACTAACCTTACAATTATGAGATGGATATATTACACCTTAACTTAATATATACAAGCAATGCTGCATCAATCAGCTTAGTCATCATATCGCCTTGGGACAACAATGGTTCTTCCTCTTCTAGATTTTCTAACACTGATGTTCATTCAAGGTCATATGACCTTTATGCTCTAGGCTGTACTTAGGAGATTTAAATATTAAATCTGACATTATCTTCTAGATGTCAGATGTAACACGTGTTTGTAAAGAAATATATAAATAAGAATTCATATTTGAAAGATAACAAACAGTGGTGTACCGATTAATCTGCACCGGCATAATCGTCCATTTTTGGGGTATCGGCATCGGCCAAATTTAGCCGATTCTCTCACCGATTCTTTGAAATTTTCAAATTTTCATTACAGGACAAAATCTATATTTATAGAAAAGTGAACAGACAAAAAAAAACCCACTATTTATGATAATTAATACTTATTTCAAAATATAACTGGTAAAAGTTGAAAATAAAATGCAAAAAATTGTTCCGAAACTTCGTAGAAAAAAATGGAAATTTTAATAAAAGAATATTGGATATTGGATAAAATGTAAGTAGGACTCAAAATGAAAAATAAATAGGGTGTTCCATAAGTCTGGTCTCATAGGAAAATTTATTTTAAATTAAATTTACAAAAGTAATACATTAGAACTAAAACAAATTTTCAAATTGATGTCTTGTTATGGAAGTGAGTTACACCCATGACGAAAAGGCCTCCGCCTTTTCCTCAGGAGTGTAACTCACTTCCATATTAGCCATTGCATGTTATTCTACTTGCAACCAAAAAAAAAGTTCCAAAACAACACATCAATTTGAACATTTGTTTTAGTTCTAATGTATTACTTTTGTAAATTTAATTTAAAATAAATTTTCCTGTGAGACCGAACTTCCGAACTTATGGGACACCCTGTGTATATATATATATGACCTCCTCGATGCGGTTTCGTGCGTCGGTCTCTCTTCACACGAAGGTCAAGCTGGTGACCCCGCCTTTAGGCCTGGCTTGGTGGAGGAGCGAGTTGCTCTCTTGCGCTCTCCACCGCACATAGCCAGGTACACCCGGCTCATCTGGTACCGTCTTGAGCCAGGCATCTATTCTTCTTTTGAAGACTTCAACTTTGACCCCTGTAACGTTTCTGAGGTCCTTAGGAAGCTGGTTAAAAAGTCTTGGCCCCCTGACAACCAAGCTATTTTCCTTCAGTGTTGAGGAGGTCGCTTGTCGGGCCTTTAGTTTGAGAACACTACATGTTCTGCCTTTCCTATTGTCCAGCGTTGTTTGGATGGTAATTGGGTTTAGTTTGAGGTTTGGTACCAGTTTCTCGATAATTTTCCATATGTAGATTATGGTATACCTCTCTTCTTCTTTCCAGTGAGTACAGATTTAGTTTACGTAGTCTTTCCCAGTAGTTGAGTTCTTTGCAGCCATCAAAGCGGGTGTACACGGCGCTATTTCTCGTGCTATTCATGGAATGGTATATCGTATGAAACTCGTACAGGAGCGTAATTATAGACGTAGCATGCGAGAATGCACACACACGGTTCGATTTTTAGTCAAAAAGATGGACTCGGAGAGAGAGGCTTGTGGAGTTATTTGTGGGATGATAGCATATGATTTAATAACGAAAATGAAAAAGAAGAAAAGGCGACCCTGGGTGCGTCAGTGGGTACAAAGACGTCAAGCTTTGGGTGTTTCTAACACATTGATAAATGAATTGCGTACGGAAGATCCTAAATCATTTACCAATTTCTTTCGGCTGTCTGAAGAGCAATTTCATTTCCTCTTACGTAGAGTTGAACTTGATATACAAAAGCAATGGACAAATATGCGTGAACCCCTACCAGCAAAACTGAAAGTGGAAATGGCTATGTTCATCTCCTCAACAATAGCCTGCAAGGCACTATTACGACACATTTTATTTTTGTAAGAAGGATCAGCAGACATCCATAGACACTCGTGTTCTTCATATAAATTAATAAATTTACTTAGCTGCTCGTCGTTAAATCTCATTGTCATTGCTAATGCACAATTTACAGTTATATTTTCTAGTAGATTTTTCAACACTGATGACGCACGCGTGTCGCCGACCAGATATGAACTCGTACTGAGTCGAAACTCGTTCCAGAAATAATAAACACGCACGAACTTATTCGATTCGATCTGCGAGTTGAATCTCGAATGCTAGAAGTAAGCACACGATGCTTATTGTCGTACGAGATCTCGTCATAATCACATCTCGAACGAGAAATAGCGCCGTGTACACCCACCTTCAGTCTTGGCTGTGAAATGTCTTTTCGTTTCTTCTAGTTTATTAATTTCTTCCTTTTTATATGGGGACGTCAAAACTGAGCAGTATTCAAGTTTTGGTATGATCAGTGTTCTCAGCAGGGGAATCATTACTGTATTGTCCCTCCTTTTGCTTTGTTTATTGCTATCTGATTTCGTTTCTCGAATTTAGCATCACCGGTCATTATTACCCCCAAGTCGACCGCTTTCGTGCTTCTCTGAATTTCCTGTCTATCTGGAGCATAATATGCAGTCTGTTTAATTTCCCCATTTCTACCATATCTCAAGAGCTGAAATTTCTCAGTGTTAAATCTCATATTGGTGTCTTCTGTATATTTTGTTTGTGTCCCTCTGCAAGGCCTCCACTTCATTTGCCTCGCTGATTTTTCTGCTGATCTTTGTATCGTCCGCAAATGATGTTACTATACTGTTGCTGTTAACTCCACCGTCTATGTCTGTTAGCATGATAATGAACAGGAGTGGGGCCAGCACTGTACCTTGTGGCACTGAGCTGCGTACTTCTGATACTGATGATGATACACCTTGAATTTTGACGACCTGTGGTCGTTCTCTGAGGAAGTTATAGAACCATTTTCCCACTTTGCTTGTTATTCCCATATGTTTCATTTTATGTGCTATTATACCATGATCGCACTCGTCGAAAGCTTTAGCAAAATCCGTGTATATGACATCATAGTTTTCATTGCCTTCAAGTGCATTTAGGATATTGTTATAATGCTCTATAAGTTGTGATAAACATGATCTTCCCGATTGGAATCCGTGCTGATTTTCGTTGAATCTTTCCAGTGTCTCCAAGCTATATATATATATATATATATTATATATATTATATATATATATATATATATATATATATATATATATATATATATATATATACAGGGTGGGCCAAAAGTCTGGATCCATAGGAAAATATTTATTTTAATACATAAATTACAACAAATGGTAAATACTTAAAATGAATATCAACTTTAACTCGTAAATGCGTATCCGTGATACTGTACAGTAGTTCGTACTCCAGTATAAATACTCAAATACTTTTTTATTTCAGCCCAGAAATGGCTTCGAATCTAACAACAGAAGACCGGGTAGAACTTGTGCTCATGTACGCAAGACAGGGCGCTACACACAGAGAAGTTGCTACCGAATTCAATAGAAATCATCCTGATAAGCATCCAGTAACACATGCGACTGTTGGCAAGTTGTTTAAACGTTTCAAAGAAACAGGAAGTGTACATGATCGACGGCGTTCTGGTCGTCCAAAAACTGCAACTGATGAAATACCTCTGCAATGGTATGTGAAAATTTAACGAATAGTCCAGTAAAGTCAACAAGAAGATTATCAAATGAAACACGCATCTCGAGAACTTCAATTCGAAGAATTATTAAAAATCATAAATTCCATCCCTACAAAGTGCACCTGGTTCAAGAACTGCATGGCGATGACACAGATCGACGAGTGGAATATTGTGAGTGGTTCATACAACAATGTGATTTCACTGTGTTTTACAGCGACGAAGCCACATTTCATCTAAATGGTAGAGTTAACAGGCACAATACATTTTAAGTATTTACCATTTGTTGTAATTTTATGTATTAAATAAATATTTTCCTATGGATCCAGACTTTTGGCCCACCCTGTGTATATATATATATATATATATATATATATATATATATGAATGATACACAGACCGTGCATGGAACAAGGAACTCTTCTGGGATAATTAAATCCACTATAGTCTGAATAAGTAATGGTAAATGACAAATACCATAGTTTTTCTTTTTCATGATGCAAGCCCGACGTGGGCAACGGGTCTCTCAGAAAGAGATCCATGTCCATGTCCCAAAGCTGGATCCTGTCTGCTTTGCAGATAGCTGGTGAGGAAAGCTATATTTATGGGACCTCTTTGCGAGAGACCCGTTGCCCACGTCGGGCTTGCATCATGAAAAAGAAAAACTATGGTATTTGTCATTTACCATTACTTATTCGGACTATAGTGGATTTAATTATCCCAGAAGAGTTCCTTGTTCCATGCACGGTCTGTGTATATCATAAAAAACTCAGGGAACCATTCTGAGTTCATTCCCATATATATATATATATATATATATATATATATATATATATATATATATGAAAAGAAGGATCAACACAACGGCAAACATTTTCATTTATTTGTACATCAGACGTTTCGACAAATCTTTTGTCATCATCAGTGAGTTAAGTCTTAAAACCTTAAAACAAAATTGAAAAGTGAAAGTTACATCAATTTTGTTTTAAGGTTTTAAGACTTAACTCACTGATGATGACAAAAGATTTGTCGAAACGTCTGATGTACAAATAAATGAAAATGTTTGCCGTTGTGTTGATCCTTCTTTTCATCTGTAAGCTCCGGTTCCCTAAGGAGAAGTCAATAGCTTTGATATATATATATATATATATTAAACTGGCTTTTACAGATAACCAAATATAAAAGTTAGTTTTGTGTACGTATAACACACACACACAATATATATATATATATATATATATATATATATACACACACACGAGGGTAATTCAATAAGTATCTGCACTTTTTATTTTCACAATTTTATTTTCACATCTGATAGATTATAAATACATCACTTCTCAACATAGTCTCCCTGTTTCTCAATACACTTAGTCCAGCGATCTACAAGCTTCCTAATGCCATCACAAAAGAATGTTTTTGGCTGTGCGCGTAGCCAGTCATGCACCGCCTCCTTCAGGTCATTATCGCCTTGGAATCGCTGACCTCTCAAAGCGTCTTTTAGTGGTCCAAACAAGTAAATATCCGAAGGTGCCAGGTCTGGACTGTAGGCTGGATGGTTGAGAACTTCAAATTTAAGTTCTTGAACATTATCTAGAGCGTGGAACTACAGTAACAAGTGCATCGTATTCTGACATACTTCGAAATGAGTTAAAGCGAGCAATTCGCACAAAACGGAGAGGGAGATTGTCGGAAGGTGTTATTCTGTTACACGACAATGCGCGCCCTCATACCGCTGCACAGACTAGAAAATTCCTTCAAGAACTTAAATTTGAAGTTCTCAACCATCCAGCCTACAGTCCAGACCTGGCACCTTCGGATATTTACTTGTTTGGATCACTAAAAGACGCTTTGAGAGGTCAGCGATTCCAAGGCGATAATGACCTGAAGGAGGCGGTGCATGACTGGCTACGCGCACAGCCAAAAACATTCTTTTGTGATGGCATTAGGAAGCTTGTACTGGGTGATCCAGATAAATGGGACCCATAAAAAAAAGCCAAATATTCTTAATATTTAATTCCTTTCATAAAAACTATATATCATTCGAAGTAGAGTTACAAGTTTATTATGAAATATTTATTTTTTAAAATGACTCTCTTTTCAAATGTGCTCCATTAGTTGCCAAGCATTCCAGTGTTCTCGCTTGTAAGTTCTGCATCACTTTTGCAAGGGTGTGCGGTGGTATGGCCTGTATCTCATTTGTGATGGAGGCCTTCAATTCTTGCAAGGTCGTTGGGTTATTTCTGTAGACCCTACTCTTTAAATATCCCCAGAGATAATAATCTAAGGGAGAAAAATCCGGAGACCTTGCGGGTCATTCAACGTCTCCAAATCTTGAGATTAACTCGCCTGGAAACGTTTGACGCAAAACTGCCATGCAGTTCCTCGTGGTATGGCAGGTAGCTCCGTCTTGTTGGAACCAGTGGTTTTCTAGACAAAGATCTCTTAATTTAGGAATAAGGAAATCGGTCAACATTTTTTCGTAGCGATCACCATTTACAGTGACCGTGTTTCCGGTGGAATCCTCGAAAAAGTACGGCCCTATGATCTGAGATGCAGTAAGACCACACCAAACAGTTACACGCTGACTATGCAACGGGACTTCGGTAATATTCAATGGATTTTCTGTTGCCCAGAACGACAATTTTGTTTGTTTACAGTTCCATTCAAGTGAAAATGGGCTTCGTCTGACATAATCAAAGTTGCTAGAAAATTGGTGGTGTCATTTACCTTCTGTTGGATCCATTGACAGAATTGTCGTCTTCGTGCGAAATCTCCATCGTTTAGTTGTTGCACTGTTTGAATTTTATATGGAAAAAGCATTAAATTTTGCTTGAATATACGGTGTGTTGTTGTTGTTCCATATACAACTCCTAACAGCTGAGAAGCACGTCTGATGCTTATGTTAGGATTATCCTGTACAATTTCATGAGTTCTGTTAATGATCTCGTCTATCCTTGCTGTGCGCACTCTTCCAGTTGGTTTTCTTTTTCCAATGCTGCTAGTTAGGGAAAAATTTCTGACACACCGACGGATTACTTTCTTAGAAGGTGATTTTGACATCTGAAAATTTGTCTTGAAAGATCTTTGAGTTGAAACTACACTTCTTCCATGCTCATAATAATATTGCTCAGTTATGAAACGCAGCTGTTCCACAGTCCATGCAGTCATCTTGACGGGTTAGTTTTAACTAACACTTTTATTTTGTTTTGTATCTTATCTTGTCTTGTATTGTCAAAACCTATACAATCCTGTACAAACTTGTAACTATCCTCTTTCGAATGATGCGTATGATTTTATAAAAGGACTTATACTTTAAGAGTTACAGGGGTTTCTTTTGGGTCCAATTTCTCTGGATCACCCTTTAGATCGCTGGACTAAGTATATTGAGAAATAGGGAGACTATGTTGAGAAGTGATGTATTTATAATCTATCAGATGTGAAAATAAAATTGTGAAAATAAAAAGTGCGGATACTTATTCAATTACCCTCGTGTGTGTTATATATATATATATATATATATATATATATATATGTATATATACTAGATTAGGCTAACAGAAATATTAAATTTTAACAAAGAGAAACACAAAGAAATATAAAAAAAAAAAAGAGGTTGGAAGTGAGGTGCCAACTATTTCATATCTAAATTACCCCTTTTTGACTTCACAAAAAACGAAAAACTACGATGGATGGTATTGATTTTGGAGTGATCATGTATAAAATATGAAGTTTACTTCGCGTGGCACTCTGATTTAAAATTAATTTTTCAATTAATCGTTCATGGTTCAGTGGAATATTATATACACACTCGTATATATATATATATATATAAGGGTCGCGCGTCTTAAGGTACCTAAGCGCCACTACAGGCGAAAACGTGTTTTTGATGGATATTACTATTTTCACCCTTCCTCTATCGCGTGGTTTGGGTTACAATGACCTTACGACACTAGAAGTAGGGTTCAAAACCTTATGAAGCGAACTACTTTTTTCACCTCTATCGCCAGCCAAAAGTTCACCCAAAGTTCGGCATAATAAGAAAATAAAAAAATAAAAAAAATATATAATATAAAATATGAAAATCTTTCCAAAAACTCATCAACATCTTCATTAGTATACTTAGAACTCTAATTTAGCCAAAAATGAACGTTCTAGCTCAATTAATAACAGAGATACTGTTGCGAGAATATTGCTGAACTTTGGAGGCGATTTCTGGCGAATTTTAATTTTGGCGTTTAGGTACCTTGAGACGCGCAGGACCCCTCAATATATATATATATATAGAGGAAGGGTGAAAATAGTAATATCCATCAAAAACACGTTTTCGCCTGTAGTGGCGCTTAGGTACCTTAAGACGCGCGACCTTCATTCATATATATATATATATATATATATATATATATACACGAGTGTGTATATAATATTATATATTATATATATATATATATATATATATATATATATATATATACAGGGTGTCCCAAAAGGTATGGCCTAAAAATAAACTTTTACAATGTTTCATTATAAATGATAGAGTTAAAGAACAATGATAAAAACAGGCATGAATGCTTTAAGTTTTATTTAATATAGTTAGTAAACCTCCACATGATATCCACCGTTCACAACAACTAGTCTAATTCTAAGTTCAAATTCTAAAATATTAAGAAATCTTAAATTTCAGACAGGGAAATTACTCCCTTATTTAAAAATTCATCATTTAAACAGTTTACGGCACTTAACTTCTGGCATCAACTATATTAAATATAACTTAAAGCAGCGGTGGCCAACCGCGGCGCATTGCGCCAAAGGTGGCGCATCAAGTACTTTGAAGTGGCGCATCGAGGTCTAGTATGAATTGTGCTAAATTTTCACTTCTAACACTAAATATTAAAAATCAAAGATTTAAGCAGTTAAGATGTAGTTAACTAAAAATTAAGGTAAATATTTTTCACATTATATTTCTATTTAAAGTAAATATTATTATTTTTATTTTTACTTACAAGTTATTAGTAATTTTTTCAAATTTTTTTTTGGCGCATCCGAATTAAACCTAACCTAAAAATGGCACGCATCAAAAAATGGTTGGCCACCACTGACTTAAAGCATTCATACCTGTTTTTATCATTGCTCTTTAACTCTATCATTTATAATAAAAAAATTTAAGTTTATTTTTAGGCCATACATTTTGGGACACCCTGTATATGGGATTAATTTCACAATTAAACATGAAATGAATGAATGATGCTAACTGACAAGGAAAAAGAAAGAAAAGAAATATGATTCCAAGGCCTTTCGTCTATTCAGAAGTACACCTCGTCAGGGAATAACACCTGACACCTCGTCAGGGGATTCCCTGACGAGGTGTACTTCTGAATATACGAAAGGCCTTGGAATAATTTTTCTTTTTCGTTGTGGGTTTACATCATATATATATATCAGAGCTTCAGAGAAGCTTCACAGCCAAGATCAATGGGTGCAAAGTACTAAATTACTGGGAAAGGTTACGCGAACTAGACCTATATTCACTGGAAAGGAGAAGAGAGAGATACACTAATATTTACACTTGGAAAATAATGGAGAAACTAGCCCCTAATCTTACTCTGAACCCTATAACTCCCCAAACAACGGTGGAAGGTAGAAACGGTAGACTGTGTCGTATTCCCAAATTGAAGGCGAGACAGGGAACATCCTTAACCCTGAAAGAAAATAGTTTTGTAATGAGAGGACCAAAACTGTTTAATCAGTTGCCCAAAGACCCAAGAAACACGAAGGGAGTTGCAGTGAACATCTTCAAAAGAAGACTAGACGCCTGGCTCAGAACAATCCCCGATGAGCCGGGCGTACCTGGCTATGTGAGGTGGAGAGCACAAGAATCCAACTCACTACTTCACCAGGCCAACTCGAGAGGAGGGGCGACAAGCTTGACCTTCGCGAAATGAGAAATCATCGCGCGAAACCTTTGTAAGGTTGTAAGGTAAAGTAAGGTATCAAAGCTATTGACTTCTCCTTAGGGAGACGGAGCTTACAGATGAAAAGAAGGACCAACACAACAGCAAACATTTTCGTTTATTTTTTGTACTTCAGACGTTTCGACAAATCTTTTGTCATCATCAGTGAATTATAAATTTTAAAACCTTAAAATAAAAATAAGATTAAATAATTAAAATTACATCAATACAAAAGAAAATTAAAATTATTAAAATTAAATTAAATTCAAATTACCTCAACTGCAACTGGTAAATACACAATGATTCTGTCAACCTCCATATTCGGCAGATATTGAAAGAAAACTGTATGGTCAGTTACATTGGAAGGCATGATATATCTATGAAAGTAGGTTGGTTGGTTAGTTAGAAGAGCTGTAATTTGTAAATGAACTATTGTTGTTAATGGAGGGTTTGTTTCTAGAGATGTACAAAAATTCTAAAATTCGGAGTTCTGTAAGGTTATTGGTTCTTGTTAGAATTTCGAACTGAGTTTTGTGAAGGGGATGGTTGTTATCATTACTATGGTTTTAACTGCAGATTGTGGTGGGCTACTGAGGGGACAGTTGGTACGGACTGATAAGCCCAAATGTTGAGAAAGGCATACCTCCAGTTGGAGTTGAGTACTGCCGACATACGCAGCCTTATACGCAGCTTTGAAATTGCAAAGCTGTGGAAAAACCACTACTCAAACATTCTTAACAGTGTGAGTAGGGATAATCTTAAGATAGAGTGCAGCGAAACGCCTGTGGGAGGGACAAGGGAAAATACTTTGATATCAGTTCCTGAAGTAAAGAAGTTAATTAAAGAGTTAAAGACTGGTTCTGCGTCAGGGGTAGATCACCTATCGAATGAGCACTTAAAATATGCCAATGACGTGGTATGTTTGTATATATCATTGCTCTTATCAGCCATACTTGCTCATAGCTATATCCCTCAGAGTTCATGAGGATATATATCTTCCCCCTGGTCAAAAATAAGTATGGAGACATTCTGTCCAGCAATAATTACAGGACTATTGCTGTCGCTTCCTGCTTCTCAAAACTACTAGAAAAACTCTTGTTACTCCGATTAAATGATTACCTATGGACATCTAATCAGTTTGGTTTTAAAAGGCCCTACTCAACTGACCTGTGTATATATGTACTTAAAGAAATAATATCTAAATACACCGACAGTAATTCAACTATTTATAGCTGTTTCCTAGATATAAGTAAGGCATATGATAGAGTGAACCCAATATTTTATTTAAAAAACTAGAAGACAGGAAGGTTCCCATGTACATATTAAATTTATTGAAATTTTGGTATACCCACCAATCTCTTACTGTTAGGTGGGGGCAATGTACTATCCAAATGTTTTGGCTCCTTGCTCTCTCCTACGCTGTTTAATGTGTATATTGACGGAGTAATTGCTTCACTTAATGGGCAACAGTGGGATGTTGTATAGATAACACAAGGATAAATAACTTAGTTTATGCCGATGATATGGTGTTAATAAATCCCTCTGTTAAACGTCTGGATCGGCTACTAAAAGTCTGCAAAGTGTATTCGCAGAAACATGATATTCTTTTTAATGTTACAAAAACTAAGGTTATGCAGTTCTATCCTAAAAGTTGTAATCAGCCAGCTGATATTAGGTTTAAAATGAGAGGTGAAGTAATTGAAGAAGTACAAGAGTTTAAGTATTTGGGTCAAACTATCACCAGTTCCTTGAGTGATGACTCAGCTATAAGAAAATCTCGAAGCCTTTGTGCTAAAGCGAATATGACTATAAGGAACTTCCGGTTCTGTACAAGTGAAGCTAAAGACACTCTTTCATACTTTCTGCAGTAATATATACGAACAGCAACTCTGGGTGAATTATAAAAAAGGTTCTGGCAGGACCCTAAATTTGCTGTACAACAGGTCTTTTAGACTTACATAAATTATCCCTGAGATGCTCAGCTCTGCAAATGTTTGCAACCCGCAATGTCCCGAGCTTCCCGGAGGTAACAAGACGTGATCAATACAGTCTAATGCAGTGCTCTTCAACTAGTGGGCGAAGGATCTCATTAATCTAAAGGTAATTGCAATTAATTTTATTGTTTTATGCAGGGTATATAACTTTTAGTTTGAGTTTTTGCATTTTTAATTTTGGTGGGCGATACGGAGATTCAAAAGTTACAAAAGTGGGCGATAAGCATAAAAAGGTTGAAGAGCACTGGTCTAATGCAAAGAATTAAAAAAATCAACCAACTCGATTATGCACGCTATCCATGAGTCCTGCCGTTTGTCCTCTAAAGCCTAAGCTATGAAATTCTAGGTACGAAAACGTCTGCCTGTAGCTCCACTTAACTTGGACATTACTATATTATTTCTAATCAATTGTATATATTTCTATCTTTAGTGTGTGAACTGTCATTCTGTGAATGATATTTGTCATATGGACTATAGTCTGCCAACAAACCTTTTCATTTTCATTTTCATATATATATATATATATATATATATATGCAGTAAAATCACAGAATAACACGTGATCTTATTAATAAGCAAACAACCACAATGAAAAGGAAAAAGAAACACGAAATCCGAGTGCTTTCGTGATATATTCACATCTTCAGGGAAAAACAAGTAATATACCTTACCTTATGAACCTTATGTTGTTTCGTGTGTTGGTCTCTCTTCACACGGAGGTCAAGCTGGTGGCCCCGCCTCTAGGTCTGGCCTGGTGGAGGAGCGAGTTACTTTCTTGCGCTCTCCACCGTACATAGCCAGGCACGCCCGGCTCATCTGGTACTGTCCTGAGCCAGGCATCCAGTCTTTTCTTGAAGACTTCAACTTTGACCCCCGTTACGTTTCTGAGGTCCTTAGGAAGCTGGTTGAAAAGTCTTGGCCCCCTGACAACCAAGCTATTTTCCTTCAGGGTTGAGGAGGTCCCTTGTCGTGCCTTTAATTTGGGAACACTACACATTCTGCCTTTCCTATTTTCCAGTGTTGTTTGAATGGTAATTGGGTTTAGTTTTAGGTTTGGTACCAGTTTTTCGATAATTTTCCATATGTAGATTATGATGTACCTCTCTCCTTCTTTCCAGTGAGTACAGATTTAGTTTACGTAGTCTTTCCCAGTAGTTGAGTTCTTTGCAGCCATCAATCTTGGCTGTGAAATGCCTTTGCGTTTCTTCTAGTTTATTAGTTTCTTCCTTTTTATATGGGGACGTCAAAACTGAGCAGTAAAGTGTGGGAAGATAAGGAAGGATGGTGGTGGAATGATGAGATCCAAAGAGCACTACGAAGTAAGAGAGAAACTAAGAAGTTATGGGAAGAATCGAGGAGTGAAGAGTGTAAGGTGGTATATAAAGAAGCAAAGAAACAGGCAAAGAGAGCAGTGGCGAGAGCAAAGGCGGAGGCATATCGGCAGATGTATGAGGATTTAGAGGATCGTGAAGGACAAAAGAAGATATACAGATTGGCTAAGAGCAGAAATAGAGCGACAAAAGACTTTACACAGGTAAAACAAATTAAGGGAAGGGAGGGGGCGGTGCTGCAAAGAGATGAAGAGATAAAGGATAGATGGAAGGAATATTTTGAGGAATTATTAAATAAAGAAAACCCAAGATCTTTCTATGAGGATGGATTACCAAATGTAGCTATGACAGAACAAGTGGGGAGGATGGAAGCGAGTCGTGCTCTGAATAGGATGAAAAATAACAAAGCGACTGGCCCAGACGAGATACCAGCCGAGGCATGGAAGGCACTGGGAGATGAGGGGGTGGATCTGGTGTGGGATCTAATGCAGAAGTTGTTTGACCAGGAGGTGATTCCGGATGAGTGGCGGACCAGCATCATAGTGCCTATATTCAAAGAGAAGGGAGATGTACAAGATTGCACGAATTATAGAGGGATCAAGCTAATATCACATACAATGAAGATATGGGAGCGAATAGTGGAGAGTAGGTTGAGAGACGAAGCGGAAGTGTCAGTGGAACAGTTTGGATTTATGCCGGGAAGGAGAACGACAGATGCAGTTTTTGCATTGAAACAGTTGGCAGAGAGGTACAGAGAGGGGCAGAAGGCGTTGCACATGGTTTTTATTGACTTGGAGAAGGCATATGATAGGATACCATGGCAGGAAGTTTGGAGATGCTTAAGGGAAAAGATGGTACCGGAGAAGTATGTTAAACTGATCAAGGGGATGTACAGGGGAGTAACAACTAAGGTGAGGAGTAGCGTGGGTGTGTCCGAGAGCTTTGGGGTGGAAGTTGGTCTGCACCAAGGATCAGCTTTGAGCCCCTTCCTTTTCAATGTGGTATTCGATGTGTTGACGGACAGGATTAGAGGGGAGGCGCCGTGGTGCATGATGTATGCAGACGATGTTGTGTTGAATGGGGAGACGAAAGAGGAGGTGGAGCAGCAGTTGGAAAATTGGAGAGAGGCGTTGGAAAGTAGGGGGATGAGAATTAGCCGAAAGAAGACCGAATATATGAGATGTGCTGTGCAGCAGGACCGAGGAGGGGAAGTGACATTGAGTGGAGAGCGTGTTAAGACGGTGGAGTATTTTAAATACTTGGGGTCAACAGTGGATGCAGAGGGGGGAGCAGAGAGAGAGAGATAAACTGTAGAATACAGTCGGGGTGGAAGAACTGGAGAGACGTATCAGGGGTGCTCTGTGATAAGAGGGTCCCAGTGAAACTGAAGGGAAAGGTATTCAAAACAGTGGTGAGGCCGGCAATGTTGTATGGAATGGAGACTGTGCCAATGAAGAAGAGCAATGAAAGAAAAATCGATGTGGCTGAAATGAAGATGTTGAGATGGATGTGTGGAGTGATGAGGAGGGATAGGGTCAGAAATGAGCACATAAGAGGGACAGTGAAGGTGGCAGAAGCATCTAAGAAGGTGCAGGAGGCCAGGCTGAGGTGGTATGGACACGTCAGGAGAAGAGAGGAGGAGTATGTGGGGCGCAGAGTGCTGGAGATGGAGTTGCCGGGACGGAGAAGAAGGAAGACCGAAGACGAGATGGAGGGACTGTGTGGTGGCGGACATCAGGGAGAAGGACTTGGAGGAAGACGTGGTATACGACAGAGGAGAGTGGAGAAGACGAACCAAAAACAGCGACCCCATGTAAAGATGGGATAATAAGCTGCGGAAGAAGAAGATTCAAGTTTTGGTATAATCAGTGTTTTTAGCAGGGGAATCATTACTGTCCTGTCCCTTCTCTTGAACGTTCTTAGAACCTGTCCGGCGACTCTTTTTGCTTTATTTATCGCTATCTGATTTTGTGTTTCGAATTTCGCATCATCTGTCATTATTATCCCGAGATCAATCGCTTTCATGCTTCTCTGAATTTCCTGTCTATCTGGAGCATAATATGCAGTCTGTTTAAGTTCTTCTTTTCTACCATATCTCAAGAGTTGAAATTTCTCGGCGTTGAATGACATGTTGTTGTCTTCTGACCATTTGTATATTTTGTTCGTGTCCCTCTGCAAGGCCTCCACGTCATGTACATCGCTGATTTTTCTGCTGATCTTTGTATCGTCTGCAAAGGATGTTACTATACTATTGCTGTTTACTCCGCTGTCTATGTCTGTTAGCATGATAATGAACAGGAGTGGGGCCAGTATGTCCCTTGTGGTACTGAGCTGCGTACTTCCGATTCTGATGATGATATACCTTGAATTTTGACGACCTGCAGGCGATCACTAAGGAAGTTGTAGATCCATTTTCCCACTTTGCCTGTTATTCCCATGTCTTTAATTTTATGTCCTATTATACCATGGTCACATTTATCGAAAGCTTTAGCAAAATCTGTGTATATAACATCGTAGTTGTCATTGCCTTCCAATGCATCTAGGATATTGTTGTAGTGCTCTATTAGTTGTGATAGGCATGATCTACCTGATCGGAATCCATGCTGATTTTCGTTGAATCTTTCCCGTGTCTCCAGGAAATCATAAATTTTCTCTCTAACTATTCTTTCAAATACTTTGGTGAGGTGGGACGTCAATGACACTGGTCTATAGTTCTTTGCTTGAGATCTGTCCCCTCCTTTATATATAGGGACAATGTTTGCTCTTTTCAAGATGCTCGGTATTTCCCCAGTGTCTAGGGATCTTCTCCATATCCAGTATAAAGGCGTAGCTATTTCATTTTTACAGTTTTTAATCAATAATGCGTTCCAATTGTCCGGACCTGCAGCTGAATGTAGTTTCATTTGTTCTATATATATATATATATATATAATATATATATATATATATATTCAAGAGAAATCCAATGACAAGGAGGAATGTAAATGCCATGAAAAGTCTTCTTTAATGCAACGTTTCGAGCAATATGCTCATCTTCAGGCTAAATAATAATAATATGAAATTAAGGCATCTTGAAAGTGTCAGACATTTGTTCATTTATAGCTTTAGGATCATGGAGATATCGCAAAAGGGACACAGTATCTTGAACAACGTTTTTATTTCTAATAAATCTCATTTACAAGAGAAAATTTGTTCATTTAGCGTAAACTTAAAAAATCAGGGAGTGATCTGAAATTATCGATAAATCTGCTCGATAATTATATGATAGTTGACTTTCATTTATCGATAAATTATCGATAATATTTTATCGATTGCAACCCCTACACGTGACAAACAAGCCTATGCCTAATTGGCTGAACGTAAATATGAGTATGAATAAAAATAAATTTGTTGTTCTGGCTTCGTGGTTCATGTCACGTACTCTTGTTTAAATTCAGAATAGGCCCATTTCCTACCTTTTATAATTCATTTATTAAGCCTAACTTACACTTATACATTATTTTATATTAATTAATAAATCCCGATTTTACGATCCCAACATCTATACGATTCTTTCAAATGTTTTACTTAAAGTTGGTAAGATGGAGATTGGCCGATAAGTGGATGGAGAATCAGAGCTGCCTGATATGAATACTGGACAAACCCGGCCTATCTTATGGTAATCAGTCAATACACCTTGTACTCATTCATAAGTCTTGTGGGTGGGGTTGCTATATCATCTGATATTAGTTTATATATTTTTATTGGAATTGAACTGATAGCAACGCTTTTATTTTATTTTTTTTAGTGTAGTTGAGGTTTCGTTTGGCAGAATTGATCCAAAGAAGAATGTGTCTGGTGTGGGTTGTGGCATATATTGTTGGTAGCGACTGTCTGATTCTGGAATGGTTGCTGCCGTATTACTTCCTATTTTTGAAAAGAATTTTTTTAATAAATTCGTCACATCTTTGGAAGCATTGTAGGATATTCCATCCTGTGATAAATTACATACTGGAAAGCAGAGCTGGGCACTTGCGGCATATTGCGGTACTGCGGTACTGCTGCACTACCAAACCGGTACGCGGAAATTTGAATGCGGTAGCGGTACTGCGGTATTTTCAGCGATCCTTTGCGGTACTGCGTTATGGGGGCCCGGGGTGGTAGTGCGGTGGTACCGCAAGTACCGCAGTACCGCAAAATATGCCGCAAATGCCCAGCTCTGCTGGAAAGCATAGATTGCGTCATACAGGGTTTAATTGTGAACCATACAGAGAAAGAAGACAACACTATAAAAGCGATAAAGACTAACTCAAAATACTTCCATAATTTTTCAAAGAGGAAAACGAAAAATCACCTGACTAGCGGACCTTTGAATAATGAAAACAATGCATTAACCGATTATCTAAAGGAAACTATACATTGAAAACTGCAGGAAATGCACTCTTTCAAAGGAGCGGAATTATGGAATGCAATTCTCATAAATATCACACAGGCTTCATCACTAAATGTATTTTGCAAATCACTAAAGAAGTACTTCATTAGCTCCTACTAATGTATAAGTTCACTGCTACCATTATTGCCATAGTAATTAAGTTCCCATTCTATAATTAACTATCTAAAATATGCTAATTTCATTAAGCACTTTTAATTTCATAATTTACTCTATTTTTTTTCATTAAGCATCATTTATTTTCTATTAAATATACAACTGATAATTTTACTTAAAATTGTATAGAATAATCTTGTTTATTATTATTATTATTTTCCATGTTCACTTCTGTGTAATAAATAAACTGAATCCCATAAATTTTGTCTAAAAAGCTTCCATGCTTCCAACGGCATATTCTATTCAAATTAGAATAAAGAATACTGTGAATATATTAATGCCATATCAGATATCTAAATTGTACCACCCTAGGGTGGCGCAAAAGTCGGGAGTCAAAAGGTTACCGTTGCATAAATTATAAATTTTTTAACTAAAAAATTATAAATTATAAACTTTTTAACCAAAGATGTAATTTTTATTTAAAAATAGTGGCGGCCAAAAAACAGAAAAAATCTATTCTCTCTGGCTCCTTTGACTCCTAACTTTTGCGCCACCCTAATTTAGGCGAGAGCCAAGTATAAGATCACTTCAATGAATGGGAAAAACGGGAAATTTCCAGGCAAAGCAATTTCCCCCCTTGCGGCATATTGGACGCAGAGATAGTGGGATATTAGACGCTGAAATTTCATCCCAAAATGAGGCAAACCTTCGCCACTGCTATAGAAAACTCTAGTTTAGTAACAACTTAATCATTTAAGCTTAACATCAGAACAATAAATTAACATACCTTGATTCTGTCCACTCCTCTCGCAGCCCCGACAACTTTCATTCCAGATTTTACTAAAGCTCTGCAGATCGCCGCTCCAATGCCCGAACTGGCGCCTGTCACCAAAGCTACCCTCTCGTGCCATCTTTCCATGTTTATTTCTATAATTTATTTCATCATAAGAACTAAAATTAAAATTATTTATCAATTATCTACAAACATAAACGGAGAAGCAAATACTGTACCATTTATAACCAGTGGTGTAGTGCTAAATAAAGAAGTGAGGGAACGCATTTTGAAAATGTTACTCAGATGCGGGGGGGACAATAGCGAGCGCGGCGAGCCCATACAGCTGGGGGTCCGGGGGCACTGTAAGCCCCCCGGGAAATCTTTTGAAATCTGACCAATTTCAGGGATATTTTGAGGTCATATGCACTGGATATTAGGATATATTCCAAGGTTGAAGATGCAGTATTTCCAGTGTCATTAGATATATGATATCCAGTACGATCAATAAAAATAGCTAACAACTGGAATGATTAACTAAAAAAAAGTTAACAACTGGTACGCCGTGGTGACTGTTTCACCAGATCTTTATAGGCTAGCATTGCCTCAGTCGAAGCTAAAAGAAATGAAGCAGTTAATGATTCTTTCTCATATTTCTTCAAGGGGTGGGAATTAAAATTTCATGACGTTAGAGATTTGTAAGTTCGGATTTATTTGAAATAGTGAGGGAACGCCGTTCCGTCTACCAAAAAAAGTAAGGGAACGCCGTTCCCACGCGTTCCCACAGCACTACACCACTGTAAATTATAACTATATAACCAGATAGGACACTAAAGAGGGTTAGGTTTTGCCTAGCAACCAGATGTTGCTGGGGATATTTCTAAGAAATGATTAATCTTGAATTGATACGGAAATAAAATGTGAGATGTTTAAATTTTAATTATTCTTTAGTAAAGTTCTTAGTAACGGCTGGTTGCTAAGCAAATTAGCTTATATGGAAGTGCTCTATCCTGTTACTGGTTAATCTGTAGCCTGAGTGAAGTTACTCATGCCCCCAAATTATTTATAAGCTACTGGAGAACTTAAGGTGCATTCTACATGCGGACTAATATGTAGTTTCGTGACCACCACATATTTGACAAAATCGAAAAAGCCGGAAACCGCTCGCACACACTGCTCCTTCTGGGAACTAACACAGCTTTAGTTATTCCTAGACTAGTGGTGGGCAACCCTTTACTCGCGGGCCAAAAACTGCCCGCGATGACTATTGTAAATTACCCACTCAGCAGTCAAAATTAAATTAATAATTAAAGTTAATAAACTAAATAAGAAATATTTATCCTTTCTTCAAAGAAAATGAAAGAATACTGATCTATCATACAGTAGAATCTAATAAATATACTATTTAATATTCCCTCCTTCACCAAATCCCGCAAATGAGGCGGGATGCTGCAGAGGTCGACCGTAGGTCGATCCTGAACCGTCGTTCGAACTCACATAAAGTTTTATAAGACATAAAGGACATAAAGGAACATGACAATTTGGTGGTACTTCAGGCTCTATATTTGTAAACAATCCTCCTCGGCATAAAAATTGTCAGAAATCAGCACCGATCACGACTGAATGACTGCAACTTGTTCAACTTTTTGCGGTTAACGATGACTAATATAACCAGATACTGATGAACTGGTAGCGGAAAAGCAGCCACAAGCATCGCATTAAGGTTAGGATTCCAGCAATTCCAGCGCCTATGCAAAAATATAGGTTTTGTTTTATACACCGGAATTAAATTATGTGTCATAAATATTTGGCCCACGAAATTGCTTTAGATGTCGACAGTAGCCCAAAATAAAAAAAATAAAAACCATTAAAATAAATCTCGAAAATAAACCATATCCATGGCCATCCAACATGCCCCTATATTTAATTTTATACCCTCCTTTCAACCTTAATCATAAATTAAGTAAAAGTGGGCTTTAAAGAGTAGTCGGATAGGTTTTAGATTTGATGCCGAGATAATTTAATGATTCAAAGTCGAAATCAAAGATTACATACACCACCTACAACTACAGAGAGTCACTGACACCATACCCTAATTTCACGGTGTATTTAAATATAAATACAGGTTAACGAATAACCAGATATAGCATTTGGACAAAAAATAATTTGCTTAGCAACCAGCCGTTGCTACGAACTTTTCCAAAGAATGGTCAGATTAATTATTTGCAGTGAATCTTGCGTTTTCATTAATGCATTTTTACAACTATCATAGATTTCATTTTTGCATCAATTCAAGATTAATCATTTCTTAAAAGTGTCCTTAGCAACGTATGGTTGCTAGGCAAAACAATAACTTTATTCGAAACTTAATTATTTATTTATTCTTTAATCTGTGTACAACACGTTTCAGGGAGAAAGTGCAGGGGGAAATAAAGGAGGGTTCTATTGCATGCACATTTTCTTCTTCCCTATTTTATGACAAACTAATGGATATTTTATGCAGAAAGGGGTCCCCCTCTCTATTTACTAATACTTTTAAAGACAGAAACTATAGCCAATTCTGAATCTCATTTTAACCGTCATATTTATTTATGTGTACTGAGTACTGACCACAAAAGAGGAAGTCAGCTTTCGTAGTACGAGGGCCACTCAACATATTTTGACCCACCCTTTTTTTTCTTTCCAAGTTTCCTTGTAAGTTCCAGAAATTTTGTATACAAGTAGTTACATATCTTTTTTTAAAAGTTTTTATTTTTCCACATAGTCTCCATACTTTTCTACGGCTTTCCTCCACCTCGAAACAAGGGCCTTTATTCTTTGCTGGTAAAAGTCCGTTGGGTTCCGCTGGAGCTACCTCTTAACCTCCTCAACAACCTCATCGTCACTCTGAAACTTTCTCCCACGAATAGCATTCTTCATTGGCCCAAACAAATGGAAGTCTGAAGGTGCCAGATCCGGGCTGTATGGAGGGTGGGGTAACACAGTCAAGCGCATTTTTGTGATGGCCTCTCTTGTTTGCAAATTGTTGTGTGGTCTTGCGTTATCGTGCAAAAGAAGGACGACTTCCAGTTTTCTCTCCGGTCGAACTCGCTTTATACGTCTCTGGAGTCTCTGTAGGGTAGCAATATATGCCTCCGAGTTGATTGTTTGTCCTTTCTTCATAATGTCCACCAGAATCACCACTTTCATGTCTCAGAAGATGATGGCCATAACCTTTCCTGCAGAGGGAGCCATTTTGAACTTTTTCTTACGTGGGAAGTCTGCGTGATGCCACTCCATGAATTTGCGTTTTGTTTCAGGTTTAAAGTGGTGTACGCAAGTCTCATCCCCAGTCACAATTCGTGAAAGGAAGTCATCCCCTTCTGTCTGTATCGAACCAACGACTCAGAAGCAATTTCTTTTCTTTGGGCTTTGTGATCTTCAGTCATTTGGCGAGGAACAAACCGCGAACACACTTTTGCGTATCCCAGTTGCTGAATTATCGTATTCACACTTCCTTCACTAATTCCTAGCTCCAGTGATAGCTCCTTGTATGTGACGCGCCGATTTGATCGGATGATGCTGTTAGCACGTTGCACAGTGTGAGATGTCACAGCCGATGCCGGGCGACCGTTGCGTGGCTCATCATCGAAGCTGGCTCTCCCTCTCTCCGATGACCTCACACGTTTAGACCAGCGTCCAACTATGCTTCGATCAACAACAGCATCTCCGTAAACGTTTTGTAGACGTTTGTGAATATTTCCAGCTGTTTCCTTCTCTGCGGTTAAGAATTCGATAACAGGGTTCAAACTGGAAAAATCCGGTTATGTGAAGCCCAGAAAGTTCAAACTTACGGCCCGAAAAACATTTCAGTCCCATGGCCTATTATTTAGCTAAGAAAAAAAGGTGGGGCAAAATATATTGAGTGCCCCTAGTACTATAAGTCAGCTTTCCTATAAGCGAAATGAAAGCACTGAGGTCGGGGGCTCGACTCCCAATGGGTGCTAGTGATAATAATTCTGGAATTATCGCATTGGGTTGCATTAGTTGGCCTGAGCGCCGCGTCAGTTTCTGGCCCTCCTGAATTATTAATATTACAAGAGAGAAAATAATAATGTTTTTTGTGTCTATTTTAAAACCATTATTTTTTTCAAAGTGACCTTCCTTATATTTTAATTTAAAATACTTGTAACAAAATAAAATATAAAGCATAAATGAATAAACAATACCTAGAAAATTTTAAACATTACATGTAGCCAGATGTACAGTGAATGATATATATATATATATATATATATATATATCGTTGCTTATATCTTGAAAGGCCCTAGCTCGCAAAACGTCAATTGTTCAGAAAACAAGTAAAACTGCTTTCTTGCTCTGAAGGTCGTCCCACTTGTTGTGCTTGATTCTACAAGGTGCACGAACCTTCTGATTGGAGGAGAGCTAGGCCCTTTTGAGACAAGGTGCAGAACACAAAAACGAACCAATATTTCGATAAAAACGGTTTTTTCAAATTTT
This sequence comes from Bathynomus jamesi, assembly GCA_023014485.1. NCBI lineage: Eukaryota > Metazoa > Arthropoda > Malacostraca > Isopoda > Cirolanidae > Bathynomus > Bathynomus jamesi. The sequence continues at coordinate 412,165 of JAJOZX010001423.1, forward strand.
CGAGCTAGGGCCTTTCAAGATATAAGCGACGATATATATATATATATATTATTCAGTTGTCTTGTGCTTGGAAATCTTAGCCTTATAATAACTGCAAAACCAGTCCAATTTTGGCCAAGGCTTTCGATAGTCCTAGCAGTCAGGATGATAGTAATACTATCAAAAACTCAAATTTTAGCCTGGTTGAGTACTACGGTGTGGTTTGGGTCATTGTCTTGCTGAAGATGAACTCCACTGGCATCATTCAGGAACTACGTGACCGCTCGAGAGGGAGAGGGGGTACCCAAAAGGCTACCATCTACTCCAAGGGGTGAAGGGGTATAGATGGAAAGACTACGTGACCGCAAAGAATATAATTTTGGGATATATTACATCACTCGTATATGATATGACATCACTCATCCTCTTCCCAGATTTGATCCCAAGAATTATTTGGGATCACTGGTGTTCCCGATGGAAGTTCTAGTTCATTTGGCATTTCAAGGTCCCTCACGTCTGTCAGCCTCATCATAGAAGGAGGTGCACAAAAGGTCACTTACTTAATTAGGTGTGTCACGTCAGAGTCTACAAACGATCACTACGGGTGAAAGGGTATCCAATAAGTGTCCAAAAACGGTCACGTAGTTGTTCAATGATGCCATTCGGCAGTGTATGATGAACCCAAATTTTGTGGTAGTGGATTTTATTTATATTCACATTGGTTTTTATGACATCAATCACTCCACTTGAACTGAAACAAACTCACACCACGACAGGGCTAACACTACGTTCTATAGTTTTACTGATACAATTGGACGAAAAATTTTCATGGCTACTTCATCTCACAGACTTACGCTTTTGATTTCCAAAAAGTTCAAATTTGGTCTCCACTTCACAGAACATTCTTAAATTCATCACATCAGTTTTTATAATCCTTTGAAAATTCGAGCCTGGAAACTTGGAAAACACAGCCTTCCTGGTTACTGCTCGAGGTTAGATGAAAGACTCCAGTTCTAATTCGAGCCTATTTTTCTTACTCACATCATTTACATACAGCTTTCTAATAGTAACTTTACACTGTAACTTACGTTCTTGAAGGTTTCTTTTCGTTGCAGTGGACGTGCTTACAGTTATTCCACGAGCCTCCTGAATGATTGCACACATAGTATATTTGGAGCTGTTTTAAATCGATATGGTAAGGAGAGTCTTTGACTAACGCGATCCTCACTTGCAGTGTAAACTTCTATAATTATTCTACGCTGTGACTGCTAGGAAAAGCCAAACTGCTATTTTCCTGCACCCACTTTAGGGTTTTTTGAACTGCTCCTTTGGATATTTTTGAGCGCCATTGCAACTTCTCTTTGGTTGTTGTCCTGTTTATAGAGAGTGAGTATTTGTACCTTTAAAAATCAAACCTAAACAGTCTCATTATTTATTCACGTGTTAACTCTCTGTTCACATCGTGGTACAGATTATCACAGTTTCCAGGAACATCCGAAAAAGATAACAGGACCATAAATCAACTGATATTTAATCATCTGTTGTCACATCTGGTCTCGTATAATTACTAAAACAAGAACGTAGGAATAATAAATCCTATGTAGGAAATATAAGAATCCTATTAAATTTACGCAACTACTGAAACCTTAAACTTCAGAAGAGACATTTGACCAACCTGCATTTCTGTGAACATAAAAAGTTTTCGTTCATATGATTGGTATATTGAATATACTTATATTTGGTTGCTTTGTTCCCTCTATGTATATGTCGACAAAACAGATTTCTATGCCTGAAAAAAATGTATTCATTGAAGATTAATAATGTCTGTCTTGGAATTAATCTAATGTCCAATTACACACAAATAATGTCACGCAAACATCCTGAATAGATTTTCTTTACTGAAATTCATTAGATATACCAAATGAAACGGCACGCATTGCCTAAATAAAATCAATAAATTCATAAATATTAACACTGTCCTATTATCTTCTAATTGGATACATTTTCTCTTACTGGTAGATCGTGAGTAGATATTTTTAATTAAGTTGGTTTAATGGGAAGTATAGTGGAATGGGCATTAAAGTGGTAAACTAGGAGTCAGTTATAGTGGTTAATACAATTTTTTTTATTAGTTACGTTACTTCATTCAATTTCCCTTTATCTTTTATCATTCTCTTTACACTCGTTTTCGCTGTACTTTATAAAAACGGGTAGCACGTGACGGAGACGAGGCGGCATGGTAATTTGAACCACGCAAAGAGACCGGGATAATTATACACTTGATTATACTTTACTGACTTTTATTTATTCCGAAAACACTTTTAGATAAACGGGGTAATGCGAGGGGAGTATTTGCGTTAACATTTTAGCCGGAGAGAGACACGAAATAATATTCTAAATTTACAAAAACATCGTAATACAAAAAAAAACACCTTATTAGGACAAAGGCCGTCCGATCACTGGGGCATTTCTGCCCAGCCTCCAGACCATTTCGGGGTATTTCCAACTAGCCTTTTATAACCAAACAATTATTTAACTTAATTACATTTCTTATTAAACATTATTATCTTCTTTATTAAACAAACATTATTAAATTCTTATAAACAAAACATTTTAATTCTTAATTAGACATTACTACGCAGTGGGGTTAGAACCCTCGTCACGTGGTTTCAGTCAGCGCCCCTATACCGATCACGTCATCTAAAACACCATCTTCCCTTTCAAAGCTTATTTAAATTACACTTAAAATGCATTCATACGCTTTATAAAAGTAAGGGGTTGAGATGACGTGATCGGTAGGAGCGCCGACTATGAAACCACGCGACGCGGGTTCGAATATAACCATTTCCTAGTTTCACCCTGTATTATCTCTTTCCTTTCCATCCTAATTAAGTGCAGTTTTTACACTAAAATAAAGTCTTTATAAGTGTATTGTGGAAACTCTGAACGGAAAGGATTGTAACGAAATTAGACTTCAAATTTTTAGGTTAAGTTAGATTAAGTTAAGTTACATTAAGTGAAATTCGATTAGGTCTAATTAGGTTACGCTTGGTTCAAGTTTCGTTATGATCATTGGCACTAAATTCTACCTAATTCAACCTTCGCAGTGTAGTAATAATGTTATAATGTTTCAGACCAACAAAGACCCTAGGATCCACTCATGGCTGGTCTACCTAACTGTGTTCGTAATTGTGTATTGTGTATGTCCTCCGTGGTGGCGGAGGGGACCAGGAGCGGCTCGCAGGTAGGCACTGTGGAACTGCAGCGCCCCCATGATCTTATGATCTTTATATTTAAATATTTAAAATAGCCTCTCTGATTGTTTTTTTTCAATGAACTTTGAGTTTTTAAATCAGATTATATCCTTTTTTCCTTAAACTATTTCAATGCCGAACGAATGAATCACGAAAGTAGCTTCAGCCTTCCCGTGGAACTGCGTACTTAACAGTTCCAGATTTTGTTCGAAACGCTTGAAACCTCGGTGGCGGACGTACGAAGAGCGAGTCAGAATCGCGGGTTTAAGAGGATCCAAAGCACTGTGGACAGAGCAGTGCCGATTTGTTTGTTTGACGTGGTAGTTGTGTTGCTGTATCGTTTGCTAATTCGAAATTTAATTTCCGAATTGCATTTATCAATGATTCATTATCATTTATTTTTTGTCGTGAGGTTGAAGTTAATTATATAATAATTGGATTATTTACAATATATAGCTTTCATTTCTTAGAATATTTTTTCGCTCAGAATAAAAACAGAAGAATGGAATTTGTTTATAAATAAAATTTTTGGCAAATTCGAAATTACCCGTTAAGCGTAAGTACCCTATAATTGATTTTATGATACTCTTTTACTTATTTTTATGACTGAGTAGTGAGTAGTTATCTATTTATATATTCGACTTTCTCTCTCTCTCATATATATATATATAATCGACACAATTGTTCGCAATTTCTGAGGCAGCACCCCCATAACTGAAAGTCACGAGCCACCACTGGAGGGGACCTACAATTTTACGTGGGTTCCGAACCACAAGAACATAAGAAATTTATGTAAAAACTGCCTGTACATTGGCAACGACCAATTTTAACAAAACTAAATAATTATCAATTTAAAACTAATTAATTATCGATTTAAAACTAAAGATAGAATCTGTGGATCCAGAGGATCAAGTCATAATAGGCTACTATCCACAAATATGTTACACTCTATATCTATTTATAACCGACATGCAAATATATCAGATCCAAAGAATCCAGTCAATTTCATTACAGTATCCATCAATACCAGTACTTCTCTATGGTGTGGGTACTTCTCTATATAATCTAGGTATACCTGAACTACAGTATCACGCATTCTCCAATATTCTCAGAGGTGCCAAGTCTACCGCCCTGACGGGAGCACCAAAGCTTTTTTCCTGGTGTTGAGAATTTCTACGTTCTACTGCTTTAGATGCGAAATCTGATTTAGCGGTAGATTTCGCATCTAAATTCTCTAAAACGGGAAAAAAGCGTTAATTCTACCGCCAGGGCGGTAGACTTGGCACCTCTGTATTCTTCTCAAGAAAAATAAATCAAACTAGGCCACGACATTATTTTAGATTCAGTCGAATTCTCATGTCACGTGGCAGGATAAAGAAATAAAAAGTTTTCACAATAACTTTATTTATGAATACATTAACCTTACATTAATGCAGGACCACCAACAGGGGGATACAGCTAGTACAGATGTCCCGAGCGCGGTGAATTAGGGGTTCCGACACTCCCGCGTAAAAGCAGATAGGAGGGGGTCCGGTTCTTTAAATTTGTCCCCAACCTGAACATTTTTGTCTGTTTTCGGTTGGAGGTCCTACCTATATGTTTAAGTCAAAATTATGAGCCAAAAGCCTATGGAGCAGCGGTTCTTAACATGGGGGTAATTTTTCAGTTTTTCCGTCAATTTCAAGTTAGTCATAAATGTTTGTTTAGTCTTATTAAATAAATTATTCTTCAGATCATCTTGTCGTTTTTTTTCTTACCATTTTTCGTGATGGAGATAATTCTAATTTCCCTGGATAGCTCCACTTTGGAAAGTTACTTCAGCAATGTGCACTCGATAAATGCAAAAAACTTCACTTTTTTCTACGTGAAGGTCAAAATATGAAACTGTTGTGGAAATAAACTCTGTCTATTAGAGTGGGTTTTTATTTTCATAATGTGCACTCGGTTACAAAAGTCAAGATACCACTGCGATATAACCGGGATACACTGGAATGAACCTGTTTACGTCTCATTTTATCCCTAGTTGTTGAACCGATGATACAGCCAAGCACTAATATAGTAAGTGAAAATAAAATATTCAAACCAGAAATGCGTGTCGATTAATAATAATAATTAAAATAAGGGTCTTTTCCGTTCTATGGCCGCCACCCAATTTCAGTACGCGTTTCAATATTCATTAACTGAATACCTTTGAGTACAATTCAATATGTTTTAAGTTGAAAAAAAAAAATTGTATTTAGAAAATTAAACAATTTTGTCTATTTAGTCAGTTTGATTTTTTTAGAATTTTGGGGGGAAATTGGAAATGTCATGTAATATTCCAGTGAACAAGTTTTTCCTTTTGTGTCTTTGCCTCCACATAAATAGGAGTCAACCATGTTTCCCACTCTTTCTTATTGTTTAGGGTTAGGTTAGGTTAAGTTAAGTTAGACTACGATGTTCAAATTACGTTCCTTCAAGTTAAAATGTACTGAATAATAATAAAAAGGTCCAAAAGAGGTAGAATAACGTAGATTTTATTTGATTTTATTGACGGGTATAGAACGAAAAAGATCCGATGATAATAATAATAATAATAATAATATTATTATTATTATTATTATTATTATTATTAATCGTGTTTGGAGCTGTTTAACCTCCCTAACGGCAATAGTCATGTGACCTACAATGTCACGTAAGATCCAAACCAATCTCTCGGTCAGTCATCTATGGTGGGTTTTATTTCGGACCTATGCACATCAACCCTGCAGTAACTTAACCAAAAACACTGACCTAACCTAACCTAACTGCAATCTAACCTCCCAAAAAACTTATCGATGAGCGACGATGTCGACGAACAAAGACTGTGTTCCATCTATGGATAGTCTAGGTCCTAGACTAAGCTACTTTGGCCTAACACTGCATGGGCCTAGCAACCTAAGACTACCACCAAACTAGAACGAAAAATCTAATTCTAATATATCACTTCTAAATGTAAAATTCAATCTCAAACAGTAGGGGCTTGGCCTAATACCTTGAGGAACACATGATACAGGAATGTTCTTAAATATTCCATAAATATTACATAAACTTAAATAAATACAAATATTACATAAACTGTTGGATAGAGTAATAAAGTAAGTAATCACAAATAATTACGTTACCTGTATAAATTATTACTTTTTTAAAAAATGAATTACTTCTTTCAGTAACTTTAAAAATGCAGTAATTACATTTGCAATTAATTACAATTTAAAGATAACTGTAATTTAAAATCAAATTACGTTTTTAATTACTTACAGTATATAATTATACAATTTAACATAACTGTAGAATGAAAAATGGAACTCTCTTTTTATTTAAAGCCTCATTATAAATATGTACACGACTGCAAATATGAGTTTATTCATTGACATCTATTAATTAATGTGTGAATAAATAAATTAGCTCATACAAATAAGTAATCGAATTACTTCAACGAAGAAATTGTAATTGAATTAATTCTAAAGTAAAGTAATTTATAATTACTCGTAAAAGATAAATTTTACAAGGTTTCTAGTAAAAAAAATGGATTACCTGAAGATCAGGGCCCCCAGCCTCAATTACCAAATAATATTTTCGTTAAAACTAACAAAAATATCACGACTTAACCTAACCAATCATCAAGGGCGTATAGTTGACCTAACCGTGCATTCAATTTAATTTATTATCGTATTTGGTAATGTAAAACAAAAAACAAGAATACATGGGGGGCCTTGAGCTTTAGGTTATCCAAAAAAAAAATTTTACAATAATTATTTCGTAATCAGTAATTATTTACGTGCAATAAATGTTAACTCTATTTTAACTCTATATTAAATATTAACGCTATTAACTCTTATCATTCATTTATATATTTAATAATAATAATGATGACAACACAACTAACGAACAAACAGACGTACTCTTTTCGTACGAGAAAATAAAGGAGAACTCCATTCTAGTATGAATCCCATAAATTCTAATTAAATTCTTATAAATAATTTTCTGCTTGAATGCCTGCTGCACAGTGACAAACCCGCTGTCTTTAATTTATATGGTTCGAGAATACGTTGCGATTCGCAGGACCATTTTTATGAAACTTCATTCCTAAACTTTCCTTTTTCAGCAGTACAATTCTTTGGAATAAGAATTACTTAACGCATATTCTCCTTGGACGACGCACGGTAACTCAGTGGTTACGGTGACGGACTCTGAGCGGTGAGGCTCTGGTTCGCCCCCGTCTGCTAGCTCCTGGATTGGGCTGAATTAGCCTCATACCTCGTTAATACTCGAGTTAAAGGTGACCGTTGAGGCACACTCATCCCTACATTGTGGGTAAATGAGTTTCCTGGCTGTAACCTTTCACTTTTATAGACTCCTTTTTGTTTCCCTATCACGATAATTTATAATTATTCCCAAAGTCTCAAACATTATATCACTGTGATCGTTGTGTCCTATTGCTTCACAAGCCTCTTTCCTCTCCCTATACCCGCCAATATAATACTTACATATTACTCCCTTTACAGTATACCCCATTTCTTATCTTCAATCCTAGTTCTTAATCCCAGCCCAGTTCGAAAGGATCGGAAACACACAAGAAAGAGAGTGTTTGACTTCTGTATTCCATTTCAAATTTTCCGTCTTCCGTGAAGGAAACACGCCCCGACCTTTGACGGCTAAACTGCGAAAACCCATCAAGGATGTTGAATTGGTTAAACGTCTGGCCGTCCAACCACTCCAGTTTGTCATCGTTTTGGCGATACTCGGCGGCCACAAACACTTTTTGGTCTTTTGCATCTGTTATTTAAAGTAAAAATGCAAGAAGAAAAATATCTGTTTTGATTCATTCAGGAACAAAGAAGGCGTCTTAGGAAAATTACGTGCAACATTATTCATTTAAGTGAATTTTAGATATTATCTGTAACAAAAACTATGCAGACTCAGAGCTGGGCAGTATTTAAATACATTTGTATTTAAATACGTATTTAAATACATTTGTGTATTTAGAACTGTATTTATAAATACATTGTTTTTCATGTATTTAAATATAGTATTTAAATACTTTAATGAGTATTTAAATACAATGTATTTAAATACTCAAAATATAAAAATGTAAATACTTTTACTGGTTTAATACACGTTCTGTACTAGCACAGTACGACGCGTCGACAGTGTAGTACAGCATGGTTCATATTTCAACGTGTCAATTCAATCAGTTGTGTGCCACTCTTAGTTGAAAGCGGTTGATTTGTTTATCGTGTGCGTGTCATGGCTTAATGAATTAGTGAATGCATATGTTAAAATTTGTATGTATTTAAAATGTATTTACAAATGTATTTAAATACAATTGATGTATTTTGTATTTAGTATCTAAATACATTCGTAAAATGTATTTAGTATTTAGTATTTAAATACATTTCTCCCATGTATTTAGTATTTAGTATTTAAATACATTCAATGTATTTATTGCCCAGCTCTGTATGCAGTTAATATTTGAGTAAGTGTGTATTTTCGGCTTACCCTAAGGAACCGTGACAATTTTTAGAATACACACACAGATCATCACGAAAGTGCGTATCGCGACATTAGCAGTGTCGCCGTAATTTCAGACCTATTTTCTTTAATGAAAATAATTAAATATCATAAAAAAGTATATATTAAGGTTAGATTAGGTTACGTTATGTTAGATCTGGTTAGTTTAGATTAAGTTAATTAAGTTGAATGTCGATATTCACAACTGAAAATATGAAAATGTAACGATCTTGTAAGGTAGTCAAACATGTTGTGTGTGTGTGTGTGTGTGTGCAACTTGTACCTTTGGCAATTTGCTTCAGAATCTCCTGTTGCTGGGCTGACCTAGCGAACGGGATAAACTTCTTCGGTGGTAAATGGCATCTATTTTTGAGTTCCGTAAATGTAAACACTGTGTTGCTTGATAACCAGTAATAAAAAAGTCCATCCTTCGCAGGAAAGAATTTTTTCCTGTTCGCTGAAAAGGGACAAAATTATATCATTAATAATTAATAAACTGATCGAGAATCAAAATCGTATAATGAAAGGTATTTCTTAGCAAGCCCTTGGCGCCTCCTTCCTCCATAAAATATAAGTTATTTTTACAGAAGCACACTTATCAGAATACATCATGCAACCGTCTTGGCTCAGATGTGCTCACAGTTGTTATTATTATTATTATTATTTAGGAAAATTACATTTCAGGATTAAAGAAAATTAACAATTTTTTTTCAGTTAAAATTTTTAAAAATCTTCTGATAACGGAGTAAAGCCACAATAAATGGATTTATCAGGAGCACATGCAAACTTTCTGGCTATTCTAAGGTCTTCATTACGAGGTTACGATTGGTTAGGTTAAGTTATGATTGGTTAGGATAGGTTACGATTAGTTAGGCTATGATAAGTTAGTTTCTGATTGGTTAGGCTAATGTTAGGTTAGGTTCTGATTGGTTAACATAAGTTAGGTTAGAAAATATTAAACACTCCCACTCAGCGCCGTTTGCCTCGAGTGAAACTGTAATAATGACTAGAGCCCGGATGTTTAAGCACTAAAAACCCTTAAAAATGGCAGGCAAATAGGCAAAATAAATATTCAAAATAGGCAGTAAAGATCAAAAAACAAAAGGCATTTATAAATTTTTTTAAAAAATATTTAACCTCGAATAATACTTTCATATTAGTTACACCTTACACGTAATAACAATGATTTAATTTCCAAAAATAAAGTTGAATATAGAATAATACCATTATACACGTATAAATACTACGTATTACAACGCCATTATAGTGAACAAAACAGAAGGTATTGAAAATGTTCGTTACTCAATAATGACAAGGATTTAAATTTCCAAAAATGGTTAATATAAAATAATACTATTATAAAAGGAGGAGACTCTGTAGACACCAATCGACCAAGGAAGTACTGCATGGGGGATGTTACAAGGAAAAGTAGTACCTCAAAAGGCCTTGCGCCCATACCGAGGTACGGGACAGGGAATGCTGGAACTCCCGTTTCTCCTGTCACTGTCCTCCTCAGCTGATCTGATTTTCCGTGTCTCATCTACCCTGTGAGCAGTCCAGCATGCTTGCAAACACGCGCTTCTCCTTCTGTTCCTCACTACGCATACATGTATCTTACACACTGCACAATCTTTTCAAAATTTATATTAAGAAAAAGAAAAATGGCATCATTGAGCCTTGGAGGCCTTGTCTTTAGCTCTCTCCTTCTACGGAGGGGACACTTTTGCGAGCGCTCGCCCTTAACCCCCTCCTTGCATAAAAAAAATGCACGTTCAGTTATATATATATATATATATATATAACAGAAATTGATAGGCCTATTGTGGGACTCTAATGGAATAATATTAGAAAATAATAGAAAAAAGGCAAATTAGGCACTTTATGGGGAAAAAGGCAATTTTTTCCCTTTAAACACAAAGAAAGGCATTTATGACATTTTGCCTGAACATCCGGGCTCCAGTAATGACATTGCTTCCCAAAATCAAGAAACGCTTTTCTCAAATGTGGATTTTTTTCACTTTTGTACATTCTCACTCGTAGACCACGAATGAGATTAGGAATGCGATTGAGTGGGCAGTAATCTATATACACACTACCTCTCAAAAGTTCGAAAGTGCCTGTACGTTTCTCGTTCATGTTTTACACTGCGTGATAAGGGTTCATATCCCGTATGAAATCCATCTATGATTCTGTATTATATCAAGAACGCTTAATATTTTATTATGCTGACGTTCATTCCTGTTTTTCTTTCAGAGAAAATATAAAAATGGCCCTTGGAAGAGATGATCTGTTAATATTCGAGAGATGCATGGCCTCCGAATTCAGATTTTTTATTCATACCAGTCTTTAGTACGTATGATTTGATGATTTAAAAAAAAACTAGACCTTGTGCTTTTGAAAAATAAGGGAGATACCGATTTTTTTCCCTTTAACGATTTTTTGACATTTTCCGAGAAAAACTGGTTTTGAGAGCTGGTAACCAAAAAAAACAAACACCACAAGACTATCCTGCATTATTTTTTGCGAGAAATCGCGAAACTTTATCCACCTACACAATAAAAAGTTAGTTATTTTTCCGTCGATTTAGTGAAGGTTAGGTTAGGTTCGTTTTAGTGAAGGTTAGGTTAGGTTAACCTAACCTCCACTAAAACGAACCTAACCTAACCTTCACTAAGACGAACCTAACCTAACCTAACCTTCACTAAAACGAACATAACATAACATAGCCTAACCTAACCCAACCTTCACCAAATCGACGGAAAAAATAACTAACCTTTGCGGTGGAAAAAGTTTCACGACTCGGAAAATGTCAAAAAATCGTTAAAGTGAAAAAAATCGATATCTCCCTTATTTTTTAAAAGCACAAAGTCTAGTTTTTTTTTTAATTCATCAAATCATACGTACTAAAGACTGGTATGAATAAAAAATCTGAATTCGGAGGCCGTGCATCTCCGAATAATATTGACCGAGATGTAAATGACGCTAAAATTAGCATATTATAAGAGGGTTCAAGTTTGGCTAGTGCCTTAGTCGCCGAGATTGTCCATATTTCACGAAGGATAGTGTGCAGGGGCATGCACCAAGAAGAACAATGTCAAAGAAATAAATTGCATCAAAAAAAGCACAATAGTGAACGGAAAGTAACACTAAAACAACGTGACAAAATGGCATTGTTACGCTCTGTGAAGAGTAAGTGGAAGCCTACAGCACCAACTCTCATTTATTTAATTCTTTTCTAGTTAGTTTGACCGCGATATTTCATGGTCGCGTTGCAGACGACTGTTAATTAAGCTCTGGACAGATTTTGATGCATTTGTCTTTCGTTCACGATTTACACTTCATTTCGTCAGTGTTGCTTTCGGTTCACTGTTATGTTTGTTTGTAACTTTCTTATTACCGTCAGTGGTATCATGACCTTGGAGGCTATATTCTTCTTGAAACGTGGACAATCTCGGCGACTTTGGTCACTAAGGCACCACCCAAACGAACCACTCTATATCATGCCCATTTCAAAGTAAGTTAAATTTCTTCTAAGGGACATTTTTTATGTTTACTCTGAAACGAAAGCAAACTTCAACCACAGTATATTAAAAAATTAAGTGTTCTGCATATAATAAAGATTCATAAATTGGATTTGATACAGGATATGAGAACCTACAGGCGTTTCCAAACTTTTCAGCAGTAGCATATACAGTATATATACAGTACTGTATATATATTGCAAAAAAAATTATATTGAATGAGAAACCCACATTCACCACTTGGTTTCGAATCAGCACTGAACGTATGAAGCAGAAGATAAAAACAGCAGTTGATACACGCAAGTGCGATATACACAAGCAATAGAGGCCTTGGGACACCGTCACTCGCCCCGCCCACGACACAACACGCGTTTAAATCTAGTTGCCCACCACTCCAGTACATTCGTTGTTCAGGCAAAACTAAAGTATCATAATATTACCAACGAAAGAATAAACTTACTCCGGTAAAAGATGTAACTTCCCGCTTTCGAGATGAAGGAAACTTCATGAAGTGCTTCACTGGACAGTTTACAACTGAAATTTCCGTCTGACAATTTCTGCAGTGATCCGAAAGTGCTTTCCGTCGCGATTTGAGCCCATCTGCAGTTCACTGAAAGTGAATAATGGTGACAAAGTTGAGAAAAAAGTAGGTGCATGCTATCTTGGGATCTTTTTTCCCAACTGGTCTGTTGAGTGAGCATTAATTATTAAGAATATACTGTACATGAAGGTAAAATGCCTAATTATTATTATTATTAGTGAATTATGTAAACGAAGTCTAATTCCACAAAGTCGACATTTGACCTTTATGCAAATCGATTTTATTCTAATTAGACTTTAAAGGAAATTGATTAACCTAGCCTAGCCCAACTCAACATCAATTAAACAAACGAACACAAAGTCTAACTTTTCAATCTTTTATATTTTGGGGGTCGACTTTATGAAAGTCGGTCTTCTATAAAGATCGACCGTGTTCCTCGACACCAGTTGATAAAAAGAGATAAATACACTGGAATGACTTTGCTACCCTCATAATATTTACTTCAAGTTATTAACTTAAAATATTGATGCACAGTCGATAAAGTTTGAAAAATAAAATTACTTTTGTTTTTGAAGTTTGAAATACTCACTTTCTGAAGTTGTAGTCAATTCTTTGCCGGAGTTCGTAACGAGATCATGATTATAGATCATTAGATAGCCATCTTGCATATTATCTAGGTGTTCAACCCGCTTGTTACCTTTCACGGTGATCAGTTTTCCTTCATTTAAAGATAATCCAGCAAAGATAATGATGATGACGATGAAAATGCGTCGGAAAATCCTCTCCGTTAATCCTTGCCTAGTTTTTTTCATTTTTAGTTTAAGTTATTGGATAGAATTTCTTCTTGAAAAATATTGTTTGGAAACTAAAAATATTATTTCCAGTAATTAAAGGAATTAAAAGTGAGTTAAATTTTCCATTGTAAGATGTACTTTAATGATTACCACTGGTTTTAAGAACTGGTTTGGGTCTTATATTTTTGTATGACCCCGAGCACCATGTAGTACCAATTTACAGCAGAACTCTACACATTTCGTCCACAAGGAAATTTCATTGACATTCTTGTAACTTTACCTAATCTCATCTAATCTAACTTACCTAACATAACCCAAAACCTCAAAAATTTTGTCGATAAAATGTTATGTTTTTGAAATATAGTACAATGTTTTCCAACTGGGTGCCAACAATTTTCAACAAAAACACCAATTAACTACTGTAATTCAAAACTAAAAAATTAGGGCCCTCATCATAAACAAGTTTTAAATAACCTCACAATTTCTCACGTCCATAAGGAAAATATATAGGATCAGCTTGAAGTTACGTGGTGCTCAGGGGTAATTAGATGTTTTACAGTAACACATTCAAAACCTTAGAGGGGCCCCCCAAACCAGATACAAAATCCTCGGAAGTGCTACGAAACAAGACGGATAGTATTAGGGTGTCTTGAACCAGAAAAGGTTGGGAGCAATGATATAGATTATAATATGTTTGATGTTGAAGTTTAAATGTATGAATTTTTAAATTTTTGAAAAGTAACCTTCAAACGTAACATTCCCATCCCTGAAAGATGTTTCCACAAAACAAAAAATGGGCCGTGAAATACAGATTTTTTTGAGAATAAAAAAATATATAAAATCCTTTGTTATTCTAAGTATAGAAACAGTTTTGAAATGATTGGTGGTGCTAGAAGCCTTAATTTTATACTTTGGTCAAACCACAGATTAACGAATGACCAGAAATATTACTTCCACAAAAACTAATTTGCTTAGCAACCAGCCATTGCCACGAACTTTTCTAAGGAATGATTCGCTTATTTACAATGAATCTTATGTTATTAGAACAAGTATTGTGCAAGTATTAAAGATGTTATTTCTGCATGAAAAAATATATAGGTTACTTCTGAGAAACGTCCCTAGTAATATCTGGTTTCTGGGCTAAATAAACCTAACCCAGTTAATGACCTATCTGGTTATTGTTCTTAAGCCTAATACTTCTTCTTCTTAAGCCTAATACATGTGTTCTCATGTCCAGACAAAATGTAAAACTTATGACCTTTAAAGACGAACATTATATGACAAGACACAGGTATGCAGTGAATATAATTACTTATATTTCTAAATCAACTTTTACGAATATACCAAGAATTTTTTCTAATTTCTTTACTTTGATGTTGCAGAGCGGCACAAAACTCTCCCAACTTCTCTAGAAGTCAGACGAGAACTAAGGGGGTACACGAGTAATTACTTCAGAGAAAAGAATTTCATTTAAAATATAATCAACGGCAAAAGGTATAATTATGTACAATTGTTTGAAATTGAATTTCTTTCTTTAGTAAGAAACCATCGCCATTAAGTGATTTAATTTATATCTACAATGAAGATTGAAACCATTTCTAAATTAAACCTCAAAATGCTCATGCACGAATTGCGTGTCTCGGACGAGTTTTACCATTCGTAAAATTATAGATAAAAAAATTAATTATAAATATAATTTCAAATAATTCTTTTATTATCTGTATGCCTCAATTTAGTTATTATTTATGCATGGAAGATCCAAAAGTCGATTCGGATAAGCGATAAAAATATCCTTTACGATTTGCTTCATATAATCACTCATCGTATAATTATGTGGTCAATGATGAAAGGACGAAAATTTATTTTAACAGTACCGAAAATTATGAATTAATTGAAAGGAAATTAGATCATCTTACTGCCTGTACAAATGTACACTGTATGGTCCCCTGGGAAACTTTTATGTTCCACACAAACCGTGCAGGGACCGTGCATATAGTCAGAATAAGTAATAGTAAATGACAAATACTGAAGTTTTTCTTTTTCATGATGGACTACAGTCAGGGGCGCAGGGCCGTGCAGAAGTAGGGGGGGCCACAGGGGCTTGAACCTCTGCCCTTTTCCCTCCATGACTCAGAAGTGCCCTTTTTTTCCGTAGCGTTTTTATGTATATGAATACATTAAACTTTTTTATCCTGCCTTAGTATGATGAAAAAAAATGGGCCTTTCCTGTCAAGTGGAGTCACACTTCTATAGATGCTATTAATTTCGGTTAGCGAGTCCGAAAATTCCCCCCCGGGAACGCATGCCCCATTATAGCACTGAGTATGTGAATGGGAAAAATGTGTCCCATTTACAACTATTAAGTACTTATCAACACGACATATTAGAATTTTCATGGTTTTTTTATTTACACTTAATATTTAAGTACTGGCGACTGACGTCACAGGAAGAGGAAGGGAAATTATTCCGGACTCCCAAGGAGGTGCCCTTTTTTGGGCCTTGAGCCCCTCCCCTCAAAATGTTCTCCGCACGGCACTGACTATAGTGGACTTAATTTTCCCAGAAGAGTTCTTTGTTCTATGCACGGTCTGTGCGTAACATACAGTATATATATAAACTTTTAAGTAAGTTTACGTTACTGTATGTAACTAATTACACTGGACAACAACAAAAAAAATTCTTCTGCTACTGAAGAAAATGCACCTTTTTCGGAGTAATTTGACAGTGGTAATTCCAAAAATCTAGTTTAGAATTACTGATCACCTCTAGTTTTTGAGTTATGATGAGGTCATTCAAAATATTTTTATACATATAGTAAAAAAAATAACTTTTCCTGTAAAAACTTTACTTGTGCTTTGAAAATTGCATTGAAGAATGTTTTAAACGATAAAAGACACACTGTAACTATTACAAATACGATATGGAAGAAATAAATGGCCCAGCCAGGAGCCACCCCTTTCCCATCCGGTCATACCAAGCTCCTGATTACCATTTATTTCATCCATCTACTAATTCTTTATTGGTAAACATACGACATACTACTGCAACGATATAGTAGTCAACTCAATGACCTACTACTACATATGTACTATTAACAAGTAACATTACGTACATAATATAGATATTAATGGAAAAAAGGATTGAGTACATTAACAGGGACGGATTTAGACCGTCTTCCACCGTCTTCCGGAAGACGGTCAGAATTTTCAGTGAATTTTTTTATTATATATTTTAATAATATATAATATATATAATATTTAATTATATAATATTTTGATAAATATGATGTAATTTTCCATTGTTTTATTTTTATATCTTTCATTTCATTTAAAAATATGTTACAGCAACTTGAAAATGTACTTCTACCAAAAAGGTGCTAGCGAAAATTTCACGATTTACGATAGTTCCGTCCGTATTTTTTACTTCTCAAATTTTGGAAGACGGTCAGCCCAGAAGGCTGGATCCGCCCCTGATTAATATTGCAATATTTACTGAAAATACATTTAAGTACTGTCAAAACACGTAGTACTATTTCTTAGGTATTTTTTTTTTAAATATTTGCTTGACTTATTGCGCCTTTGTTCATGTTCTCAGTTTCACGCTGTAAGAACCAACAGTAATCTCCCATCATCGCTGGATTCCATCGTCCTGATAGCGCTGTTCCATTGTAGAGATATTTTGGTGAAATCGTTCGCCATGTTCATCGCTCACTGCACCTAAATCATTTGGGAAGAGGTCTAGATGGGAGTGTAAGAAGTGCATCTTTAATGACATTTTACACCCCATATTTCGGTAGTTCTCGACCATATCATTTATCATCCCAACATAGTTTTCATCTCTGTAATTTCCTAAGAAATTATGGACAACCAATTTGAATTAAATCCATGGGGCAGTAAGTTCATTCTGACTGAGCATTTTCTCAAAATCAATATCCATCAGCACTTCCCGAATCTATGGCCCAACAAATATGCTGTACCTGCTTTCAATTTAGCTTCACTGATTTTTGGGAACTTGTTAGAAAGATATCTGAAGCCATTGCCATCTTTGTTCATTCCTTTTACAAATTCTTCATGAGTACCAGTTTGATATGAAGAGGGGGTAGAAACACATTTTGACGATTCACTAAAGGTTGATTTTTTTATGTTCTGTTTTCCTGAGATGTAACTCTCTCTCAGTGGCCATTTCTTCTTTATGAAATGATTTTTATCATTTCCACTGTCCCAGAGACATAAAAAGCAGTAATGTTTGGTATACTCACTCTGCAATCCTAGAAGTAGTGCAATCACTTTTAGATAACCACAGATATTCCACCTATGTTGATCATATTTGATGGCTTTAAAGGGTAGTCTGCATGCTTTCATAGGTTTCTGTCATATTCACAGTATGAGCAAGAGGAATCGATGGCTTAGTGTTCCCATTGTGCAAAAGCACAGCTTTCAGACTAACCTTAGAAAAATCTATAAAAAGTCTCCATTCTTGAGGACAAGAGCGTAATTAGCTTTCAAAAGTTGGGGGGGACAGCTATAATGATGAAAAAATCCTGCGATGAATTTCTGTGCTGCTATCCTGTAGGTAATATCTTAAATTTGGTCTTCCAAGGCATATTTTTTCAGTAGAATATAACAATGATATCTAAATTATGCAATAATTAAAGTAAAAAAATAACTGGATGTCTCATTAAAGTATCTATCACTGCAGTATTAGTACTGAATCAGTAATACTTTCCAGCATACTAATAGGACTAATATAATTAAAAATTTACTCATCATAGATTATTTCAAAAACTAAATATTTTCCTTCACGTAAGCTAACTTAGATCAAAAGTTGAGGGGAACATGTCCCCCCCCCCGTTCCCCCCGTTAGTTACGCCCCTGCTTGAGGATAATGCTCATTGCTCAGTACCCAGTTCCTCCATTAGTGCATCAACATTGGCACAGAAACACAAACTATCTTGCATGCTGTAATGAGGAGCAAGTCTTTGATGGCGACTTCGATAAATTGAAACTTTTGTGCCTGGAGTTAATAAATTCCACTGCTGCAAGCGAGAGCCAAGTTCTCCATGTTGCTTTGATAGAGACAAGTCACGAATCATATCACTTAGTTCTTCTTGTGTGATCAGATGGGGAGGTTTATTCTGAGGTGCCATAGAAGAACTAGATGAAGAGGATGACTATGAGTTATTATCTTCATCGCAGGATGACCCATCTGCCTGAATTTTCCGGTGGATGTGGCACTGGAAGTCCATTCCCATGGGGTACTGGTTTCATTGCAGATGCAATATCTGGATAACTAATATATTGCTTAGTCTTGCTTGAATGTCCACAAACATTTGCCATGCAAAGATAACAGTCAGGTAGATGATCTTTAGGTCCACGCCATATCATCGGAACTGCAAATGGCATACTTGCTCTCTTCTTATTCAGCCACTGTGTTAAGTCAGATGTGCAAACTGTACAATACACATATGGAGCCCAGTATTTTTCTTGGTCACCAATCTTTCACCCAAAGTAGTGGTAGTAAGCCACCTTCGCTTTGTGTGTGATGTTCTTCCTTTGTAAAACTGTAATGTATTTTCCACAAATGTAGCAAAAACTGTTTGGGTGATTTTCGCATTTCCGGATTTTACTTAAACTTGAGGCAGTCGCCATTTCTAATGATCTGTGAAGAATAGAAAAGAATTTATGTTCACAAAACTAGAAATTAAAACTGCAACAAACACAGTTCTGCGAAATATAGAACACCGAATTTAATTTTAATTGTGCACAAAGCTACGCGAAGCGTCGAACTAAATGACTGAGAGGCTACAGTGAGCATTGAGAGAGAGAGAGAGAGAGAGAGAGAGAGAGAGAGAGAGAGAGAGAGAGAGAGAGACGTCTGACTCTGCCCCCTTCATATTCAGAAAGAGACTACTCGAATGTGCTAGCAAATTGAGCATGTGAGGGATTTGTTATTTCTGGGCGAATTTAGTGAGTGTGGGAATGAAGCAAGGCTGATGCATTTTATTACACTGAGCTGATTACATGAAATTGCACACAGTGCCATAGCGTTTTTTAACCTCGTGAGTGGGCAATATGAATGTCACCCAGTGAAGAAAATTTGTCGCCCAATAAATGAAATTTTAGGGTACTGGGCGACAAGGAATTTTCAAAATTTGTAAAAATAGAATTGTCTTGGGAGTTGTCTTGGAAGCTATATAAATACATATAATACATGCACATATGCCACAATTAGAACTGTTTATCCTAAATGTAAATATGAAATTTACATTTAATATTTATATGTATATAGATAATGCTAATGTTATTTCAGACCACACGAGGATGGTGGCCTGATTAGGGAACATCCGGATCCATAGTATCCTTAATCCAGGGGTGTGCTGAGACCGGTTCGGTCCGGTTCACCCGAACCGGTTGTTAAATTTTGATTGGATCACCGAACTGTTTGTGTGTCTTTAACAAATATTTAACAATCAGTAGAAATTTATTTATATCTAATTTTTTTCATTTTTTCAGGATTTTATAGAAAAATATAGGTAGTATCACAAGCAGTGGTCGTTTCACTTCCCGATCTGCCTTTGTCGCCCAGTGGGAAAAGCTTAAAAAAATGCTCTGCACAGTGCTGTCAAATAATTGATACACAGTACGTCAGTAACTTAAAATCTAAAGGTGATGGAAAAATTCTGACTACATTTTTTAAATCAGTGCCATCAAATTACTCTAAATCACCTCAGTTTGTTTCAGTAGCAAATTTAATGTTGTCCAGTATTATTGATGACGAAAACCAACAGAATATAGGAAGCGTCGCGCCTCCAACAACCTCTCGGGAAGCGAAATCCACTGGAACGACCACAAACGTTTTGCAAAATTATATGTTTCAAATAAGCACACCGGACAAAAAATTAGTCACCCCTAATAGCACCGATAGTAGGAAGTTCAAGGTCACACAGAGGGCGCTGATGTAGCATTGGTAAGTGACAAGTAGCGGTGACGTAGCACACAGGATCAGATCTGTTTCGTGAGGTGGTGAAGAACAAAGTGTGTGTTGGATATAGTCTGCAAAATGGGTCGTGAGGCAGACGTTACTCAGTGGCAAAAAGGAGCCATCGTGTTTGGCAGAGCCCACGGACACAAAATGTCTGAAGTAGCCCAATTTGTTGGTGTGTCAACGCGTACTGTCCAGCGAGTTTACAAAGAGTGGTGTAGTTCGCAATCAACTGACAATCGACGGCGTAACTGTGGCCGGAAAACAATTCTCGACAATAGGGGCCGCCGCCATGTTTCTCGTCTAGTAACTGCAAATCGTTTTCAAACCAGAGAACAATTGCTCCAAGAAACCAATGAGGTTCTCCAGCGACCAATTTCCGAACGGACATTGCGACGAGAACTGCATGCGATGGACATCTGGAGCAGGGTACCACGGAAGAGGCCGCTGTTAACAGCAAGTCACAAATTGGCACGTTATAAATGGGCTCAGAGGCACAAAAACCGGACTGCGGCAGATTGGAAACGTGTAATTTGGTCCGATGAGTCCCGTTTTTGTTTGTTCTCCAATGATGGGAGGCGACGAGTACATCGCAGGTCCAATGAAGCCTTTAATCCTGAATGCGTCGAAGGTGTTGTTCAGGCTGGAAACAGAAAGTGAAGCGCAGGAATAGACACCCACGGACTCTGGCGGAACTTCGGGACCGGCTGATGAACGAGTGGCAGCAAATCGATGTTCAGTACATGCACAACCTCGTAGAGTCTCTGCCTCGCCAGATTCGTGCGGTTATCAAGGCCAGAGGCGCCGTCACACGTTATTAGGTACATTCTGAGAGGGGTGACTAATTTTTTGTCCGGTGTGCTTATGTTCAGATACAATTTTGACTAGCTGGCGGGTGTGGCGCCCTCCACTAAAGTGCATCATACTTAAACCTGAAATATTCAGGATCAGCGAGTGTTATACTGTTTCATTTCTTCTACCTTTTCATGCTTCTTCATCTGAAAAAATATTAAATATTTTTTCAGATTTTATAATAAAATATTAGGAAGCAGTTTGTCACAATTATCATGTAAAGGCTTAGAATATCGTAGACATAGATCGTACAGGAAAGTCATTTATCGTATATGTATGATAATTATCGTATAACTGCGAACCTGATAAAATGGTGGTGATTTGTAATTTGTATTGATCGCATCAGTCGCATGTGATTGCGCGATAAGTTAGTCTTTGAATGACGGTTTATGAATGAAATGAACTTTTATGATGAGACTTGGTAATTAGACTATGCTTTAATCTTTACGTTATGTACTCAGTAACAGTTAAACCAAAGAAAATTGTATCCGTGTTGTTAGATACTAAGCTACTAGGCACTAGCATATTTAAATTATGTATGCATACAGATTTCGGGTAATTATTCGTTTTTACACCCAGTCTGTTTTTATGATGAGAACAAACTTTTCTGAGGTGTTTTGCACGAATCTACCATCCGTTTCCTGTGCAAATGCTAGTTTTCGAGATATCGTCATCTTGAAAACTACGTATTTGCACAGTAAATGGATAACAGTTTTTAAAAAAAAACAAAATTAACCAGAAAAGTGTGCTCTTATCATTTTCATTTAAACTAACTAAAATATCGCGACTTAACCTAACCAATCATCAAGAGTGTACTGTTGACATAACCAGGCCTTCAGTTCACCTAACCAGGCCTTCAGTTCACCTAACCAGGGCCTTCAGTTCACCTAACCAGGGCCTTCAGTTCACCTAACCAGGGCCTTCAGTTCACCTAACCAGGGCCTTCAGTTCACCTAACCGGGCCTTCAGTTCACCTAACCGGGTATTCAATTAACCTAACAGGTTAATATTGGTTATTTCACCTAAATAGCTTCTGATCTTTTTGTATTAGGCACTCACTGTCACATTTCAGGCAAGTTAAGGATGAGAGAATAACATCGTAATTGATAAAAACATCCAATCCTTTGTCTTCATCTAGAGCACATGAATCAAGTTCTCAAAGTCAAAATCACACACATGGCATGTCATAATTCTATCACAAACACCATAAACTGAATCCAATTAGAAAAAAAAAAATAGCCAGCACAAAACCCAACCAACTAATTAAGTCGCAGAGTAGCAAAAAAATAGCCTAATCAGGAAAAATATTTTATCAAAAAAGGACATTATAGCCAAAACAGGAAATACATTTTATTAAAAAAAGTACATTTGAACAAATTTGCACAACATAAGATATACATTTTCTAGTCAGTTTTGAATGGCAATTCAATATATTGTACTGTTTTAACTGCGCATGAGCGGGTTAAAAGATGAATATTAACCAGATTTCATTGTATCTGTCATACCATTCACTGTTCAGCACCTAGAGTCCTAGACTGTGGTCTTACTAATAACTCAGAAGCTCTGGAAACTGGCACAATGCTCAAGCCAAATAATGTGACCCATTGCTGCAACTCTTGTATTATTGTTACCAGCATCGTGGGGAGTTGAACCATAGGCTAATATATTATTATTACACTGGTCGAACCCTGGATATCAGTATCTTCACTTAACTTATAGGGGAACGGTGTTACTCAAATTATAGACACTGTTGACTGTGGTTTCATGCAGGGTCTCCAGTATTATTATTACCTATATATCTCTACGGAATACTAGGAGAATCATTGAAAATACTTGTTCTTTTCACAGAAAAGCGAGTTACAGATTATGAAATATCCAATCAGGTATCAGAAAAGTACTGTAAGTTACAGATTTTGAATTGTCCAATCGGGGATTAGAAAAGTGGGTAAATATTTACATGAGGGTTTCCACCTAATTTTGATACCAAAATACATTTTCCTAGTAGTGTATGATGTGCTTTGTTCAAATCTGGCCTTCATTTTATGCGAAAATGAACCAATCAAAAGTTATGAGACTTCAAAGTTTTAATATATTTTGGTTCATTTCCCCATAAAACGAAGGCCAGATTTTAACATTGCACATCAAATACTACTAGAAAAATGCATTCTAGTATCCAAATTGCTAGAGAACCTAACCTAACTATCAATATTGTTAATATCTATAATCACATCTTCAAAATATATTTCACATCCTTCACACGCCATATTGGAAAACCAACTAAAGAAAATGGAAAACACTGTAACTGCATACCTCATTTTTTGTAGCCAAATGTGATTTTTCCACCTAAGTAGATACACTTATGATGATGTCATTCAAAAAATTATGACCAAAATAGAGTTAAGAAAATAATTTCTTTTAAAGCTTATAACATTATAAATATGCAATTGCGGAAATAATAACATATACCATTAGACTCCTAAAGTTTTGCTGAAACGTTTGATAACAGCCAATATTGTCAACTTGGTGGAAACCTTAATATAAATAATTTCTGAAAAGTGGCTCATCTAATGAAGTGATTACCAGTAGAAATTGCCTGCTGAATCTCTCCACTCTACAATAAGGATGGATTATAGGCCTAGTTAAGTAGAAATGTGACTAAACTACCGTATGTGGTAGACTTTTGAGACTTGGAACATATTTAAAACATAGTTTGAAGTTTAAGGTTGACATATTTTGCTAGTTTATTGGCAACATTTGGAGCTCATAATAATGTAGTAATATGTTAGGTTATTATTATTACTATTAAAATATAGCTCGTGACTTGGATTACCTTGATAGGCCTGAGTGGCTTCATGTCTTCCAAATGTAATGTAATATAATAATTACATTTCATCTGGAAAACATGAAACTACTCACCTATCAAGGTTATCCGAGTCATAAGGTATATTCTAATGAAATTGTGCAAATTGTCAATCTCAAGTCAGCTAATTAACATAAAACTATTTACAGACCTACCAAAATAGCCTACATAACTAAGAATATACACTATTTAAATCAACAAACTCTTTCATTTATGAAATCATCCAAATTTTTCTTAAAAATTAACTAAGGAGCTGCTATTTACACATCATATAACTAGGGTTGCCAGATTTTTTGATGGACAGACTGGGACAAAGTTTTTTTTTCAATTTCTATATATTGATGCGTAATTTACATATATTCATATAAAATTTGTACATAATAATTTTTATTAAAACAAAATGAATTTCTCAAAATATAAATTAAAATGAGTAAACATTTTCTTTCAAATAAAAACATAAAAATAAAGTACTTTTTTTTTTCTAACAAATAATTAAAAATAAATAAGAAACACATCTACTCATACTTTTCACTGGATTTAGCATCCTTTTCCTGTGAAACCAGGACATTTGATGGTCCCAAAAGGTCTTTTCAGGATGTTGGGACAAGAGGCCAAAAACTGGGATATCTGGCAACCCAACATATAACGAGTCATTCCAAAAATCTACTCTATGATTAAAAAGTATTTTCATAGATCCAGCCTACAAGTTTGTTTTCTAATTTTCTTTTATGCCTTCGAGTTGTTCCATCAGACTCTACTAGGAAAAAGTTGGTGGCCATAAAGTCCCTTTACAGTGAAATTACAGCATATCTGTATTTTGCCCTTGTTTTTAATGCAAAGGGACTAACAGGCCTATAATTTCCTACTTCCTTCTTACTACCCTTTTTGTAAGTGGGTATTACATTTGCTTTTTTTTATTCATGTGGTACTGTACCTCTGCATAATTAAAAGACCTATCAAAGAAAATAGTTAGTGCCTCAGATAAGCTTTCCTCCCCTTCTCTGAGAATCCTAGCGTATATATTATCAGATCCAGCAGCTTTATTTAACTTTAGTGTATGAATCACTTGCCTAACATCATCCATCCTTATATGAATATGATCAAGAATGCCCAAGTTTACAGAATCTAGAGAATTAAAATCAAAGTTATTTAAATTTTTGGTGCTCTTCCAATATGTGCTCTACCGCGAAACTGTGATCTACCATATTCCAATACGTGCTCTACCGTGAAACTAGCCTTATAAGTAGGCTGACCATATTTCCTTGAGACAAAAACGGGACATTGGGATGGCAAAAAAGGGACGGGGTTATGTAATATTCTGTATTCATGAAAAAGTAAGTACATAAACCGGGACAAAATTGACATTTTTTTAAAACGACGGGACGGCCAGGAAATATAAAACAAACGGTACTGTCCCGTTCAAAATGGTACGTATGGTCAGCCTACTTATAAGGCTAACTAACGAAAATATCATGACTTAACCTAACCAATTGTTAGGTCAACTATACGCCCTTGACGATTGGTTAGGTTAAGTCGTGATATTTTCGTTAGTTAGCCTTATAAGGCTAACTAACGTACCTGCTGCTAATCCGAATAATCTAAGGTAGATCACGTATTGGAATGTAAATTTTAAGGTAGAGCACCAAATTTTCTTCAGTAAAAACAGAGTTAAAATAATCATTAAAAATATCAACAATATCCTGATCTTTTTCAAACATCCTATCATCATGTTCTATTGGGCTAATCCTTATCATGCTTTTTATTATATTTAGAAAAACTAAAGAATTTCTTTGGATCTTTATTGCCTTTTTTAGCCAGATTTATCTCTCTATGCTTTTTGCTCTTCCTAATGAAACTGTTTAGCTTATTTCTTAACTGCCTATAATTATCTAAGTCAAAAATACTATCACTGCCTTTAAATTCCCTGAATGCCTTTTTTTTTTTTTTTTTTTGGCTATTTCCCTATTCCACCACAAAGGTTTCCTAATCTTGTTATTCCTAACACTTCTGAAAGGAACGCACTTACATTGTACATCCTCTAAAATTTCTTTGAATCTAGACCACATCTCAATAGCATTTTTATTGGTAAATTCACTACCCACTCAACTGAACCTAACAACTCCCTAAATTTACTATAGTCACCCATGATTTTCAACTTTGAATAAAGTGGGTTTTGGCTCATTTACACAGCAATTGAATACTAGAAAAATGCACTTTGGTATGATTTTGTAGGTAATTACATTTCTTCAAGGTTTACCCTAAGAACGGCTTAGAAAATTTTAGACTACTATGGTACTAACTATAATGCCAAGATCTTTTTCCTGTCTAACCTCCTCCAATCAGTTTCCTTGCATCTCATAAATAAAGTTTTCATTATTTCTGCCAAAATGGTTGACTTTTCATTTTTTAATATTGAATTCCATCTGCCATTTACTAGCTGAAGCAACTAATTTATCAAGATCTTTTTGTAGTTTATAAGAATTTTCTATATTTGTAACTGGGGCAACTACTTTCGTATCATCCGCAAATTTAGAAACTTTACTGCCTACTCCTTTCTCTATATCATTTAGATGTTACTTAAAATAACAGTACCATAATGGACCTAACACTAATCCCTATTCAGTCACAAACTAAAAAGTCCAAGAGATTAGACAAACAGGACCTTCCTGATGTAAATCTATGTTGGGACCTTGAAATAAGATTAAAATTTTCCAAATGATCTTGAATATTATTCTTTATAATTCTTTGTAGTATCTCTCCTACCACTGATATTTAACTAATAGACCTATAATTTCCTACCTCCTTTTTATTGTCCTTTTCATAAATGGGTACATAACTACATTTGCTTTTTTTCATTTATCTGGTACCTCTGCATAGGCTAATTAATAGACTTAGCAAACAAAGTAGTTAATGCCTCAGATAAGCTTCCTCCCCTTCTCTGAAAATCCTATCATATATATATATATTTAGGTCCACCAGCTCTATTTGACTCTATTGTATGAATCGCTTGCCTAACATCATCCTTCCTTATATGAATCTTATGAAGAATGGCTGAATTTATAGAATCTAAAGAATTATCATCAAAGTTATTTAAATTTTCTTCAGTAAAACCAAAGCTACTACAATACTCATTAAAAATACGGTACCAACAATATCCTGATCATTTTCAAATATCCTATCACCTTCTTCTATTGGGCTGATCCTATCGTGCTTTTAATTATTGTAGTTATAAAATCTAATGAATTTCTTCGGATCTTTATTGTTCTATCTAGCTAGATTTATTCCACTATGCCTTTTGCTCTTCCTAATCAAATATTAGGTTATTTCTTAACTGCCTATAATTATCCAAGTCCATGAGGCTATTACTTTTTAAATTCATTGAATGCCCTTTTCTTATTTTTAACCATTTTAGCTATTTCCCTATTCCTCCGCAAAGTTTTCCTAATCTTTTTATTCCTAACAGTTCTGAAGGAATGCATCTACATTTTATAATGTATATCCCCTAAAATTCTTTGAATCTGGACTACATCTCAATAGCATTTTTATTGACAAATTCATTAGCTATTCCACTTTACTGAGCCTAACAACTCCCTAAATTTACTATAGTCACCCCTCAAAACACGAGGAACTAGATGGTCATTGTTGACTAGATCCCTATTTACTTCTCTCTTAAAATGTATGATAAAATGCAGGAGAGGGGTTCCAGCACAGGTGAATCAGTGCTTAACACCCGACCATCTCAGATCTTGCTTATTTTTGGTGTATAAGGTAAGTTTGTGCAGGAAAGCCAGCTGTGAAAGTTTCAGCTTTCTACGACCATTACTTCACGAGTTATGAAGGTCAGAAAAATCAAGGTTAAGGTCAAAATAGCTCAAGGTTGGCATCTTTGGATGCACCTCACACATTCACTAATTATCGTAACCATATGAAACTATATGTTTTTGGACTCAGAATGAGCTGTAGAATCCAAAAATGCAACGAAAACAGCGCTGTAATAGGAGAACAAATAAAAATTTTCACCCTTTTTCAAGGAACGAATTGACCCTTTGACCTTGAAGTTCACACATTTTGGGGAAACATTTCTTTACACAAAATGAAGTTCCACCATTGCACTTTTAATATAAACAATAAAAATGTATCTTATTCACCATCTATACTGTCTTAAAGAATTTTTCAAATTGGCTATTTTTCAAATTTCTGGCAAAATCGCCATATGTATATGCATATATGTACTGTACTGTTAAATAATATATTTTGTGAACATAAATTAATTACTTATTTTATGCC
This sequence comes from Bathynomus jamesi, assembly GCA_023014485.1. Classification (NCBI taxonomy): domain Eukaryota; kingdom Metazoa; phylum Arthropoda; class Malacostraca; order Isopoda; family Cirolanidae; genus Bathynomus; species Bathynomus jamesi. Next base: position 440,766 of record JAJOZX010001423.1, read on the forward strand.
TTTCTTACAGATAAACAAGATGGGTAGAAAAGTTTGTGCTGATCCTCTTAGAAAACATAAGAAGAAGATCGAAAAAGCACTTGTGCCAGTCCGTAATACACTGCAAGGAATTCACGGATTAATATATGGAGATTACATTTGTAAAAATTGTGTTAATGATATCAATAAAATCAAAGCTGAAGACAAAAAAGTCTCTGATATTGTCTCAGATTCGAACTCAGACACTGATGCCACTGCCACAGAAAAACGTTCCTCTGCCTATGGGTGTACTACTGAAATAATGTTTGAAGATTTCCAAGGAGATTTAGACACAATTCTTCCAATGCTGAATGTACACCAGTGAAGACAAGTAAGTTTAAGTATTTTTAAAGTGTTAATTTATGTAGATATTATAGCAACAAAACATCAATATATATAACTACATGTATGAACATTACAACCTTTATATATTTGACAAATTCAGATGTATGCATATCAATTTATATAATGAAGATCAATACAGTTATGATTATATATACGGTATTTACCAAATTCATATGTAATGTACATGTACATCTATAGGCCTACAGTTGATTAAAAAAAGTTATAACAATTTATTTTATTTGTTTTTCAGAGGGTCTGTCACGAAAAGGGAGATCTTCAAAGGCTGAAACAAAATTTGAAATGGCATCAACATCCCTGAAGAGAAAGCTAGAAACTTCATATGACAAGTTTTACACAAGAAAGTGAAGAAAAGCAATCTAAAATGGATGACAATAATTTGTGAGTACTGTATATATATCTGTAGTACCTTCATTAAAGTATACTAAGCCTATATATAGATCATATGTTTGCATATAAATTTACTCAAACATGTATATCATTTTTGCAGGCATGCAGGAGTGATGCAAGCACTCAAGAATGCCTTCAGTGAGACGACTGACTACAAGAGGAAGATTCAAATACTAACACTCTCACCATACACCATTCACAGAACAGCATCTTTCTTCAATGCATCTACAAGAATGTTTCAACCAGCCGCAAAATAAAGAAAGAACATGGCATATTACCAGAAGTTCCACATATTAGCAAAGGTCGGGTTATAACAAAGAAAGAGAAGGAAGCAGTGTGCACTTTCTATGAATCAGATGAAATAAGCAGAATATGTCCAGGCAAGAAGGATTGTCTATCAATTAGGAATCATGAAGGAAAGAAGCAACTACAGCAGAAACGATTGGTGCTTGGTAATTTACGTGAGATTTTCGCTGTTTTCAAGGCAAATGACACTAATCCAAAAATAGGTTTCTCATCATTTGCTGCATTGAGACCAGGGTTTCGGAGCCGGTAAAAAAACTTCTGGCTCCGACTCCGGCTCCGGAGCAGAAATTTTTTACAGTCTGGCTCCGGCTCTTTTATAGTAAATTCTGTTAATTATAAAATAAATATCTAGATTTATATAACTAATTTGTCCAATTTAAAATATTGCACAAAAATATTTTATTATTAAATCACTTTAATACTCAAAATTTAAATTTCTTATGATTTTAAATTAGGCAAATATAATGATAGAATGAAGTTATTTTAAATAACTAAAGGAAAATGATGAAAACTAAATGATATTAAATATTTATTAACAATGGTAGCTTATATAAATTAGAGAAACTTGCCTCCTAATTAGTTCAAAGTTCAAACTTAAGAATTCTTGTATGGAAAATAGTAACAATCAAACTTTCTGAGATAATATATGCATCTTTTTTTAAGTGTTGAAACTTGAAAGCTTCATGAAAGCCAACTTGGCTTGAAAAAGAGCTGAATATTTCAAAAAATTCAGTTTTTAAATTTTTAATAGGTTATATTATTTACTTAAAAAGAGATTTTCTTTTAGTCAAAAAGTTTTGTAATTTAATTAACAAAAGCAATTCAACTAAAAGTCAAAAGTTCAAACTACTAATACATATTATAAAAGAAAATTTACAAAATCATTTACCCTACGCTTATAAAATCAATACTACTCCTTGGATTAACAAATGAAAACTAATGCAAAATTTTTTTTATTCTAGCTAAGGTATAATCAAACTAATTTTAAACATAAAATCAAGATATTCTTCTTGTAAATCTGTTTCCTCCCACACCTCCATAAAATCCAAGAATCCTATGGTACCATTTTTCGTAATATATTACAAGAATTATAATTTGCAACTAACCTATATTTAACAAATAACAATTTAGGTAGCAATATATCGCCCGGAGCCAGACCATGGAGCCGTATTTTCAAGGTTTCTGGCTCCGGCTCCGGCTCCAGGTAAGCAAAATTCACTGGCTCCACCGACTCCGGCTCCGAAACCCTGATTGAGACCCAAGTGGTGTGTCTTGGCAGGAGCTGGAGGAACACACACTGTGTGTGTCTGTACCTACCACCAAAATCCCAAACTTCAGCTATCAGCTTTGGGGGAAAAACAACTATCATATAAAGACCTCATTCTCTATGCAGTTTGTGACAGTGAAAAGGAAGAGTGTATGCTAAAAATGTGCATTGTGTCCAGGAGAAGAAGGTGTTATTGCATTCCTTGAAGGATTGGAATCTGTTCAGGATGCAGTTGGCACCATAATTACATACAAGCAGTGGACTTTCACGGATCGGACAACCCTTATTAACATCGGTGAATCCCTTGAAAACTTCATTAAGTCTTTGGCAACTAGAATTTGTGCACTAACAAGACACACTTATGTGGCTGATGCACAAGCAAGTTTCCTAAAAAAACAAAGCTAATCTGATGGTCACTGAAGGTATTCTCCTAGGAGACTTCTCTGAAAACTACTCATTTATTGTACAAGATGCTGCACAAGGTTACCATTGGGAAAATAGTCAGGCAACAGTTCATCCATTTGTGTTCTACTATAAAGTAAATGAAAATGATGTTGAAATTAAAGTTAAAAGTTATTGTTTCATTTCTGATGACATGAAACATAGTACAAACCTTGTCTTTGCGTTCTTAAAGCAACTGATCCCCATGATAAAAGAAGAGAGCTCAGGCCTGCGGAAGATTCATTACTTTACTGATGGTTGCGGAGGGCAGTATAAAAATAAATATAACTTTACCAATTTGTGTCACCACAAAGAGGACTTTGGACTGGATGCTGAATGGCACTTTTTTGCAACTTCACATGGCAAAAGTGCTTGTGATGGAGTCGGAGGCACAGCAAAAAGAATGACGGCTCGTGCCAGTCTTCAACGTACATTTAAAGACCAAATTCTGATACCACTTGACATGATGAAATTTCTGGATGAGAAAGATACCAGCACAAAATTTGTATTATTATCGAAACAAAATGTCCAGCAGACAACTGAATTCCTGGAAAATAGATATAAAAATTCTGTAACCATCCCAGGTACTCGTAGATTTCATAGATTTGTGCCTATTAGTCATACCCAGTTGGAGGTTGGTGAGATTTCCTCAGGTCCTACAAAAATTATGACAGTTGTGCATCCATCGTTTAAAGATAATTTACATGAGCAAAAGCACATTTCAACTGAAGATATACAAGTTGGGGTATATGTAGCTTGTAACTATGATAATAAAATTTGGTTTGGATTAGTGGTTGAAGTATCAGAAGAATTTAGTGATTATAAGGTCAATTTTATGTCTCCACATGGAAGACGTTCTAAACATAGTTTCCCTTCTCATCCTGACTCATGTTGGATGTTATCATCTGATATTATCCAGACAATGACTGCTCCATCATTGACAGCAGGTTCAAGAATAATTCAGTATGCCTTTGATGATCATGAGATGCTAACAGCTGAGGGTAATCATGCAGACCTGTTTGCCACAGTTTCCTGTTCTTGAGTCGAAAGTGTACAGAGCTCTAGTTTAATATGTATCTATAGAATACAGGTCTACATAATATGATACTCCTTTTTTACTCCTATTTTATATGATACTCCTATATATATATATGTTTGTATTAATGTATTATTAATAAAAGTAATTATTAAAAAAAAGTAAAATATTTCTAAGGGTGGAAAGGTGTGGTTGTAGGGGTGGAGGAGACCACAATAAAATAGAGATCTATATCATAGTTATACCTATGGTACCTAGCTTATATCTAAGTGATTTTGTATCACGTTTCTAATAATAATTATTTTTGCTTAAGTAGTTTAAATAATGAATATATCTAGATTTTAACAGTACATATATGCATATACGGTACATATGGCAATTTTGCCAGAAATTTGAAAAATAGCCAATTTGAAAAATTCTTTAAGACAGTATAGTTGGTGAATAAGATACATTTTTATTGTTTATATTAAAAGTGCAATGATGGAACTTCATTTTGTGTAAAGAAATGTTTCCCCAAAATGTGTGAACTTCAAGGTCGAAAGGTCAATTCGTTCCTTGAAAAAGGGGTGAACATTTTTATTTGTTCTCCTATTGCTGATTTCGTTGCGTTTTTGGATTCTACAGCTCATTCTGAGTCCAAAAACATATAGTTTCATATGGTTACGATAATTAGTGAATGTGTGAGGTGCATCCAAAGATGCCGACCTTGAGCTATTTTGACCTTAACCTTGATTTTTCTGACCTTCATAACTCGTGAAGTAATGGTCGTAGAAAGCTGAAACTTTCACAGCTGGCTTTCTTGCACAAACTTACCTTATACACCAAAAATATGCAAGATCTGAGATGGTCAGGTGTCAAAATGAAAATTTTTTGCTTCACCTGTGCTGGAACCCTCCGCGATCCATACAGACCCTGGAAAACCTGGAAAAGTCTTTGAAAATGGCAAAAAGCCATAAAAGCTAGGATGAGGTATGTGAGGAGTATCTTGAAGAACAAAATTGTCAAGAAACTAGCGCAAAAGAGATGGGCAAGAGGAAAGCAATTGAGAAGGAACTAAAAGATGAAAAGACAAAAAAGAAAAACTAAACAATTCTTTTCAGAGTGCTTCGTGAAGTGGGTAAATTAGCAAAAGCAGCTGAGCCAAGCCATGATTTTTTGAAGCTGTCAAAATCTAATGAGTACATACACTGTGCAATCTCAAACTCCAAAAGTGAAAGAACATTTAAAACTTGCTGAAGAAAAAATTAAGAAAATTAAAATAAAGTTGAAGAATGTGTTAATGTTCCTTGTTTTATGTCTTACTTTAAATATTTATATTTCTGTGATGCTTTTCATTTGTGTGAGTCATTGTGATATTTTTTAGCCACACTGATGTTCATTATTTTTGATGAAGTAACAAAATTTTGCTTTATTAATGATTTCTAAGTAAAGTCCAAGTTTTTTGCGCAAAGTGGTGCATTTTTTCAAGTTCACTCACTCTCATTGAAGTTATTTTATTGTTTTGTTTGAACAATAAATGACAATTTATGTGACTGGTATTTTTTTCAAGTGGTTGTTTATAAGGTGTGGCACTGTGGCTGTAAGGGGACAATATGTAGGTAACATTCATGATTTGTTAAAAATAACAGTCATAGGAATTCTTGAGCTTGTCAAGGAAAAGTCAGGGAACTTTTTTCTTCAGTGTGTGCGCATGGACCCTGAAAATGGTCACTATTCCCTAATGACTCCCATATTGCAAGTTTCATGGGCTCTATTGTTTCCGAACTGCAGTTTGAAGTTGGCAGTTAGCTATGCTCAATTGCTCATCATATTTTGCAATCAGCAGATGTTATAATGTTATAATGTTTCAGACCAACAAAGACCCTAGGATCCACTCATGGCTGGTCTACCTAACTGTGTTTGTAATCGTGTATTGTGTATGTCCTCCGTGGTGGCGGAGGGGACCTACAATTTTACATGGGTTCCGAACCACAATAACATAAGAAATTTATGTAAAAACTGCCGGTAAATTGGCAACAACCAATTTTTACGAAACTAAATAATTATCAATTTAAAACTAATTAATTATCGATTTAAAACTAAAGATAGAATCTCTGGATCCAGAGGATCAAGTCATAATAGACTACTATCCACAAATGTTACACTCTAGGTATATCTATTTATAACAGACATGCAAATATATCAGATCCAAAGAATCCAGTCAATTTCATTACGGTATCCATCAAGTCACGGTCCATATCGATTGCGGACCAAGTCAAAATTTACAACCATATACATTACAATATATACACTTACGATGAAAAGTGTAGGTGTGGCTGTACAGTAATGTAGAAATGTGTGTGCACCCATTATGGGTCTCCCATTTAAAGGTGTTTGTGGGGCAAGTGAAGATCATGAGTTTTTCAATACCTCACAGTACTATGGGGGCCACCGCTTGGCAGAGGAATCTCTTTAAATGGGGTATGTAAGGACAGAGAGTATCCCCTAACCCAAGACGCTGCCTCCCTATATCCCACAACACTTGTGTTGAGCTGTGGGATCTATCCCCACAAGGCCTTAATTTTACTACCTTAAACTATACCCTTTCTATCAACATGCGCGTCTAATCGATTTTTAAACATGTTTATAGACGTGCTACTAATTACTTCTACCGGCAAACTATTCCAGCTATTTACTATTCTATGCGTAAAAAAGTTTTTCGCAACTGCTGTCTCGAACCTTCTACTTGTCAACTTACACCCGTTATTTCTAGTCCTATTATATTGAGATATTTCGAAAAAACTATCCCTATCTACGTTATCAAACCCATTCATAATTTTGAAAACCTGGATTAGATCACCCCTTAACCTCCTAGTCTCGAGAGTAGTCAATTTTAACTCCTTAAGCCTATCCTCGTATGACTTTGACCTAAGAGACGGAATCATCTTAGTTGCTCGTCTTTGAACTCTTTCGATTTTGTCTAGGTATATCAATTTATTTCTGTATCGAACAGCTGTTTCACCTTTCTTCAACTTTGCTGATGTCACTTCCTTTGGCAGTCCTTTTCTGTTTTTTCGCACAGTTCCAATGACATCTGTTTTGTGTGACACAAGATAATCAAACAGAAATATACTCGAATAGTAATTATCTAGGCCTAGGAAGTACCCTTTATCCAACATATTTTCCATAAGTGAGATGACTATGTTGGTTGAATGGGACTGTTTTGTTTCATCTACATCACCAACATTTATAGGAATCTGTGTTCCTTTACCTGTATATATAATAAAGTTATATATATAGCCTGTTTTGGCTTCACAGAGCATGAAACATTCCACTCCAAATCTTGCACGTTTGAGGGGAATATACATTTTCCAGCTCAACCTTCCCTTCCATAGTAATAAGCTTTCATCAATTGAAATGTCACGAGAAGGGACATAAGCTTTTTGAAAGCTTTGTTTATATAAGTCTAACACCTCATCAATTTTGTAGTTTATTGCTTGAATCGGTACTGTCTGAGAAATGCAAAAATCTATCCCTTTTCACAATATTATAAAATATGGGCGTATCTAGTAGAGGTTTTCTAGAAAAATATGATTGTAAAGTTGGTTTTTGTATAATTCCCATCAAAAGCAATATGCCTTCAAAAAGCCATATTTCTTGCACAGAAACATCACTCCAGTCATGAAGCCTACTCCATTTAGGAATTCCAAATGGTTGCCCTCTCTTTTCTGAAATACACTTTTCAGCATATTTATTTGTCTCATCACAAATAAGTTTTATTATTTCATCAGTAACTATACATTCATAAATTCCTAATACATCATTTGCTTCCATATTATTACTAATTTTAGGGCCACTATCACCCATAAATGGGAAAGGATTGCGCACATTACCATTTGGACGCCATGAATCTGCACTTGAATTGGCTATATCCTCAGATTCACTCTGATCAGAATTAGATTCAGTATCAGAATTGAAATCATCATCACTATCTGTATCAGAAAGACGCAAACTATAATCATCATCATCATATTGTTGTAATAACAATCGCAAATCACTATCACTTAGAGGTTTACGTTTTGCCATTGTCACAAATAAGGGAGGCAAAAAAAAAACACTTCACACGCACGCAATTTCTGGCAATAACTGAAATACAACAGTTCTAATTTATGTACTGATATTTTTTAACCAATCAGAGTGTGACTGACGTCATAAGTTAAAACAAAATCAACGAATCATAGATGAGCACACATATTTGTGCTTTCCGCAGGCTGTTATTCACGATAAATTCATGGCGCACATATATGTGTGTTCCGCAATACCTCGTTGATGACCGAGCGCACAAATATGTGCGCTCCGCAGTTAAGGGGTTAAATCAGTTTTACCCAGTAAAACTTCCAGAAGTTTTGCAAGTGCCCCAGTGTGTGGTACTGTTTTATAAATTATCAAATTCCATTGATGGCCATGTATTTTGATCAGGTTTTAAATGATTATATTCTTGTATGACAGCCCATATTTTATTGTGGTTTAAGCCTAACTTAACACTTTCACATTCAAATGCCGCAAATTGCATAAAAAAAAAAAAAATTGTGTAAAGGTTCTGATGATGCATTTTTCATCATTTAGTAAAAAAAAATTCTAAATTTGTCATGTTTTGACGCAATTTCTGTCATTTCAAGATGAAGTGTGAAGTGAACTGCTTGCAAGCCTTGAATGGTTAGGGAGTAAGAAATAGGCACTTGGCATGGAACATGAAAGTTAATACTATTTGATCCTATATTAGTTGAGAAGTTATATAATACAGCAATTCTCCCTATGTACAAGAAGTATAAGGATAATTTGCAGATACCAGAGTCCTTCTAGGTTACCTTTGTCCAAAATAAAACTAAAGCACCCTACTGTGATGTTTTATTTCATAACATTTAGAACTGTGCAATGAATCAGCTATTTAGGGGCCTACACAGTTTCCCATCAAACATACATAGATTCATAAGTGTGTTATCCAAATGTATGCAAGAACCTCGGGTATTTGCAGTGTTCTCCTCGTCATAAATTTATCTTAATTATATAGCACCTCCCTTCATTATGTTACTACAAATTAAACAACCCTTTTACTCTTTACAAGATTTTTTTTATTGAAAATTTTGTCAAGTTCCTTCTTAAAGCTCTCCCAAAGTACTACTGTTCACCACTGCAGTTGATAAGTTGTTCAAAAATCCCCCACCTTAAACTTGAAATGTTTACATAGATCCAATCAACAATACCATACTCTATTTTGAGAGCCTTTTGTTGTTTTCTCTTTAGGTCAGTTCAATTTTGTCACTGGAATGTTGATTTTTTGATTCAGGGAATACAGGACAGTTTAAATGTTGGTCTTGCTTTGGTATAGTAATATTTGGGGCTGCAAAGATAGCTTGTGGGTATTGCAAATATTACTTGGCCTAAGATGGCACTTTATGGGAAATGGTTTTAATTGGAAGAGAACACCAAGGCTCATAACTAAGGCCCGGATGTTTAGGCACTAATAAACTACAAAATAGGCAGGTGAAAAGGCAAAATAAAATACAGAAAAAGGCACAAAAAAGGCATTTATTTTCTTACAATTCAAACAAAACATATCAACATATAAAATACAAAGAAAGAAAAATTGTATGAAAAAAAATGTTTTTATTGATTGCAATAAATGACAAACATTTTTTTCAAATTTTACGTTTAATTTTACACTTTTTGATGCATTGACTTTAGGCATTGTGACACATGTGTACAGCAGAAAATGAATGACCATGTGTTGTGCAGGGTTCTACAATGAAACTATGGTTGCCAGTTAGGAAATAAATTCACAAATGTAAAACAATTAACCCTTAAACTAGTCGCATTAAGAGTTATCGTAATTTCAATCGTATTTAGGCTAATGATAACATCATATTTTAAAATCCTTTTTGAATTAGTGAAAAATATGACAAAAATGGCACTTTACCATGATATCTATAGGCCAGTGATTCCCAACCTGGGGTCCGCAAAGGTAGTACTGGGGGTCCGTGAGCTTTCAATATTTCGAGAGGCTCCAATGAAAATTGTACATTTACCCATGATAAGGGCGCTCAGGCTAAAATTTCAAGTTTCCTTGCTCTTGGCTGGAATTATTAATACTTTATTTAATAGGCTGTATTTTAATTGCATACTCTCTTATATGTCCTTTATTTGATAGTGAAAAATGAGAAAACGAGTTAATTATTAGTTAATAAAAACAGTTTGTTTGGTAGACGGAATCTTTCAAAAACATGGGGTCCGTGGGAAAAAAATAAAAATAAAAGGGGTCCTTTGTGGTGAAAAGGTTGGGAACCACTGATATAGGCAGTTACCTTATAAATAGGTGAAAAAGGCATTTTATGGCATTTTGCCTGAACATCCGGGCTCTACTCATAACATTTATACAGATTTAATGTAGGCATTTCAGTAAACACACTCCTTTATCAGAAAATTTAAAAATTTTAACATTCATATTTAAAATTTTTATTATATAATAAAAGTTAAAAAAAAATTTCATCATTGCCTACTTAAAAGGATAAGTTTTAAGTTTGCAATTTTTTGAACACATTTTTAGCTATTTTACTTGAATTTTTTTTTTAACTGAATAACCTTTATTATAATAAAATAAATAAATTGGTTTTACAATTTGCAATGACATAAATAATTGTGAAGCTCGACTATTTATTTTATTTAACTTGGCCCTTAAGCTTTAGGCTTTACTGGGCTCATATTAAAAATAAACAGCTAGTTATTATTAATTAAAAATAAATAAATAAATTTGTTTTATTATTATACTTCCCAAAATACAGCATCCAATTTTAGTGTATAGCTACATTATCCGCTTCCTTTTTTTAGTTTCTTTCAATCTTATTAAGTACTTGCAGTTTTGTGCTGATGATGGAATGTGTGTTCTCCAAAATGTCTGCACACATTAAATTTGCTTAATTGTTTTGAGCTTTGGTATTTTCTTTGTATTAAAGTCTTCTATACCGTTATAACAAGGCCTCTTCATACAGTTCTTGCGGCCTGACCTTAAGATCAACCAATTTAGGTTAAGGAAAATTATTACATTTTATAGCATTATGTCCCCAACCAAATAAACTTCAGGGAGCTAGAGTGCATTACACTTATCCATCCATCCAATTGTCAATCTGTTTGTCATGCAAATTTTCATATCTGGGCTATAACCTTCAAACCACTCAACACAAATGAATGAAACTTCACACACACATGGATAATTGCAAGATAATGTGTCACAAGTAAAAATCAGGTTGCTGTATCAAAGGTCAAGGTCATAGAGAGATAAAAGGTCAAATGAAGGTTCATGCCATAACTTTTGAACCATTGAATATAAAGTAATGAAACCTCACACACATGGATCACCACAAGACAATGTATCATGAGCAAGAATTAGGTCATTACATTGTAGGTCAAAGGTCAAATGGAGGTTTGCACTATAGTTTTTAAATCACTGAATCACTTAAATCATTGCATTCTACTTTTTACAATTTTTTCAAAAACTTTGCTGAACACAGATAATGAACACACCGGCCTGTAATTTGTTGCTAGTGTAGGATCAGGGGTGCTCTTCCAATACGTGCTCTACCGTAAAATTTACATTCCAATATGTGCTAACTAACGAAAATATCATGACCTAACCTAACCAATCGTCAAGGGCGTACAATTGACCTAACGATTGGTTAGGTTAGGTCATGATATTTTCGTTAGTTAGCACATATTGGAATGTAAATTTTACGGTAGAGTACGTATTGGAAGAGCACCCATAAATTGATAAAACTTCACACGCATGGATCATCATGAGATGATGTTTTAAAGAAGCCTCAGTTCCCTGCATCAAAGGTTAAGGTCACAAAAATAGGTCAAAAATTAAATTGGGTTCATACCATACCTTTTGAACAACTTTATATAAATTGATGAAATGTCACATACTGTATACAGTGGTCCAAAAGTTCCTATCTATTTTGTGCTAAAATAATTATATTTTTATTTTATTTTCTAGGCCTGCAGGCCATAGATGATGGGTGTACAAGAACATGTGATGATAATAACATTATTAATTAGGGTATGTATTATTAATTAATCTTAAATAATTAATTATTATTATTATAGATATAAAACAAATACAGTCATTATTGAAAGTTTGATACCAATACCGGTACCATAAAAGAAATCAATATTAGATATGAGAGAGGAACAATAACAAGTAATGTACATCTAATCCTAGATTTTTTATTAGTACCTATTCCATTATTAATTGAGATTTCAACCTCATGTTAACATTCACAATATTTTTTATATTAGCATTTAAATCACTGCATAGTTTTAGTCCAATGAGATGGGTGATTTTTTATTTATTTTGATCTAGCTACTTCTGGTCTGATATGAGTGGATTTCTTGATGAGTTACAAAATATTTATTTACCATTGTAAGTTAATGATTTGTTCTTACATTCGTAAATAAAAATAAAATTGTGCCATTTTGATTAGCTACATCCTTGAGCTTTTTAGCTCTTTAAATAATGCTCTGGAATGATTATGGAAATCAGTATCAGATAGCCTAATAACCTTATTACTCATTTTTGGATAACAAAGGTACTGTTTAAAACATTGTTAGTGGAGTTTCCCCAAATGAGGGTACTGTATGTAGTGTATGAATTTAAGCTATTTGAAATGGCTGTCTGCAGGACAACCAGATTTGCAGAGTTGATAGTCCTTGAACCATTTTGGTTGTCCTTCATAAAATATAAAACTGCTAATCAGACATGGGGTCTATTACTGGGTTTCTATTACTATTACTTTTGATTTCTTCTATTACTTTAATTTTCATCTATTACTATTACTTTTGTATGTGGGTTACTTCACTCATTTGAAAAGGATCTTTGTCTATTTAAATGCAATTAGAAGCAGTGTGTTAACAAATATTTGTTTCAACCAAATCATTACCATTTCAGAGACTAGGTCTTCATAAATTTTACTTTATTGAAGGAAAAATTTGCCACAATATTAGTTCACATGTTTATTTTAGTTTTGAGTATGTCCATTGCCACTGTAATAGAAAAGTAATAGACTATTATCTATTACTTTGCCAACTATTACAGCAAAAAAATTATGATCTGTTACTATTACTTGAAAAATCCTGTAATAGTCTATTACTATTACCCCATGTCTGCTGCTAATGGATAATAGTTTATTTACACAAATGAATAAAAATACTTTGACTGATAATTTTAGCCAAAGTTACAGATATCTTTTCTTTAAACAAGGTTCAGTATAGGTACAGGAATGTTACGAGTATTATTTTTTAATTTACCAATAATATTCCAGACTTCAGCAGAGGTAGCAGGAACAAAAGAAAATTAATTTAGTAGGTTGGGTGGCACATATTCTAATGGTGAGTGATCATTATTTAGTAACTGTGAGCGAAGCTTATCCACTGATGAAGTAAAATGGATATTTAAAGAGTCTGCAATAGAAGTATCATCAGTAATTTCTTTATCATCAACATTTAGTTTCTCTCTCAAATTTTCCTTAACCCATTAATGGCCAGCATCCATTTTAGAGGACACATTTTAACACTACAATTTAGGTTAGAACTTAAAAGTGAAATTTTTTAATTTAAATTTTTGTGTACCAGATGTTTATTTAAAGTCTCTCCAAAGTTGAATATATCAGGAAATAAAAATGATTTTTGGTGGTAATGGGTTAATTTGGTTTCTGAAAAGACTGTTTATGGTTATTAAGTATTTTTCTCTCCTTTACATTTGGAAAATTGATTGTTACAATAGTTTTATTTTGCAGTTTTGATTATTTTAGTTAATTTGTTTCTATATTAAGTATATTTTGCTTTGTAATTGCAATATGAATAATTTATCTCTCTCGTTTATTGAAGTGATAATTCCTAGTGTGATCCATGGATTTGTGACACTTTTGGGTGAAACTGTTTTCCTCCTTAAAGGAAAGCAAGTATTAAAAATATGGAATAAGCAATAAGGTGTCACAGAAGAACTGAAACATATGATCTGGATCACTCATAGGTTCATCAGTCAAATCGAGTATTTTCTATAGCCCCAAAAGTCAATATTATAAATAGAGGTCTGCTGTCAAATGAAGGTACACACTATAACTTGTGAACCATTGAACATAAATTGATGAAACTTCATACACATGTGGATCATCACTAAACAATGTGTTATGAACAAGAATTGGATCCCTGCATCAAGATTCAAGGTCATGAATAAAGTTCAAATGGAGCTCTTTCATGTACATATCATAACTTTTGAGACACTCATCATAAATTGATTAACTTTTTTTACATATATACACAGGAAGGAGGGGCCAAAGGTGAGCAGCCATAAAAAAAAATTACATCATCAGAACCTTTAATCATTTTAAATACCTGGATTAAATCTCCTTGAATAGCTATGCCTTTTTACAAGTGAGAATAAATTTAATGTTTCTAAACAGGCAGTATCAGGTCATCCCATAAGTAATGTCGTTTTTTACAATAGATTAAGTTTAAACTAGTCCTACTCAGTTTAAGCATAAATTTTCCGAAGGTTATATCTAAGAGGAGATATATCGTGTTTTGCTACATACTTTACAGACCTTGACCAGTGAAGACGTGTGTTTTGCTTTATGTGAACCCCACATAAACATGGCGGTATCAGAAGAGCATATCAGGCATATAATGCTTTATGAGTTCAAAAAAGGGAATAGTGCTACTGAAACAATGTGAATGTGTTTATGGCAATGATATTCTGCATGTGAGGAAATGTCAAAGATGGTTTCAAAAGTCTAGGAATGGTGACTACTGTTTGACATGCAGCACGCTCTGTACGCCCTGCTGAGTTTGATGATGACCTGCTGTTAGCCGCACTTGAAGAAGACTGTTCAACGACTGTCAAAGAATTGGCCCAGAAACTCAATTCATCCCCATCCACCATCCATCGACATTTGCAACAACTCGGGGAAAGTGCCTAAGTTAGGAAAATGGGTGCCACATGAATTGTCGGTTGACAATCTGAGGGTGCGGGTAAACATTAGCACAGCTCTTCATTCCCATGAACTCCATGATCCGTTTTTGCACCGTTTAGTGCCTCGTGATGAAAAGTGGATACTGTACCAGAATGTTAAGCTCCATCGACAGTGGGTTTGTGCTGGAGAACCAGTGACACCATAGCAAAACCAAATCTTCACCCTCGGAAGGTGTTGCTTAGTGTTTGGTGGGATAAAGGTGGTGTAATACACTTTGAAACCTTACCACACAACCAAACAATCACCGCTCAAGTCTACTGTCAACAACTGGATTGATTGAACACTGCACTAAAAGAAGAGAGACCTTCTTTGGTTAATCGGAAAGGAATCATGTTCCACCATGACAACGCACATCCTCATACCGCTCGGATCACTTCTGCAAAAATTGAGGAGCTTGGGTGGGAAAAACTTCCACATCCTCCAGACCTTGCGCCTTTGGATTATCATCTCTTCAGGAGTCTGCAAAACTATTGAGAAACAGTATACTTCTTTAGATGACCTGCACACCAGTCTTTGTAAGTTTTTTGCCTCAAAACTGCCTGAATTTTATAAACATGGCATTGAAAAGCTTGTAGGATGTTGGCAGAGTGTCATTGATTCTGATGGAAAATATATACTAGATTAAAAAGTTTCAGTTGAGTTTTTTTGTCCTTCAAATTCCAATCTGAAAAACAACATTACTTATGGGATGACCTGATATATTTTTTGTTCCTAAGTCTAGGAGTCATCTTAGTAGCCTGTTGCTGCACTTTCTCCATTCTGTCTATGTCCTGTCGTAAATATGGGGACCAGAACTGAATGCAGTATTCCAAAGGTCAGCTAAAGAGGACAGTGACAAGAAATAGGAGTTCCATCACTATTTCCTTCCTAACAACCTCCCTGAAGTACTTCCTTGGTCAATTAATGTCTGCAATCACCTCTTACATATACCTATGTATTATCACAAGACAATGTGTCTTGAGCAAGAATCAGGTTCTTGCTCCAAAGGTCAAAGTCATAAATATTAGGAGGAGACATTGATATATTTTGAACATAGTTCTTGTTTCTATGCATTTGGTAAAATGACTTTTGTAATCTTAAGTTTATGATCAAATGCCTTTTAGTATGAGGGAGTGAGACTACTACTACTGCTGCTGTTTGTAAAATATGCTTATGATATTGAGCTAGGTACAGTCTTTCCAAAAAGTGTTACACATGGTAGCTACAGGGCAGGCTGGCCATACTTTTTTCAGTACAGTAATCCTCCAATTTACGTGGTAAACGCGTTCCTGAACCTTCTGCGTAAATTGGGGGAACTATAACATATAATTCACTATGCTAAGTTCAGCACCCACAACCCCAAGACACCCCAAAAATTAAATAAAATAAAATAACAATAATAGTAATAATAATAATAATAATAATCTGCCAAAAAAAAAATTAATTACGATAAATAAATAAATAAATTACGTAAACTCATCTGTAAAAAAAAAATAGTAATTAGTAATAACATGTAACTAATAAATAAAAAAAATAACACACCATTAGGGTCTCTTGGCTGGCTTCTTAACCACCAGTGCCTTTTTATTTATTTATAAAGAAAAATTTAATATTTTTTAGATTGCATTAACCTGAAACTGCATAAATGGGTTGGGGGTGGGGGTACTGTATGTTTAAGCCTACCAAACTACTTGCCTTTCATGTACTCTTTTCTAAATAAATTCTGGATTTTTTCAGGTTTTTGTTATTAATTAACGAGTTCAAGAATACAGTATGGATAATAATAATAAATATTTTCAAAACTATCCTTCATGTAAGAGTAAAACCAGAAACAACAACAAGAAGAAGAAGAAGAAGAAGAAGTCGTCTTTTGTCACCAAAAAAAATAGAAGATTTCAAAATTACTCTCAGACACCCAGTTTTCAGAAAAAAAAAACTCAGACTAATGGCCAAAATATTTCTAATATTTCTTTCAATGAGGGGGATTTTGTCGCGAGTACTCAGTATAGATCTAATCTTAAGCGAAGATATAGATCATTGTCAGAACCTGATTTCAATGCAGGGTTAGATGATTCACAAATTGCACTCAAAACTAAAAGAATCGTTTCTAGGTACAGTATTAGGACTGTAAAATATAATGACAATAGGAAGGGAAGAACTGAATATAAGGCAAAAAACCTAGGAAAAAGGAAATCCCCGAAAGGTTCTACGAGCCATGATGAAATCAGTTTTACTATAGATTCTCAAGCCTCAGAAGTCACTTTAGATGATTTAAAAAATGTTTCGGGCAAGATTGAAAGTAACACCAGTAAATATATTTGCAAAAAGAATCTTGTATTTCCAGGAACTCAAACATCTCCACGTAAGAGTAGAAATTGTAGAAGAAAATCTTCGCAGTTCAGGAAGTCAGTTCCAAAGACTAACATTCCTTACTCCAATTCACAGAATACACTCCCTTGTCAATTCAGAGCATCAAAGTTAAAGAGTAAAAATGAACATGAATTGGATGAATTTGAAATTTTTCAAAATGAAGAGGAGTCAAATTTATCTGTTTCATTCACAGGTGGTGGTTCACATAATGCAGAAAGTGTTGAAGATTCTAAGAATTCAGTTTGTTCGGAGGAAACGCCTATTGACATGAAGGAATGTGAATATACACAATCTTTTCTTCCTGAGAGTGAGTGCAATGTACTTTCTAATATTCAGTCAGGGAAGGATAATTGGTCTCTCCCTCATAGAGACTCTCAATCTGTTACAATCTCTCAAGAAGATAGCCTCTGCTTACCATCTCCCAGTCTTCCATGCGGTCAGAAATGTTCTAAAATTGTGAAACCTTCACCAGAAGAGCAAGGAAGTACTGAGGATTTTCTAAAGGGCTTTATCTCCCAAACTCCATCACTCCCTGCAGCTGTTAAACTAATTGTAGAACCTCATCAGCCAGTGACAAGCATGGAGTCAAAAGACAAGATGAATGATGACAATCCACTATCTCAAAACAGTGATGTTAAAGAAAGAGATTTAGCCCATTTTCCATCATCTAATAAAACCTTTTCATTAACTTTAGGTCAAAAAGTACCAATGCTCAGAGTAATTCTGTTAGAGTAAAATTAGAAGATATGTCCAACAGTCCTCCACAAACCTCAAATATGAATTTAAGCAATCATCATAATTATTGTAAAGGGAAAAATTTAACTGTATTTGATCTGAATGGAGTTCCTAACTTGATTGACCCTCTTAGCACTTCTTTTTTTAATTCTGCTGACCATTCTGTAGAGATAGTGAGATCTACTTCTAAACCTGAATTGTTTAATGTATCAGTATTTGAATCCCCATTTTCTGGGGATAATGACCAATTAATTTCCAATTGTGGTGACAGTGGCAGAGAAAATTTTGATCAAAGTGACTGGGAATTCATTCCAAATAGTCAAGGAGTGAATATTCCTAACATTGTACCAGACATTCAGTCTTTAAGAAACCTCTCAGCATCCACCTCTAAGAAATGTTCATTGAGTTCTGGTGAGTTTATAGCTTCAAATTCTGTAAGTGAAGACAGTGATGTGAATTCAGAATTTCTCAATTGTTTTGAGAAATTGTCTTCCATGTCACAACAAAAGCAGGTGAATGAAGATCCCTCTCAATCATCCTCAAAGCCAGAAAATTACCCCCTCACTTCAACTCAGTACTCTCAGAGACATCAGAGACTGCCCATACCACAAGTTTCTCCTTTAACCTTTCAAAGGAGAGAAGGTGAAGAAGTGGCACCTTCAACCTCATTCCTTTCTTATGGGATGAATGCCCCTGAAAATGGATCACAGTTGATGAAAAACCAGGAACCACTCGTTAACTACAGTTTCACAGATTCAAATCTTGAAAATGCTACATTTCATTTCAGTACTTCTGCTTTGAACCTCCCTTCTCAGGAGATAAGCAAAGACGTACTCTGTGATGATTCTAACTATAAATCCACCTCAAAGGACCCACTCAGTTCGATCAAAGTAAACATGGCGCCACTATTTGCATCACCGAGTTCTTTTAATCTGGATCACAGTTTAATTTGTAAATATGGTAACGTGAATGGAAATTGTGAAGTTGAGAGAGGGCAATCTGAGCCCACTTCACACACAACAGTTTCTTCCACTGGAAATAAAAATCAAAGTTTGCAAATTACTCGTAGAGATGGTCATGAAGAGTCACCACACAATATTGATGAATCAAATCAAATGGATGAGATCAATGAACAATTTGAAGTCAATGTCAGTGTAATAATGAAAGAATTAAAGGCATTGTTTTTCAAGAAGAGGAAATTATACACCAAAAAACAGATGTCAACGTGGTTTAAAATAAAGATGAAGGAAGTTGTTGAAGGTGAAATTGTGGAAAAGTCAACATTCAGATTTCCATTGTTGAAGAAAGTGAATCAAATGACTGATTCAAACTTCATTTCCTTTTCTATGGAAACTGTTTCAGACAAGGGTTTTAAAGCCCCAGAACCAGGTGCGGAAACTAGAAATACACCTGAACCTTCCAGGGCCATTCATAAGTTGAAACATAATTTGGATGAAGAAAATACACATTTTGAAACAGAATTATCACATTGTAAAGGAACAAATTATAAAACTCAAATAAAACAGAGGAGTAAATTAGAGCCTCAAAGAGAAGAAGCTATTTTGAAACTTAAGAACAAGGAGAAAGAACAGCAGAAACGTGCCAAATTGACCAAACTTGAGGTAAATTCTGTTATGACAAATAACTGGTGGGAGGTTTACTTAGAAGACATTCCTGAATATGTATATGATTCAAATAGAAGCAAAACCGCACCCAGTAAAAATAAAGAAAGTGGCACATCCCAAAATACCAAACAATCCAAGAGAGAAAAAACAATACCAAGTGCTCAAACTGGAAACAGATCGAAGGTAAACCAGTTTAAAGTTTTTGAAGAGAAATGCAGCAATGAAGTCATTTCTTTCACAACTGCAAAAACTACCATTGAAAGCAACACATCCCATACTACCAAATCAAAACGGAAATTGGACTCCGAATTCACAAGTTCCAAAAAATCTGCCAAAAAGAAAGCAAATGAATGCACTGTAGTAATGGACATGACACCACCTCTGCCTTCTCATTTAAAAACCACCAAAAAGAAAAAGAAGAAGAAGAAGAAGAAGAAAACTGAACCAATGGAAATGAAAGAACCCCCAAAACTCAAAATTTCAGCCACTAAATCCACCAATCACTGCAAACATATTAAGAACCCTTACATTAGTTTAGAGAGAATCCCCAATTTGGATATTTTTGAAATACACAATACCCAAAAATCTTCTGGCCAGGACGAAATCCAGAAAGAACTCGAGCCGATTGCAGAATGTTCGAAATCTGTTGATAACAAAGATTGTTCCATTATCGAGATTAAAAAGAAGAAAAAGAAAAAAAAGAAAGATAAAAATTTTCGCCAAAGTCCTCTCAATGAGTTTCGTGAGAAGAAAAAATTACTTACGCCTCCCTATCACTTCAAGAAAATGATAAGTCGCCCAGGAAGGAAGCGAAAATTGCTAAATAACTGCGATTTCACTTCGGAACTTTTGGCTGACCCACCATTGTTATCCACTAACCCATAAATGAAGTGTGTCCATTTGGAATATATGTGATATTTCATCATTTTAAAGTATTAAAGTTCGTTAAAGTGGTTCAGTTACAAAATTTGTATTTCAGATTACTTATTTTAGTAAGTGGTTTGTATTGTTGCTTTTAAAAATAAAGAACTGGTTTTTTTTTTCTATTTTCTTATTCTTCAAAATTAGTTAAGAATCCAACATACATTGCATTCATACTCTTTTGCCTAGCAATGAATGAAGTCATATATATATATGGAGTAATTGTAATTGATTGTAATTAATTAAATTTTTTCATATAATTGGTAAATAATTGTAATTACATTGGCAAACCAAAGTAATGATATAATTACAGTCAATTACTTTCAATTATATTGTTTTTTTCGTTCTCTCAAACAGATTGAAAGCTGTACAATATTTTAATTAAAAAAAAAATCAAGTATTTTTTTCAAGTTTAAAATTGAAATGTTTGGTTTGGTTCCAGATGTGTTTCAGACACTATAGCAGTGACTGCTTACTTCAGACTGGCAACTAATGTGCCAGTTTTTTGCCCTTATTGTTTTGATGAAATAAATGCCAGTTCCTTTGTCATATATTAGTATTTTTTTTTAGTGCCTTATCTTTGGTTTCATTTGACCGTATCACACACATATGTTCAATGCCCAATTGTCCAGTCCATAGCAAGAACTGCTCGATGAAAAATACAGTTCCCTGCAGTGTTTGAAAAAAAAAAAAAAAAAGTACATTTCATTGATCTAATATCTAGTTTTCATTCAAGATTATGACCAAAACTGAAAATGGAATCGAAATACTAACAGTAGGTAGAAAAGTATGACAAATCAAATAGTGTTTATGAAAAAAACGCAATTCTTTGTAAATGTAATTGTAATTAAGTATTTCACCATCTACAGTAATTGCAAGTACACTGACCAAGTAATTACCCCGTGCCTTATACATGTATATAAATTTTATTTCAACCTCCATTTTTATTTGAATTTGCAGTTAGTGTATAAACTCGTTTATACGAACTCGAGATTCACCTAGTTTTAAAAGGCAACATCCAGAAGGCTCATTTCTCCAGCAGAAGCAGGGTAAGTGGCCGGCTGAACGCCACCCGATGCAGCAGCTGGGAGTGAACCAGAGCTTCACCACTCAGTCTGCCATCGTAACTACTGTACTGAGCTACCGGTTGCTCAACTGAATTTTAACGTTTTAATTGCTAATAGAATTCCATAGTTGTCTCATTCGTCGGAGAATGTTATATTTTGAAACTTATTCTATCGACGACAGGTTTTTGTTCACCAACCGAAGGTCAAAATGAACTATTGTAAAATGGCCGTCTTTGTATTGAATTTTAAAGAAAAATACGTTAAATTGGAAAGGCACCATTCTAATTATCTTGAAAGCCTTTTCAACGTTTGTAGTCAGTGAAAACTCTTTGAAAATTGAAGATAAATTTTAGTACAATTTAAGCAAATTTGTTAGGCAATAAATGTTTGTTCTCGAGTAAAAAGTTGGGGATCAGATGGTTTGTGTATTCCAAAAGCTTTACTGAAATACTGTACTGCGCGCTAGCGGTCGGTAATCCGTCTTGACGGACTTCTAATTTTGGATTAGGTTGTGTAATTTTAGTCGAACTGTCTGTAGGCCCTTGGTCAAATTTTCCAACAGAATCTCTACCGATAAGGAATAGTGGAGTTTACGGACGTCAATTATCCCCAAATGAATGTTTGCCTTGATTTTCAGCCAGCCACCTTCTCGACCCCCCCGCCCTTTTTTTTCGTGTATCGACAGGAATGGGTAGCGAGTTCGACTAGGTCAGTGGTTCCCAACCTTTTTGAAGCGATGGCCCACCTCCCATGTTGCTAAGCTGGTATCATATTTAATTTATATAAGGTTTAATAAGCAAATTTTTTTTATTAACATTTATTAATATGATGCTAAAAAAGAAGCAAGTGGGCTATAGCCCACCGATTGGGAACCAGTGACCTAGGTACTATTTGATCATAGACCATTGAGGCATTTGAGCTTGGCTATGGTCTGTAAGTGGGAGGTTTTTCTTTTTTTTATAAATCGAGTTTGAAAGGGCAACTGCGTCCAGATTATGTACTGACCGGTGGTTCGGATCTCGCGTAAAGCTGTAGCTCCTTTCTGTCATATGACTTTAGTGTTGAGGAGTGATACATACCATCATTACATTTAATTTAGTTTGAAAGCGCTCACCATTGGTTTCAACGTAAAGAAATGTCTTGCCTGGGTTCGAGCCTCGCCTCCTAGGGTGTAGGGTGCTCTGCCAGAATAAGATCACCCTCAAGCAACGGAAATGACATGTAGCATTGTCCTTCCGAAACATGATGTCCTCGGGGTAAGTATACCATTGCGAATCAAGAGCAGATTATCTAATATGGATATGTAACCTTGTGAATTAAGGTGTCCCTCTTCGAATACAAGCTCAATATTTCCAGAGTACCAAATACCTGCCCACAGCACAACCATTAAATTTGTCAGTGGATTGCTCCAGTTTGGGATTGAACATATCGTCATGGGTTCTCCATACCCAGATCCGCCCTCCTGAAGCAAACTTGGAATCTTGATTCAATTGAGAAGACAATGGCTTTCATCTAATTACACGTCGTCTGCCTAGCTCTATATAGGTCTCTATCTGAGACAGAGTTAACGATAAGTGGTCTATGCAGATGAAGAAAAAGTCCAATCTGCTTTGGCACTATGTTGTCTTCAGAGTTTTTTTTTTAATGTAGAAAGAACGGACCAAGGGTGCCCGCGAAAATGCCCTTTTACAAGAAAAAGAGCCAAAATCAATCAACAAGGCTTCTCCCCCCCCCCCCCCCACCCCCCCCCCCCCCCCCCCCCCCCCCCCCCCCCCCCCCCCCCCCCCCCCCCCCCCCCCCCCCCCCCCCCCCCCCCCCCCCCCCCCCCCCCCTCCCCCCCCCCCCCCCCCCCCCCCCCCCCCCCCCCCCCCCCCCCCCCCCCCCCCCCCCCCCCCCCCCCCCCTCCTTTTTTCAAAAGACTGTGTAGTGGGTAAAACGGAGAAATGTGTATTTGAGAGGATGCTGGACTGCTCACAGTAGATGAGACAAAAAGATCGGCTGAGGAGGAGAGTGACAGGAGAAACGAGAGTTCTAGCACTCCGTCTCCTGCCTAATATTCCCCTTCCCCACCCGACCCCAGAGTACCCCTCTGGTCGATTAGTGTCTACAATCTGCGAAAAAGACAGTTGAATTAAGATTTCGGCAGTTTACTTCACGAGGATGGATCTGGGTGTGGAAAAACTGTGGTGTGTTCAATCCCAAATTGGTGCATCCTACTATGAAATTCAGTAACTGTGGGAAGATATTTGGTTCTCTGGAAAACCTGACCTTGTATTTGTAGATAGATTTCTTCATTCACAAGGTTACATACCCATCTTAGATAAGAATCTTCTGCATTTGTTTCGCAATTGCATATCCTACCCGAGAACCAGTTTCAAGATGGTGCCACATGTTGATTCCGGAGTTTGAGAAGGGTTGGTGTACTATCTGCTAGTGCTTGGGTTCGAACAACATAGCTCACCTACTTTTCTTTTTCTTCAGTTTACCGCCGACTCGTACCTAGTGAAAGTGGTACATGTAACATATCTCGGTGAGGCAGTGGGTGGGTGGTGTTACTGAGTTGGGGATGGTAGACTAGTGGGGTGAGTAAGGTTCAGTTGCTGGATAGTGGGTAGGAGGGGTATGGTCTTATACACGATGAAGCAGATGGGAATGAGAGAGGAAAAGGAAAATCGCTTCCGCGGAAAAATGGGGGCCTTCGGCGAGTATGAATTGTAGACGCTCGGGTATGGGAATTTTGGTCAAGAGTGGGAAAGCAGACAGGTTTGACATTCACCCAGATGTACGACAGTGATAGGAGTATGGCAGGTAGGATAGAGCGGGGCTGGCGATTTAGCAGTAAGGTGACCATGAGTAATGCGTGTGTGTCTTAGGCGGAGACGAGCTAGAATCACTTCTTTATGGCGGGAACGGCGGAATGAGGAGGCGCAGTATCCTAATTGCGGTTTGATCTTGTGGAGTTTGTTTTGTGTGGCCTGGTCCCACTCCCGTTGTCAGATGGAGCGGAGAGTCGGGAAGAAGTCGGAGAAAGGGAGGAGGCCGGCAGTAAGCAGGCCGTCTTTGCTGTGCAGTCCGCCGCCTCGTTACCCTGGATGCCGACGTGTGCCAGGACCCAGCAGGCGATTGTCTTGTCGGAAGGCTGTTAAGAAGTGGAAAGTTTGCTGGATGGTCAGACAAGTGGGTGAGGGGGGTTAAATATCTCTAGGGAGAGAAGTGCGCTTCTCTGCCGAGAAAACGGAGGTCTCGCGGGGCAGGCTGACGTCTCGAGAAAACGGCTGGGCCAGTATCACCGCTGAGGCGACCATACCAGCCTCGGAGCGGGAACCATCTGTATAAATGGGGACTGTGTCCGGGTGTTGGGTTGCGTGTTCTCGGAAGAGTGACCTGTATACCGTAGCGCTCGTGGTAGTCTTCGGTAGGGCACACAGGTCCCTGCAAAACTTGATAGGGGTGAGGAATGGGGATAACTGACGGGGCGGGCATGTTGGAAATGTCAAGGAAAGAGCGGACCGCTTCAGTGAAGTGCCAGCTCCACCCTTGGGGTGGGAGTTCTGAAATCGCCGCGCATAGAAGCGAAGAGGGTATCTCTGTGCACGGAGGTATGTCCTCACGAGCAGATCCCGTCGGAGGGCGAGAGGGAGGCAAGTGCATTCCACTTGAAGGTTGGGGAAGAGCGGAAAGCACCGGTGGCGAGGCAGCGGCCCCTATTAAGGAACGGGTCCAAGTTACGGAGGCAGGCGTTGGAGGCTGAACCATATGCTACACTGTCATAGTCCAGCTTCGACTGGACCATGGAAGTGTAAAGGCGGAGAGAGCGTCGGTCTGCGCCCCATGTGGTGTGGGAGAGGTGATCTAGGAGAGCGAGTGGACGTTGGAGGGATTGCTTCAGGTATTTGAGATGGAGAACCCAGTTGAGCCGTCGGTCGAGAATCACGCCCAGAAATCGCGTGGATGGTACCACCTCAAGAGGATTGCCGTATAACGTGACAGAGGGAACAGGAAGGGTTGCGGGTCTTCTTCTGCTGAAGAGCATACATTTGGACTTGTCGGTGGGGTTCCGCCTCTCCACCCCCGATGGCGAGCTGAATTTGCCGACGGACGGCTCCCGCCCTGCGAAGTAGATCGCAAGGTCATCCGCGTAGATGGAAGAACGGATGGTGGGTGGAAGGCATTTTGAGACTGTTCATGATGATGGAGAAGCACAGAACACTGAGGATGCTTTCCTGTGGGACCCCGTCCTCCTGCACGAAGGTGTCTGAGAGGACTGAGCCCACCCGAACTTTAAAGGTTCGGGAGGACAGGAAGCCCCTGATGAAGGTCGGCATGGCTCCGACGAGACCTAGATGTTGGAGCTGACTAAGGATTATTGTCCGACGGGTGGTGTCGTAGGCCTTCTGTATGTCAAAAAAAGTTGATAAGACGAACTGTCCACTGTAGAAGGCATTCTGTATGTCTCGGCTGAGGAGCAGGAGGGGATCAGTGGTGGAGCGAAATTGTCTGAAGCCGGACTGGATATCCGGGAAGGAATTACTATTTTCCAGGAAGAACGATAGTCGCGTAGCGACAATTTTTTCGAAGATTTTGCAGGCACAACACGTTTGCGCGATTGGTCTGTAGTTTGTGGGATCGAGGGAATCTTTGTCAGGTTTGGGGATAGGGATTACGTAGGCCTCCCTCCACCAGGAGGAGAAGGCACCCTCTATCCATATGCGGTTGTATAGGTCTAGTAGGAAAATTTGTGAGGTAGGGTGGATGTGCTGGATCATGCTGTAGTGCATTGTTTTTCACTAAGTTTTTTAAGGGAGCCACTTCTTCAGAACATACACACTGAGAGAGCCGCACATATATATATATATTATATATATATATATTATATATATTATATAGCTCATCAGCTGTTCTTTTGTGATGACGATCCTATATAAATTGAATATATCAAAATTTCTCTCCCTCTCCCTCTCTCATTCCACGCATCGAGAACCGCCACTTAGGCCATCACGAGCCGCGCAATGAGTATCACTGCTGTAGGGGATCGTCGAGAGGCCAGTGCCGCCTGTAGTTGCTGTCTATGGACGGTGAAGAGGAGCTATTGTTAGGGGCGGATACGAGGGAAGTACCTGCAGAGGAAGAAACGGCGGCGAAGGTAGAAGCTAAGTGGTTTGCCACCGATTTGGGCTCGTATAGGAGTCCGTCGTTAGTCCAGAGGACTGGGGCTCGGGAGGGGACATGTGACATGTCGCCTCTCGACTTCCCATACCTTCTTCCAGATGGTGGCTGATGGTGTGGTAGTGGTGATGCCGGATACAAAGGCACGCCAAGAAGCTCGGCGCGCTGTCTTCATTGTACGGCGGACGATGGCCCTGACCCGCTATATCCGTGCGATGGATGGGGAGTCGCGTACGGTAGAAGCGTCGAGTAGCCTTCTTCTTGGCGCGTACGGCCTCCGTACACTCTGGGGTCCACCAAGGTACCCATCGGGTGGAGGATCGTGGGATGCTAGTGCACGCAGCCGCTACAACGATTGATTCGAAGTGTGCAATGCACTCGTCGGAGGATGGAAAGTTGGCAGTCGTAAGGGTTGTATATGTATCGTCGTGGAAGCGGGACCAATTAGCTTTAGCAGTAATCCATTTTTCCGGTACCCGAACGGTCTGGTCGGGCTAATTGAGCGTGAGTTGAACAGGGAAATGGTCACTTCCATAGTCCTCTTGGAGGACTTGCCATGTGAAATCTAGGAGGGCATCGGTCGACACGAAGGACATGTCTATACTGGATGGAGTGCAGCTGGTGGCATGGTAGAATGTAGGAGAGCCATCATTGAGGTACTCGGAGAGCTCAGTCTTGATATTAATCAGTGTCGGGGCCATATAGGTGGTGTGTGTCTCCCTACAAGGGTGGCGACTATTGAAATCGCCCATTAATAGGGCCTGGGGAGTTGTTGTACCACCTCCACCAAGTCATCGTGGGAGACTAGAGTGTGAGGAGGGAGATATATTGAACAGACGGTGTACTGTCTAACCAGGGAAAGCCGGGTAGCAATCACCTGTAACGGGGATCGGATAGGGATTGTGGAAGCGGGCTGCGTGGTGTATGAAAATGGCAACCCCCCTTCGAGTGCAAGTAGGTGTAGAAATATCCAGTCGGGCAGGGCATGGGCCTGGTCCCCAGGATGAGCTCCTGGAGACAGACACACACCGGACGGGAAGCGGCAATCAAGGAATTAAGGCCTTCGTAATTCGCGAGTATTCTTCTGCAGTTCCAGTGTACTATTGTAGTTTTCGGGGGATCCATTATTTGATGATGGGGGATGGGTAAAGGTGTAGGGTCTAGGAAGTTGGAGTGTGAAGGGAGATTTGGGGTTCGCGAAAGCGAAGGATGGGTCAGGAGTATGGCTGGCTATCTGCCGTTCACCAGAGAAGGAATCGGTCGGCCAGTCGATCTCCGTGGAGGTTGCGGGATCGAGTCGGCCGAGCGAGACCGGCGTGGATCACGGCAGCTAGGAGAACGTCGAGGGCTCAGAGGGTGAGAAGTTTCTTGGGCTTCTGTGTTGGGCCATGAGGGGGCGCTTTATTTCCCAGAATGGCACCTCCTCGCCTGTCTCGGGTCTCACGGCGGACCCTGGGTGGCGATAGGGGGTACCAGAAGGACCGAGCAGGTGGGAGGGAGGACGTGCTCAGGGTGGCTAACAGGGAGGGGGCAGGTACTGTGGGGGTGGAAGGAGATGAACCAGTGTGTTCTCGTGGAGGGGTGGGAAAAATGGCACCAGGAGGCAAGGGCAGGTCCATAAGACTCTCAGGCGCGGCCGAGCTCCCCTCGGCCACACCGTGTAGCTGCGCCAGAGCCGCATCCACTGGATTCTCAGGGGAGAGGATGTTGTCCAGATTGGATCTCGTCGTGGGGGATGGGTCATGTAATTCGGCAACTATTGTCAGAGTCTGTCGGGGTAGATTGGTGGGACTTCTGCGGTGGGGTGGTATGGTCCTCGTAGACGAATTGGGCGGTGTGAGGGTCCGAGACGACGTCTTAGATCTAGGGGAAGAGGGAGACACATTTTGAAAGGCCGGAGGGTCTGGCGACTCACTCCGGCCTCTCCGCCTCGTCGGCTTGCTCTGGGTGGTAGGTTCGGGTGTGTGCAGAGAGTGCTGGGGGGTCAGGGTTCGAGGTGGGTGGGGCCTGGGTGTCCTGGTCCCAGACTCCTGGAGAATCTGTGGCAGGTGAGGTGCGTGAAGAGAAGGGATGGTGGGGGAACAGGAGGTTGTTGGTTCCTGTAAGGACTCCCTTTGGGAGGGATGGGAACAGTGGTCGAGGGGGTTTGAGCGGCAGGCCGGGGCGGCGTGCTGAGAGGACAGAGCCGAGGGCAGCGGCTAAGATACGCCCGGCCTCACCTCCCGACTCCACACTCTGTCTCGCGCCTCTCGGAGGCTAAGGAAGTCCGCTACCTGCAGGCCTCGGACCTCCTCCTCGAACCTGAAGAACAGGCATTCGCGGGATGAAGATGGGTGTGCGCCTTCACAATTGGACATTTGGGTGTGTTGGGGCACTTGTCTCGGTGAGCGATTTGTCCGCAACGAACACAGTTGGTGCGGCTGCCGGCAAACTGAGCTAACGTGTCCAAACTTGTTGCATTTAAAGCAACGGGTCGGGTCTGGAATGTATGGGCGGACAGAAAACTCGCATGACGTGCGGTCTCCCATACCGCATACAACACGGTCAGGAGGGACTAAGGTACTGAAGGTAAGAAGTAGACGCGGGGTTGGGGAGGGGGTACCTCCCTGTCGGGATGTGAAGCGATGGATCTTTGTGACACCCTGGGGTGCGAGGTCCTCCAGGAACTCGTTCAATGTGATCGACAATAGGCGGGTGGAATAAATAGTGCCATGACTCTGATTCAGGCGAGTGTGTGGGGAAACGGACACCGAGCATCCAAGGACCTCAGTGAGGGAGAGTAGGGCTTTCGTCTCTGCGGCTGAGCGTGATTTTATGAGGAAGGAGCCATCCCTCTGCGGTCGTACTTCATAGCGGCTGGAGTTGCTGCGAGCTCGGATCGCCTGAAACGTCCATTCAGAGTTGGTCGGAAGGTATCCAGAGGGAGGTAGGGCGGATCACTAGGAATTTGTGGATACTTGGAAGGGATAGGGAGGCTGTAGAATCGAAATGGACTGGGATGTCCAACGGTCGATAGGATGGTCGCGAATGCCGACTTCCCCGTTCGCCGCGGGGCTCTCTCTGTGGGGAGGCGGGCCGACGGGGAGAGCAAGAAGCTGGGTTTTGGAGGCAAGTCTTGGGGTGGAACTTTACTTCCCCGAAGGCGGCTGGGGTGAGAGCCCTGCTCCAGAGGGTATACGTCCAAGGGCGTATTCAAAGTACAGCCTGGGGTCGGCAACAGTAAGGGAGAGTGCAGTGTTCCGTTACCAGAGGTGGGTCAACCCCATCAAGATGCGGTTTTCAAGTGGTAGAGGACTCGAGGGCCTGGTTGCCCACCACCCGAGTGTTGATAGTAGTAGTAATCTGAGTATGAGAAGCAGAAGTCGTAAGCCGAGTAGAAGCCATAGCAAGCAAAAAGAAGCTTCATCCCCCGCGCACATCCAGCCACCACCGACTCCAAGGGAAAGGCGAATCGTGGGCACACTCGGTTCCACCGCCAATAGATGTCACGCAGGGGAGATACACCCATTCCCAGTTCCCGTGCCTAAAAGGCGGCCACTCTCATCCAACGCGCGGTGAAAGATGGCAGGGACTGGGTTTGGTTTAAGAGCGATAAGGGTGAAGGACAACCACCTCCCTCACCCAATGTCCAAGAAGGAAAGTTAAGTCAAGGTCCAAAACAACCAATGGTCCACGAGGGCAGAGAGCGCCCTTACATCGAAGGAAGATGCATTACCCCATTGGCCACAGAGGGACGCGCACTATAGCTCCGGATAAAGCAAAGGGATAGTTCATCTACCCACCGCAACATCTGTTAGGGGTGCGTTTCGGACGATGTTAGGCCCTAACCCGTTTATCCAGCGAAATTTTTTTTTTACCCATTTTGTTTCCAACTGCGGGGAAGTAGGTCATTAATAATTAAACAGACGCGAAGTTAATTTTTTATTCAACTCAAAATGTAGTTTGAGAAAAAATATTTTGAACTCATTAATTGGAATAATAAAAGTTATGCCACCATAAGGGTATGATTAATGAAGACCTTTCCAAGTAAACTTTGAGGTAGATACAGCCGATACAATTTCCAGGTCATTCTGTTGGGGAGTTCGAATCACTTTTGTAAAGTTCGTTACGGACTTTAAACAGGCCAATTTCAAAACAAATACTTAAGGACGAGGCCAATCATTTACAAAAAAAAAAAAAAATCTTCATCAATAGTTTTTCAGTTTAAGTTTTCATGCCCATTTGTCACTCTAGTCGGTGTGATTTTACATTGCCAGAATGGGAACCCCCCACACTGCAGCGATCGCTGTAATGTGCCGAGGTCCAATTCTAGCAATGTAACATCACAGACTCGAGTCGTCAGTCGCAAGACGATCCTGTGCGCCCCCCCCCCCCTGCCACTTGAAATTCCTCTCCCAAAGAAATTGCTGTCACTGATGTCACTATTTAGAAACTTCTCTTAGGTTTCAGATTGGCACAATCTAACAAACCTGAAAATTGTCTTTCTTTTTTTAACACCTTAAAACCAACGAAAAGGTAAAATAAATATATATATAAACTACCGCCCGAACGTAACAATGAGATTATTTAACAAAAATTTGTGACATCAAAGGTACTTTCACACCTAGATACATTCATTTTCAAGAACCAATTTAACAAATGCCAATACGACAGAAATGTGCGTTCTGTAACGTTTGAAAAAAATCTGATATATATATATGTATACGCACATGTATTCATGCATCAGGGAAAAACCCACAACAAGGCTGAAACTATTACAAACCACCACTAGAAAGTGGAGCCACTTGAACCTCATGGATCTAGTGTCATTTTTTCATAAGGGTGAAGACGCTTCTAACAGTACGTCAGGCGATACCAACGCCTCTTTACGCACACACACGACCAAAAAAGCTCCCATTCCTGATTCTCGTTAACTCTTACCACACTAATTGAAAAAAAATAGCCAAACTTGCTTAATAAAACTTCGAAATAAAATTAAGAATGCTTATATTGTACTTAAAAATAAATAGTAAAAATATATGTATTTCGTAGTTTTATACAGCGTGTCTTTAAACCGATTTCTACTGATCGATGCCTTTCGTTTAAAAAAAAAAACATTGGAAATTAAATGTACACTAGTAACGAACATCCGAAAGCCAAT
Source organism: Bathynomus jamesi (assembly GCA_023014485.1). Classification (NCBI taxonomy): domain Eukaryota; kingdom Metazoa; phylum Arthropoda; class Malacostraca; order Isopoda; family Cirolanidae; genus Bathynomus; species Bathynomus jamesi. Next base: position 472,653 of record JAJOZX010001423.1, read on the forward strand.
TTCCTTTTACGTGGAGGTCCACAAAATGGTACAAAAACAAGCAACAGCAAAGTAGGTCTGATGTCAACCCTCGGCGGTGGTGGTGGTGGTGGTGGTTGTGGTTGTGGTTAGCATCGCTAACTATGAATCCACCGGCCTCTGGTTCAATTCCCAGTGACTGTAGTCTGTACGTAGCAAACCCAGCTGTTCATCTTTCCATACAATAAAATTGGTTGGTAGACAAATAGGTACCCTGTGCGGTTAAGACGCTGGGCTGCTGAGAGGGTTATGAAATCGAGCCCGGGTGAGGACTTTGTAGTTTCTAACCGTCCGTGGTTCGGACTCCGTTACGCTGATGGTCTAAGGTGGAGCAACAGGTTTGACTTTCGTCAATGAACAATTCTGGCGGAAGCAAAACCAAGGTTAATGATAACGAGTGAAGTTTTGCGCATTAAGACGCATTATTCTTTGTAAAAAGCAATGTCACGAAGTCAATTTTATAGCTAGCGACACGTGTTGCTACACATTTATTTAACTCGATACTTGTTCAATGAACCGCCACTACATAATTTGCGTTGGCACCGTAATTCCTCGTTCTTCGCCTTGCCTAAATAGTGTACAGAGAGAGTGAAGCGAAGAGAGGGAGTGGCGTTATGGGTATGGTAAAAGACGATTTTGGGAGGAGAGAGGAATTTGCATTCAATCAATCCGTTTAACATCAGTTACATTCTCAACTTATTCACTTCAACATCTCTTACGAGAAGACGTATCATACCAACATCAGCTTTCCATCTTAATCACCACCACCACCAAAGCTTTCATCACACTCTAACTCCCTGCCATTTTGCTTCACCGTTTTCAGCCTAATTACTCCTTACATAAACCAAATATTCATGACATTACGTTCTTTCACAACTTCAAACATTTCTCCATTCACATCCAGATACTTTCAATTTCAGTCCAAGCAAATTACTCTTACTATATTCACTAAACAATTTTTATCCGTCACACCTCTCCTTTTTCCACCTTCCCGGGTTCTTGATTTCCTCCACACCTACACACCATATATATTCCCTCTCGCACACTCCCATCTTATTCCTCTCAGGAATTCACTCCAGCCATTTTTTTCAACATTCGTCAGCACACACACAAAAATGCTTAAACCTTTCTTCATTTCTGCAGATAATGAATGTCCAAAAATTTGTGCATCACGACAGAATCGATAGAAAAAAAAAGGGTCACGCGATCGACGACTAAAACGTCCCATGACCTCCCTCAAAGAAATTGACCTTTGGGCGGGTTGGGGATCACCTCTAAACTTCCATCCTCGTCCAGTATCAGTCAACATTAATGTTAAAAAAAAAATTTTACTCAATACGAAAGGCGATTAGACATCACTCGTGCTTCACCACCCGACACACAATTTTAGGACGAGTTAGATTACCTATAAAAAATGAGATTTTAAAATTTTCAATTATAAATGGCGACACTTAACTTAATCTAATTAACTTAACCTAACTTAGCCTAACTTTCACTATATCCCTGTTTTTCGTAATTAATATATAATAACTTTCAATTAAAAAAAAAGGTCAATCTATGGCGACACAGCAAATGTCGCTACCCGCAAATTTGTGTTGCCATGAGCCGTTTATAATCTAAAAGATTGTCGCGATGACGTAAGGTAACCAAGAAAAAACGCGCCCGCGTTTCCTCTAAAGAGTGAATAAACGTTCAAAAATCCTTTCAGCATCATCACTTAACCTCGAAAAAGGACTGCAAACATTCAACATCGGAAGAGACGAAAGAAAATCCCTCCAAACATCATCCAAGACATTCAACTTATAAATTTGAAACAAACATGGATAAATGTTGGATTTCAAATCAATTAAAAAAACAAATTTAAAAATAGATAAAGCAAATTAACAATATCAGATAATGAAATTTACGAACTATATACAGTATATACATACCCAAAATTTTCTTTACAAAAACAAATTATTTGGTATAAAAATTGTGTGTGTATATATATATATATAAAACCACAAAGGCCAAAATTATTAAATATATAAACAGTATTCCAATATGGAATTAAATCACTTTATAATGATTCCAATATGGAATTAAATACTTTTAATACTAGACAGACCTCACCTAAATCCATGTCTAATTAATAATTTAACAAAATATTTATAATATTTAATTAATGATTAACACCACCAAAATTCATAATTTCAAGACCAAATTTGAAAAACATTGAGAATAAAAACCCACTCCAATAGACAGAGTTTATTTCCACGACAGTTTCGACGCCCACTGGCATCCTCCTCGGGTGGATACAGAAACACAAATGAAACAAAACAAGAGGGAAAAACTGTCGTGGAAATAAACTCCGTCTACTAGAGTGGGTTTTTATTCTCATATTTTGACCTTCACGTAAAAAAGTGAAGTTTTTTGCATTGAAAAACATTGTTGTTATTTACTCGAAACTTCGTGATACTACTAATATTTGGGGTTGTTTGACATCCCCCTAAGATAATATGACGGAGGGGACCTACGGCTTTACGTGGAATTCGAATCACAATACGAGTAGCTACATCATCTGGACGCGGATGAGGGTCCCTCCCACCAACTAATGATCAGACGCACCGTTGCTTAACCTCGCTGATCTAATGGGAAGCAACGTGGCTACGCTGTAACCCGAATAATCACAAGCAAACAAACCATCATCATCATCATCATAATAATAATAAAAAATTCAGTTTTAGTTCCGAAGGAATATGGTGGAACCGTGGCCTTAACTAAAAATTAAAATATCCACATTAATAATACTAAAAAAAATAATTACTAATTATATAATTAATAATAATTTAATATTTAAATCTTTATGAAAGAAATAATGATGATAACTGGATTTAAAAATATGTTTATCCGAAATTAATTACCATATAACACACACACACACTAATTGGCTACAACACAACAAAACTCGAATAAACACAATATAAAAATAAATTAGCTGCTCTTCAAGTATTAATTATTATTATTATTAATTATCATCATTTCTTCACGATGTAATCAAACTTTTGACTGGAATGATTTAAGATTAAAAAAAACTAATGTAAACTGATTGTTTTAGCGCCTTGCCCTTCTCATCTAAATCTTAGCCGAGAAGGGCAAGACGCTAAAACTCTGGTAGCTACTCCACGTGAATTGTATGCTCTTCCTAAAAAATATATATATATATATATATATATATATATATATATATATATATATATATATATATATATATATATATATACACACACACACACACACACACACACACACACACACTTGGACAAAAGCAGTATTAGGGGCCTACTAAAATTACCAAATGTCGGTATGGTATGTACGATTTGTGCATACCACTGTGTAAGTGTTTAACTAGTGCGCAGAAAACATGGTACGTTGTGCGTCTTTCATAGAAATATAACTTCCAAAAGTTATAAGTCCAGATTTGCGCCACTGTGGTCTTCAATACATCTATCAGCACTTTCCTGTTTCGGCTTACGTGAAAATAAGTAGGCGCCTTTCTTTCTTTCTTTCGGGTAAAGTTGAATTCTAGGCTCGTTGGGCAGTCAAACACGAGAAAAGTGATGAGAAGGGTAAAGTGACCACGGACAACTTCTCTTCTATCAAGGAATATGATGCTCGAAAATCATGCACTAGTCGGAAAAAGTTTACGACGCACGTGATAGCACATTTGAAACGCCTTTCCCTCAGCGACTGCGCAAAGATATTTGACCTTCGGTACGACCCGCACAAATAAACTGTTCTATCTAAACATATCCTAAAGTCTTCAGAAGACAAGGGAGAATCTACTACCAACCTTTAGCATATTGTATAGTTCAACAAATACTTCGTAGACATGCTTTTGAAACAATCCTGTGACATAATTTTGGAGGGCGCCTAATACCGTGGTCCAAGTTTTACATATATATTTATATATCTGGAATATCTTGTATAATCACGCACAATTTTGCAAAATGCAAAATAACTCTAATCAGTATTCGAACCCAGAACGTCTTGAGCTGAAGTCCGAGGCGCTACCACTGTGCTACGATAAGATAAAAGCCTTTTGTGTTTGTGTGTGCATATATATATATATATATATATATGTGTGTGTGTGGTGTGTGTCTAGGGGTGGAGACCCATACGGTTCGAAACTTTGGACCGTATACGGGCCACCCGCAGTAAAAAAGTTAATGGCAAAGGACATATGAGGGAGAGGACCTACAGCTTTACGTACGATCCGAAACACGGGTCGCTGCATTATCTGGACAGAGAGGACGGTCTCCCATCCAACTAATATCCAGACCCAATGTCGCTTAACTTCGTTGATCAACGGGAAGCGGTGTCGCGACAATGGCCAGGACGAAACATGGGTAAAAGATTAACCCAACCCGAAAAGGGTTAATGCTAAAAGCACCTCTGGACGCGATGTTACACGTTCCCTCGGGTCTGAAACGCTCCGGAGTGCGTTACATCTTACCATGTCGTAGCACGGTGGTAGCGCTCGCGACTTCTACTCAAAATGTCCTGGTTTCGAATCGTGGTGGGGTTAATTGTGCAATGCATGTATGCGCACCGATATATATAAAACTGGCCAAAATATGTCGTTTATCGTTTCCCTAATTTATATTTCCTATATTATACAATTAGAAAATTAAATTAATATAAAATGAAGCAAGTTGACGTCTGAGTATTTGTGCAATGAACACGTCCAAACGTGTCTGAACAATTTAACAAACTGTTTTTACATATAAACAAGTGTATATATATATATATATATATATGTGTGAATTTCACAATTAAACGTGAAATGAATGAATGCTGCAAACTCACAAGGAAAAAGAAAAACGATTCCAAGGCCTTTCGTGTATTCAGAGCTACACCTCGTCAGAGAATGAAGACAGGAGGCAAGATGCCCATAAATATATACAACGTAGCGGAAACCAAAGCAATTAGCACATACTTAACAAGAGTTAATGAGGCAAAAGGAATTTTAACAAGATATTGTCAATTTTATACATTCCCCCACTGTTATTGAAATTGTTTTTAAAATGAATAAATGCACATTCTAGAATATTTCTTTCTATTATATCTCTGTTTTTAACAAGCGCTTTAGAACTACCCCACTTGATGCTATGGTTACATCTATACATATGGTTAAATAAAGCATTGGAAGTATTAGCTGTTCTACAAGCATATTTATGCTGTTTTACCCTAATATCTAACGTTTTACCGGTTTGGCCTATATATACTGAGTTACATCCGATCGAATACACACAACCAACAACATTATCAGGGCTATTCTTTATTAGGCGTGATTTAACAGTATTATTATACTTAAAGATTACATTAATGCCAATTGCTTTAAGTACAGTTGGAAGGTATTGAAAATTAACATGGTAAGGTAGGCTAAGGATATTTTTATGCTGAAATTCCTTTACAATTACATTATTATAATACCTATTCTTGGCTTTCTTAAGACAGTTATCTAAAAATGAAATAGGATAACATAATTTAGTACCACTTCATGATATTGCATAACTCGGAATCTAAAAATTCAGGACTGACAACTCTCAATGCTCTAAGAAACAAAGCAGAGAAAATAGGATTTAATCGAGGGATGATGGTCAGAATAAAAATGCACATAAGTTATTATTAGTAGGCTTGCGATCAGTTCAAATTTGAAGTCTATCGCAAGACTACTAATAATAACTCGTATGCATTTTTATTCTGACCATCATCCCTCGATTAAATCCTATTTTCTCTGCTATTTTCTCCTGATTTTTTAGATTCCGAGTTATGCAATATCATGAATATTGGTACTAAATTATGTTATCCTATTTCATTTTTAGATAACTGTCTTAGGAAAGCCAAGAATAGGTATTATAATAATGTAACTTTAAAGGAATTTGAGCGTAAAAATATCCTTAGCCTACCTTATCATGTTAATTTTCAATATCTCCCGACTTTACTTAAAGCAATTGGCATCAATGTAGTCTTTAAGTATAATAATATTGTTAAATCACGCCTAATAAAGAATAGCCCGGAAAATGTTGTTGGTTTGTGTATTCGATTGGATGTACACAATGTAACTCAGTATATATAGGCCAAACGGGTAAAACGTTAGATATTAGGGTAAAACAGCATAAATATGCGTGTAGAACAGCTAATAATTCCAATGCTTTGTTTAACCATATGTATAGATGTAATCATAGCATCAAGTGGGATAGTTCTAAAGCGCTTGTTGAAAACAGATATATAATAGAAAGAAATATTCTAGAATGTGCATTTATTCATTTTAAAAACAATTTCAATAACAGTGGGGGAATGTATAAAATAGGCAAAAGGAATTTTAACAAGATATTGTCACTCATTAACTCTTGTTAAGTATGTGCTAATTGCTTTGGTTTCCGCTACGTTGTATATATTTATGGGCATCTTGCCTTCTCTCTTCATTCCCTGACGAGGTGTAGCTATGAATACACGAAAGGCCTTGGAATCGTTTTTCTTTTTCTTTGTGGGTTTGCAGTGTATATATATATATATATATATATATATATATATATATATATATATATATATATATATATATATATCTTAGATGAGAAGGGCAAGACACTAAAACTCTGGTAGCTATTCCACGTGAATTGTATGCTCTTCCTAAAATATTTTCTGCACTGATCATATGTTTTTTTTCTTTGTGATCGATATATAGTCTCTTGTGATTAATTTCAGTGTTCCTGAGGATGTCATTACACGAAAGTGCTTGAGCACTATTTCGTTTTTTTAATTTTCCTTCGTGGTTATTATAAATATTATTCACGTGTTACTTTCGTGAAATAATTTTCATATATATATACAGTGTGGACGTCACAACTTCCTATCTTTGTCTGTCCATTAATCTACTGCTAATCTACTATCCGAATAGTGCACAAAAAAGGGAGGTGCTGAAGGGTGGGCGGGGCGTAAAGGGTGCCGAAAAGACCGTTCTGCCCGAACCGCACTCCACCAAACACTAAGTGCAAGTAATGGACAGAATTGGTTAATGTGTCAGACAATTAAACTGACACACAGTGAGCACAAATATTCTCTCTCTCTCTCACACACACACACACACACACACACACACACACCACACACACACACACACACACTTGTACGTGCAATAAGTAAAGGCGTAAATACCCGAAATATAAACACACGAACTATTAGTCTAAAGTGCAAAAAATGTATACAAAGGTGAAGACACTTAAAATTTCCTTACAATTAAAATCAGTTTCGTGTAACCAAGGAATACTGTTCCTCGTCTCTCATAAAAGTATTTCGTAATTACAAAAATGTACTAAATTGAAACCTTCAATTATTATTTTTTTATGATGATACCTTTAACCGTTAATATTTAAAATAAAAAAAATTTAAAAATAAAAACTACCGAAAAAGTACTTTGAAAATGTTTCGTGAAATTAGTAAAAATAATAATTAGAAAATGATTAACTCGTGGGCCAACTAAAATTCTGGCCAATTAACTCGTAAAAATGATCGTTAAACGGGGCAAAGTATTTGCGTAGCCTCGATACCAACTCGGGACTCGTAGGAGGGTGTTTCCGCCCCTTCGTCGGGGGTAAACATTTCTGCATAGTTTCGTTACGTAAACAAAAGAATCCTTTCGTCTCATTGAAGTAAAAATTCCACTGAGTAAAACGTCGGGGTAACCTAAGAAAATTCTCTACCTGATAATAATAAATAATAATAATAATAATAATAATAATAATAATAATAATAATAATAATAATAATAATAATAATAAATATATGAATAGAAACGACATTAGTATTAAGGAACGTTTCTGCACACGAGGAAGAGAAATCACGAATAAATGAAAAATGAGGCGAACTTCCTCGTGTGCAGAAACGTTCCTTAATACTAATGTCGTTTCTATTCATTTATATACTGCGTGGTCATTGCAGTTAAATATATATATATATATATATATATATATATATAGTGGTGTAGTGTTAGCATCGCTGAATACGAATCCACTAGCCCTGGGTTCTATTCCTGGTGACGGCATTCGGCGCGTAGCAAGCCAGCCCAGCTGTTCATCTTTCCATACAATAAAAATTAGTTGGTAGATAAATGAGTACCCTGGGGAGCCTAGTGGTTAAGACGCTGGGCTGTTGATCGTGAGATCGAGTGCGAGTGAGAACTCTCTAATTTTTGACCACCCGTGATGAGTAGTGGTTCGGATTCCACATTAATCTGTAGGTCTAAGGTGGAGTAACAAACTTGACCTTCGTCAGAATGAAAAATTTGAAACAAATGTTCAAATTGAGGACTTGTTTTGGGACCTTCTTTTTTGTTGCGGGTAGAATAACACGGAATGGCTAATATGGAAGCGAGTTACACTTACACTCTTTAGGAAAATATTTGCAATTTTAGATTTGCAGACACTGATTGTGCTCACGTCGAATCTTAGACCTAAGCTTGATAAAGAAATATACATTTAATTATGCTACTACATTTTTATCCTAAAATACTATTTCCGCAAAATAGATAGGGGCTTTTGGACCACCCTCTATAATAAACTCTCCGGTCTAGCCCTAAAATAACACTTAAAACGTGGCAGTCCTCTCTAAAAATAAAATCTGAGAAGCAAGCATACGTAACCCATCTCTGAAATAAGCTTTTAACATATATGAATCACACTTAAAATAACAAAAATAAAAAGAAATACCCACTATCGTACATCAAAGACGAAGAATATATGACCTCATATTTTGACCTTCACGTAAAAAAGTGAAGTTTTTTGCATTTATGACGAAGAATATGTTTTGTCGTTTACAAAAGACGAATAAAAATAATGTTTGGTATCGAATAGGGAGAGGAAAGAAGGATGAAGAGGAGGAGAGTGGAAGAGTACTATCTCACCTTCTTCAACTCCGGGAAAGGATCTTTGATGAGTCGTTCCCCGTCCAACACGAGTATTTGTTCTAAGGGAAACACCCTCAACCAACGCACCATATGCACGAAGTACTGACTGATCTTGATCGCCATGTAACTGCAACACACCGCATTACACCAATGAAAATCCAAACAACAATCTATGACCCACATTTTTTACACTTCTAATCATCTTATTAGAATTTCATTACTTCATAGAAGTATATTATTATTATTATTATTATTATACAGGGTAATCCAAAACTATTTGACAAATTATTTCCACTTTTTATGGGGGGGGGGGGGGGGGGGGGGGGGGTTCACCCTGTACAACAAATGCATAAATTATTTTCAATAATTATTAGAGATTCTAAAAATTTAAAACCGATATTATACTTGATACGAACATTCAAGGTTAGAGGGTCCACTCGAGGTGTGTTAAGATGACTGGGAAAATTACAAGATGTTAAATTCAATAAAAAAAAAAAATTACTTACATATACGTTTCCAAAGAAACAACTCCCTTCATCGAGTCAAATCACCGCTTTGATGAAGGGAAATGTATTCTAATGAAATGTCATACTTTACATTCAATGTTCATCTAAAAACATGGAATAAATATGCAGATCGTATTTCTCTGACATTAAAGGTAACTACAGAAAAGTTTGTTTCCCCCCCCCCCCCCCCCTTCAAATTTGGGGTAGTTTTTTTGGGGTTGTCGGAAAAGAAGTGTCAACTGTTATCAGCCAACTGCTTATTTCTAAGCAGAAAGCTGGAGCGCCTCTTTCATCTTCGTAGCGCTGAAGCCGCCGATTTCACGATGTATGCCCATGTACTGCTAAGTCCACACTCCAGAGACAATCTGGTCTAAGGATTTTGTCCGGAATGCACCGTCTGCGAGACTATCCCAAGGCGCTCGTATTCAATTTACATAGCTACGTTGCCACACCGCTTCCCATTAGATGAGCGGGGTTAAGCAACGTAGGGTTTGTTCACTAGCTGGATGGGAGTAAGGGGTGCAACAATCACCGCACGGAACACCTGTAAAATTATCCTGTCCCAAATCCCGAACAACCACCCCAAAAGAGTAACCGCTCACTTCTCATTGATCTCCCCGTCTTCATTGAGAACTTTCTGTTCGAGGGGAACTATCGGCTTTCCCCTCTTCTGCTTCGACTCCATAATTTGAGCGTAATCCGAGAGAACGCGACGGGCGGGTTCCCTCACGATCAGAAGCAACCGAACAGACTCGTTCATCGCCCGAATTCGAGCTGGAGCTTCTCTGGATATGAAGTAGGAAGGAGTCTTCTCGATGGTCACCTAGAGAAAACGCGAAAATTATCTCACTTTATGTTGGATCACCTCTACCCATCTACCCAAGAACCAATTCGGACAAAGTGGAGTGGGCATAATTAAAAGTGTGTCGTGTCGAGCTGGCCACAAAACCGAAATGAAACCACGGCACATTTACATCGTGATGATAATGTTTAAGGTTGTTTAACCTCCTTCTTGATACTCATAAAGGTCATATTACGAAGGGAACCCATAATTTTACATAGGATCCAAACCACTGTTCCACAAAGAAGATCCACAGCAGCACATATAGTATCGGGTATGTTTTTAGACTTGGTGCTTCTTTACTTGGGAGATGATAATTGTTGAAAAAATTTCTAATTTCTGTTTAGAAATGAGAAGATACGCGAGAGGCTCTGTGAATTGATATTAGTCTCTCTCCCTCTCTTCTTCCTTACCCAACTGTACCCTCAAATTAATTCCCGCCTTATTTTTATCAATAACTAGAGTGCCAAATCTTATTTCAATCACAAGGAACGTTTACCTGACCGTTTTCCATCGTTTATCATCTATTAATTTAGATATTCTCTCTGAGAGAAGATTGTGGAAACTAAATGTCGGTCAGAGCGAGCGAGTTACTGATTGTGGAGCGAGAGAGAGGGAGGGAGGGGAGGGAGGGGAGGGAGGGGAGGGAGGGGAGGGAGGGGAGGGAGGGGAGGGAGGGGAGGGAGGGGAGGGAGGGGAGGGAGGGGAGGGAGGGGAGGGAGGGAAATTCGGACTGTCATGTGATAGTGAAACACTAGAGGTGGTAGAGTCCAGAGGTGGGGAGTCGGCCAAAAACAACCGACTCCCGAGTCGGTATTTTAAAAACCGACTCCGACTCCCGACTCTTTCCTTATCATGCTGATCTACAAACCTTATAAATATTGGGATGTTTGTTCGTAGATGGCGTTTCAAGTTGAGGCTCTAGTTGGAGCATTAGCATGTTTCCCAGTGTAAACACTAATTTTTGCATTACACTCTTTACCATCTTTTCTACTTGACAAATAAAAAATACTTTCATCCTCATTTAGCTTAAAATATTGAAAGACTGCTGATTTTCTACTAGGCCCACGACTCATTATAATAGGGGCTAATTAAATTAATAATTAATATATTGCTAATTGTTTATATGGTACTAGTATCCTAAAATAGAAATATGAAATCATTTGCTAAGATTTACCAGAACAATAAATCAAAATGTGGAAATGTGAATCTAGAATTAGTTCAGGAAGATATTTATTTAGGGCAGAGTAGTATGCTGGTAAATTGTTGGCATATAGAAAATGAATCAGAGTCGGGAGTCGGTCGTTTTTACCGACTCCCGACTCTTCAAAAAAGCCCCGACTCCCGACTCTTCAAAAAAGCCCCGACTCCCGACTCTTCAAAAAAGCCCCGACTCCCGACTCTTCAAAAAAGCCCCGACTCCCGACTCTTCAAAAAAGCCCCGACTCCCGACTCTTCAAAAAAGCCCCGACTCCCGACTCCGACTCCCCACCTCTACTAGTCTTTTACTGAACAAAAGAGGTACGAGTGTGGATGAAGTTAGCAGTGAAGTGAATCAGGAAAGAAAGGTGGTGGGTGAGCTGAATTGTGAGAAAGCAGACCGAATCGAGATGCTGAGAGAAGACGTTTTGTATGGGTTTTGTATACAGTTTTGTATGGGTTTTGTATACAGTTTTGTATGGATTTTGTACACAGTTTTGTATGGATTTTGTACACAGTTTTGTATACAGTTTTGTATGGGTTTTGTATACAGTTTTGTATGGGTTCTGTATACAGTTTTGTATGGGTGTGAAACACTGGCATGGCACGAGAGAGAGAGAAGTTAAGAGTAAGAGCAGTTGAAATGGATAACCTGAAAAATATGTGTAGCGTGCGTTGGATTGATAAAGTAAGAAATCGTGTGGTTCTGGAAAGATGTGGCGTTCAGAAGTCTGTGGAAGTGAAAATTGAGGAAAGTGTTTTGGGGTGGCTTGGACATGTTAAAAGAATGGATGATGACAGAGTTGTGAAAAGTGTATATAAGTGTGTTTGCAAAGGTAGGAGTGAGTGGAGAGGAAGGCCAAGATAAAGAGACAGTGAATAATTGCGCGAGTAAGCGTGAACTCGATCTAGGTGATGCGAGAGAAGTTGCTGCAAGTCGGTTGGGATGGAGGTGGTTTGTTAGAAGTACGGAAGTCCGGGACTCTGTCTCTATTTTTGACAAGACCTGGAAGCGTCGCAGATGTGGAATTCTGCCATGGTGGGGAGGAGGGATGCTGGTTTACCAGGACACCCGTGTGAATGGATGTGTACAGTTTACTTTCCGCGTTTCTTCCTTTTCCCTCACTTCTGTACTTTACATCTGGATGATTTCCTACCATCTCACCCCAAATCCTTGGGAAATGAGATTTTATATATATATATATATTTTTTTTTTGTATTGGGGCGTTTACCGCCATTTCCCGCTATACGATAGCGGATATATGGCGAAGCAGAATATGAGAAAGAGAAACGGAGACGGGGGAAAGGCACTAGAAGTGGGAGGACCGCGGACGACGGGGAGAAGTCACCTAAAGCTCAGAGAGGCGGCGAGATTGGGAGAGGAAAAGGAAAAGACGGTCAAGCGAGAAGAGAGGCTCAGCGATAAGACGTAAACGATCGGGGAGGGGGAAATCAGAGAGGAACGGGAAGGCGCGACGGACGTACTGACGACAGGGTGGGGCATTCCACAAGGAGTGTGAAAGACGGTGAGGGGCGACTGGCAGGAAGCGCACAAGGAGCCTCCTGCCGGGACATAAGATAGCGTTGAGTGAGGCCGTATGGCCGATGCGAAGCCGCGCAAGGAACGACCTCTTTGTGTCGGGAGCGGTGGAAAGAGGACGCCCCAATATGACAGGCGGGGCGGATGGACCAGAGTTATTTCCGGTGGCATCGTCAGGACTGCTGCCATATGCGGTCGTTAGAGGGACCGAAAGACCTGCACATAGTCAGAGAGGGAGCGGGCGGGGGAGGGGAGGCATCGAGGCGGCGGACCGGGCTGTGCGGTCAGCGCCTCATTACCGGAAACACCGACATGGGCAGGAACCCAGCAGAAGGTGAGACCGGATCCGGTGAACGGTGTGCAGGACATGTACTCCTGTTGAATAATGCGTACGAGGGGGTCCGGGGAATCATAGCGCTCGAGCGCTGAAGGGCGCTCAGCGAGTCGAAAAGATGGTACAGGAAGACCGCGAAAAACCCGATACCAGACGGAGGGCTTCCAGAAGGGCAAAGAGCTCCGCGGAAAAGATGGAGGCCTGAACCGGCAGGGGATACCCCGGGAGGTAGGTGACAGCGACGGAGAGAAGACGGCGGCCGCGACACCTGCAGGGGAGCGCGAGCCGTCGGTGTAGACGGGAACATCGTCCGAGTGTACGGGAAGATGGGCCAGAAAAGAAGACCGGAGGACGGAGGAGGAGACTCCTTACGCAGGCCACAGAGCGCCTGGCAGCGGCAGATAGGGGTGTGGTCAGCCAGGGGGGCGAAGGTCGAAGGAGAACGGCAGAATAGAGGGTGGGGGGATCCCAGGGACGAAAAGACGTGGCCAGGGAGGCAGCAAAATGCCACGTGTCAGGCCGGGGTAGCGCCTGGGAGATCGCGGAGAAGAGTAGGGACCTCGGGAGGCGGCAGATGCGAAGGTAACACTTCGCATGAGAAGGCCCAGGCGAAGGGCAGGGGGGGGGGGGGGGGGGGGTCCGCAGTCCACCTGAAGACTAGCGACAGGGGACGAGCGGAAGGCACCCGACGCCAGGCGAAGGCCACGGTGGAGAAGAGGATCCAGCATACGGAGTGCCGGAGAGGAGGCGGAGCTGTAGACCACACAGCCGTAGTCGATGCGGGATTGCACCAGGGAGGTGTAAGGCGCAGCAGAGTACGCCTGTCCGCCCCCAGGTCATGTGGGACAGGTGACTCAAAGGGAGAGGTGCGGCGAGATGATTGCCGCAACCGCCTAGGTGTGGAACCCAACCGAAAAATTCGCTCGAGGGTCATACCCAGGAATCGAACGGATGGACGAGGGGAAGAGGAGTGCCGGCAAGGGTAAGGGCGAAGGTATGCGACAGACGGAGGCGCGAGGACGGAAAGCATACTGGAAGACTTAGAGGTGAGAAAGCATAGCCAACCGAGGACGCCCAGCGAACCACCGCGTGATGGCTAGCTGGAGTCGACGTTCAGCCAAAGACGGGAGGCGGCCAGAGCAATAGATAGCCAGGTCATCGGCCATAGAGGGAGCTACGAACGGAAGTAGGCAGGACCCTAGCGACTGTGTTCATCAACTAGTGAGAAACACAGGACGCTAAGGACACTACCCTGAGGGACACCTCTCCAACGGAAAGCGGTCAGAGAGGGTAGAACCGATGCGGACGCGAAAAAGAACGGGCGGACAAGAAGTTATAAATAAAGAAGGGGAGAAAGCCTACGAAACCCAGGGAGCGTAAGCAGTCAAAGACCGCGCTCCGCCGAGTAGTATCGTAGGCCTTCTGGAGGTCGAAAAAGACGGCGAGTACAAAGTGACGCCGGGAGAAAGCCTCTGCACGTCGTGGCTAAGGAGGAGGGGGTCGGTGGTAGACCGGAAGCGCCGGAAACCAGCCTGGGTAGCAGGGTATTGGTCACTCGCCTCCAGAGTAAGGACAGCCGCGAGGCGACCATCGCCTCCATAACCTTGCAGGCGCAGCATGTCAGGGAAATGGGGCGATAGTTCGACGGGAGTGAGGGGTCTTTATCGGGCTTCGGGATGGGGACGACGATGGACTCACGCCACCGGTCCGGGAATGAACCCTCCAACCAAATCCGGTTATAGAGGTCCAGTACAAAGCTGAGAGCAGAGGGGTAGGTGCCGTAACAAGTCATAGGGGATATTATCGGGGCCGGGTGCGGAGGAGCGTCGGGGGCGGAGGGCCTCCCGAAGCTCCGTCATGCGGAAGAGGTGATTATAGGGGTCATCCCTATGAGGTGGAAAATCCGGTGGGTCGCGGCGGGAATGGGGGGAATCGGAACTGGAGATGGCTGCGAAGTGCGCCGCGAGTGCGTTCGCGACGGCCTCCGGATCGGAGACGAACTCGTCGTCCCCGACCCGAAGCACCGGGGGTCGAGGGGGGACACGGGGTCCCCTCAAAGCTACGCACCTTGCGCCAAACAGTCGAGGGGCAGTCGAGGAGGAGATCCCGGACACGTAACTCCGCCAGGAGGTACGCGGGCCAGTTTCAGGACCCGACGGGCCACTGCCTTCAGGCGCTGAAACTCGATCTTGTGCTCCAGCTGGCGGGTCCGGTAGAAGCGGCGGCCGGCACGGCGCCGCTCCTGAACGGCATGGGAGCACTCTGGGGTCACCATGGGACGCTTCGCGGCCTGGGGGAGCCAAGATACGGGGGATGCAAACTGGCGGCAGCCGAGAGGATCTTATCTCGAGGAAGGCGAGGGCCTCACTGACGGAGGGAAAGGCAGGAATTGATGGCGAGATCGCCGTGCCCCTCGCGTATGAGGCCCAGTCTGCTCGGGCGAACAGCCAGCGCGGGCGGACAGAGGTGGGGGGGGGGGGGGGAGGAGACGGGTCGGGGTAAGACACACTGGGAAATGGTCACTGCCGGAAGAATCCGGCAGGACCTCCCAGGTGAACTCCGTCACGATTTCGAGGGAAACCAGGGAAAGGTCGATACAGGTGAAACTGTGTGGGCCGAGTGAAGGCAGGTTGGGGAGCCATCGTTCAGAAAGGTGAACTCGAGCTCGTCCATAAGGGAGAGAAGGGTCCCGGAGAGAAAGGTGGAGCAAACGTCCCCCCAGGCCGGGTCCCGACTGTTGAAGTCCCCGAGAATCAGGAAAGGGCGGGGAAGCTGAAGAATTAGGTCACGGAGAGAATCGGGTGGAGGGCGTACGTTAGGGGAGAGGTAAAGAGAGCAGACCGTGAGCTGGCGCCCCAAGGAAAGGCGCACGGCCACAGCTTGCAGGACTACGGAGCGGGAGGGGGCGGAAAGGGACGGAGCGGTGCACGAAGACCGCGGCGCCCCCCCTCGCCCCATCGAGAGGCGGGGAAGGGAGCCCGCAGTAACCGGACACTCGAGGGAGAGGAACGGGATCCCAGAATCGTCTCCTGAAGGCAGAAACACGCGCGGACACCTGGAGGCCAGGAGAGAGGAGAGACTCTCGATTATGGGGTGGGGGGCCGATCGGGCGGCCCGAGATTAAAGAGGGAATCGGAAAGCCCGGAGTTCAGCGAGGGACGCCGAACGAGGGCGAGGGTCACCCCGACGAGGGGGCGATGTGGAACCAGACGCGGCAAGTCCTCCAGAAGAGGAGTCTCCCGGACGTCCGGGGGAGAGCGATGCAGAGAAGGGGATGTGAGAGGTATCCAGAATGCCCCTCCCTTCACCGGAGGTGCGGGGAGGCAGGACTACGAGGGGGAGTGGAAAAAATACCTCACCAGAGGCATTGGCAGGTCGAGGAGAGAGATGGGGCAGGTCAAGCGCGGGGGCGTGCACGTCCCACCCACCCCGACCAGGCGGGCGAGTTCCCCCTCCAGTGGGTCCATCGACCGGGCCGGAGAGGGGTGTATCTCAGCCCCACCGCGAGGGCCGTCGGGGGACCCAGGGGGGAGCGTGCATAACGGTTGCGCAGTGGGGATGGTGAGGACACCGGGGCGGTAGGGCGAAGGGGGCGTTTGTGTTTGGGAGAGGAGGTGATGCGAGGCTTATGGCTTCGAACCTTTCGGGGTCACCACTGGCGCGGCGCTTGCGGCCCCTACCCCTCCGTCGTGCGGCCCGCATGGGTGACGGCGGGTCACGATCCGGAATGGGGGTGGCCGAAGGCGCCTTTGGAGAGGGCGTAGAAGGGGCAGGGGGGGGTTGCCGACGAAGCATCGGCGTTCGCGGGGGAGCACGTGGGGACGCGCTGGTAGTACGGGGAGCCGCGGTAGGAGTCCGCTGGGCGGCAGAGGATGGACTGGGAGTAGCGGACACGGTGGGTGGAGGCGCGTTGGGAACCGCCGGTGAGGACGGGGTCCGGGAACGGAGAACCTCGGCGTACGAGGCACCACGCCGGGCCTCGCAGCCACGCAACCGGTCCCGCGCCTCCCGAGCGCTGAGAAACTCTGATGAACAGAGGGCCCGAACCTCCTTTCAAAGAGGAAGGACGGGCAAGAGCGGGATGAAGCAGGGTGTGGTCCATGGCAGTTGGTGCAGGAAGGCGGAGCAGTACAGGGCAAGGGGTGGGGAGGGCCGCCGCAACGGACACACAACGGGGCCGGCTGACGGCAGGAGCTGCTCACGTGGCCAAACCTATTGCACTGAAAACAGCGCGTAGGATCTGGCACGTATGGTCGTACTGAGAATTCGCACGCTCGTCTCTCACCAAAGCCCCAGAATACCGAAACGGGGGGCACCAGTGAGTCGAAAGTGAGGAGCAGGCGAGGAGAAGGGGCGGTTGGGGATCGCGATCTGTCGGGAAAGCGGTACACCCTCACAACACCCTGGGAGGCGAGGTCAATCTGGAGGTCTTCCACCGGGATGGGTAGAAGACGAGCAGCGTAAATTGTGCCCTGCACTGATTGAGGCGGGGGTGGGGGGACACCGTAATCCCGCAGCCCAGGACATTGGGGATAGCGAGCAGAGAGGAGGTTTCGACAGAGGAACGCGACCTTATCAGAATGGAGCCATCCCTCTGAGGCCGAAGGTCAAAACGAGCCGTCCCCGTCACCCATGGATCGCTCGAAAGAGGCGTTCATGGTTAGTGGGGAGGGGCTTGGAGGAGGAGGGGCGGAGGACGAGGAACTTGTCCACCGTCCTAAGGCCGAGCGAAGACGTCGGGCCAAACACCACCGGTACTTCGAGGGGACGGGGAGACGAGAAAGGCGGACGGCGACGTCGGGTCCCACGTCCCCCAGGGGCCGAGGGGGCCGGGGGCGATGAGGCCCGACCGGAGTGGGAGGCGACCGGGGCCGCGGGCTTCCCACCTGAGGGCGAAAAAGCAGGTGGGTCCCTATCGGGACGTGGAATATGGGGGGATCCAGTGGTCGGGGGGTCCACTGCAGGTCCATCCGCCACTGGCGGGGATCGGGCAGCGGCGCCACGAGCCTGGGGAAGAGAGGGAGAAGAGGTGTCGGCAAGAAGAGCAGACGGGGTGGGCGAGGGCTGCCGACTGCCCTTACCAGACCCAAGGTCCAAAGAGGTAGTCAGAGAGAGGTCAGATGCACAAGCCGGGTCGTCAACGAGGTCCATTAGATTTGTAAGTGTTTCCATAAAAAAAAATTTATTGTTGTTTCGCGCCCGGGGCCGCGGGGAACCGATTACCCGGGGCCCAAGGGGACCAAGCGCAGGCCGGCGGGGGATGGGTGTCTCGTCCCATGGTACCCCGTTTCAAAAGGGGCCCTTGCAGCGTCGAAAGTTCTCCCCCGCCGGCAGCAAAGACCAAGGCCCCCCAGGGTCCCAGGCCTGGGCACCCTACCAGCCAACTTAGTCCGGCCCCAGCCATGGGAGCGAGACCCCCAGCGACCAGCCCCGGCAGCCCACGGAGCGCGCGAAGTGAACAGAGAAAGCAGAAAAAACAGAGGGGGCAAGGAAGAGGGTAAAGAGGGGAAGACAGGAAAGAGGGGGCTGTAGGATAGCAGGGTATGCTAAAAGTCCACTTCGCAACCGGGCGGGGGACCCGGCAGGGCCCCCAGCCACGGCTGACCCCCCTCGCCACATGGAGGCAGGAGCCCGCGGGCGATCCACCCAGAAAGACCGCCCGCGGGGAGGGGGATATATATATATATATATATATATATATATACACAAACTCAGAATGGTCCCCTGAAAAACTTATATGTTAAACACAGACCGTGCATGGAACAAGGAACTCTTCTGGGAAAATTAAATTCACTATAGTCTGAATAAGTAATGGTAAATGACAAATACCATAGTATTTGTCATTTACCATTACTTATTCAGACTATAGTGGATTTAATTTTCCCAGAAGAGTTCCTTGTTCCATGCAGGGTCTGTGTTAAATATATATATATATATATATATATATATATATATATATTATATATATATATATATATATATATATATATATATATATTATATATATATGTGTGTGTGTGTGGTGTGTGTGTGTGTGTGTGTGTGTGGTGTGTGTATATGTATATGATATTCTCGCTGCAAAGCGAGTTATATTTCAGTTCAATTCACCAATATCAGTGATGGATGAATAAACACTGTGACAACTCCAATTGAACGAATGATCCCTCACAAAAAC
Source organism: Bathynomus jamesi (assembly GCA_023014485.1). Taxonomy (NCBI): domain Eukaryota; kingdom Metazoa; phylum Arthropoda; class Malacostraca; order Isopoda; family Cirolanidae; genus Bathynomus; species Bathynomus jamesi. The sequence goes on from JAJOZX010001423.1 coordinate 492,213, forward strand.
CAAGAAAAGCTTCGATAAAACAGCACTGCCACTCCTCTGATTGACCCTACCCCTTTATTATTGATCGCTCCAGCAACCAACTAACTTCCACACGTTTTCAATTTAAACCCCAAACTCACATTGACTACACTTCAACCTTTAACTTATCGAAACAAAAACAAATAAATATTAGTTTATTCTTCTACAACACAAAGGTACAGCATTACAGTGTGAAATAATTCTTATCCTATAACGCAACTTTCATTTTTCAGGAAAAAACACATTAAGCATCTTTCATAATCTACACCAATTCACTTCAAAGTATTCCAATCTTAAATTCATCCCCATAAGTATTAAATCAATGAATAAGTAACACACCAAATCATCCTTCAATCGGACATCCTCCACCAGATACGCTTCCTCTTCCCTTAACTTATAATTTTAATCTACAATATGATATTAAATAATTTTACTGGTTGTGATTCTGTAATTTTGTAATCAAAGTAATTTTTATTTTAGTACAAAACAGTTCTAAACTGATAATGATGAAAGAAGCAGCTTTTGAAATGTCCACCAAACTTTAATAAAGTTTGCCTAGGGCTAGGTAGTTGTCTTTTCTGTCATGACAAAGCAGCAGGCTGGTCACAACCCCTTCAATTGACTATGGCTAAGGTAGCCCAGCATCCAGCCCATACCCACTACTTCCTTAGAGTATACGAGGCATGGATGTTATCGTTTTACCAAATGAGCTTAAAACTTATGCCATGTACCATCGATCACGAAAGTCAGGATACACTGAACCCTAAAGTAGATGTGGCCCTAATGTATTCTGACTTTTGTAGCTAACTATACATTTCCCTTTAAATACAAGTGAATTTTGAACAGTTGTTAACGGAGCAATTAAGCTCAAAACTAGAGTGTGACGAGAGGCCAAAGGAGCAATAACGAACCTGATTGTCGAATGAATATGGCATTTTTTTTCGGTACCACTCATACCCATTCTCGTAGCGGTCATCATCATCGAAAAAGTGCATCTCAGCCCCATTTTTCAGGACATACGAGTGCAATGCAATCATTTCAAGCAAAGCTCTCGTGCCACACTTCCTCGCTCCGATAATAATCGCTTGCGGAAGTCGTCTCTGCGTCCCACGAAACTTCAAGTGTTTTTTGTAAATTTCAGTTGTAGAATGTATCCGAATCCTCTCAGTGGGAGCTACATTTGAATAAAAATAGTTAGTTTTCCCAACTTCAGCATAAAGTTCTTTATCAATGTTTCACAGTTCTTTGCATTATTCCTGATGAATATTTATTCAACTAAATGAACTGTCACAAAACAATTTAAAAGGCCCTGATGGCCTGAACCTATTTTGAAACTGAAGCTAAGCAGCTTAAGACCTAGGTTTCTAAATACGATCTGTTATTCACTCAGGCCTATAGATACAAGTTCTTCAACTTCATTCAAAATCTAAAACCTGATTGAAGAATGACTACATAAATTTTTAAATTATTTATTTACTTCATTTTTAATTCAACACTTATAACAAAATAAGTAGCTATGCCAAATGAAGAGGACCAAAACACTTACTGAACACTGCTACTGAATCATAGGAAGATATGTGATATATTATTAAACAAGCAACTAAACAAATGAATATTAAAACCATGACAACTCGTCTTAGGGAACCAGGACATCCCATATGCTGGTAACAAACAGAAATTAATCCAGGGTCATAGGAAAATAAGTGATAATAGTCACGACGCACTTTCATACTAGTACAAACTCATCTGCAACAGAAAAAATCAAATAAGACAATAATTTTCAACAGTTTAGAAGTTATTAAGTAAAATTACTATTCAAAAGAAAGTCAATCTATGACATGTACAAAACACATTATGCAATATATCTAAACAATCAGCCAAGGTTGGGGCAATTGTGCACTAATTACAAGGCATTTATGTAGGACCTCTAAGCTATAAGTCTGGGCTAAATTATCAATTACCAGATTTTACCCAAACTGAATTCAAAGGCAATCATGCAGAAACCACAAGGATATAGGCCTATTACCAAATTTTATTGCATCATTTGAGACTGTGTGTACAATGGAGTTTCATCTCTACACCAGTGGTTCCCAACTTTTCTGGTTTCTGGCACCCCAGTGCTATCTATCTACTCTCACGGCACCCCTGTGAATTAGCATTTACCCCTGTTCAACAGCCAGTTCCCCCCACCCTGCTAAGTGAGCACCACATACTTTGAAACAGATTCTATATCATTCCTTTATGGGAGTAATAAATTGTGAATTTTGTTTTATTTCAAAATGTCATACAAGCCCTCCTGGGAAGAAGTGGCTAAGCGTTGAATTATTGGCTAAAATTGAATGTGTAAGGACCAAGCCTGAGGAAAGTGTATATTTTCACAAGATACCTCATTGCAATTACAACTTCAATAAAAAATGTTGGAAAATCAACAATCTATAATAATCTTTGCAGCCCCCTGGGCAATGTCAGTGACACCCTGGTTGAAAACCACTGTTATACACCCTTACATAGAGGCTATACTTTTCTTAAAGTATACAGACCTGATACATTTAGCTATTCTGAACTTCTAAAGTAAGCCTGGTGTCTTGTTTGAAACAAGACAAAGCTGCCAATGGAATGATATGAGAAGTTAAGGATCAGAACAAATTTTGCAATACCGAAAAATATGGGCATTAGATTTCTAAGCCAATAAATTCCCCTTGCATTAACTTAATTGGTAGTTTTAATTTCATGCATAGGGTTCAAATACCCTAAATTTTCAGTGTTAAAAACTCTTAAATTATGAGTCTCTATGAACTTGTAAATGACCTTAAAAACTTATAATTTTAATTATGGTTAAAACATTTTCTTCTCACTTTGAATTCATGTTTATTTCATTAATACAATGTATTTGTCAACCTCATCAAATCTAATGATTATTTCCATTTCTGTAAATCAGGGTGTGGGAACCAGTAGTCAGTACCAAATACCAGTAACTACCACTTAGCTTTTGGTACCAGTACCACTCATTTAAATTTCAAACTCCAGTACCAGTCCCTCTTAAAAGCAGCTGGTATACCACATAATCTGGTAGTATTTTGTTGGTATTTTCATTTAAAACACCAACCCTATACTGATCCTTTTCAAGTATGGTATGGTAACCTTCCTCAAGTTCCTTGATGCTCAGGCCTTTTAAGAATTATTTCACTTTATTTTTATTACTGAATTTATAAAACCTGAAGCCAAATGACCAAATCCTTTAGTAGAAGCTGCTCAAATAGTTTCTGCCCTTCCCCCAACTCAAGCCAATGTGGAGAGAGGCTTTCATCATCTATGCACTTCATTCTCAATGATTTGAAGTGATCTTTGTCAGAAACGTCCTTAAATACCATTTTGTTTTTGAAGTCTAATGGACTTAACTGAAGCACAGTTTTTTTCTAATTTCAGTTAAATAATTTAAACTTTTGTTTTACAAGTGAAGAAGAGGGTTATAAATTTTATTTAGTTACCATATACATATACTGTATAAAAAATAGCTTTTGGCAATATTAAAGATAGATTCTACAGTGATCAGAAGGTTAAAAATTCTTTAGTTATGCATATACAAAAATAAAAATAGTATTTCATTTTTGTAATATTAAAAGTAGATTCTACATGTATAAAGTGTTTGTAGGACCTATAACTATTAGCTAATACCACAACTAGTACCAGCACCATTCTGGGAAGATGGTAATACCAGTACCAGTACCATTTATATTGCTGGTACTGAACCCTGATGTAAATTGGACTCCAGCCACTTCATATAAATCTCAAGCTACATATCTGAAACATCCCCACAAGGGGGTTCTAAGCTCGTGCTCTTGAGTGCTCTTTGTGCTCGTTTGTACATGCTTGTTCCTGGAGGTTTCACTTGCGCCCTCCCGGCCCTAGCACCCAAGGATGATGGGGCTCGACCCTGCAGTCCTCGTCATCCTTGGTCTTTTTCCACTTCGACTGTCCCCTCCACCCTTTCGTTTTCCTCTGTCTTTCCTCTCACTTTTTCTTTGTTTTTCTGCCGAGATATGCCCTTTTAAATAGAGGCGAATCGGTTCTTCCCGAACATAAAAAAAAAAAATAAAAAATATCTGAAACGTACAAGAATTCTATTGTATGAAATATGCAGAGGTAAAAAATAGAAAAAAAATTATATTTGATAACTGTTCCAATATTTTGGTATCCATATACAAAATATTTTGACAGATCTGTAGCCAATCAACTAGACAAGCCTACCATAATGTTCCTGATGAATAGACTACAGCAACAAGGCTGTATACCATCAATGGAAGTGATACTGATAATAGTAGTGGTATGCAATTTTTTTATCTGATACTAGTACTGATATTTGAAGCAACATGGTACTGGTAATACCAGCAGTTGAAAGTGGTTACCAGTAAATACCAGTACAGTACATTGTGAACTTTTTACCTGCAGACAATACCTATTATGTAGGGTGAATAACTTGACCTATTTCAACATATAGCTAATACCTATTCACTTCAGTTTTATGATCATTCGTGAAGAAGCTGCTTAAAGCAAAAGCATAAAAACTAAAACAAATTGCTTTGTAACAGAAACTATTAAATTTATTATATATAGGAACTTACTAGCCTCGTAAAAGGAATTATAACATTAACAACATGCTTGCTAAGGACCAAAATGAGTTATAACACATTCAGTTTACTATCTTCAGTCTGTAGCTACAAAGTTAATTAAGTTCATTGGATTTTGGAAACAGAATATTATTAAGTGAATTTCCAGATTATGTTTTTAAGTAATTTAATATGTAATGCACTGTAGAAAAGAGTCTTTCCACGCTAACTCAAATTGGCAAAAGGGCAGAAATTATCTGTGCTGCATCTACTAAAGGATTAGGCTAGGTCTCTTAGCTGCCCATCACAGCAGAACAGAAAAGTCCTTGTTGCTTTTCACACCAGGCTCACTGTCATACGCAGTACTGGATGCAAAAAGGCTTTCCTTATAGGAATCATGCTTAAGTGCCCTATAACCCATAACAAACTTCTTTATTTTTTCCTTGCCACAGAAGCTTCTCTAAATCTTTATGAGTGCCATCTGGGACTTCCTCAACTGCAGTCATGTGCTTTTCTTTAGGAAAACTCTTCCTTCACCCACCTTGTCTCCTCTGATGACAATGGTAATTTGTACCAAAGATTGCAATAGACCCCAAAAAATAGAATACCATTTTCCATCAGTTGCTTTTAACACTGAGGCAATGTATCTCAAAGCCTTTGGTGCCAGACCAGAATCTTCCATCTTTGCCAGAGTCATCTTTAGTTTTTCTCAGAGGCTATAAAACTTACCAGGACTTAGGAATTCTTTCAAAGTACTTACTCATAAACACCACTATATTTCTTTGATCTAAAACTCATCTTAGAAAAACTTAATTTTGGATGTTTTATTTATTATTTAGGTAGTTTTTCAATTGAATTGAATAACCCTTATTTTAATAAAATAAATACAGTACTTTTACAATTTATGACAAATAATTGTGAAGCTAGACTATTTATTTTGGCCCTTAAGCTTTAGGCTTTACTTTAAAAATAAAAGTTATTATTTAAAAATAAAACATTCATTTAAATCATTCTATAGTTTCAAATCCAATGAAAATGGGTAATTTTTGAGTTGAAGAATCTAAACTGAGGTATAACATACTTGTATCAAACCAGAAATACATCAAAGCCAATTTCTTGATGAGTTACAAAATATCTATTTACCCATTGCAAGTTAATGAGTTTATTCTTACACTCATAAATGAAAATAAATTCTGCACGTATGATCAGATGCTTCCCATCATACTGTAGGATGCACCTCACTCTAACCATTTTAGGGATACTTCTTTATTGATGCAATCAATCTGTAGCTCCTGTATGTACCATTGTACCTACTGGCTCACTCATGCTGCTTGCTGTCATATGTTCTTGCTTTCTTCTTGAATGGTTTTAACATACGTACTTTTATTTGCAATCCTTCCAGCAGCATCTTCATACTTTCTCTCACTGGCTGGAAACATTCTCCTTCAGAGTACTATTGAAACAGTCTATTTAAAAGGCAGAGGTTACAGAGGTGGCCATAAGAAAATTACCCACATTCTCCAACTTTAAAAACCCAAGACAGGACACGCTACTTAACTTACGTCATAGCTTTCAATGTGTACTCATGGAGGAGAAAGCTGTGACATATAATAGCGGATAGAACAACATTCATACCAAAATTAAAAGACACCCATCTTCTAAATAAATATAGACCTATAACTTCTCAAGCACATACGAGTTGTTAACAGGCATTCTTGCAGACAAAGTATACAACTATCTAAAACAAAACAACTATCTGGAAGAACAAAGAAGATCTAAAAAGAATTGTTTTAGCACAAAGGACTCATAAACAAAACCAAAATGGAGGACACCAGAAAAAGAATGAGAAACCACAGTATGGCAAAGACTGATCACCAAAAAGCATTTGATAGTGTCCCTTAATCACGTATCATTAAGTGAATTATTAAATAACTTTATAGGTTGGAGATTCACGTCGCACTAAATGAACACACCCACATTTATATGGTTTTTCTCCAGTATGAATTTTTATATGATTTTTTAGGGTTAATGGTCATGCTGCACTACAAGAACACTCCCCACATTCAAGGGCAGACTAACAGCAACCCAGGCCCTCGGGAATAATGAGGTCCTGGGCCCCTTGAAATCCAATTTTTTTTCATTTTTCATATTACAGTTTGATTAGACACCCAATTGAGAACACACTGTTTTCTGATGAGTGCATGCCAGGGCTGCCAGACCCCCTAATGGCCCGGGCTCTCAGTCCATGCCCAATTGCCCGACCACTCAATCTGCCCCCCCCACATTTATTAGGTTTTTCTAGTGTGGGTTCTCGTATAATTTTTTTAGGTTTGAGATTCGCGTCGCGCTAAAAGAACGCTTCCCGCAGTTAAAGGGCTTTTCTCCAGTCTGAATTCTTATACGATTTTTCAGGGTTAAAAAATGCCATAGTACCATATTGTATATACTTCAGCATTTTTTATCATTTTGATTCGTATATTATTTACAGTATAAAATAATGCAGGAACCGCAAAAGTAATCCTAATTAGGTACTAACATTATAAAAACAAAACAAAAGCCAAATCTGGAAGGGAATTCATTATCTTTAGGGCGGTAAATATAATAAAGTTGTAAGGTTTTCCACGCATTTTAACCCATTAGTGCCAATTGGTAGAATTTCCTACCAACAAAATTGTTCATCATTATCGCGGCACTTTTTCTCGTATTCGCGTGATCTTTGATACGATGCAATCTTTTAGATTGTGTCGTATCAATTGTCATAATCATGGCGAACAATTTTGTCAGTAGAAAATTCTACCAATGGTCACTAATCAGTTAAAACTGAAGCCTCGATCAGAGCCACTGTATTTCATGGTAATAGGATAAATCTAAAATGAAGATAATCTCTCTACTCACTTTCCCCAAAAGGAGGCAAATTGGATGGACTAAACCAAAACACTTAGACTAGGTTTAAAATTTAGGCCAATGTTCAAAGGCCGTACCACGCTTTTGAGACCCCATTCTGCAAAGTAACTCATTCAACTCTTTTACCAGATCTAGATAGGGTACCCTATCAGATTTGAAAGGGATCTAAAGGTTTCCAAATCTGGATCATGAAATACTGAGAATTTAAGATTAGGCCCTACATTTGAATTGTAAAAGTGCAAATTTATGCAGTGAGTAGGGTACATTATGCCCAATGTGCCAAGTAATAGTATACGCTAAGTCTGACTCAAACCTAAAATGAGCCACCCGTTACCCACGCGGGTGTTGTAGCTAAAAACATTTCCCACAGTTCAAAAGTAGCTATGATACTAGAGCTAATATACTCTTAAAATACCTCAAAGAAGGTAAGTTTGTCAACAATTAAATATTTATACTGTAGTCATCTTGCGCACTGAGAAAGATTAGTTACACTCAGTATGATGATATGATAGCCAAAAAGAATTTAAATCCAACTTCATTATTCCAATTCCCTCGAGTTCCTTTACCAAATTGAAATAGAGGACTATAGGCCCATACCACAATCCTCGATAAACTTTTAGCTAAAGCTATCTACAAAATCATTCCACACACCTATGAGGTAGACAAGACTGTCCTAGGGGCTGTAAAGGGCAAGGAGTCATTATTTTCTCCTGAACCAAATTAGCAAAATTTTGTGTATTAACCAGATTTTCCATTCTTTGCAGAATAACTATTAATATTAATAACTCAGAGGCCCATTCTGAAATTAATTGAAATGGAGTAATTATCTTATTTGTGGAGAACTAAGAAACCACAACTAGGCCCTATTCCTCAAAAAAGGGTCACTTTATAATGACAAATTATATTTTGGCTGTTTAATTAAAAAACTAGATCATAACCTAAAGTTATGATAGAGCTCCCATTTCCCAGTTCTGAATTGGCTATTTGTTCATCCTTTTTCAGGAACCCAAATCGTGAGACTTTCATTTTTGAGAGGTACAAAATCATGATTTCTGGTGCAATGCTCCTTGACTTACAGTATTCCAGTATGAAATTCATAGCTGAATATCTTTCATAATAACCCTCAAATCCCTCTCTTTTGAATGGGGTTATTTGACAAATCTTTTTAGATGGCTACTGCAGAACATACAGTAGCAACTATTTACAGCAACTTAAAGAGGGGAAAAAACATATAAAATTAAGGTTGCATTTAATTTACAAGTGGTAGCTATATGTATACTACATTAATGGCATTATACATGTACCCATTTAACCCTTTCACTGCTCCACACATCATATGCTGTTTCCCTAGTTAACTTTTCTGTATATCATATGGTGTTTTAGTATATATTGATATACAAATATACAGTATGTCCCACAAAAAAGTACACCCAACTTTAGATTGTACTAACTCCTCCAAAAATTGAGATATTTTGGATCTGTTTGTTTGATTTAATATAGCAAATTATTCTTTGTTAACGTTCAAATTTATTCATGTTTAAATGAATTAGTGTTTAAGCATCTGCTTTTAACTGAAGGGTACAAAAAAATGGATTGTGCAAAATTGGTCAATGAAAAAATAATGTGCGCGCTATCAATGTAATGAAAAGACAAATACATAATAATAGATACTTTAACATAATTTTAATAAGATACAAAGCAGATTTTTCTTTATTCCTTATTACAAAAGTTATGCTTAGTTTCGTTTTATTTCAACATGACCGCCATTCCTATCGATACAAATCTGGAGTCGAGCTCTCATCTTCCCCATCACTCTTTTGATAAGATCTGGATTGTCTTTTAACAAGTTGATTTCAGCTGTGATGCAAGTCCTCAAATCATCTAAATTGATAGGTGGGACATAATAATAATAATCTGCTTTGTATCTTATTAAAATTATGTTAAAGTATCTATTATTATGTATTTGTCTTTTCATTATATCGATAGCGCACACATTATTTTTTCATTGACCAATTTTGCGCAATCCATTTTTTTGTACCCTTCAGTTAAAAGCAGATGCTTAAACACTAATTCGTTTAAACATGAATAAATTTGAACGTTAACAAAGAATAATTTGCTATATTAAATCAAACAAACAGATCCAAAATATCTCAATTTTTGGAGGAGTTAGTACAATCTAAAGTTGGGTGTACTTTTTTGTGGGACATACTGTATATCAATATATACCTGGCCATGGAATGGGGGGTTTTACACCTCACCTGAGTGGTGAAAGGGTTAATTTACATATGATGCATAGTGGACAGAGTGAATATATTACAAGCATACCTCATGCATGGGTACATTTGGAACCTTCTGAGTACTGAGGGAGATGTTCAAAGATTAGTGATAAAAAGTAAATGAAGCAACTCCCATATGCCAGCTTGTGGAGTGCATATTAATCACCTCTCACTCAGCCGTCAAAGGGTTAAATGAGAGGTGATTAATAAGTAATTTAATAAGCCACTCATTATATAGCTTGTTCACAATTTGCCCCCTCTTGCCTCTCATTCATGGGTGAAGCCCATTCATTTAAAGAGGTAGAACTTAAATGGTCATGTAGCTCCATTTCATGTGGAACAACCAAACTGAGATTCAATGCAACCCAAGTACAAAATTGATGGCTGCTAATATTATATGCTGGTATGGACATATAATTGGAGATTACATATATACAACTTCAGTTAAGAGATTAGGGCCTACACAAGCATTCTTTAACTATGTCAGTGTAAAAGAAATTTGTGATTATAATGGTATAAAATTATTTATTTTAATTGTAACTGGTGTGTACAGAGAAGAGAAAGGAGGTTGGAATGGAAATAATAATATTTAGTATCAAGACCCAGGATTTTGGGTCAAGTAGGCCTAAGGTGTCCTGATTATTGTCTATCTACCTCATTGCTTGGAATTTATTGTATTTAGCTAGTAAGTATATAATTGTTAAGTTTGCAAGACTAGTAGCTAAATTATGCAATTATTCTATATTAACTAAAGTCCAGGATTGTTTGAAGGCAACAAGGTAAATTACAAAATGGCTACCTTATGACTTCCACTTTCTCTACCACATTACATTTCATTTAGAAAACATGAAGCCATTCAAGCCTTTGAGGTAATATCCAAGTCATAAGCTACACGTTGAAGACTGAAGGGAGCCTTCCTTAAAGTTCCCTATTACACCAATTATGTACCATAGCTTTGGAACAAGGTTCAGTAATGTGCAGTTCAAACAATGCTTTACTGATATAGCATGAAGCCCTTTTGTTTGATGCTTCCTTGGGTGATGGTTTTGGATCCTTTAAACTGATAATGGTATTAGAGCCTTCCATAATCTTCTTATGAACAAAAATCACTTTCGGGGGGGAACTTGATACGCCGGGTTTCGGGGGGGAACTTGATACGCCGGGTTTCGGGGGGGGGGGGGGGGGGGGGGGGGGAACTTGATACCGGGTTTCGGAGGGGGGAACTTGATACGCCGGGTTTCGGGGGGGGGGGAACTTGATACGCCGGGTTTCGGGGGGGGAACTTGATACGCCGGGTTTCGGGGGGGGAACTTGATACGCCGGGTTTCGGGGGGGGGACTTGATACGCCGGGTTTCGGGGGGGAACTTGATACGCCGGGTTTCGGGGGGGGGAACTTGATACGCCGGGTTTGGGGGGGAACTTGATACGCCGGGTTTCGGGGGGGGGAACTTGATACGCCGGGTTTCGGGGGGGGGGGGAACTTGATACGCCGGGTTTCGGGGGGGGGAACTTGATACGCCGGGTTTCGGGGGGGGGAACTTGATACGCGGGTTTCGGGGGGGGAACTTGATACGCCGGGTTTCGGGGGGGGGAACTTGATACGCCGGGTTTCGGGGGGGGAACTTGATACGCCGGGTTTCGGGGGGGGGGGGAACTTGATACGCCGGGTTTCGGGGGGGGGGAACTTGATACGCCGGGTTTCGGGGGGGGGAACTTGATACGCCGGGTTTCGGGGGGGGAACTTGATACGCCGGGTTTCGGGGGGGGAACTTGATACGCCGGGTTTCGGGGGGGGAACTTGATACGCCGGGTTTCGGGGGGGGAACTTGATACGCCGGGTTTCGGGGGGGGAACTTGATACGCCGGGTTTCGGGGGGGGGAACTTGATACTAGCATTGCCTCAGTCGAAGCTAAAAGAAATGAAACAGTTAATGATTCTTTCTTATATTTCTTCTAGGGGGTGGGAATTAAAATTTCATGATGTTAGAGATTTGTAAGTTCAGATTTATTTGAAATAGTGAGGGAACGCCGTTCCACCTACCAAAAAAAGTAAGGGAACGCCGTTCCCGCAGCACTATACCACTGGATTTAGGCGTACTCGTATCTAAGGATTTAAAAGTTAGGAACCAGTGCCTGGAGTCTTGCACAAAAGCTAATAGGATATTAGGCTTCATATCGCGTAATTTTGAATTTAAATTGAAGGATATTATATTGCCCTTTTACAAGTCCCTAGTCAGGTCTCATTTAGAATATGCCATTCAGTTTTGGTGCCCGTATTTGCGTGAGGATATTGATAGGTTAGAAAGGGTTCAGCATCGTGCCACGAAACTAATTCCGCCATTGCGCAACAAGCCTTATGAAGATAGAATTAAAGTGTTAGACTTGCATTCACTCGAAACTAGGAGATTAAGGAGGGAGCTTACTGAAGTTTTCAAAATCGTTAATAACATCGATAACATAATTTTGACAAACTGTTCACTTTCGATAATAGCAATACTCGTAATAATGGATTTAAGTTGCGTGGCAGATGTTTCATTACTAATATCGCTAAAAACTTCTTTACGTTTAAAGTAATTGATAAATGGAATAATTTTCCCGCATCAGTCATTAACTCTACCAGCATTAATGTATTTAAAAACTGTCTAGACAGACATTTTAAAAATATTAACATTTAAAATAAAAAACAATTGGCAACGGGAACTGTGGGAGTCGTAATTGGGGATGAGTCTATTGATGTCTAATGCCAACTTGTGACATGCCAGCAAAAATTATTTAAAAAAAAAAAAAATTAGACTAACACGAACATAGATGTAGCTCGTAGCGTAAACTAACCCACTTTTTGTTTAACTTTACCTACTTTTTTTTTTTCTTTTTCTTATCCTCTCCTTACTTGCATGTCTGTAGTTTGCAAGGTATGACAGTGAGTTCAGACTGTGTTTGCATGGTTTGTAAGCGTTCTTATTTTACTTCTTTTCATCTTTCACCCTTTCCTATTCTCTTCGATTATTTTTCGGACTTGTCGGCAGTGGCCGGCGGATGATGATGGTGAGTCTTTTTTCTCTTTTTTTGAATGAATGTTAACCCATGAGTGATAGGTGTTGCTATTTACTTAACCCCTTATTTCCTTCTCTTAACCCCCTACTCTTTCCTTTCTCTCGGGCTAACCTTAGAGTGGATCTTAGGGTCTTTGTTAGCCTTAGCTTCTGTAGATCTGTAGATCTTACTTTTAAGACACAGCAACCACATATCCTACATTAATAACATTAATTGATAGAGCAGAAAAACAAACTATCAGCCCTAAAAGTAACATTTACCAATAAACTTAACCTAATCTAACCTATAATTTTTTGAAAAGTTTACATAGCTGTATATATAGTTTTTTTGGTTAATATTTGTTTTAACATCCCTTTCATTTTTTATAGAAAGAGTTAATTTTCTACTATTTTCAACCAAAACAAGAATACTTTATTCTATACTAATTTTGGCAGAAATTCCTATTTATCAAGATATTTACTTTTGAAATTATTAAATTTTGGCTCCATTAATCACTCAGCAAACCATCTCCTCCCATGATGTATGTAGTCATGTTATTATCATTAGTCAATCAGCAGCTGCCCCATTGTTACGTCATACTCCCATGCAGGTCCAGTGGCTGAAATTTGAATTCAACAGTCGCTTTAGAATGGGTCTTTGGTGTGTGCTCCCAGTCCGAGTGGGATGTCATCTAGGCCTAAGTTAGGTTAGGGGTACTACTTACCTTTCCAGGTTCCAAATTCATTCTGGGGTACCCATGCCTGGTTAATTAAATGCCCAGTTAGGTCAACTGTATGCCCTTGACAATTGGTTAGGTTAAGTTATGTTATTTTCATTAGTTTTAACTGTACGCTCTTGATGATTATTCAGGTTGTTACTTTTGTCGTGAATATTACTGAAAAAAATAGGTTTTTCTGGTGTATTTCATGTGGTAAAGATTTGTTTTCACTGCCCCTCATTTTTGACATGAAAACATATTTTTCTGGTATATGTTTGTGTTTTCTTCAAATCTGACCTTCATTTTCCAGTAAAAATTGTCATTTTTGGAGGATATGTCAGATTGTCATTTCCTCAAAAATGGGGATTTTCCCAAGGGAATGAAGGTCAGATATGAACAAAACACACCAAAGTACACCAGAAAAATATGTTTTTGTGTCAAAAACAAAGGGGTAGTTAAAATGAATCTTTACCATTTTTTTTCTGTTCTATCAATTGATATATGCGTTATTAAGGTTATTATTGAATGTTTCACCAACAGTGACCTTGAAGGCCAATAATTACGAAGTTTAGTACGTATATATTATCATGGCGGGGAAGCCCCCTTGTTAACACATGCAATTGGACAACACACAGGTTAAGGTATATATATATATATATATATATATATATATATATATATATATATATATTCCTAGCCCATTTGGTTTTCGTTAATATCATCCAAAATACATTTTTCTAATGTATTTTGGTGTGTTTGATTCATATATGACATTTGCACAAGATATGAAGGTCATATTTGAACAGAACACACCAAAATACATTAGAAAAATATATTTTGGATATTAATTTCAGTGTTGGTGAAACACTCAATAATTACTGTTGTTAATGTAGGATATGTGATTGATGTGCAGCCTTAAGAGTAAAGGTAAATTTGCAGTTTCAGCCCCAATCCATTTTGAACCTGAAAATTATGTTCTTCAATATGATTCATTCAAATTTGGCATCTGTTTCTATCGCAAATCACTCATTTTTGAGATCCCCCCCCCCCCATATCAAAAGCCAAAAACGAGTGATTTGCGATGGAAATGGATGTTAAATTTGAGTGAATCACATCAAAAAACATAGGAAAAACATAAGTTTCATAATCCAACCCAACTCAACCTAACCTAGGTATTATTGTAGTTTCAGCCCCAATTGATTCTCAGCAATTTTGATGTGTTGTTTAGCTGTATCTCTTCATTTCAGACAACTTTTCTAATACCACTTCCGTCACAAATAGATAATAACGGAGATAATAAATATAATTTTTGGTCTGCCATATTGTCTCAGTCTAGCCATGGCTACAATGTATGAAGGTTATGATGCTCTATACTCCATTTGAAATGATTCATAAATTTTTTAAGAATAACATTGACTCGCTCGGTTCTCATTAAAGTTAGGTTAGGTTAGATTGAGTTGTGTTGGGTTATGAAACTTATGTTTTTCCTATGTTTTTTGATATGATTCACTCTAATTTGACATCCATTTCCACCGCAAATCACTCATTTTTGGCTTTTGATATTGGGTGGGGGGTGGGGTATCTCAAAAATGAGTGATTTGCGACAGAAACAGATGCCAAATTCAAATGAATTGCATCAAAAAACATAAGTTTCAGGTTCAAAATGAATTGGGGCTGAAAATGCAAATATACATTACTGCCATATGATGTAAACAGTAGCTCATTAGTTAGTTTTAAGAAAAATTTAGACACTTTCATAAATGAAAAAAAAGACAGTTTGTAAATTGCAAATAGTGTACATATATTCTTAGCTTAAGTTACCGTATACTAATTTGGTAGCCCTGTAAGTGGTTGCGGTTAATATGTTTTAAATAATATGGGCTGGACCTATAAATCAAAATAACTTTTTAGGAGGTAGTTTTAGTCGCTTTATTCAAATTTGTCACTCATTTTTTGTGCAAACTATTATAGAAAATAATAAGAAATATGTATATTAGGGTTATGACTTTTTAATTTTTTGTCATAAAATTGTTTCCTGTATCATCAATCGATGAACTTTTGCTTGAAAAACAATAAAAAAGGGCCTAATTCTTCAGAATTAAAAAAAAATGTCACCCCGAAAGCAAATATAGTATATTAGTATATTCGAGACAGCTGCATTGCACCATTCTAGATTGGTTACCTGATGATTATCATAAATTGTCCAATAACTTGCAACAATACTGAAAAGCACTAAATACTCTGGAAAATCACTGGAACAGAGACCCATCTGCAATAGCTATACCAAGGAGCAACCAATATTTATTATTTTTTTCTTTTGGGGTGAAGTTTTTTCAAAATATATCGAAAAAAACTGTTATTTTCCAGGGCTGTGGAGTCGGAGTCAGAGTCGTGGAGTCAGAGTCGGAGTCAATTTTGGTGGTGCTGGAGTCGGAGTCGGAAAAAATGTACCGACTCCGACCTCAATATAAATTTTAATAAAATGTTTTTGTGTGTGATATCACTGGCAGCTATGGTGGTTAAACCACTTAAATAATAAACACAATGTTTTCCATTTCAGACACTAATGCCATTAATTCATTTTTTCTTTTCAGATATTTTTTATTTTTAATGCTTATTTAATTTCGAGTTCTTTCTAAATTTCATAAGTTTTTAACTTTCAAGTCTAAAACCCCTTTCACAATGGCAAAGACACTTCTAACAAAGTCTGCAGTTTTTGAATATTTTACAATAACCACAGATGGGAAACATTTCGTGTGTCAGTGTATGATAGATGATGATGAAAAATTATGTGAAGCAAAAATCAGTGGTTTTACTGGCTCTGATAAAAATGCACCAACCAGAGCATCAAATTTGAAAAGACATTTGCAGCATTTCCATCCCAAAATTTTAGAAGTTGTCATTGAGAAAGATAGTAATAAAAACCTTGCAACTACTTCAAAGTTCACAAAAGATCAGAAATCTACTGAACGACAAGCACCACTTACAAGATACTTTACTACAGACAAAGTTACCGTAACAATGACCACAGATGATGATGATTCACGTGGTGGTGATGAAATGCCTCTTGTGTAATTATCATCATAGTAGATTTAGAATTAATATACCTTCGGAGTCGGATAGACAAAAAATTGAGGAGTCAGTCAGAGTCGGTTTTTTATGTGCCGACTCCACAGCCCTGTTATTTTCATTGTCAGGGGGCAAAAGTTCATCGATTTATGATACAGGAACATGAGGTTATAAAAATGTCATAACCCTAATGTATATATTTAGTGTATTTGTGGTCAGGTGTGGTACGACATCATGTTACTCTGACTTAATTAGTTTGTTGGGCTTTTTTTTCTAATTAGATTCAGTTTGGTGGTTTGTGATAGAATTATGACGTGCCATTCATGTGGTTTCGACTTTGAGAACTTGATTCATCATGTGCCCTAGATGATTAATTAAATGATTAACTGAATGCCCAGTTAGGTCAACTGTATGCCCTTGATGATTGGTTAGGTTAAGTAATGCTATTTTTGTTAGTTTAAACAAAAATGATGAGAGTAAACTTTTCTGGTTAATTTTGAGATGGTTTGCACATTTCCTGTGGTAATGCGTCATTTACAAGATCTCGTAACATGAACATGTTAAATTATGCTTTATTGTATAAAATGTAGTCAAAAATACATTTTTTTAAGTATATTTTGGTGTGCTTTGTTCAAATATGACATTCATTTCTTGTGCAAATAAACAGGAATACAGTTGTCATTGCATGGCCCAAATACGTATTTCTGTTCATTTGCACAAGAAATGAAAGTTATATTTGAACAGAGCACACCAAAATACACTAGAAAAATATAATTTTTATTTCAACTTCAGGCCATGTCATTTGCGACATAATTACCATGATTGTATGTTAATTAGCTGACTTGATATTGACATTTTGCACAATTTTATTATAAAATATAGCTCATGACTTGGAAAACCTCAATAGACGCAAGTGACTTCATGTTTTCAAAATGAAATATAGGCCTAATATAATTTAAAGGATTTATAAATACATTCCTTTAATTCAAAAAGTATTCAATTGTCTATAAAACTTTCAACTAACAAGAGTCATTTCAGTTAAAATCCTCAGCTGGCACAAATGCATTATGGAAAAAAAATTGTTGCACAACGTAGCTATCAAGAAATTCGAGCAGATTGTGCAGTTTGGCTTAATAAGTCTAAAAGCTTGGAGAAAGCTTCATACTTCCAATACACTGTTCAATATCTAAAGGTGCAACCCTGGATTAGTGCAGTTGGGTAAATCCAGGATAAATAGACAGGTAGAAGTGCTGATATAACACTAATACATCTTCAATATTCACGAAACTTGGTCTGAGGGTATTTTTTAATGAATAAAACAAATTCCCAAATTTTTTTTAAAATCAGTCAAATAAGTCAAAATTTAGGGTCATGTCAAATTTTGGCCAAATCGTGACCTACCAGTAAGCATTTTTTAAATCCCTATATCTCAGCTTCTAATTGTCATAGCTTAATAAACTTTATATGAATGGAAGCAGAATGAGCTCTAGTTTTCAAAAATGGTACTTTCATTTGGATAATTTAATAAAAAAATACTTAATTTTGAAAAAACAAAAAAATTTAGGATTTGACATTGAAGGGATCAATTTTTACAACAATTTTATTGAAGAAAAAATATTGCCTGAGCAAAGATCTACCATAATCAGCAATAAAAAGTTAGCTTATAGGCCATTATATAGCTTAAAACCTAATTTTATTAATGCTGGCTTTCTTCATTTTTTATTTTTCTATTTTCAGATTTTAATAACTATATATTGAAAGATATAGCTATACCTAAATAACTTTAAAAAATGCCAAAAAATAAGAGATTATATTGTTGTGATCCTTTAAAAAAACAAAAAAAGAATTTTCAATAATATTAAAAAAGTTACGGAACTTATGGCCTCTGTAAGTTATGGAGTTCTTCAAAAGGATCAGCTATTGTGTAGCAATTGCTACACCTTAATAAGAAGTCAACCTGGAATACTGGAATCTGTACCAGCACCAGCAGAAGAGGCTGTACCGCTACAAGAACTGGGTCATTCTCTGTCAGATCAACCAAAAAAAATTGAAATTAACACCCTCATCTCTCATATTTTGCTGAAATTTGGTTTATAGGGGGTTTGTGAGCCCTGAATCCATTTCTGAAATTATAAGGTCAATCCGACCAACGGTTCAAGAGATATGACCTCGGGCAATTTGAGGTCACTCGCGAGGTTACTAACATTTGGCGAGCCATAACTTGGGTAATAATTGTCATAATTATATAAAAGTATATATATTTAGAATCAGAAAACGACAAGGAATCCAAATATGCAAGTTTTAGAACTCTAGGTTGAAAAATAAAAAAGTTACACTGTAACCAAAATTTGAGGTCACAATTTGACCTCTGGGGTATCAAATGAGAATTTTTTTTTAAATGTAAAACATGAAGGCATAGGCATTGGCTATTAGAATCAGCCAAAAAAAAGTTTGTTTATGTTAGTATTTTTCATGTAACTAACATATAAGTGAACACCATATTCATAAGTTGTGCGTCAATTCTACCTATTTTTTCACACTTAAGCTCATAATTTGACCTATAGAAATTAAAATTACATTTTTTATAGTATAAAAAACAAAGTCAGAGTTCTTGACTAATAGAAACAATCATAAAAAGTTTGTTTATGTTGGTACTTTTCATGTAACTAACTTATAAGTGAACACCATATTTATAAATTGCTTGTCATTTCAAGGAATTTTTATATCTTAGCTATCAATTTGACCTCAAGCTCCAAGAATTTAATAAAAATTGTATTTCACTGCTAATCTACACTGGCAATAATAGTTATAATAGTGAAAGGGGAAGACTAAGCTCACATGTAGCCTAAACAAACCTGTTGAAACATGTTGCTACTTGTCTAAGTGCAGAATCAACACAGATAGTTGCAAAATTCCTTGTCTACAGGTTAGTACAGTTCCAGCCAGCACTGTGGGTGGCTGGTGGGTATGGTGTTTTAATGAGCCTCAGAGACTATCAAGGCCTAAAATATTAAGTGTGTATAGCTATATATTTTCTAAAAAATATATATTACCTAATTGTAAATCCATTTTAGTGTCTGTTTCTTATCTGCATCACTAAAACACAACACTATAATGGTTTACTCATTCATATTGAAGCTTATGACATGTTAAATTCAGATGCCCACAATTGAAGAAGGTGCACTATTTCTCAGATGGATGTGCTGGCCAATATAAGAACAGATACAACTTCACAAATCTCTGTTACCATGAAGAGGATTTTGGTCTGTCTTGTGAATGGCACTTCTTTGCTACATCCCATGGCAAAAATGCATGTGATGGGATTGGAGGAACAGTGAAAAGAGCTACTGCTCGTGCCAGTTTGCAGAGAACTACAGAGAGGCAAATTCTTACACCAGAACACATGTTTCAGTTTTGTGAAGAAAACTTGAGCAAGAAGATAAATTTTTTCTTTGTAACTACAGCTGATTTGAAAGATGCAGAAGAACGGTTGGAACATCGATTCAAGGATAGTAGGGCTATTCCTGGAACTCAGAAATATCATAGATTTGTTCCCCTAAACAAGGAAGAACTGATGGTGTATCCCATTTCAAGTGGCATTGGAGAAAAGAAAAGAATAAGGAAAAGTCATTTTACTAATGAACCTGCAATGCTTGGTAACCTAAAATGTGTCAAACCAGGAGAGTATGTTGGCTGCATTTATGACATGCAAGTTTGGTATGGAATTGTGGAGGAATATTGTGAAGAGTTTGATGATTTCACTGTGAACTTTCTACATCCCTCTGGGTCATCAGGATCAAGTGCATATTATTATCCATCAAACAAGGATTCATGTGCAGTGCCAGGACATCATATATTAACTGTAATGAGTTGTCCTACCCTAAGAGGAGGCAGCAGAATTCAATACATTTTTCCACAAAAAGAAATTGATGAGAGCATCGAGCATGCAAAAATTGTATTAGGCTAGCACATGAATCCTCTAAGTAGGTCTTCCCCTTTCACTATTATAACTATTATTGCCAGTGTAGATTAGCAGTGAAATACAATTTTACATTTTTTGCCTTTGTTTTTATATCTATAAAAAAATTTAATTTTAATTTCTATAGGTCAAATTATGAGCTTAAGTATGAAAAAATAGGTAGAATTGACGCACAACTTATGAATATGGTGTTCACTTATATGTTAGTTACATGAAAAAATAACATAAACAAACTTTTTTGGCTGATTCTAATAGCCAATGCCTATGCCTTCATTTTTTACATTTAAAAAAAAAATTCTCATTTGATACCCCAGAGGTCAAATCGTGACCTCAAATTTTGGTTACAGTGTAACTTTTTTATTTTTCAACCTAGAGTTCTAAAACATGCACATTTGGATTCCTTGTCGTTTTCTGATTCTAAATATATATACTTTTATATAATTGTGACCATTATTACCCAAGTTATGGGTCGCCAAATGTTAGTGACCTCGCAAGTGACCTCAAATTTCCCGAGGTCATATCTCTTGAACCGTTGGTCGGATTGACCTTATAATTTCAGAAATGGATTCAGGGCCCACAAACTCCCTATAAACCAAATTTCAGCAAAATCTGAGAGATGAGGGTGTTAGGCACTGGTTGATCTGACAGAGAATGACCCAACTCTTGTAGCGGTACAACCTCTTCTGCTGGTGCTGGTACAGATTCCAGTATTCCAGGTTGACTTCTTATTAAGGTATAGCAATTGCTACACAATAGCTGATCCTTTTGAAGAACTCCATAACTTACAGAAGCCATAAGTTCCGTAACTTTTTTAATATTATTGAAAATTCTTTTTTTTTGTTTTTTTAAAGGATCACAACAATATAATCTCTTATTTCTTGGCATTTTTTTAAGTTATTTAGGTACAGCTGTATCTTTCAATATATAGTTATTAAAATCTGAAAATAAAAAAATAAAAAATAAAAAATGAAGAAAGCCAGCATTAATAAAATTAGGTTTTAAGCTATATAATGGCCTATAAGCTAACTTTTTAGGTATTATTCTACTATTACACCCGTCTAACATCCAGCAATTATTATGTTCATTAAGTAGATTTTTTAATTCTAAGACACTTTCCTTCTATAGCGTTTCCGTCGCAAATGCTTCATTTTCGAGATATAAACATTTTTTTGGTATGTATCTAATATGTGTTTGTACGTTCATTTGTGTGTTCATACATTCATTTGTGTATTCATACGTTCATTTGTGTTCATACGTTCATTTGTGTGTTCGTTACATGTCTGCCCAATCACTGTGCTCCATCCATTTTGAATTTGAATTACTTTCCTACTGGAATGGAACACTCATTCCACTCATTCAGAAGTACATTAGGCCTGGCTCTGTGATTTATAATGATTCCTGGGCTGCCTACAAGACTATAGATAAGTGATTTAGGTTGTTAGGTTAGGATAGGTCAGGTCAATTTTGAAGGTGAAATTTATATTTTTCCTATGGTTTTTGATATTTTAAACGAATCTGACCTTCAAAACCGTCGGAAATGACTCATTTTCGATTGCCAGCTGGGGGGAGGGGGGTTATCTCAAAAACGAGTCATTTCCAACGGTTTTGAAGGTCAGATTCGTTCAAAACACATCAAAAACCATAGGAAAAACATAAATTTCACCTCGAAAGAGAGACGGGTGTAATACTGTATATTTACCACTTTTTATTGCTGATTATGGTAGATCTTTGCTCTGGCAACATTTTTTCTTCAATAAAATTTTTTTTTAAATTGATCCCTTCAATGTTAAATCCTGAATTTTTTTTGTTTTTTCAAAATTAAGTGTTTTTTATCAAATTATCCAAATGAAAGTACCATTTTTGGAAACTAGAGCACATTCCGCTTCCATCCATATAAAGTTTATTAAGCTACGACAATTAGAAGCCGAAATATAGGGATTTAAAAAATTCTTAGGTCACGATTTGGCCAAAATTTGACCTGACCCTAAATTTTGACCTATTTGACCAATTTTCAAAAAAAAATTGAGGATTTGTTTTTTTTCACTAAAAAACGCCCCCAAACCAAGTTTTATGCAAATTGAAAACATGACCGTGTTGTTTGTCTATTTAACCTGGATTTACCCAGTATTCCCACACTTTAACACGCCTAGTTTCAGTAGCCTACAAACTGTGCCAAATTTTATGAAACAGCCAAATTACCTAAGTGTATATATAACACACTAAACTCGTGAACATTTTTAAACGTTTGAAGGAAAAAATGCATACTTAAACGATATACATACAAAATAATATATTATATTAACATTGGCCATACTCATATTGGGATTCTAAGCTAGGCCTAGGCCTAGGCCTGGATGAAAAACAATAACAAAAATTAAAAAATAATGGTTGGTTAATTCATTTAATGTCCATTAATTAAGCAATAAAGGGTCATTGAGACAGGGCAGTAGTTACACCCAAAGCCTATTAGAAAGTTTTATCATAAAGCTTAATTTTATTAATAAATGTTCATACAAAAATTGACTCGTAGCACCTTCTGAAGTGAGATATACAAAATAGAAATCCCGTCCTTCATATAGTTAGGAAGGCTGACGTCGGTCTGAAATGGCTCCCACTTTTATCTCCTAATTTTGGCCTCATGTTTTTCGAATGAAATGTAAATGTGAATAACGTCCACATAAAAAAAAATCCGGACAATATAACTTTCTATTGCTTTCCACAAGACAAATCTTTGGAACGTAGTAAATAGTTGTAGTAAGTTGTAGATTTTATTTTGTATGACATCTCATGAATGACATGATAAGACTCTGTAGTAGGCTTTGCTGCAAATTTATGGAACGACAAGCGTTTCTGACTCGGGCTCTGTAATGTTTAAATCATTGTTTTTAAGTTGTACTATGAGACATTCAAACTCACAGTAAAATTCATAGAGATCATCATGGTTGTCTTTTGAGGTTCGCATGTTTATTATAGTTATCATCATCTGTAATGTAGTTTTTATTACCTAGGCTATAAGGCTATGAAATTTTTCAATAGAAAATTGAAATTTGCCTGTGTTACCCTTAAAAGTGGGCACTTCAGGTGTGGGCAGTTTAAATTTTAGTTCAGTGCCCTCAGCCTTGTTGGGAGAGTTAAGTGAAGCATTTCGGAGTTTCCAAGGAACTTTCATTGGTGTCTTGTTTTTTGCACTCATCAAGTAGGTTTTGTATTTCAGAAATATAGGAATCAACTTTTTTAATGTAACTTTCATTGTCAAATATGAGAGTAGACTACTCATCATTTGTTAGTTGAATTATGTTATTAATTTCTGTAATTATTTCCTCATCTAGTGTGAGCATTTCTTGTTTATAATGAGTAATAGAATTTAATGTTGTTTCAAGGTCATATCTTGTAGGTTCTTTCTGTTTGTAATCATTATACAGTTTTGTGATGACACCTTTACATGCTGGTTTTTTCATTAATTTTTTGTAGTTTTGAGATGGTCTTCAGATGGCGACGTATGGATTCCCACTCAATTTCTTGCAAGTGCCCTATTTGAATGTGTATGCTTCTGAAAACAAATTTTGTTTTTGTAAATAGATCATGGTTATTTTCTTTTATTGAAATTCTATTTTGACTCTTTATCCGTATACATTGTACTTCCAAATTTATAGTTGTAATGGTTTTCAGAGGTGCCCTTAGTACTGTAGTGGTGCAGCCATATCACCATTTTTATCTTCACCTTATTCTGATAGTTCTTTTAATTGGCAAGACATTTGTAATTGTTTGAAAAATTTTCTCTGATAACTGTTGTACCCAAATTAGATTTTCATTTCGTATCATATTTGAGTGAGACTGATCATTTACATATGTTAGTGATGCCTGAGGGACTCACTCGTGGCTAGACAACTGTATAGCCTCCCACGATGGTTATAATATAATCAATAGCATGTCCATACTTTATGATGTATTTGAATCTGATCATATCCCATTTGTAGTAGGGCTTGATTGTATGGTTGTTAGAAAATCTAGAAGAGGAAGAGCCATTGTTGTCCCAAGGCGATATGATGACTAAGCTGATTGATGCAGCATTGCTTGTATATATTAAGTTAAGGTGTAGGCCCTATATATATCCATCTCATAATTGTAAGGTTAGTGAAAAATTTACTTAATTTAGAGCTAGCAGTTTTGGGCTCTTGTGGCATCATTGTTTGGGCACTCTTGTGGCATCATTTTTTTGGGGCACTGCGCGTCCTGCCTACTCGTTCGTTGAATGCGGCACTTACAGGGCGTGGTCTTATAGACATAGAGAGCTCTCTTGCAATTCAGTTTGGTTGTTTAGATACAAGATTGTTGCATCGTGCAATGGTGCAGGTTGTGTTGTTGTTGAAAGGTTTAGAAAGAAGACCATAAATAGTGCCCCTTTTGTTTTTTATCTTAATTTTATGCAACTGAGGCCTAAGGTAGGCCCACATCGAGTCAGCAACCCTGAAGTAGGACTTAATAGGACCTCCAAGTCCGTAAGTTTTTAGTCTAGCTTAACTTGGGCTGTAGG
Organism: Bathynomus jamesi; assembly: GCA_023014485.1. Classification (NCBI taxonomy): domain Eukaryota; kingdom Metazoa; phylum Arthropoda; class Malacostraca; order Isopoda; family Cirolanidae; genus Bathynomus; species Bathynomus jamesi. The sequence continues at coordinate 517,352 of JAJOZX010001423.1, forward strand.
TTAAACTGGCCCTTCAGAGCTTGGCCGTTCACTGCTCAGCTGGGATTCTGAACCCAATAAAATAAAAAATAACATGGTCCTTCGAAACCGGATTCTAGCCCAAGACTGAGTCAGTAACTATTTTCCGGCAAAGTTCGGATTGTGCAAATTGTAGCCCAAGTTAGGCCTGGACGGGTTGAGCATAATTGAGTTAAGGTCCCAGGGTAGAAAGTTTGGTCGCTCAATTGCGAAACTTGGCCACTAGTCTGTCGTTGTTTTGGGCCTACATTTTACTGGTTTGGTTAATTTTGGTTTATTGTTCGTAGGCGAAGGTTGCAGACTTCAGTGCGCCAGTTACTTGGGTGGAAAATTTGGTATTCTATACTGGTGGTTGGTCAGTACCCCACCCAGCAATTCAGTTTATTTGAAAAAAGCAAAATTTGAGTTTGATCAGTTTGGTTAAGTATTTTTACCAATTCAGCTTATTTGGTATTGAGCCCAATTGTTGTTTGCATTGAAAATGAGTGCAGCTGAATTGAACAAGTTTAAAAAAAGGAGAAGCGCCTACAAAGGTCTAATTACAAAGGTCATTGTCACTATAGATTCTGCCATAGAGCAAAAGGATTTAAGCTTAGTGACTGCACAGCCTTCCATATTAGAAACTAAAAAGGTTGCTCTAAACGAAGTAAATGTTAAAATTGAGGCTTTTATAGAAGAGGATGAAATAGAAAATAACATAATTTACTTTGAAGAGATTATTGATGATACTAATAACGAAACACAACCCTCAACAAATGGTGTTTGTAAAGTTAAGGTTAACAGATCTGCAGTTCAATTACCGAGGCTTGTACTCAAAAAATTTTCTAGGAGCATTCAGGAATGGCAAGGATGGGCAGACAGTTTTCAATCAGCAGTTCATTCTAGTCAAGTGTTAAATGCGGCGGAGAAGTTTAATTATTTGCAGTCCCTCTTGGAAGGGGAGGCAGCAAAGACAATAGCAGGATTAGCATTAACATAGGTTAATTATAATGTGGCTTGGGATATATTAAAGAAACGGCTTGGTAAGCCAAAGATCTTAATTAAAAGCTACCTGTTATTTTATTTATTTGTCGGGTTCGAAATCCCAGCTGAGCCGTGAACGGCCAAATTCTAAAGGGCAAGTTCTACCTAAAGCCCAAGTTAAGCTAAATTAAAACTTACGGATTTGAGATCCTATTAGGTCCTACCTCAGGGTAACCTCAGGGTTGCTGACTCGATGCGGGCCTACCTTAGACCTTAAATTACATGAACTTAAAAGGTAAACAAAAGGGTACTATTTGTGGTCTTCTTTATGAACCTTGCAACAACAACGCAACCTGGACTATTGCACGATGCAACAATCATGTATCTAAACAACCAAACTGAATTGCAAGAGAGCTCTCTATCAAACCACACCTTTACGTACGACCTTCCACAAACGAGTAGAAAGACGCGCAGCGTCTCAAAATGATGCCAACAGTGTGACCAAACAATGATGCCACAAGAGCTCAAAAATGCTAGCTCTAAATTAATTTAATTTTTCACTAACCTTACAAATATGAGATGGATATATATACACACCTTAACTTAATATATATACAAGCAATGCTGCATCAATCAGCTTAGTCATCGTATCGCCTTGGGACAACAATGGTTCTTCCTCTTCTAGATTTTCTAACACTCCCCACCGAAGAGGCATTGTTGTCATTACCTTCTGCAAGGTTAGCCAAGCCTTCTTCATGAGGCTGTAACTCAAATGTTTCATCTTGACTATCTGTGTTTTTGCTGATTTCTAAAGCATAGAGTTTTTGTATAGGTCTCTTTAACTTTCCTCCTGAAGTCTTTACCAGTGCAGACCTAACTAAATTGTCTTTGCCAACAAACAACTCTTCAATTATGCCAAGCTTCCAGCATTGCCTTGGTCTTTCATCCCCAATCATTACCACTTCTCCCACCTTGATACAATTTGCATTGGAGCCCTTTACCTTGCCTGATGGGTAATAATTGAGTTCTGGCAAGTATTCCATCTGCCACCTCTTCCATAACTGATCTTGTAGCTCTTCAAGGTACCTGAACCGTCTGGTTAACTCTCCTTGAGTGCTCTGGATGGGCTGCAAGTCTTCTGGCACACTGGGGTTTGATGTTAATCGTTTACCACAAAGAAAATGATTTGGTGTCAATGGCTCTGCATCCTGCCTACTGTTGTAAACAAAAGTGATAGGCCTACTGTTCACCATTGCTTCTACTTCACATAAAACAGTAGAGAATTCTTCTTTGCTCAAATGAGCATTAGCTAAAAGTTTCTTTAATGGACACTTTACACTTCTCACTAGCCTTTCCCAAAATCCTCCCCACCATGGTGCTCTCTCAACAATAAACTCCCACTGTACCCCTTGGTGTGAAAAGTAGGATTGGAATCCTTCCTCTTTTAGCAAGGACCAAATTTCTTGGAGTTCCTTTGCAGCCTTTTTGAAGGTTTTTGCATTATCCGATATGATTTTATTTGGGAAACCCCTTCTGTTCACAAACCGTTTAAAGGCCAAAAGAAATACATCACTACTTAAGTTGCTTACCAACTCCAAATGGATTGCTCTGGTGGTAGCACAGGTGAAAAGACATATATAACCTTTGTTAGACTCCCTCGCTCATACACATAGACTGGCCCTGCAAAGTCTACTCCCACTACATCAAATGGGGCAGTATAGACACACCGTTCTCTTGGAAGTGGAGCCACCTTTTCATAATAAGGCTTTGCACTCCAACGCTTGCAAACCACACATTGATGCAAGACCTTTTTCACTACTTGTCTAATTTTGAGAATCCAAAATTGTTGTCTAATCTCTATTATCACTTCTCTAACTCCAGCATGTAACAGCTTATGATGAGTATCCAGGATCAAAAGGTCCACAAAGTGCCCCCAGAAGGTAGCAAAATTGGATGTCTTTTCTCCTCTGGAAGCCCAGAAAACTGTAGTCTACCTCCTACTCTCAATAAATCCTGATCCAAAAACACATCCAAACCCTTGAGCGCAGAATGTGTTGGTAGAACCTGTAATGGATGGCTGGTGAGCAATTCTCTCTCTTCACCAAATTTTCTCTTCTGCATATATACCACCCAGTATTTCCTGGCTTGCTGAATCTCATTACTGTTCAGAATTCCTTCCCTTCTTGTTTCTCCCTTAATGTTGTTGGTAAATCTATATATCCATGCTGTCACTCTTAACAATCTTTTCAGACTGCTAATGTCCTCAAGCCTCAATATGGGGTCCTGCTGCATAACTTGACAACTGTTCACAGCGCATTTTCTCACCTCACTCACCCATGCTTCTTCAGCCTGGCATTCTCCTAAAATAGGCTGATTAGAAGGCCAGTTTTCACTTCCAAGTTTTAGCCACTCTGGCCCATTCCACCACAAACTTGATTGTGAAAGATCTTTCACCGAAATTCCTCGTGTTGGTAAATCAGCGGGGTTTTGGATGCCTGGACAATGCTTCCATTGCTTGGGATCTGTGTGCGCTTGAATTTCCTCCACCCTATTGGCAACAAATGGTTTCCATTTCCTTGCCTGACTTCTTAACCAGTGCCAAACTATAGTGGAGTCTGTCCAATAATAGCTTGGAATTTCATAGAGGGCCAAAGACTTTCGCACTGTAATTGCAAGCCGACTAGCAATAACGGCACCCATCAATTCCAACCTTGGAACAGAAAGCCTTTTCAAAGGTGCTACTCTACTCTTTGCAGCAACCAACCTGCAACTTACTTCTTCTTGCAATGCGCCTCTTATATAAATACAAGTTGCATAGGCTTCCTCACTTGCATCACAAAAGATGTGCAGCTCCAAATTGTCTGGACTATTGTTCAACTCTCCAAAGTACCATCTTGGGATTTCAATGTCTCCAAGATGTGCCAATTCTTTGAACCAATATTTCCACCTTACCACCATATGATCAGGTAACTCTTGGTCCCAACCAAGTCCAATTTCCCAGAGGCTCTGAAACCAAATTTTTGACTTTATCACAAATGGAGCCAGGAATCCAAGAGGATCAAAGACCTTTGAAGCCAAACTAAGAGCTGTACGTTTTGTCCACCTTGTCTCATTCTCAGCCAGCTCTACTAAAGATTTCCCATTGAAGGTAAACAAATCATCATCTTGCTGCCAAACAATGCCTAGCACCTTTGCGTCTATTGCCCACAACTCCTTAATACCAGAATCCTCAATACTTTCTGCTGCATCAGGTACTCAAGGACTGACTCATAAAATTTTTCCTTATGTGTTCAATAGTGTTAGGATAGACTTCAGAATATTTCTTAAAATGGTACTGCATAGTAGCTGCCAACAGAAATGGACTAGAGCTGAGGCCAAACAACACTGACTTCATTCTATATGCTTGAACCTTAGGTTCATTTTCCAACAAGTCTTTCGTATCCACCCACAGATACCTTACTGCATCTCTGTCCTCTGGTTTTAACTTTATCCGCAAAAAAGCTTGCTTCACATCTGCAGTCAATGCTACTCTACCAAACCTGAATCTCAGTAACAAGGAAAATAAATCTGCATTTAAATTTGGCCCAGCATCCAAACAGTCATTCAAGGACACACCACCTTTGTCCTTGGCTGAGCCATCAAAAACTACCCTCAGTTTGGTGGTAGTTTTGTCTCGCCGTACCACTGCATGGTGTGGCAGATAATGTGCCTCCTGGCTCACCAGCTCACCTTGCACCCTTTCAGCATAGCCCTCCCTTACATAACTTAGGATGGCCTCATTGTATTCAATTAACAACTCCTCATTTTTCTTAGCCTGTACAATGAAGTCTCCAACCTCCGATTAGCTAGCTGAAGGTTTGAACCGGGTTTGCAAGAATCCTTCCATGGTAGGCCAACTTCATAGCAACCATCTCTAAACCCAATCCCTTTTTCAAATTGCTCTAAAACATCATTGTTCACTGTACTTGCCTGTTTGTCCTTTATGCCAATAGATTCAAGTTCCCAAAACGCTTTCAAATGCCTTTCCAGACCATGGCTGTTCTCCTCAATCTTAACAAAAAGAGCCTTAACTTCCATTTCATTGCAATAACTACCATGTAGCATCCAGCCTAGCTTACTTTCAATAGCTACCGGGCCTTGAGATGTACGGACAATATTACCAGTGATGAAGTCCCAATAATAGTCAGCTCCAATCAAAAGACTAATATCTTCTGTTCCTTCAAACTTATTATTGCCCAAATTAATTCCTTTAACTTGCAATTCTTGGACACATGCCATATCTAAACAAGTAGTGACTGGAGCACAAAGTTCCTCAATCTCTACAGCTTGGACCTTGATAGTGGGACTTTGCGGTAACAACCCTTTAACCAGAACTTCTACCTTCTTAAATTTGGTTCGGTTTTGAACGGAACCCCCAAACCCAGAAATTCTTAAATTTTCCCTCTTAAGTTCTTTAAACTTCAATTTTCTGGAAATTCTGGTCTTAATAAAACTACACTGGCTACCACTATCAAACAACACTCTTACAGTAGCTTCTCCCTCATTCCCAATTAATAAGGCTGCAGTTGTTTGCAATAATCCCCCTTTACTTTTACTCCCTTGCATAGCAGTGGCATGTGCCACTGATGTCTCTACTTCTGGGGTAGGCCTACTAGAGTGTTTTCACACAATAATGGCTGATGCCTACCATGACATTTTTTGCACAAAATTTTAAACTTACAAAACCTTGCTCTGTGACCTTTCAAAAAACATTTAAAACATGCTGTGGACTTAGTTACCCTGTCCTTTCTCTCCTCAAAGGGTAAAGCCTCAGCCACCTCACATTTATATGACTTGTGGTTGCCTTCGCAAAATATGCATTCCTTGATTCCCTTTAATTTATTCTCAGAGGAGCATGTAGAGCTGACACTGTACCTGGGCTATTCCTTTTTGTGAAACTTTGGTGCTGTGCCTGCCTTTGTCCCCTTGTTTACCATCCCACTGTGCAAACTCAACCCCTCGTCTTGCTAATTCTGTGCCTAAAAGACTTAACATCTGCTGAAGGGGGATGTACACATGTTCTGTAGTGTCCCCTACTTAATTCAAGCAAAATTGAGCTAGGCAATTTAGACTCCAGTGTAACCAACATTATACCATACCTTTCCATTCCTACACCCAAGTTGTCCAGGGACCTAGTTCTAATTTCAAATTCATCATATAACTGCCGTAACTCCTTGACACTATTAGGATTATTAACAGGAGGTATAGCTAAAAGTGCACGGAGGTGGCTTTTAATTAAGATCTCTGGCTTACCAAACCGTTTCTTTAATATATCCAAGCCACATTATAATTAGCCTCTGTTAATGCTAATCCTGCTATAGTCTTTGCTGCCTCCCCTTCCAAGAGGGACTGCAAATAATTAAACTTCTCCACGGCACTTAACACTTGACTAGAATGAACTGCTGATTGAAAACTGTCTGCCCATCCTTGCCATTCCTGAATACTCCCAGAAAATGTTTTGAGTACAAGCCTCGGTAATTGAACTACAGATCTGTTAACCTTAACTTCACAAACATCATTTGTTGAGTGTTGTGTTTCATTATTAGACCTGGTCTCTAACTGTACTGAGCTGCTAAACTCTTTTGCTCGGAGGCCTACTTTAATTATATCATCAATAATCTCTTCAAAGTAAATTATGTTATTTTCTATTTCATCCTCTTCTATAAGAGCCTCAATTTTAACATTTACCTCACTTAGAGCAACCTTTTTAGTTTCTAATATGGAAGCTGCGCAGTCACTAAGCGTAAATCCTCTTGCTCTATGGCAGAATCTATAGTGGCAATGACCTTTGTAATTAGACCTTTGTAGGCGCTTCTCCTTTTTATAAATTTGTTCAATTCAGATGCACTCATCTTCAATGCAAACAACAATTGGGCTCAATACCAAATGAGCTGAATTGGCAGAAATACTTAACCAAACTGATCAAACGCAAATTTTACTTTCAAATAAACTGAATTGCTGGGTGGGTACTAACCAAACACCAGTATGGAATACCAAATTTTCCACCCAGGACCTTAATTCAATAATAACCCAAATTAACCAAACAGGTAAAATGTAGGCCAAAAAACGACAGACGACTGGCCAAGTTTCGCAATTGGGCGACCAAACTTTCTACCCTGGGACCTTAATTCAATAATAACCCAAAATTAACCAAACCGGTAAAAAGTAGGCCAAAAACGACAGACGACTGGCCAAGTTTCGCAATTGGGCGACCAAACTTTTACCCTGGGACCTTAATCAATAATGCTCAACCCGTCTAGGCCTAACTTGGGCTACAATTTGCACAATCAGAACTTTGCCGAAAAATGTCACTGACTCAGTCTTGGGTAGAATCCGGTTCTGAAGGACCATGTTATTTTATTTATTTGTTGGGTTCGAAATCCCAGCTGAGCCGTGAACGGCCAAATTCTAAAGGGCAAGTTCTACAGCCCAAGTTAGCTAAATTAAAACTTACGGATTTGAGATCCTATTAGGTCCTACCTCAGGGTAACCTCAGGGTTGCTGACTCGATGCGGGCCTACCTTAGACCTTAAATTACATGAACTTAAAAGGTAAACAAAAGGGTACTATTTGTGGTCTTCTTTATGAACCTTGCAACAACAACGCAACCTGGACTATTGCACGATGCAACAATCATGTATCTAAACAACCAAACTGAATTGCAAGAGAGCTCTCTATCAAACCACACCTTTACGTACGACCTTCCACAAACGAGTAGAAAGACGCGCAGCGTCTCAAAATGATGCCAACAGTGTGACCAAACAATGATGCCACAAGAGCTCAAAAATGCTAGCTCTAAATTAATTTAATTTTTCACTAACCTTACAAATATGAGATGGATATATATACACACCTTAACTTAATATATATACAAGCAATGCTGCATCAATCAGCTTAGTCATCGTATCGCCTTGGGACAACAATGGTTCTTCCTCTTCTAGATTTTCTAACACTACCTCCGCGAACTTTTAGCTATACCTCCTGTTAATAATCTCAATAGTGTCAAGGAGTTACGGCAGTTATATGATGAATTTGAAGTTAGAACTAGGTCCCTGGACAACTTGGGTGTAGGAATGGAAAGGTATGGTATAATGTTGGTCACTATACTGGAGTTTAAATTGCCTAGCTCAATTTTGCTTGAATTAAGTAGGGGACACTCTACAGAACATGTGTACATCCCCCTTCAGCAGATGTTGAGTCTTTTAGGCACAGAATTAGCAAGACGAGAGGGAATTGAGTTTGCACAGTGGGATGTTAAACAAGGGGACAAAGGCAGGCACAGCACCAAAGTTTCTACAAAAAGGAATAGCCCAGGTACAGTGTCAGCTCTACATGCATCCTCTAAGAATAAATTAAAGGGAATCAAGGAATGCATATTTTGCGAAGGCAACCACAAGTCATATAAATGTGAGGTGGCTGGGGCTTTACCTGTTGAGGAGAGAAAGGACAGGGTAACTAAGTCCACAGCATGTTTTAAATGTTTTTTGAAAGGTCACAGAGCAAGGTTTTGTATGTTTAAAATTTTGTTCAAAAAATGCCATGGCCGGCATCAGCCATTATTGTGTGAAAACACTCCTAGTAGGCCTACCCCAGAAGTAGAGACATCAGTGGCACATGCCACTGCTATGAAAGGGAGTAAAAGTAAAGGGGGATTATTGCAAACAGCTGCAGCATTATTAATTGGGAATGATGGAGAAGCTACTGTAAGAGTGTTGTTTGATAGTGGTAGCCAGTGTAGCTTTATTAAGACCAGAATTTCCAGAAAATTAAAGTTTAAAGAACTTAAGAGGGAAAATTTAAGAATTTCTGGGTTTTGGGGTTCCGCTCAAAACCGAACCAAAGTTAAGAAGGTAGAAGTTCTGGTTAAGGGGTTGTTACACAAGGTCCCACTATCAAGGTCCAAGCTGTAGAGATTGAGGAACTTTGTGCTCCAGTCACTACTTGTTTAGATATGGCATGTGTCCAAGAATTGCAAGTTAAAGAAATTAATTTGGGCAATAATAAGTTTGAAGGAACAGAAGATATTAGTCTTTTGATTGGAGCTGACTATTACTGGGACTTCATCACTGCTAATATTGTCCGCACATCTCGAGGTCCGGTAGCTATTGAAAGTAAGCTAGGCTGGATGCTACATGGTAGCTATTGCAATGAAATGGAGGTTAAAGCTCTTTTTGTTAAGATTGAGGAGAACAGCCATGGTTTGGAAAGGCATTTGAAAGCCGTTTGGGAACTTGAATCCATTGGCATAAAGGACAAACAGGAGAAGCAGGCAAGTACAGTGAACAGTGATGTTTTAGAGCAATTTGAAAAAGGGATTGGGTTTAGAGATGGTTGCTATGAAGTTGGCCTCCCTTGAAAGGATTCTTGCAAACCCAGTTCAAACCTTCAGCTAGCTAATAGGAGGTTGGAGACTTCATTGCACAGGCTAAGAAAAAATGAGAAGTTGTTAACTGAATACAATGAGGCCATCCTAAGCTATGTAAAGGAGGGCTATGCTGAAAGGGTGCAAGGTGAGCTGGTGAGCCAGGAGGCACATTATCTGCCACACCTTGCAGTGGTACGGCGAGACAAAACTACCACCAAACTGAGGGTAGTTGTTGATGGCTCAACCAAGGACAAAGGTGGTGTGTCCTTGAATGACTGTTTGGATGCTGGGCCAAATTTAAATGCAGATTTAGTTTCCTTGTTACTGAAATTCAGGTTTGGTAGAGTAGCATTGACTGCAGATGTGAAGCAAGCCTTTTTGCGGATAAAGTTAAAACCAGAGGACAGAGATGCAGTAAAGTATCTGTGGGTGGATACGAAACACTTGTTGAAAAATGAACCTAAGGTTCAAGCATATAGAATGAAGTCAGTGTTGTTTGGCCTCAGCTCTAGTCCATTTCTGTTGGCAGCTACTATGCAGTACCATTTTAAGAAATATTCTGAAGTCTATCCTAACACTATTGAACACATAAAGAAACATTTTTATGTTGATGATTTGCTGTGTTCCGTGGATAACACAGAAATGGCTAAACAGATATTCAGGGAGGCTAGAGCTATAATGAGGGAGGCTGGCATGGAGCTTAGAAAATGGCAGACCAATCATTCTCATTTACAACAGTTTATGAGTCAGTCCTGTGTAGTACCTGATGCAGCAGAAAGTATTGAGGATTCTGGTATTAAGGAGTTGTGGGCAATAGACACAAAGGTGCTAGGCATTGTTTGGCAGCAAAGAGAGGATTTGTTTACCTTCAATGGGAAATCTTTAGTAGAGCTGGCTGAGAATGAGACAAGGTGGACAAAACGTACAGCTCTTAGTTTGGCTTCAAAGGTCTTTGATCCTCTTGAATTCCTGGCTCCATTTGTGATAAAGTAAAAAATTTGGCTTCAGAGCCTCTGGGAAATTGGACTTGGTTGGGACCAAGAGTTACTTGATCATATGGTGGTAAGGTGGAAATATTGGTTCAAAGAATTGGCACATCTTGGAGACGTTGAAATCCCAAGATGGTACTTTGGAGAGTTGAACAATAGTCCAAACAATTTGGAGCTGCGCATCTTTTGTGATGCAAGTGAGGAAACCTATGCAACTTGTATTTATATAAGAGGCACATTCAAAGAGGAAGTAAGTTGCAGGTCGGTTGCTGCAAAGAGCATAGTAGCACCTTTGAAAAGGCTTTCTATTCCAAGGTTGGAATTGATGGGTGCAGTTATTGCTAGTCGGCTTGCAGTTACAGTGCAAAAGTCTTTGGCCCTCTATGAAATTCCAAGCTATTATTGGACAGACTCCACTATAGTTTAGCACTGGTTAAGAAGCCAGGCAAGGAAATGGAAACCATTTCTTGCCAATAGGGTGGAGGAAATTCAAGCACACACAGATCCCAAGCAATAGAAGCATTGTCCAGGCACCCAAAACCCAGCTGATTTACCAACACGAGGAATTTCAGTGAAAGATCTTGCACAGTCAAGTTTGTGGTGGAATGGGCCAGAGTGGCTAAAACTTGGAAGTGAAAACTGGCCTTCTAATGAGCCTATTGTAGGAGAATGCCAGGCTGAAGAAGCATGGGTGAGTGAGGTGAGAAAATGCACTGTGAACAGTTGTTAAGTTATGCAGCAGGACCCCATTTTGAGGCTTGATGACATTAGCAGTCTGAAAAGGTTGTTAAGAGTGACAGCATGGGTATATAGATTTACAAGCAACATTAAGGGAGAAACAAGAAGGGAAGGAATTTTGAACAGTAAGGAGATTCAGCAAGCCAGGCAATACTGGGTGGTATATGTGCAGAAGGAAAAATTTGGTGAAGAGAGGGAATTGCTCACCAGCCGTCCATTACAAGTTCTACCAACACGGTCTGCTCTCAAGGATATGTTTTTGGATCAGGATTTATTGAGAGTAGGAGGTAGACTACAGTTTTCTGGGCTTCCAGAGGAGAAAAGACATCCAATTTTGCTACCTTCTGGGGGGCACTTTGTGGAACTTTTGATCCTGGATACGCATCATAAGTTGTTACATGCTGGAGTTAGAGAAGTGATAATAGAGATCAGACAACAGTTTTGGATTCCCAAAATTAGACAAGTAGTAAAAAAGGTCTTGCATAAATGTGTGGTTTGCAAGCGCTGGAGTGCAAAGCCTTATTATGAAAAGGTGGCTCCACTTCCAAGAGAACGGTGTGTCTATACTGCCCCATTTGATGTAGTGGGAGTAGACTTCGCAGGTCCAGTCTATGTGTATGAGCAAGGGGAGTCTAACAAAGGTTATATATGTCTTTTCACATGTGCTACCACCAGAGCAATCCATTTGGAGTTGGTAAGCAACTTAAGTAGTGATGTATTTCTTTTGGCCTTTAAAAGGTTTGTGAACAGAAGGGGTTTCCCGAATAAAATCATATCGGATAATGCAAAAACCTTCAAAAGGGCTGCAAAGGAACTCCAAGAAGTTTGGTCCTTGCTAAAAGAGAAGGGATTCTAATCCTACTTTTCACACCATCGGGTACAGTGGGAGTTTATTGTTGAGAGAGCACCATGGTGTGGAGGATTTTGGGAAAGGCTAGTGAGAAGTGTAAAGTGTCCATTAAAGAAACTTTTAGCTAATGCTCATTTGAGCAAAGAAGAATTCTGCACTGTTTTGTGTGAAATAGAAGCAATGGTGAACAGTAGGCCTATCACCTTTGTTTATAACAGTATGCAGGATGCAGAGCCATTGACACCAAATCATTTTCTTTGTGGTAAACGATTAACATCAAGCCCCAGCCTATCCATTTTCTCCAGAGCAGTCAAGAAGAGTTAACCAGAAGGTTCAAGTACCTTGAAGAGCTACAAGATCAGTTATGGAAGAGGTGGCAGATAGAATACTTGCCAGAACTCAATTATTACCCATCAGGCAATGTAAAGGGCTCCAATGCAAATTGTATCAAGGTAGGAGAAGTGGTAATGACTTGGGATGAAAGACCAAGGCAATGCTGGAAGCTTGGCATAAATGAAGAGTGGTTTGTTGGCAAAGACAATTTAGTTAGGTCTGCACTGCTAAAGACTTCAGGAGGAAAATTAAAGAGACCTATACAAAAACTCTATGCTTTAGAAATCAGCAAAAACACGGATAGTCAAGATGAAACATTTGAGTTACAGCCTCATGGAGAAGGCTTGGCTAAATTTGCAGAAGGTAATGACAACAATGCCTCTTCGGTGGGGAGTGTTAGAAAATCTAGAAGAGGAAGAGCCATTGTTGTCCCAAGGTGATATGATGACTAAGCTGATTGATGCAGCATTGCTTTTATATATTAAGTTAAGGTGTAGATATATCCATCTCATAATTGTAAGGTTAGTGAAAAATTTACTTAATTTAGAGCTAGCATTTTTGGGCTCTTGTGGCATCATTGTTTGGGCACTCTTGTGGTATCATTGTTTTGGGGCACTGCGCGTCCTGCCTACTCGTTCGTTGAATGCGGCACTTACAGGGCGTGGTCTTATAGACATAGAGAGCTCTCTTGCAATTCAGTTTGGTTGTTTAGATACAAGATTGTTGCATCGTGCAATGGTGCAGGTTGTGTTGTTGTTGCAAGGTTTAGAAAGAAGACCATAAATAGTGCCCCTTTTGTTTTTTATCTTAATTTTATGTAACTGAGGCCTAAGGTAGGCCCACATCGAGTCAGCAACCCTGAAGTAGGACCTAATAAGACCTCCAAGTCCGTAAGTTTTTAGTCTAGCTGGCCCTTCAGAGCTTGGCCGTTCATGGTTCAGCTGGGATTCTGAACCCAATAAAATAAAAAATAACAATGGTAGCACCTGACATAGACAATGACTGTGATAATGCTGATTACTATAAGGTTAATTGGTCAAATCTTAGTCACTCTGAGGTAGACTACTATACAATGCAGACTGATGCCCTACTAAGGCTTGTGAGGATTCCTGCAGAAGCTTTGGTTTGTAGGAATCCCTTCTGTAATGATGTAAACCATATAGATCTCTTAAATAAGTATTACGGTGAGCTTGAACATGCCATTAAGGGTGCGAGTGGAAGTAGTTTTAAGAATAAAAAAATGGGGAAAAGTAAATGTCAATCGAGGGTGGGCAGAATACTGTGCTGATTTGTATGATGTAGCAAAAAATGTATTCGTGGAATGAGTTGCTATGGGGAAACCTAGGCAGGGGGAACTCTTCCAACTGAAAAATAGAACTCGTGCTAGGTTCAAGGGTGCTCTTAGATTTATAAGAAAAATTAAGAGAATCTTTGAAAAGAATCTTTAGCCAGGAAATTAGGCAATAGCAATACTTCCAGTAGGGAATTCTGGAAGGAGGTTAATAAAATTAACAATAGTAATCTTACCTTGCCAAATGTAATAGAGGGTGTACATGGTGCAAAAACATTGCAGAACTGTGAAAAAATCATTATGAAACCCTATTTAATTGTCTCAGGGGGATAGACTAAATATATGCCTAAATTTAGAACGCTCTGAGGAACTACTAATTAATGACTCAGAAATCTGGCAGGCTATTCATAAGTTAGATGATGAAAAGTTGTGGCCTAGATGGCATACAAGCAGAATATTTAAAATGTTGTAGCCCTCGTATAATACCTATGCTTGCAATGTGTTTCACAAGCTGTATGATACATGGGTACTTGCCACAGTCCATTTTGTCAGTTGTATTGTTGCCAGTTGTTAAAAATAAGGGTGCTAGTATCTGTGATAAGAATAATTATAGGCCAATAGCACTTGCCAGTATACTTTCTAAAGTGTTAGAATATGTCATTTATAATAGGATAAGCACTTACTTGCAAACTTATAACAATCAATTTGGCTATAGAGTAGAACATGGTACGGACATGTGTATTTATATGCTAAAGGAAGCCGTCCTAAAGTACAAGATGTCAAACAGCAATGTATATACCTGTTTTTTGGATGCATCAAAGCATTTGATAGAGTTAACCATCACAAACTTTTCAAGAAACTCTTGTGTTGAGGGGTACCTAAATATATACTTAGGATACTTGCATTCTGGTATACAGAGCAGACCATGTTTGTAAGATGGAAAAGCACTGTATCACCAGGTTTTAAGGTGACTAATGGTGTTAGGCAAGGAGGTATATTATCACCCTATCTTTTCTGTATATACATGGATGACCTTACCAATGAACTAAAAACTGCACGTACTGGCTGTGTCATTGGAAAGGAAAAAATTAATCATTTAATGTATGCTGATGACCTTGTTCTTCTGTCACCCTCTCCCCATGGGCTGAGAGTACTATTAGAGGTATGTGAACAATATGGTATAGAAAAAATTATATCACCTATAATGGGGCAAAGAGCTGTATTTTGATTTTTAGGTGTAATCTACTGAGACATGTATCATGTGGGTCTTTTGAAATGAACGGTCAGACTATACCTGTTAAAGACACATGCAAATACTTAGGTCATGTAATTACTCACGAGCTGCGAGATGAATTTGATATTGAGAGGCAACGTAAAAAGCTGTATGTACGGTAACATGCTAATAAGGAAATATGGTGCGTGTTCAGAGTCGGTTAAAATTTATATTTTTAGAACTTACTGTACTGCATTGTATACATCACATCTGTGGTGGAATTATACAAAAACTGCTATGAATAAACTCTGTTGCTTATAATAATATTTTTCGAATGTTATGTAGGGAACCAAAATGGTGCAGTGCCAGTTTTATGTTTACTACGCGTAACCTACCTACCAGCCAAATGTTAATCCGGAAGAATATATATAATTTCATCACTAGGGTCCAAAACAGCTCTAATGTGTTATTGCACAATGTCCTGTCTTCGGATACTGTGTACCTCTCACCTATATGGCAGTCTTGGTTCAGACAACTGCTGGAGTGCTGGTTTACAATACCTTATTTTTGTAATGTAGCAAAGATTATATATGCTTATTAAGTTGTGTTATAATAAGTGTTATAGCAAGTGGCTATGTTATAATAAGTGTTATAAGATATCTCGGGTAATAACAATATACATAAAATTGTCAGATAATTAATCAAATAGTATACCAGTATGCTAGGTTAAGTGGCTATGTTGGCCTTATTTTTATATTATTTTTGTATTAAGTTCAATGTATACGTAAGATTGTACTTGTATGTTAGGTTAAGTGGCTATGGATTGTGAATGATCCGCAATAAAGATGTTTTGTTTGTTGTTTTGTTAATAAACCAATATAATTGATTTTACACTCACTCATTGGTGGGCCTGTTTTAAGAAAAAATTTTAGTACTGTACCTTCTTTTCTTTGGACCCCCCTTACTGAAATGCCTAGATCCGTCCTTGTGTAGGTAATTAGGTTACGCAAGGTGTTTGTTAAGTTCAGGTAACACAAGCAACTCATTGTGCCTTCTCACGGGGATAGACCTATTCTATAGTTTTATTAGTGTTTTTCACTCAGAACTTGTAGGAAGACTAAACACATCTTCCTTGCCTACAACAGTACTCACGACTAGGCAGCTCAGAGCTAATTCTTCGTGGCTTCAATTTTGATTATGTCCGCAAACGGAAAAACACCAGACGTATAATTTTCATATTTTTATATTTTCATTATTTCTTTTCTTAAAATTTTCATGAGTCAATGTGATGGAAAATTTGGATACGAAAATATACTTTCTTGTTCGTTGTTAATGTAGGCTCAATGCCGACATATTTTGTTTTACCTATGCCATTTCTCCCCATTCCCAATAGGCTTTATCGCAAATTCAGAGGCAGTTTGTAGTTATTCACAGAGCCGTCAACCTTGAAGTATGAAAATCCGTGAGATTTTTCAATGTGCCTCATTTTGATACCTGGAAACATATCCCTGATTTTGATAACTGGAAACATATCCCACGGTACCACCACATAAGTAAGTTTGAGACATTCTCCCCCGATTTTATTATTATTATTATTATTATTATTAATAATAACGAGACGGTGAGATAGACTTAAAATTCGTGAGAGTTGACATGTCTGTATTCAATACAATAAATTAATATTTTGCATTAAATTATGAAATAAAAGTACCACATACGATACCATATTGTAGGCGTGTTTAGGCCTGGGTTTAAATTAAGCCTCGCTGTGGACTGCAATGTAAACTGTGTATGACAGGCGTGTATAGTTTTCCATAATTATACTCTTCTCCACTCTCATCTTTCTCTCGCTCTCCTATACCACATATACTTTTGAATGCCTTCATGCTAGAAGTATGCATTTGTAACATACAAAGCCCGAGAGAGGAATCACATGCCCTGGTGCTACTTTTGACTCCGGGCCCATTTATCCCCGATCACCTCCTCCTCTAATCTTCAAGCCCGGGCCCTGGTGCTTTAACACTTCATGCACCCACTTCTTCCGGGCCCTGGTAGCACACGTACCTCCTCCTTCCACACGTAATTCTTTTATTTTTATCGTTATTTTCATTCATTCCAAGAACGCCATGCTTTACAATCATTCATGGCTCAAGGACAACTACCATTTTCCGATTCAAATCACCCATTACAATCACTCCCCAGGAATTCTCCACGTTTCCGACCACATTACTTAGCATATTCCGGGAATCTCTTCTACACACCTATCATCACATGGCGCATATGCTACAATCACTGCTACTGTCATTCTCTTGAACGTAGCACATAGACATCTATTATTATTAATACATTTATACTCCTTTATGTAATGAAGCCACTTTCTATTCGGAAAGTAACATCCCTCTTACCTCTTCCTCCTCTCTCCATATCCAATTTCACTCCTTTCACTCCTTCTCATTCCTTTTACTTTATTTTAGCACAGACCAAATAAATAAAAATGTCTTTCCCAACAAATGTTGGCCACATGTACTCTCATTCATATCTCTAACGTACGACATCGCCACACGTACCCACAAAAACTTTCGAGGGTAGCGTTAATGGGCGCACTGCCCGAGTCCGATGTTTTTTTTTTCATAATATGCGGGAAGTATTTTTTTCCGAGATTCGACCCCAGCCTAATCTCCAACCCTGTTACGTACAGGGAGAGGATAGAAGCGGATTAAGACACCTCGGGGCCCCGGGGCAATGAGGAATATGGGAGCTCCCTCCATTATGGAGGCTGTCGTGATAATGTAATAATTATCACTGACCATTACTGCTTCCTTATATTATTAATATTGCATATGTGTTTCAGTGTTTGCTTCCACTAATTTTGTTTTCTGCTTTTCAGATGTATGTTATGTTTTGAGTTGAATAAAGCCTTGTTTACGGGTCTATTCTTTTCATATCAATTTATTCAACTCATTCATGATTCAGTCATTTAGAGAAGTCATTTAGATTCAGATGAGACTCAGCCATTCAGAGAGTCGATTAGCTTTGACATATTAGTTTAAAGTCACTTAGTCAGTTTTTGAAAATCAAAATATGGAACGTATATTATGCCCGGAAAAACTAGTCATTGATCCAAACGTTCCAAATGCGGAAAAAGAATTTAAGCACTGGCCAAGAACTTTTGAAAATTTTATCACAGAATGCGGAGATCAGGCCCCTGATAGAAATCGTTGTTTAGCAAGATATGTATCGGCTGATATATATGAGCACATTGCCGACGAGACGACTTATGGTGCCGCCATGGCGGTGCTTGAGAAACTATATGTAAAGAAAAAGAATGTAATATTCGCTAGGCATCTTCTCGCCACAAGACGACAACAGGTGTCTGAATCGTTGGACGAATTTCTCCAGGAATTGCAGAGACTCAGCAAGCATTGCGATCTGAAACCTGTATCGGCGGAAGAATACAGAGTGGAACTTGTTCGTGACGCCTTTATCAACGGACTCTCCTCTGCGGTGATCCGGCAGCGTCTTTTGGAGAATGAAACCCTGACTCTCACGCAGGCATACGACCGGGCTAGAGCTCTTGACCTTGCGCAACGTAACTCAGAATTATACCAATCGGTTGGTCAATTCACTGCGGTCACAGAACTCTACCAGCCGTCTGGGGACACAACCACGTCAGCCTCTCAGCAAAATGATCAGACTGAACGTTCTACGATTGCTGTTGCTACCGTAAAAAAGCAACAGTGTTGGTTCTGTGGGGGTGGTATCCATCCCCGAGCCAAGTGTCCAGTAAAGAACTCTGATTGTTCATCATGTGGCAAAGTGGGTCACTGGGCGAAGGTCTGTCAGTCCAAGACAACTAAAAGAATTACCGCATCTATCTTTTCCCCCTCCCTCTGCTCAATCATAGCTGCAGTTCCACAGAGCCTGCGTTACTCTTGCATCACGGTTACGATCAATGGGCATCCAGTTCCAGCCCTTGTCGACTCAGCAAGCACTAACAGCTTTATAAATGAAAAGGTCGCTCGTCGACTGCAGCTTTGTATTTGTTATTTTATTTATTTGTTGGGTTCAAAATCCCAGCTGAGCCGTGAACGGCCAAATTCTAAAGGGCCAGTTCTATTTGAAGCCCAAGTTAAGCTAAATTAAAACTTACGGATTTGAGATCCTATTAGGTCCTACCTCAGGGTAACCTCAGGGTTGCTGACTCGATGCGGGCCTACCTTAGACCTTAGTTACATGAATTTAATGTAAACAAAAAGGGTACTATTTATGGTCTTCTTTCTCAACCTTGCAACAACAACGCAACCTGGACTATTGCACGATGCAACAATCTTGTATCTAAACAACCAAACTGAATTGCAAGAGAGCTCTCTACAAGACCACACCCTGTACGTACGACATCCCACAAACGAGTAGAAAAGACGCGCAGCGCCCCAAAATGATGCCACCAGCGTCCCAAACACTGATGCCACAAGAGCCCAAAAATGCTAGCTCTTATTAAGTGAATTTTTCACCAACCTTACAATTATGAGATGGATATATATACACCTTAACTTAATATATACAAGCAATGCTGCATCAATCAGCTTAGTCATCATATCGCCTTGGGACAACAATGGTTCTTCCTCTTCTAGATTTTCTAACAGTATTGAACCAGTACAGCAAGATATTACCCTAGCTATGACTTCAGTAGTCGCTCCCGTGACTGGGATCTGCATTACGGATTTGCAATTGAGCAATTGCGATTACTCGAGAACGCGTCTTGGAGTAGTGAGAGATCTATGCGGTGATATCATACTTGGCATAGACTTCCAGAAGCAGCATTCTTCGGTGACAATTGACTATGGTGGAGAGAAGCCTGAGCTCCGAATTTCCAATCAAAATAATGCCACCTGTTGTTTGATTGCAGCGGACATACCAGAGCCTCTCCTATTCGCTAACATGAAGAGGGACGCTAAACCAATAGCCACAAAGTCTAGGGGCTTTGGCTCGACGGACCGAGAATTCATCGCCCAGGAGATCCGCAACCTCCTCTCCGAAGGTATTATCGAGCCTAGCACATCGCCCTGGAGAGCGCAGATAGTCATCGCAAAGGATGAGACAGAGCGCCACAGGAAGCGACTCTGTATCGACTACTCATGTACGGTCAATATCTATACTGACCTCGACGCCTACCCGCTTCCTAGAATTCAAAACATGATCAATGATTTAGCAAAGTATAAAGTTTTCTCGACGTTTGATTTGAAGAGTGCATATTATCAAATACGTATCCATGATTCGGATAAGCCTTTTACTGCATTTGAAGCAAACGGAAAATTGTACCAGTTCACCCGGGTACCATTCGGCGTTACTAATGGAGTTGCAGTCTTCCAAAGGGTCATCGACAAATTCGTTGAGGAAGAGGGTCTCTGTGGCGCATTTCCTTACCTAGATAATATCACTATCGCTGGACGGGACCAAAAGGAACACGACACTAATCTTGCAAACTTCATTGCGGCGGCTAGACGAAGGAATCTGACCTTCAACAAGTCAAAATCGGTAATATCAGCGCCATCAATCAACATACTTGGCTATCAACTAGAAAACGGTCTGATCAAACCGGATCCGGACAGGTTAAAACCACTTCAGGACCTCTTGCCTCCTACTAATTCTTCAGCGCTTCAGCGGATACTTGGCATGTTTGCGTATTATGCGAAATGGATTCCTGAATTCTCCGATAAGGCTCGACCACTGTATCAAGCAAAAACGTTTCCTTTAAACCCCGAAGCCATCACAGCTTTTAATACCTTAAAGAAACTGCTCGGAACTGCCGCTCTTAGTAGCATTGATGACACGATTCCATTCGTTGTGGAGTGTGACGCTTCCGACGTGGCTGTGTCGGCCACCTTGAACCAGGATGGTCGCCCGGTCGCCTTTATGTCTAGAACATTAAATGTGAACGAAACGCACTATCCTCCCGTGGAGAAAGAAGCAACAGCCATAATCGAGGCTGTTAGAAAATGGTCTCACCTTCTATCTGGTCGACATTTCACCATCGTTACTGACCAGCGCTCTGTGGCTTTTATGTTGGACAATCGGAAAAGGACGAAGATCAAAAATGATAAAATACAAGGATGGAGACTCGAACTAGCTTCTTTCAGTTACTCGATTCGTTATCGGCCAGGTAAAGATAACGTCGCTCCAGATGCACTTACTCGAGCCTTCTGTGCTTCGCTTTCCCCATCAAGCCGCCTCACGGACATACATATTGGTCTATGTCACCCGGGTGTCACTAGGATGTTGCATTTTGTTCGGTCGAAAAACCTACCATTCTCTACCAGTGACGTAAGAAGTGTGTGCTCGTCTTGTCGTGTATGTGCGGAAATAAAGCCAAAGTTCTTCAGGCCAGCGAAAAGTACCCTTATCAAGGCGACCCATCCCATGGAGAGATTAAGTATTGATTTTAAGGGGCCGGTCCCATCCCGTACCAGAAACAAGTACTTATTCACTGCGGTGGATGAGTACTCTCGATTCCCTTTCGCCATTCCCTGCCATGACATGACGTCCCAGACTGTCGTGAGGTGCCTCGACACTATTTTTTCTCTTTGTGGTATGCCAAACTTTATTCACTCTGATCGAGGACAAGCGTTTCTGTCACGTGAGGTGCAGGAATATCTCACTAGTCGTGGAGTGGCGACCAGCAAGACAACCCCATACCATCCTATAGGAAATAGCCAGATTGAACGTTACAATGGCATAATCTGGAAATCCGTGTGTTTGGCCGTGAAGTCTTATGACATACCTGAAGACGAATGGGAGTTGGTTCTGCCTCAGGCCCTCCATTCTGTTCGCTCTTTGCTATCCACCTCTACCAACATGACCCCGCATGAAAGGTTCTTTGGCTTTACAAGAAAGTCATGTCAGGGCACATCGCTACCGACCTGGTTGATGACTCCTGGTCCTGTTCTCCTGCGTCGATTTGTCAGATCCCACAAGAGTGAGCCACTGGTGGAGGAAGTCGAGCTCTTGCAGGCTAACCCGACATACGCACACATTAAGTACCCAGATGGCCGTGAGTCTTCAGTGTCCCTACGGGATTTGTCACCCTGTCCTACTATTTCACCGCCTGCACCAGGCTGTTATTTTATTTATTTGTCGGGTTCAAAATCCCAGCTGAGCCGTGAACGGCCAAATTCTAAAGGGCAAGTTCTACCTAAAGCCCAAGTTAAGCTAAATTAAAACTTACGGATTTGAGATCCTATTAGGTCCTACCTCAGGGTAACCTCAGGGTTGCTGACTCGATGCGGGCCTACCTTAGACCTTAATTACATGAACTTAAAGTAAACAAAAAGGGTACTATTTGTGGTCTTCTTTCTGAACCTTGCAACAACAACGCAACCTGGACTATTGCACGATGCAACAATCATGTATCTAAACAACCAAACTGAATTGCAAGAGAGCTCTCTATCAGACCACACCTTTACGTACGACCTTCCACAAACGAGTAGAAAAGACGCGCAGCGTCCCAAAATGATGCCAACAGTGTGACCAAACAATGATGCCCCAAGAGCTCAAAAATGCTAGCTCTAAATTAAGTTAATTTTTCACTAACCTTACAATTATGAGATGGATATATATACACACCTTAACTTAATATACACACAGGGGGATGCAAAAGTAGGTATACAATAATGAAAAACAAAACGTGCGCACAAAACGTATTTTATTGATTATACAAGCATATCAATAATAACATATCAATAATAAACATATTAATCCCTCAAATGTTCAAACTGTTTGCCCCCGGCATTCACACACTCCACTAGTCGAGTGTGGACACCCATGCACACTGGCACAAAGGTCTTTATCAGCATCAATTTCCTGGCAAGCCTCCCGTATGAACTGAATCATGGCATCAACAGAACGTGGCTTGCGTGCGAAAACTATGTCTTTTACACATCCCCAGAAAAAGAAGTCCATAGGGGTGAGATCCGGCGAACGTGGTGGCCAGTCAACGGCTCCCCGACGTCCAATCCACCTGTTGGGAAATTCTTCGTCAAGTAGCGCACGCACAGTGAGTGCGAAGTGCGGTGGCGCCCCATCCTGCTGAAAGTAGAAGTCGTCCTGCTGCTGTTGTTCGCGCACCTGTGGTATGATTGTATCCGTCAGCATGTTCAGATACACGTGTTGATCGACAGTCCTGTGCAGAATGATAGGTCCAACGACACCTTTGCAGGACAGGCCAGCCCACACTGTCACCCCAGGTTGATTGAGCTGTTGCTCAATCGTGACTTTAGGGTTTTCAGTTGCGTAGTACACACAATTGTGCCGATTAACGGCACCCGATAGCTTAAAGTTTGCTTCATCGGACCACACGAATTTGCGCAGAATGCTGTCACCCTCTCGTTCCTCGTTCAGGATGGCTTCGCAAAATTGTAAACGCCGATCCGAGTCATCCTCTAATAAACCATGTATCAATCGTGGCACGTACATTTTCAGTCCTACACGGTGCATCAAACGACCCAACGATCTGCGTTCAATACCCAATTCAGATGACGCCCTGTTTTTCGATTTCTGAGGGCTCTGGGTAAATGCCAGGGCGACCTGCATTGCATTCTCTGGCGTTGTCACGGTGACTGGTCGACCACTCTTCGGCGAGTTGTGGATAGACCCCGTCCGCTCAAATTTGTCACGTATCCGGTAAATCGTGAGCCTCGTTGGTGGAGGCGATGCAAATGTTTCTCGCCACTGCTCTCGCACACGTTCACTATTCTCTGTCTTCCAGTACTGTTTCAAAATCCATTTGCACTCCTCGTCCGTTAAATTACCAGCCATCGTTAAATTTCCACTTTACCTGCAAATAATAGATGTATTATAGAAAAAATTACGAAAATAAAAATATTAAAAATAGTAATAATGATTTTAATGAATTAAATGAATTCTAGTATTAAATGAATCCTAGCACCACTATTATAATACTGGTATAATCCTTACTGTATACCTACTTTTGCAGCCCCCTGTACATATATACAAGCAATGCTGCATCAATCAGCTTAGTCATCGTATCGCCTTGGGACAACAATGGTTCTTCCTCTTCTAGATTTTCTAACACTCCCCACCGAAGAGGCATTGTTGTCATTACCTTCTGCAAGGTTAGCCAAGCCTTCTTCATGAGGCTGTAACTCAAATGTTTCATCTTGACTGACTGTGTTTTTGCTGATTTCTAAAGCATAGAGTTTTTGTATAGGTCTCTCTAACTTTCCTCCTGAAGTCTTTACCAGTGCAGACCTAACTAAATTGTCTTTGCCAACAAACAACTCTTCAATTATGCCAAGCTTCCAGCATTGCCTTGGTCTTTCATCCCCAATCATTACCACTTCTCCCACCTTGATACAATTTGCATTGGAGCCCTTTACCTTGCCTGATGGGTAATAATTGAGTTCTGGCAAGTATTCCATCTGCCACCTCTTCCATAACTGATCTTGTAGCTCTTCAAGGTACCTGAACCGTCTGGTTAATTCTCCTTGAGTGCTCTGGATAGGCTGCAAGTCTTCTGGAACACTGGGGTTTGATGTTAATCGTTTACCACAAAGAAAATGATTTGGTGTCAATGGCTCTGCATCCTGCCTACTGTTGTAAACAAAAGTGATAGGCCTACTGTTCACCATTGCTTCTACTTCACATAAAACAGTAGAGAATTCTTCTTTGCTCAAATGAGCATTAGCTAAAAGTTTCTTTAATGGACACTTTACACTTCTCACTAGCCTTTCCCAAAATCCTTCCCACCATGGTGCTCTCTCAACAATAAACTCCCACTGTACCCCTTGGTGTGAAAAGTAGGATTGGAATCCTTCCTCTTTTAGCAAGGACCAAATTTCTTGGAGTTCCTTTGCAGCCTTTTTGAAGGTTTTTGCATTATCTGGTATGATTTTATTTGGGAAACCCCTTCTGTTCACAAACCTTTTAAAGGCCAAAAGAAATACATCACTACTTAAGTTGCTTACCAACTCCAAATGGATTGCTCTGGTGGTAGCACAGGTGAAAAGACATATATAACCTTTGTTAGACTCCCCTCGCTCATACACATAGACTGGCCCTGCAAAGACTACTCCCACTACATCAAATGGGGCAGTATAGACACACCGTTCTCTTGGAAGTGGAGCCACCTTTTCATAATAAGGCTTTGCACTCCAACGCTTGCAAACCACACATTTATGCAAGACCTTTTTTACTACTTGTCTAATTTTGGGAATCCAAAATTGTTGTCTAATCTCTATTATCACTTCTCTAACTCCAGCATGTAACAGCTTATGATGAGTATCCAGGATCAAAAGGTCCACAAAGTGCCCCCCAGGAAGGTAGCAAAATTGGATGTCTTTTCTCCTCTGGAAGCCCAGAAAACTGTAGTCTACCTCCTACTCTCAATAAATCCTGATCAAAAACACATCCAAACCCTTGAGCGCAGAATGTGTTGGTAGAACCTGTAATGGATGGCTGGTGAGCAATTCTCTCTCTTCACCAAATTTTTTCTTCTGCATATATACCATCCAGTATTTCCTGGCTTGCTGAATCTCATTACTGTTCAGAATTCCTTCCCTTGTTGTTTCTCCCTTAATGTTGTTGGTAAATCTATATACCCATGCTGTCACTCTTAACAATCTTTTCAGACTGCTAATGTCCTCAAGCCTCAATATGGGGTCCTGCTGCATAACTTGACAACTGTTCACAGCGCATTTTCTCACCTCACTCACCCATGCTTCTTCAGCCTGGCATTCTCCTACAATAGGCTGATTAGAAGGCCAGTTTTCACTTCCAAGTTTTAGCCACTCTGGCCCATTCCACCACAAACTTGATTGTGAAAGATCTTTCACTGAAATTCCTCGTGTTGGTAAATCAGCGGGGTTTTGGATGCCTGGACAATGCTTCCATTGCTTGGGATCTGTGTGCGCTTGAATTTCCCTCACCCTATTGGCAACAAATGGTTTCCATTCCTTGCCTGACTTCTTAACCAGTGCCAAACTATAGTGAGTCTGTCCAATAATAGCTTGGAATTTCATAGAGGGCCAAAGACTTTCGCACTGTAATTGCAAGCCGACTAGCAATAACGGCACACATCAATTCCAACCTTGGAACAGAAAGCCTTTTCAAAGGTGCTACTCTACTCTTTGCAGCAACCAACCTGCAACTTACTTCCTCTTGCAATGCGCCTCTTATATAAATACAAGTTGCATAGGCTTCCTCACTTGCATCACAAAAGATGTGCAGCTCCAAATTGTCTGGACTATTGTTCAACTCTCCAAAGTACCATCTTGGGATTCAATGTCTCCAAGATGTGCCAATTCTTTGAACCAATATTTCCACCTTACCACCATATGATCAGGTAACTCTTGGTCCCAACCAAGTCCAATTCCCAGAGGCTCTGAAACCAAATTTTTGACTTTATCACAAATGGAGCCAGGAATCCAAGAGGATCAAAGACCTTCGAAGCCAAACTAAGAGCTGTACGTTTTGTCCACCTTGTCTCATTCTCGGCCAGCTCTACTAAGATTTCCCATTGAAGGTAAACAAATCATCATCTTGCTGCCAAACGATGCCTAGCACCTTTGCGTCTATTGCCCACAACTCCTTAATACCAGAATCCTCAATACTTTCTGCTGCATCAGGTACTACAGAGGAATGACTCATAAACTCTTGTAATTGCGAATGATTGGTCTGCCATTTTCTGAGCTCCATGCCAGCCTCCCTCATTATAGCTCTAGCCTCCATGAATATCTGTTTAGCCATTTCTGTATTATCCACGGAACATAGCAAATCATCAACATAAAAATTTTTCCTTATGTGTTCAATAGTGTTAGGATAGACTTCAGAATATTTCTTAAAATGGTACTGCATAGTAGCTGCCAACAAAATAAGGACTGAGCGGGGGTTGAGGCCAAACAACACTGACTTCATTCTATATGCTTGAACCTTAGGTTCATTTTCCAACAAGTCTTTCGTATCCACCCACAGATACCTTACTGCATCTCTGTCCTCTGGTTTTAACTTTATCCGCAAAAAGGCTTGCTTCACATCTGCAGTCAATGCTACTCTACCAAACCTGAATCTCAGTAACAAGGAAAATAAATCTGCATTTAAATTTGGCCCAGCATCCAAACAGTCATTCAAGGACACACCACCTTTGTCCTTGGCTGAGCCATCAAAAACTACCCTCAGTTTGGTGGTAGTTTTGTCTCGCCGTACCACTGCATGGTGTGGCAGATAATGTGCCTCCTGGCTCACCAGCTCACCTTGCACCCTTTCAGCATAGCCCTCCCTTACATAACTTAGGATGGCCTCATCGTATTCAATTAACAACTCATTTTTTCTTAGCCTGTACAATGAAGTCTCCAACCTCCGATTAGCTAGCTGAAGGTTTGAACCGGGTTTGCAAGAATCCTTCCATGGTAGGCCAACTTCATAGCAACCATCTCTAAACCCAATCCCTTTTTCAAATTGCTCTAAAACATCATTGTTCACTGTACTTGCCTGGTTGTCCTTTATACCAATAGATTCAAGTTCCCAAAACGCTTTCAAATGCCTTTCCAGACCATGGCTGTTCTCCTCAATCTTAACAAAAAGAGCCTTAACTTCCATTTCATTGCAATAACTACCATGTAGCATCCAGCCTAGCTTACTTTCAATAGCTACGGGCCTTGAGATGTACGGACAATATTACCAGTGATGAAGTCCCAATAATAGTCAGCTCCAATCAAAAGACTAATATCTTCTGTTCCCTCAAACTTATTATTGCCCAAATTAATTCCTTTAACTTGCAATTCTTGGACACATGCCATATCTAAACAAGTAGTGACTGGAGCACAAAGTTCCTCAATCTCTACAGCTTGGACCTTGATAGTGGGACTTTGCGGTAACAACCCTTTAACCAGAACTTCTACCTTCTTAAATTTGGTTCGGTTTTGAACGGAACCCCCAAACCCAGAAATTCTTAAATTTTCCCTCTTAAGTTCTTTAAACTTCAATTTTCTGGAAATTCTGGTCTTAATAAAACTACACTGGCTACCACTATCAAACAACACTCTTACAGTAGCTTCTCCCTCATTCCCAATTAATAAGGCTGCAGTTGTTTGCAATAATCCCCCTTTACTTTTACTCCCTTGCATAGCAGTGGCATGTGCCACTGATGTCTCTACTTCTGGGGTAGGCCTACTAAGAGTGTTTTCACACAATAATGGCTGATGCCTACCATGACATTTTTTGCACAAAATTTTAAACTTACAAAACCTTGCTCTATGACCTTTCAAAAAACATTTAAAACATGCTGTGGACTTAGTTACCCTGTCCTTTCTCTCCTCAAAGGGTAAGGCCTCAGCCACCTCACATTTATATGACTTGTGGTTGCCTTCGCAAAATATGCATTCCTTGATTCCCTTTAATTTATTCTCAGAGGAGGCATGTAGAGCTGACACTGTACCTGGGCTATTCCTTTTTGTGGAAACTTTGGTGCTGTGCCTGCCTTTGTCCCCTTGTTTACCATCCCACTGTGCAAACTCAACTCCCTCTCGTCTTGCTAATTCTGTGCCTAAAAGACTTAACATCTGCTGAAGGGGGATGTACACATGTTCTGCAGAGTGTCCCCTACTTAATTCAAGCAAAATTGAGCTAGGCAATTTAGACTCCAGTGTAGGAACCAACATTATACCATACTTTTCCATTCCTACACCCAAGTTGTCCAGGGACCTAGTTCTAATTTCAAATTCATCATATAACTGCCGTAACTCCTTGACACTATTAGGATTATTAACAGGAGGTATAGCTAAAAGTGCACGGAGGTGGCTTTAATTAAGATCTCTGGCTTACCAAACCGTTTCTTTAATATATCCCAAGCCACATTATAATTAGCCTCTGTTAATGCTAATCCTGCTATAGTCTTTGCTGCCTCCCCTTCAAGAGGGACCGCAAATAATTAAACTTCTCCACGGCACTTAACACTTGACTAGAATGAACTGCTGATTGAAAACTGTCTGCCCATCCTTGCCATTCCTGAATACTCCCAGAAAATGTTTTGAGTACAAGCCTCGGTAATTGAACTACAGATCTGTTAACCTTAACTTCACAAGCATCATTTGTTGAGTGTTGTGTTTCATTATTAGACCTGGTCTCTAACTGTACTGAGCTGCTAAACTCTTTTGCTCGGAGGCCTACGTTAATCATATCATCAATAATCTCTTCAAAGTAAATTATGTTATTTTCTATTTCATCCTCTTCTATAAGAGCCTCAATTTTAACATTTACCTCACTTAGAGCAACCTTTTTAGTTTCTAATATGGCAAGCTGCGCAGTCACTAAGCGTAAATCCTCTTGCTCTATGGCAGAATCTATAGTGGCAATGACCTTTGTAATTAGACCTTTGTAGGCACTTCTCCTTTTTATAAATTTGTTCAATTCAGATGCACTCATCTTCAATGTAAACAACCCTTGGGCTCAATACCAAATGAGCTGAATTGGCAGAAATACTTAACCAAACTGATCAAACGCAAATTTTACTTTCAAATAAACTGAATTGTTGGGTGGGGTACTAACCAAACACCAGTATGGAATACCAAATTTTCCACCCCAGGACCTTAATTCAATAATGACCCAAAATTAACCAAACCGGAAAAAATGTAGGCCAAAACGACAGACGACTGGCCAAGTTTCGCAATTGGGCGACCAAACTTTACCCTGGGACCTTAACTCAATAATACTCAACCCGTCTAGGCCTAACTTGGGATACAATTTGCACAATCAGAACTTTGCCGAAAAATAGTCACTGACTCAGTCTTGGGGTAGAATCCGGTTCTGAAGGACCATGTTATTTTATTTATTTGTCGGGTTCGAAATCCCAGCTGAGCCGTGAACGGCCAAATTCTAAAGGGCAAGTTCTACCTAAAGCCCAAGTTAAGCTAAATTAAAACTTACGGATTTGAGATCCTATTAGGTCCTACCTCAGGGTAACCTCAGGGTTGCTGACTCGATGCGGGCCTACCTTAGACCTTAATTACATGAACTTAAAGTAAACAAAAAGGGTACTATTTGTGGTCTTCTTTCTGAACCTTGCAACAACAACGCAACCTGGACTATTGCACGATGCAACAATCATGTATCTAAACAACCAAACTGAATTGCAAGAGAGCTCTCTATCAGACCACACCTTTACGTACGACCTTCCACAAACGAGTAGAAAAGACGCGCAGCGTCCCAAAATGATGCCAACAGTGTGACCAAACAATGATGCCCCAAGAGCTCAAAAATGCTAGCTCTAAATTAAGTTAATTTTTCACTAACCTTACAATTATGAGATGGATATATATACACACCTTAACTTAATATATATACAAGCAATGCTGCATCAATCAGCTTAGTCATCGTATCGCCTTGGGACAACAATGGTTCTTCCTCTTCTAGATTTTCTAACACAGGCCCCACCACCGCATCACCTATACATCGGAGTGACAATATGCCCCGGGATGCACCTCCTAGTTTTCCTACAGATGCAGCAGATATGCCAGACAACATCGCCCTTCCTTCTGCTCATCCGAACGAACCAGTATTGCGACGTTCCACTCGAGAGCGTCGAGAGCCCCAACGTTATGGATGGTGATTTCTCTGCTAGGCGGGGAGAATGTCTGATAATGTAATAATTATCACTGACCATTACTGCTTCCTTATATTATTAATATTGCATATGTGTTTCAGTGTTTGCTTCCACTAATTTTGTTTTCTGCTTTTCAGATGTATGTTATGTTTTGAGTTGAATAAAGCCTTGTTTACGGATCTATTCTTTTCATATCAGAGGCGGACCCAATATTATATGTTGTGTTAAGCTTAAAGTAATTTTGTAGCGTTATGGTAAGGTCACGGGCTAATGACTGTGTTGCCATAGCATTGTTTAAGGTTTCTTACACTATGGCAAATTGACAATAGTCAACAGAAAGGCCCTTTTCTATTGACTATGCTGCCACTGATTGTTATCCAAAAACAATTTTGTGCTTAATAAACGTGTGTTATAGAGAAAGTGTAATAATTACACTAAAAATTATCATCATCGTCTAATGCTCTTACTTCTGTACTCTATTTTTATAATAGGTGATAAAAAATAGCATAGCTGAATTTTTCGGGGGCCTATTTACCTCTGAGCCCAGGGGGCGACTGCTCCATCTGGCCTCCCATTAATTCGCCATTGGAGGACGGAGAAATCACGAGAAACTAACTAAATTAAAAATATAAAAGAATGAGTGAGGACTGAATTCTGAGGCGTGTACTACACTTACATTTTATGTGCTGAGACACGCAACTTACTTTATGTATAGGCACAAAAAATAGCCATAGTGAATCTACTGACATCGCATAATCCTTTGTCTTTTTCAAGTTACTAAGGAGCCAATCATTTTGCCCTCTCAGTCCACACCGTCTACACGCTTCATGAACCATACTTACAAAACAAAAGTTTTCTCGCCTTTACTTTTACACACGGAGACGCTTACAGCTTTTGTTCTAAACCCACACTTTCTAATATACCTTTCACAACTACTTGAACTACCCTTCTGCGGGTAACACTTCGCTTCATATTCTATCGATTTGTGCCAACATCTTTCAGCTTCCTTTTAACATTTTACACCTCAAATGACCTCATGACTTAATAATCAGTCAGGACAGACAGAAACTGGCACAGAAACCAGGCCAGATAAACGCAGCCCATTGCACTAAATAATTGGATTATTATTACCAGCACCATCGGGAGTCGATCCCCCGACCTCAGTGTCTTCATTTTGTTTTCAGGGAAACTATGCTACCCACTGAGCTACGGACGCTGGCCATGTCCTGACACCCACACCCAGCCCTACGAAAACCACGCAATTGCATATTGCCATTTGCTTTCAGTTTATCCACACCACTACAGTGCCTACTTTTAGAAACTAATTCCTAAATTTTTACTTTATAATGATTTTATTATAATTAGAGTGACATTCTAAAACTTCGTAAGCGCCATGCATCTCTCCCAATTATAATTTTGTATTCATTTTAATTGGCATTCGCGGATAAACGTCCAAAAAATAGAATCCATTCGTATTTCTCTCCTGTTTCAACAGTTAGGTTTCAAACGATCGTAAAATGTTTTTTTTCTGCTGGAGAAATATTTATTAGCCCTCATCAGGAACCAAATAGGGGGGTCAAAACATTAAAAAGAGATGATATTCGTTAAATGGTTCTTAAATATCAAATAAATGTTTCATTTTATGCGATTGTTTTATTAGAAGCTTTTTATAGCACCATTTTGTAAGATTTTAGGCCTGGAGTCATCATATACGGGGCTCCAATAAACCTTAGCCCCCCCGCCCATGGCCTAAACCATTAGAGGTACAGTAACACTAAACATACCTTACAAGAGAGAATTTAATCCTGCATTTAATGAGAAACAATTAAAACTTGGTGTTCCCGCCATTGGCTTCCAAGACAGCCTGAATTCGCTTTGGGTAGCTTGCCAAAAGTGACGTGAATAGATCTTGATCGTTACGCAAATTTGCTAATACAGTTTCAATGTGTTGCATCATTGTATCCTTCGAAAATCGATTTGCTGCAGGTTCTTGAAACAAGAGACATTCAACCTTGTCCTTTATAACTGATCCAATGTGTTCACAGACGTTCAGGTCAGGAGAATTTCCTGGCCATTCTTCATTTCCAAAGAAATCGATCTCATGGTTCCGCAACAACTGTTGAGTGGCTAATAGTCAGGGGGCTTAATCATATAATTGTTCAAATCATTCCAAAAGTACCATTTTTGGACCACAGGTAGCTATGACCATACTAATTTGAATGTTTGCGGGAGCCAAGCTGGGCTCCCACTGTGGCGGCCATATTGGCCAAATGAAATGGCCGCTGTCCAAAATGACATCCACTTGAGTACCAATACTAGTACAGGTTACATAGTTAACTTGATAAAAAATAAGAGTCAGCATCAACATCTTTTGCTATTAAACTTTAGTATATACGCAAGTACAATCTTCTTTATTCCTTTTACTCACAGTACTGCATCTCAATAATGTCTATCCAATAGATGGCTGTTCACTGATTAATAGTAGTCATTGTTCAGGCAGCCACCCTCACACTTGCAGTGTCGTACATCGAATTCCAGCACTACTGCATTTGCAATTCCCTCTGCAGGCTTTAGTGCATCCGTAATGAAGGAGAAGAGCACATGCCTTACTGGCATCAGCGAGAGTTGTCCAGAAAGGGAGCCATTGGTTGCTGCGCTTGTCATATTCCCATCCCCATTTATCAAAAGCAGGGAGTGTCTGATAGCATGTGGTTGACTGCTTCCACACAAAACTTGCCTGCAACAATGACCTCTTGATATGCTGGAAGAGGGCAGCTTGGGTAGGTGGTATGCTGTCCAATGATCGACTGCCACTAGAAAACAGATGGTGCTTGGCTACGGTTACAGATGCTTGTCCACATGTTTTACTGTACATGAGCACAACAAACCTCTCAATGTGTGTCATTTCAGGAGATACTAGACTGAAGGACTCGGGGTCTTCAGTCAATTTGATCATGGTTTCAGTTAAGTTTGGTGTATTATTCCATGCAGTCCATGCTGTCTTCTTCCCACATCCAAGAAACTGAGACGTAGTGTCGCAGCCTGTTAGTGCATGGAACAGAGGTAGAGCCAGCGACTTTGATGGACCAAGCTGTGATTGAATGCTGTGCACTGGGATGTCTCGGTAATATTTGCCACTACCAAAACCAATCCAGAGTTCTGTTAGGTCAAGCTGTTGAAAGAAAGCAATGGCAAGAACGACTATGTCACTGTCAACAGTGCGGATGAATGCTTTCTTGTGACCCTGAGACGATGCGTGAGCAAGATGCAGAATGATCCGCGTATCTGCCTCTGTGTGATTGCATGGTTGGAGCCCTGATATATCAAATGCTCTATTGGAGAGCACAGTTTCTAATTCAGTGCTGAGGAGGAGTTTTCCACCCATGTCAATCTTGATCAGCTGTTTACTGATAAAGACGAACAGTTCCTTCTTGTTTTCCACATTTTTCAAATATGACTGCCAGTCTCGTTTGGGAATGGGTGTGGTACCATCACTATCTGGATCAAGTCGAGTACGTGCTCCTGAACCACGCCGCTGCTGTGCAAGTGATTTCAGACTGTCTTCAGGATAGGTATCCCACACGGCATCGACGCGCTCAACTGTGTCAGTCATCTGTGCTTTAATGAAAGGTATGATGTGTAGAGATACATATTCAGCAAATGTTGATGCTCTACTTGGACGCACAATGTGGACGATGGCGGCCATGTCATACAACTGAACTGTCACTTGTTTAGCAGGATTGGCAGATCCAGTTGGTGCATTGACACATGCAAGAATGTCTGATTTATTTCCAGCTCTGAGTGAACCTCGGTCTGAGAGTGAAGGGGGCTCTCGCTGATTCTCGTATGTGAAAAATTCTGTCATATCCGCATCTGGATATGATTGCTGGACTGACATAGGCAACACAGTGTCCAATTAATTCCAGTTATGTTAGTAGACATGTTGAGGTATTAATGTTCTACTACACACTACTAACTACACACTAACGAGATCTTCATATCTGCAGGCCTGAAGAGACTAGAATCTGAAGAAGACCACCACCGCATAGACTTGCTTCAGAGGAATACAGGTATGCCAACACCTGCAAAAATAATAAAAAATAGATTAATAGTGGACAAAATGTCAGTAGAAATCCAATGTAAAAGTTAATATAGCTGTTACAACCACAAATCTAAGTGCAATAATTATGTATCATGATTCAATTGACATAAAATGTACATTTCTTATAAAATAATATCAAATGTGGATATATACGACCTGACGTATATCTTGAATTAAAAAACAAATATCAGAACTGGATTCTCTATACTCAAAAACATACAAAAAGTGTCATTATTTGCTGTTCTACTATGATTGGTTGTTATTTTATCGCCCAATGTCAGACCAGATGGCGGCCATCTTGGATTCGTCCATAATGGCCGCCACAGGGAGAGCCCATGTTGGCTCCCGCAAAAAAATGAATGCTTATGGTCATATCTACCCCTGGTAAAAAATGGTACTTTTGGAACAAA
Organism: Bathynomus jamesi; assembly: GCA_023014485.1. Taxonomy (NCBI): domain Eukaryota; kingdom Metazoa; phylum Arthropoda; class Malacostraca; order Isopoda; family Cirolanidae; genus Bathynomus; species Bathynomus jamesi. The sequence goes on from JAJOZX010001423.1 coordinate 552,273, forward strand.
GGGAACAATCGGGGTGATTTTTTGGATTAAGCCCCCTGACTATAATGCCTTAAAGCAGGGAGCCTTAGCGTGCAGAAGTGTGACCTGATCGACATCCATAACATTGTTTGGGTTTCTTAGAAAAGGAATGACATGCTGGGATAGAATAATATCACGAAAATACTGTCCATCCCAACTCTGACCATTTGGCTTCATCACCCACATGAGCTTTTTTGCAGTGAACAAAACAAACACACCAACACAGTCTGGACTTTTTAATAATTCGCGATAATGTTCATTGTCATCGATTTCATCTGGTGTTGTGGCCCACACTCGATCATTTTGGTAGTTAGGCCGACGTGTTACGTAAACAAAAAATCCATCGGAGACAGCTAAATGCATGAAATCATCCACATCCCAATCTCTTTAAGATAATGGGCAAACCACATTCTGTCATCGATGTTAAGTTGAGTTTTTCTTGGCTTTGGAAGTTCATGCCAAGGCTTTAAACCTTGCCTATGACGGTACAGTCGAATGATCTCACTACTAACGATCTTTCCTCTCAACACTTCGATCTCTCTAGAAAGTTTAGCACAGCTGTTTTTCCGCTTACGCGTACCGCTTTCAATAATGTCCTTTGTTTCCTGAGAGAGTGGCAAATTTGGGCGCCCAGATTTGGTTGTATCCATTTCACATTCATCCAAAGTTTTATTCCAGTTTCTTTTGACGAAGTCCTCACTTCTTCGCAACTTTTTGGCAACCCATGAACGTGTTATAAAGGTGGCTCCAGCATCACGAGCTTCCCGAAATGTTATTGCTCGTACGCGATCTATCACACGTTGCCTCTCCGAATCACCAATTAATTGAGAAGCCATTATATTATCACTATCAGCTAGAGTAGTTTTAATACCTGCAATAAATAAAGAATTTTATATATTTTTATAATCACTAAAAATTATTTCGATATAAGTAAACGTGTAAGCCGCAAATGAGGGGGCTAAGGTTTTTTAGAGCCCATGGTTCCAATAACGTTGAAATGAGTCGTTAAATATGGCCATCGATTATTATTTTGGGGAATTAAAATTTAAATGCTTCATTTAGCAAAATATTTTATTGAAAACAACAAATCATAATACTGTTCCCTATCAATCATATGTTTCACATTCTAAATACTCTATTTAAAACAAAAATATTTTTTTTTTTAGATTTTAGACTAACACAAAGTACAGTGTTCAAAATTATGATGTCCACTTTCGCTGAAATTGAACTAAATAAATTAAATTGATTTTAAAATAAATACGATTTAGGTTAAACCTATGCAAGATTATATTTACTTGGTATTGCATTTGACTTCGTGTAATAAATTTGAAAATGGTTAATTCCGAGTAAATATAATCTTGTATACATTTAATGTAAACCAAATATATCTTGAGGGGGGATATCATTAGTTATCGAATTCAATGTTAACAAAATGTTTACGTTAGTCTAAAAAGCAAAACATTCTTCGTTAAAATTAAAGAGTTATTTGAATGCAGGCTAAAAAATTTCTAATGTACAGAAAATACAAGCAAAACCTCTCAATTATTATTATTATTAGTTATATACTGTATCTATAATCATACTAAATCTATGTTTATCGTGTAAGGCTGTCAACAATAACTAAACAGATTGAAAAGACGCTTCTGACTGTGCAATTGTATCATTTTAAAACCAAATTACTTCGTTTAAATTTGTATAATACTAATTTATATTTATAAATATTTATATATAAATATAGAAAAAAAATTCCATTCAAACATTATAATTTTTCCAAATATAATAAACTCTATTATTCAACATAGTGTGATCAAAATGTATAGTCGTGGTGTATAGCGATTTTTCGATCAGACTATATTTCTGTATAAAATACTAGTACAGTAAACCCTCGTCCAACGCGCGCGTTTGTCCAGCGCGAATTTGCTTATACGCGGAAAAATAAATGCGAACAATCATTTGCCGAAAGCGGAAAATTTGATTATACACGGTCCGTCAAACACGCTCTAATACAGTAGACAATAGTACTGTACGCGTGCCAATGCGCGCTCTAGTGTTTTCTCCTCAATGCGCGCTCTAGTGTTTTCTCCTCAATGCGCGCTCTAGTGTTTTCTCCTACACTCTCCAACACTCCCGCATCTCCCTCCCTCTCGCGTCACCCCTCGCACCACCCTTTGTCTCAGTCCCGGTAACGCGTTAAGTTCAGTGAAGTTGTGTCGGATTGTTTTTGTCGTATTTTGCCGTTATTTTGCTATTACCCTTAGACAGCAGTATGGCACCAAAACGTAAAGCATCTGCGAGTGATAGTGAAGAGAAAAAAAGTCGTAAGGTTATGACATTAGCCGAAAAAAATAAAGATTAGTCTAGATAAGTTGCGTGGTGGTATGACCATAACATCATTTGGCCGCGAGTATCACGTGAATGAGTCTACCATACGCATCATCAGAAAGCGTGAAGAAAAGATACGTGCTATTTTCATTTAATATATTTTTATTTATCATATGTAAATATCATTATGTTTATGATTTTATTATGTTCTTATTTCATATACAATATAGGTAGGGAGATTCATTTGTGTGTGAATAAAAAATCCACGTATCTAAGTATTAACGGGAGACTTTATGCGGCCGCGTTCACGTATACCCATTTATTCCATAAGGTATTATTAAGTTTGTCCAACGCGGATTTACCTAACGCGCCGTTCTCGAGGAACCTAACCCCCGTGTTGGACGAGGGTTTACTATATATGAATTAAACTTAACCTATAGGAATCAAAGCGTTCAAAAGATTATTACAATATATGAGGCCCTCTTAGGAAAAAGTGGCTAAGCGACAGGAGTAAAAAACTCCAGAAAACAGTTAAAGTCGTGTCAAATTTGAAAATGACATAACTATTAAACTTTTGAAGATATTTCGTAGAAATAGTATGGGAAAAGTTACGTCACTTTCAAATTAGCATAACTTTAACCACGTTTTCTGGCGTTTCTTACTCCTGTCGCTTAGCCACTTCTTCCTAGTAGGGCCTCGTATATACAAATGATTATGAACTATGTTAGAAATATTCACATATGTACAGAATCAACAAATATTTTACAACTCTCACCTATATAGTATAAATATAGAAAAATATTTAAATTAGAAATTACCTTAACTACAATTTAGTCTGTTCTGCATATTAAAATGTTTGCGGTACAATTTCGAAAAATGTCCGTCTAGAAAAATATTTCTAAATAGCACAAAAAATTACTAATTCCAAATATTCGGTTTTTTTTTCAATAATTTATTCCTTCTGGTAACAGTAACAATTTTAAAACAATATCCATCCATTACTAATTAGTAAATTCGTATACTTTTTAGAAATTTTGTTTTTAAACGAACTTTTCTTGGAAATTACCTTTCAGGTGTTCCGTGCAATGATTCCTCATTTCACGAAGTCAGGCATGTTACCCCTCCTCTCGAATTGGTCTGGTGGAGTAGAGTTGTTTTCTTCCGCTCTCTCCACACACACACACACATATATATATATATATATATATATATATATATATATATATATATATATATATATATATATATATATATATATACACTAGTACGGAAGGATATGGGGAATTATGCAAAGAAGCATGGTACTTAAATATACAGGGTTGTTCAAAAGTGAGGCCCCATAGCAATGTACATGTTCCTATTTATTGAATGGTACTATGGTGCCCGACTTTTGAACCCTGTATATCGAAATTTTTTATTTTGGGGTACACTTTCTTTGAAACGTTTGGACACGCGTGAAGATCGCACAGTCATAGGCGTATGGGATGGCACTTTACTGAGGGGAGAGGGGGCCGGAAAAACTTTGCCCTGAAAATTTTCAGCCCTGATTTCCGCATAAGCACTATGTTGCATAAAATAACACAGAGGTTAAAGTACGAGTAACATATATTAAAGCCTTTTTGATATAAAAAACATTACAGCTTACAAAAACGAGATAAAATTTTGCTACATTTCCAAATGACAAGCAAAACTACGGCATTGCAGTCGATATAGAATTCAGCAAGTCCTCAACTTACGTTTTAATTATTAACTACAAGTATAGTAGCAGGTAATTAAGTCACCAAGTAAAAAAAAAAAAACAAAGGAATGTCAGGAAAAATATGCCCTGAAAATGCTCAATTCCCTAGTCCTGAGGGGCTGCCGCCCCTCCAGACCCCCTGCCTCATACGCCTATGCACAGTTCTCTAAATTAGTCCCCATACCCTATACACAAACTAAGTCAAAGTAGTAAAACACAATGGGACAATTATGCCTTTATTTTTTCCTTTGCGATTCTATTTGTCGCGTGACAAATCTGTAAATATGTATGCGCACGTCACTCGTGATTCACGTGTACGTAACTCTTAATTCAAAACAACTATACGTACACGTCTGTTTAAACGCGAATGTTGTTATTTTAATGCGCATGGGATGAGTCATTTTCATGGGAAACATTTAACTCAAAATTAATGTTTTAAAAATCTTTTGTACTTGGAAAATTTAGCAACGGATTAGTAATGGAAGTTAACAACCAGATTTCATTTTATATATAGGGTGAACCAAATGTAGGTGGACAGTAAATGATAACGTTTATTTTGAGAATACATATTTAATTTTTTTGTATACTATAATACAAAATAAAATTTAAATAAATTTAGTTATAATATTTAATATAATATAACACAAACACCATAGTTATAATGAACACCATAGTTATAATATAATATAACACAAACCGTATTCAATCTACTGTCCACCTACTTTTGGTTCACCGTGTATATATATATATATATATGATACACACAGACTGTGCATGGAACAAGTTCCTTGTTCCATGCACAGTCTGTGTGTATCATAAAAACTCAGGGGACCATTCTGAGTTCATTCCCATATATATATATATATATATATATACACTCACACGAGAAACATTACTCTAATTCAAATAAGATGAAAGATGTTACCGACATGATAAAATATACCGTGACGCTGGCAGTAAAAAAGTTAATAGTTACGAAATAGTTCTATTTTACTCGAGATGACTGCAGTTATTCTTTTAAAAGATATTTCAGTCACAACACAACAGAATTAAAAGTTCCCGCTGAAAATGATATTATTATTATTACTGGTGTAGGTAAAAACCGAAATAATAAACTGAAGATGGAGACGGGTTTAGATTATTGAAATTCTATTTGTAAGAAAACGATCAAGAAATTATAATATTTACTGTTTTACCACGAATACGAATAGACAGACAGATAGACAAATGAAAAGGACATCATACAATCCCTTCATTCGTTTATAATTCAATTTACAGTGGTTAACATCACAAATAATACCAAAATTTGGGATTATTTAACCTTCTTAACATCTAAAGTCGCACCAACGGTTTTACGCTGTATCCGAGCCATCTAAGGGTCGATACATCATCTGTACACGGAGAACTACCATAGTGAGCTACAAAAGGTCGCTCTGCCTTACACCTGATATGCAACATACACGAAGTGTTTACTGCTTTAACCTATGATAATAATAAAGGGGAGGGCCAGAAATTGGCACTGCGCGCGCTCGACCCATTGCGTTAACTCCCGCATTATTATTATTTATCAGCACCGTCGGGAGTCGGGCTGCTACCTGGTGGCCAATGTCTAACATCGCTTTCCGCCTTTCAGTGGAGTTATCGACAATGTATCTGGGTTGTAGTTGGATGGGGGACCATTCTCCGCGTCCAGATTATGCAGACCCGTGGTTCGGATCCCGCGTAAAGCCGTAGGTCCCCTCCGTCATATGGCCTTAGATGTTGCGAAGGAGGTTACACAGCCTCCTGAACCAACCAACCAACCATCGGGAATCGAACTCCGGACCTCAGTCTCTTCACTTCGAGTTGAAACCGTGTTGCCCAAATGAGCTATGGACGCTGGCTCGGTTCAAACTATGTTCCCAATTTGTTCAATTATGTTAGCAACATAGATAACACCGTTACATTATTAATTTGTTGGCACTTTTGGAAGACAATGACTGGGACGACCTCATTTCATCCATTTTACACCTATTAAAATTATAAAATATACTCCTAAATTCAACATTATTTGCTTCTAATAAAACAACACGCAACAAATTATTATTATTATTATAATAATGGTTTTTCACACAAGATTTTAACCGAAAATACTTAATATCCTATCTCCATAATTATTAAATAACAGATAATTCAGTTTAGCAATGGTGTCCTTAATAAACTATGTGTATATACACAACTGAAAATGCCATCAAATCACACTCGATAAATATTAATTCCCACATATTATTTGGCGTACGATAATTTATACGTTACAAAGAGAAAACATTTCCATACGCTAAACTATAGTAATAAATTATAAAAGATTCATTCTTATAAATATAACGAACACATTTTAATTCTCTTCTCACTATAGTTTCGTACGGCATTATTTACCGTACACATTAAAACAACAACAAAAACAATAACAAGTTACTTTCTTCCCCCACTTGCTCTATGTACGGCACTTCCGACTGCGCATAAAATTATGTTCTTTCTCCACGTAGGACTAAGCTACGATTCGGTGGCTAAATGATGGTGCACATCGGCTTCCTCTTCGTGATTCCGACAGCAGCCATGACCGCCTTGTCAAACACCTCTTGAATGCCGTCCTGCGTCTTCGCTGAACACTCCAAGTAGTCCGAGAGACCCTCCTTCCTGCACAGCTTCAGTCCCTTCTTCAAGGGGATCTCCGACGTGTCCCTGATGTCCTTTTTAGTTCCTGCGGCGGGAGAACATCGATATTTACATACGCACGACGTAAAACATACGCAACCTCGAGGAACCGAACCCTCGACTATAAAGATTTGATCAGTCATAGCGGGTAGCGCGATGGGCATGAACATGTATGAATACTTTATACCCAAAAGTCACTCGACGTACCCAATTTGCATGGGGAATATTACCGTAGATAACAACGACAACAACTCAAATGATAAAAGAAAAGGACCTTCGAAATGGCGTCGTTGTGGATTTTATTCCGTCTGTATTGCGTGTGAAATTTCTAATATATTCTATGTAAATAAAAGTTAGCTTACGTACAATAAGAATTTCCTTTCATGGCAAAATTTACCTACATTATATACAATTTATTTATAAACGAAGGATCGTTGTTATTATTATTATTACAATTAAATAAATGTACAGTGACTTATTCGTTTTTGAACAAATGATTTAATACTGATTGTAATTGCCTTCAACTTATACGAAGTAAATAAGTAATTGTTCACCATCTAAAACGATTTGTTTTCGAAAGTACTTTTGAGATAAAAAAAAAGTAGTAATTTAAACAAACCAATTTTCCTTAAACGTTTTACGACAAATAAAAGAAAGAATATGAAAAGGCGAACAGAGGAAAAAGCTAATATCCATCCAAGATTTTTTTAATTCAGTGTATAAATACTTCAAAGAGAGGCGTTTGCTTCGAGATTTGTTTCTAGATTACGACAAACGCCAATTCCTTTGTGTGAGAATGATCTCCTTCGAGTGTAAAGTTTAGAGTTCGGGAAAATGATAGTTATCATGCCTTAATAACACTCACTCCTCTTTCAAGGAAAATATTAGACAGAGGTGAAGACCTACTGAAACCTAATAAAAGGGCTGAGGGATCTACTCCCAGCATGACCTTTAAAACGGGGTAGGGTATCCAGTGTCCACTGACCTACTAGCACGATGGGGGTCCTCTGGCAATACCTTTTCAATTCGGGAACCCACTTGGACGAGATGTTCTCGAAACTCGCTTTGTTGTCGAGGGCAAAGCACAAAATGAACACATTCGTCTGCCAATCAAAACGCAACATTAGAAAAAAATAGTGTACCAAACGTACAAAAAAATTCATCAAAGGATTCCTTTCTCGGGATCATCTACAAACGGGTCTTTCCAGCATGTCGCTAGAGGTCCTCAAACCTGACTGGGTACCTTTATATATATCCTAGTAGGAAGAGGGGGTGGATGGTCGATAGTGTCAAAAAAGGTTGAAAAAATTCTACCCACTAGACTGTCGCCGTTCGAGGGCATCGATAACGTACCCCTCAAATCGAGTTTTTGACGCTTTACCAATAAGCTAAATATAACTTAGAAATAGGCCTTAAAGCGTACTCTATGAACGTTCCGAAAACTACCCTCGAACCAAGATGGACGCTTCACACAGTCTACAGGGATACGTCGTGGCAGAGTCGCAACGCCGCTTCCCGATAGATCAGCGATGTAAAGCGACGACGTTGGGTCTGGGTAATAGTTGAATGGGTGACCGTCCTTCGCTTCCAGGTTATGTAGCGACCCCCCCACCCCCCACCAGTTCGAATCCCACGAAAAACCGTAGGGTCCCACCATCACACGACCTTATCCGTCGCAAAGTGGGGGTTAAACAACCACAAAATACAAACCTACTCGTGAAAACTGTAATGTTTTAAGAGAGAGACCATTAGCCCACTTGAATTGGGGGCCTACATCTTTTGTACAGGGTAACTATGCTATACATCACTTAAGAGGACTAATATAGGCTACGCAGACCCACAAACACGTTAATCATTTTGAAATCAATATAAATCTAATAAATAGGCCCCGCCTAAGTTTAAAGCCTACCACTAAAAATAATTAACAATAATTTTAACTCGTCAATGGTATCGTTTGCCCCCTGCCGATTTTCTCCTCTAGTGTATCAGTGAATTAGGCTCAAAGCACGATTATTTTCTCTCAAAAAGAGAGCAACTTCTTTCTGCTGAACACATTTTAGCAGGCAATAAATGGTCTTATTAAACTTTTCAGAAACGATAAGTTTTTACCTTGTAGGCCAACTTTAATTTAATGCAATGCTATCTATTTTTTCATGAGGTTACGATATATATATATATATATATATATATATATATATATACTGTATACAGGGTGTCCCATAAGTCCGGTCTCATAGGAAAATTTACTTTAAATTAAATTTACAGAAAGGTAATACATTAGAACTAAAATGTTCAAATTGATGTCTTGTTTTGTTGCGGGTAGAATACCACGCAATGGCTAATATGGAAGCGAGTTACGCTCCTGAGAAAAGAGGTAGAGGCCTTTTCCTCACGAGTCTAACTCTCTTCCATATTAGCCATTGCGTCTTATTCTACCTGCAACAAAACAAGACATCAATTTGAACACTTGTTTTAGTTCTAATGTATTGCTTTTGGAAATTTAATTTAAAATAAATTTTCCTACGAGACCGGTCTTATGGGACACCCTGTATATATATATATATATATACCTCGTTAACCTCGTTGCAGTTTTATGCGTCGGTCTCTCTTCACACGGAGGTCAAGGTAGTGGCCCCGCCTCTAGGCCTGGTTTGGTGGAGGAGCGAGTTGCTCTCTTGCGCTCTCCACCGCACATAGCCAGGTACACCCGGCTCATCTGGCACCGTCCTGAGCCAGGCATCTAGTCTTCTCTTGAAGACTTCAACTTTGACCCCTGTAACGTTTCTGAGGTCCTTAGGAAGCTGGTTAAAATGTCTTGGTCCCCTGACAACCGAGCTATTTTCCTTCAGTGTTGAGGAAGTCCTTGTCGGGCCTTTAGTTTGGGAACACTACATATTCTGCCTTTCCTATTGTCCAGCGTTGTTTGGATGGTAATTGGGTTTAGTTTGAGGTTTGGTACCAGTTTTTCGATCATTTTCCATATGTTAATAGATTATGGTATCTCTCTCTTCTTCTTTCCAGTGAGTACAGATTTAGTTTACGGAGTCTTTCCCAGTAGTTGAGTTCTTTGCAGCCATCAATCTTGGCTGTGAAACGTCTGCATTTCTTCTAGTTTATTAATTTCTTCCTTTTTATATGGGGACGTCAAAACTGAGCAGTATTCAAGTTTTGGTATGATCAGTGTTCTCAGCAGGGGAATCATTACTATATTGTCCCTCCTTTTGAACGTTCTTAAGTACCTGTCCCGCGACTCTTTTTGCTTTGTTTATTGCTAACTGATTTTATGTCTCGGATTTGGCATCCTCGGTCATTATTACCCCCAAGTCGACCGCTTTTGTGCTTCTCCGAATTTCCTGTCTATCTGGAGCATAATATGCAGTCTGTTTAATTTCCTCATTTCTACCATATCTCAAGAGCTGAAATTTCCCGGTGTTAAATGTCATTTGTTGTCTTCTGAACATTTGTATATTTTGTCCGTGTCCCTCTGCAAGGCCTCCACTTCATTTGGATCGCTGATTTTTCTGCTGATCTTTGTATCGTCCGCAAATGATGTTACTATACTGTTGCTGTTAACTCCACTGTTTATGTCTGTTAGCATGATAATGAACAGAAGTGGGGCCAACACTGTACCTTGTGGTACTGAGCTGCGTACTTCTGATTCTGATGATGATACACCTTGAATTTTGACCACCCGTAGTCTTCTCTGAGGAAGTTGTAGATCCATTTTCCCACTTTGCCTGTTATTCCCATATGTTTCATTTTATGTGCTATTATACCAGGATCGCACTCGTCGAAAGCTTTAGCAAAATCCGTGTATATGACATCATAGTTTTCATTACCTTCAAGTGCATCTAGGATTGTTATGATGCTCTATTAAGTTGTGATAGGCATGATCTTCCCGATCGGAATCCGTGCTGATTTTCGTTGAATTTTTCCAGTGTCTCCAAGAAGTCAGATTTTCTCTCTGACTATTCTTTCAAATATTTTGGTGAGGTGGGACGTCAATGACACTGGACTATAGTTCTTTGTTTGAGATCTATCCCCGCCTTTATAAAGGGTGATCCAGAGAAATGGGACCCAAAAGAAACCCCTGTAACTCTTAAAGTATAAGTCCTTTTATAAAATCATACGCATCATTCGAAAGAGGATAGTTACAAGTTTGTACAGGATTGTATAGGTTTTGACAATACAAGACAAGATAAGATACAAAACAAAATAAAAGTGTTAGTTAAAACTAACCCTTCAAGATGACTGCATGGACTGTGGAACAGCTGCGTTTCATAACTGAGCAATATTATGAGCATGGAAGAAGTGTAGTTTCAGCTCTTAGAAGGTGATTTTGACATCTGAAAATTTGTCTTAAAAGATCTTTGAGCTGAAACTACACTTCTTCCATGCTCATAATATTGCTCAGTTATGAAACGCAGCTGTTCCACAGTCCATGCAGTCATCTTGAAGGGTTAGTTTTAACTAACACTTTTATTTTGTTTTGTATCTTATCTTGTCTTGTATTGTCAAAACCTATACAATCCTGTACAAACTTGTAACTATCCTCTTTCGAATGATGCGTATGATTTTATAAAAGGACTTATACTTTAAGAGTTACAGGGGTTTCTTTTGGGTCCCATTTCTCTGGATCACCCTTTATATAGGTACAATGTTTGCTCTTTTCAAAACGTCAAAAAAAAAAAAATTATATATATATATACACGGTGAACCAAAAGTAGGTGGACAGTAGGTTGAATACGGTTTGTGTTATATTATATTATAACTATGGTGTTCATTATAACTATGGTGTTTGTGTTTTATTATATTAAATATTATAACTAAATTTATTTAAATTTTATTTTGTATTATAGTATACAAAAAAATTAAATATGTATTCTCAAAATAAACGTTATCATTTACTGTCCACCTACATTTGGTTCACCCTATATATTGGCGCCTCGGTGGTGTAGTGGTTAGTGTCGCTGACTACGAGTCCATCGGCCCCAGGATCGAGACCCGGTGACGGCAGCCGGCGCGCAGCAAAACCCAGCTGTTCATCCTTCTACACAATAAAGGAAGTGGTTGGTAGATAAATGGGTACCCTGGGTGGCCTAGTGATTAAGAGGCTGGGCTGCTGGTGGGGCGTGGTTCGGATTCCAAGTTAAATTGTAGGTCTGAGGTGGAGTGAAAAGCTTGACCTTCGTCAGAATGAACAATTTGGGCGGAAGCTAACTAAAGGTGTGTGTGTAGGTGTGTGTGTGTGTGTATTAGTTGAATCATGGAAACAATGGATGGCATAAATTCTTTTGTGAACATGTGTTTCTTTCTTCCATTTGCAGCTGCAGCGCCGGCCCATTATTCTCCTGCAGATGATGTCACGTTTCCCTTTCCCTTCCCCCCGCAACTTAGCCTACACAAAAGAACCCCCTCCCCAACCCCTAGGCCTACCTATTACTGATGAGATGTTGGATCTTATTATGTTAATGATTATTAACACATACTATAAATTTTATTTGGAACTCGTCCATTAAGAAGGGCCTACTGGACCTCTAAGCCTATCACAGACCTACGCCGCCTACCACAATTTGTTTACTCGTTACACTGTCCGGCGTTTACGACTCTCTAAAGGGTTATAGAACTTTTAGGCCTGTAAAATCCATATTAATAGGCCAAAGTATGGGTGTAGGCCTACAAAACAGGCTTATTAATAGGCTTTTAAGGTTTAATAATGATATATTGGTTTATCACGATTGTACAATTTAAAGATATTAATGACAGCATAGTGAAAAGTTTCAATTATATATTAAAGTATATTAAATAATACTGTATCGAACCTTAGTTTGACCGAAAAGCCGAACATGTTGAACATTCGGCCTCAATTGTTCGGCCAAGCAAATGTTTGCCCCAATAGCAAAATCTGAATTAAAAAAAAGTGTTTATTAAAATTAAATTACGAGCATAAATAGTGAATAATGTATTGAAGAATATTAATAGAAGTAATTAAGCCATAATGTGTATAAAATATCTCTAATAATATAGGGAACTGAGGCTCGAAATATCTGAACAAAATTGAGAAGTGTCCAAAAAGAATGAGACAGTGTTTTTCCTCGTGCCCTTCAAATCTGAAAAGCAGAGAGCGCGAACAAAATAAACAAAAGCAACAATGGTAAGAGAATTTTGTTTTTGTAGCCCCCCCCAAAAAACAAATTTATTTAATTAAAAAAACAAAAACCCTTTCGATTTCAGACGAACAAAGCACTGTGTTCTGCGTGTGTAATAATGAGGGTACCCAACTTTTATTAAATTTGAACTAAATAATTATGTCACTCGAAAATAAATATGGTTTACAGTGAACACAAGATAATATTTCCTTTGAATTGAGCTTTACTTCATGTGACAAATTTAAAAAAAGAGAAATGATTAATTCCAAATATGTTCTTGTACGCGTTTAATCTAAACGAAATTTACTTTTAAGTAATATAAATTATTTACTTAAATTTCAACCAACGTGGACCTCATAATTTTGTTAATCTAAAATCTAAACAAATTCTTCGTTTTAATTAAACAAAAGAGGTTCAATCAATGCATTTTTTTCTGACTTCCTTTGTCTTTGAAAACTAAAACAGCGTGTTCACGCTTCGTGAGTTTGGGATCTCTGAACCAACAACACTCTAGAGCAGTGGTGCACAAACTTTTTTGATGTGAGGGCCAAGCGAAGAAAATAACTAAATGTATTAGCCTACTTACTTTCCATCTAAGTCATAAATTGGGTCACTTTTATATTCTAACTTTTTCATTGAATTGAAAAGACCCGTGGGGGACACATTTGGCCCGCGGGCCAGGGTTTGTGCATCACTGCTCTAGAGTCTAGCCAGGGGTGGGGAACCCTTGGCACGCGTGCCAAACGTGGCATGCCAACGACTTTTTTCCGGCACGCGATTCCCCGGGCTCACCTTAAAAAAAATTAAATAAATAAATATCCAAATTCTTCGCCGAGTTTTATATTTTAACTTAATGTTTTCTGCTAAAAAATGGTAAAGATTAACTTCTGTTTAATATATTATGTAGGTAAAATAACATTTTATTTTCTCTGTAATTTTTATGTATTATTCATAAGGGATTAAGAATCAATAAAAGAATATCTTTAATTTTCTTTTCTTTCACTGTGCTTTAGTCAAGTAAAACGATTATGAGATTGGGCACTGTAATGTATTGGGAAAACTTGAAAAAACTTATTTATGGCTGATTGGTCTGATATATAAAAAACAAAAAAAAATCAGAATTATTGTTTACTCTTTTGCTGATGTTAAAAATTGCGTTTTTAAATTGTGTGGCTGTATATGGCAGCTATAATTACGCTTAAAGGCTAATAAAAAATATCCACGCTATCAACAGGGTAGAACGACCTTCAAGTAAAAATTCCGTCACTAAATTTTACATTTATTCAATCTTACATGACTTACAATAATCACTCTTACAATATTCTTTGATTTTACCGCTCCAGTGTAATTTTTGATTATTTGAAAAGGTTCTCCCAATACTTAAAAGGCACCAAATAATAATATGTTCCCCAAAATTTCGGTTGGCACGTGAGAAAATTTTGCATCAAAGATTTGACGATTTTGGCACGCTCACTTAAAAAGGTTGCCCACCCCTGCTAGACTCTAGACTAAGGCCTCCAACGAGTTTACCTTTTGTTTGAGTCTTCTTTTTGCATCAAATTCTCGAGGACACCCTTTAGATTATAGGTTTTAAAACGGTGGAATTTTCTGGTTAGTCCCCATCACTTCAGCGCGTCATTATCTTGAAAAACTGTCTTATAACTTTGGATTTGTTACGAGGGACAAATCTTGGCCGAAAGTCAAATTTAGTTTTCAAACCACTCGAAAGGAGATGACGACAATTTTTCCATCAGCACTGAAACGTAGACATAATTCATCATATTCTCCACAATCTAAATCCTCAACTCCACATAGTATGAAACACGATCATACCGCGACTTCGCACGGGTGCTTTGTAGTGGGCATTTGTGGAGTGGTGTATTCTCGCAGTTCCTCATTTTTCGTACCATAAACTGAACGAACACCAACAACGGATGATAAATAGAAACCTCAAAGCGGGACTCGTCATTGAGTAAGATCGGAAAAGTTCAAGCAAAATGGACAGTCTAAAAGACATGAATAAAGTCCTTACTTCCAAACAAAAACGACAAAAATTACCACTCATTTGCGGTATATGTTGTTTATTAAATCAGTATGATGTTATTCATCACCTTTTGCAGATAGAATTTCAGTGGAATTGAAACTTATACTCAGTATAACTGCTGATAATTTTGGGAAAAATATTGCTAAGAACTTTGGAACACTTCAAACCATTGAAAAGGATTATGGCATTAAATACATCCTCATATTTGAGGCCCTACTAGGAAGAAGTAGCTAAGCGACAAAAGTAAAAAACGCCAGTAAATGCAGTTAAAGTTGTACCAAATTTGAAAGTGACATAACCTTTGAACTTTTGAAGATATTTCGACGAAATTATGTTCAAAAGTTCAAAAGTTATGACAACTTTCAAATTGGTACAACTTTATAAAGCGTTTTCTGGCGTTTTTTACTTTTGTCGCTTAGCCACTTCTTCCTAGGAGGGCGTCATTTAGTGTTTTACATTCTTCCAGCCTTCGACATACACCGTTCAGCATATAATGTTCTTTGCCCGTAGAAGGGGTTTAAGTACTCATTTGAGTAGTTAAAAGGGTTTTTTTTTTTTTCTTTTGGATGGACGAGGTGATTGCACACGTTCCTCATAAAGTGTTCTTCTGACTATTCTAGTAGATATACAGGGTGTTCATAAAAGATTTGAACGATTTAATTCCTTAATATTTTTCATACTAAATAAGATATAAAGCATGAAGCATGCGTAAGTGATAGAGCAACTAATAAAGTTTTTTGGGGGTTCAGAAAATCCCCGTGATGTGCTAGAAGTGGAACACGACAGCCCTAAAATTAACGTCTGGTGCGGTCTCACGCATGACCGACTGATTGGGCCATTCTTTTTCGCCGAGGGTACCGTGACATCAATCTCCTATCTTGATATGCTGGAGCAATTTGCGTTTCCACAGCTACAAGAATTGCAGCCGGATATTATCTATCAGCAACATGGAGCACCTCCACATTGGGCTCTGGTTGCGCGTGAGGCCCTCAATGAAAATTTTCCGGGTCGCTGGATTGGCCGTAATGGATCTATCCCTTGGCCTCCACGATCACCGGACATTACGTCATTGTACTTCTTCTTCCGGGGATTTGTTAGAGATGTCGCGTACAAGACCAAGGTTGTCAACATCCATGAACTCCATCAGGATCAGAGATGCAATAGCGATGGTCGATGCTGGTATGTTTGAATGCGCATGGCGAGAAATTGAACATCGATTGGATGTTGTACGGGCGACCAATGACGCACGTGTTGAAGTTTATTAAACGTGTATGTAAAACTTTTAGCTGTGCTGAATCACATGGACAAACTTGTTTCTTTTATGTTATTGGGTGTATTACTGCCACTACTTCAAAAATTCTCACCGAATGTCAAAGGAGTTGTTCCTTTAACTTTTCATACATATTTTTAGTGGTTCTCTCGCATCCGCCTTCCTTTTTTTCCAAACTTTCTCATTCAGCTGGAGCTTAAATATTCATTTATATCCAAGGCGTCGCGAGTACGAGGGACGAACTCGCCAAACCAGTTTTGAGATAGACGCGTTTAAACTTTGTGACTATTGCGTACGAGGGATAAGCTTCGCTCACAATTAATAAATAATGACCACTCACCTCTAGAATATATGCCACCCAGCCCACTAAATTCATTTTCTTTTGTTCCTGCTACCTCTACTGAGGTCCGGAATATTATTGGTAAATTAAAAAATACAAAAAATAACATTCATAACATTCCTGTACCTATATTGAAACTTGTTAAAGATAAGATATCTGTAACTTTGGCTAAAATTATGAATCAAAGTATTTCCAAAGGAATAGTCCCATCAATGCTAAAAACTGGTTGTATAACACCCCTTTCTAAAGGGGCCAAGGGGGTGATCCTGATCCGGTGCTCTTCCAATACGTGCTCTACCGTAAAATGTACATTTCAATATGTGCTAACTAACGAAAATATCACGACCTAACCTAACCAATCGTTAGGTCAATTGTACGCCCTTGACGATTGGTTAGGTTAGGTCGTGATATTTTCGTAGTTAGCACATACTGGAATGTAAATTTTACGGTAGAGCACGTATTGGAAGAGCACCACTGATCCTACACTAGCAACAAATTACAGGCCGGTGTGTTCATTATCTGTGTTCAGCAAAGTTTTTGAAAAAATTGTAAAAAGTAGAATGCAACGATATTTAGAATCCTACAATTTATTATCTCCAAATCAATATGGCTTCCGTAATAATAAAACAACGGAAATGGCTATTTTAAATCTAATGTAAATATAGTTAAGGAGAACAAAGAAATAAGGATATCAATATTTATGAATTTGAGTAAGGCGTTTGATATAATAGACCATAATATTCTACTTAATAAATTATATTGTTACGGCTTTAGAGAAGCAATCAGTGATTGGTTTAAAAGTTATTTGTCCAATAGATATCATTTTGTATCAGTAAATAAGGTTTGCTCAACTAAAGCGCTCGTCAAACATGGTGTGCCACAGGGCTCAGTTGTGGGTCCACTGTTATTTTTATTATACAGAGTGTTCGGAAAGTCACTGTGCACTTATATTTATTTAATAGCATACAATAACATTGCATATATGATAAGAGGTTATGGATGGGACCATCAGAACTTATAAAAGGTGTTGAAAATGATGTCCTTTAACAGCAATACAGGCCTGGACCCGTCTTATTTTATTTTGAAACACCTTTGTCAGTTCTTCATTAATTAACATTAATTATATAAGCGCACAGTGACTTTCCGAACACCCTGTATATACTGTAAGTGACCTTCCACGTTCATCTGATATACTGAACTTCATAATGTTTGCGGATGATACAACTGTCTCTTTTTCTTGCAAAGATGTTAATACAGCTAAGAATATATTTCATTCAGAATTCATCAGTGTAATGAAATGGTTAACCACCAATAAACTCTTCCTAAATACCAGTAAAACAAATTTCATGATTTTTACTAATAAAAGAAATGTATATCTTGATGAACTTAATATTAATGAAATCGCCATAAAGGAGTGTACTGTAACAAAATTTCTTGGTGTAATGCTAGATAAGAATTTGCAATGGAGTGATCATGTAAATTATATCGCGAAAAAGATTTCAAGGAGCGTTGCTATAATGTTTAAACTTAGAAATGTAGTCCCTAAACAAGTTTCATTAACTCTTTATCATACTCTTGTTCTTCCTTATATAAGATATTGCACCCTTGTTTGGGGAAACTCCGCTAACAACGCATTAAATGGTATCTGTCATCCAAAAACGAGCAATAAGGCTATTATTTGATGCTAATTTCCTTGATCACTCTAGTGCATTATTTAAAGAGCTAAACCTACTAAAGCTTAACGATATAACCAAACTGGCACATTTTATTTTTATTTACGTGTGTAAGAACAAAATCATTAATTTGCAATGGGTAAATAGATATTTTGTAACTCATCAAGAAATCCACTCGTATCAGACCAGAAATAGATCAAAGCTCGTTATACCTCAATTTAGATTGTCTTCATCTCAAAAACTACCCATTTTCATTGGATTGAAACTATGGAATGACTCGCATGCCGATATAAGAAATATTGCGAATGTAAATTTGTTTAAAACCAAGTTGAAATCCCGATTAATGATGGCATACTAACAAAAATCTAGGATTAATGTCCACTAATATTGTTTAATATTGTCCATTAATATTGTTTAATATTGTAATACATGTTTTAACTGTCAATAATACTTATTTACTTATTTATTTATTTACTTATTATTAATTTATAACAACTAGCTGCTTTAAATGCAAAAAACAACTTTTTTCTACGTAAAGTCAAAATATGATGATAAAAACCCACTCTAATAGACAAAGTTTATTTCCACAACAGTTTCGATGCCCACTGGCATCCTCTTCGGGTGATCCACCGAAGAGGATGCCAGTGGGCATCGAAACTGTTGTGGAAATAAACTCTGTCTATTAGAGTGGGTTTTTATTATCAACTAGCTGCTTATTTTTAATAAGAGCCCAGTAAAGCCTAAAGCTTAAGGGCCAAATTAAATAAAATAAATAGTCGACCTTCACAATTATTCATGTCATTGTAAATTGAAAAAAATTATTTATTTTATTATTATTAATAAAGTTTATTCTATTCTATTCAGCGCAAATACACGCATTGAAAACTACATTCTGAGCCTACGAGGGAGGTATTTGGCTATACAGTACAAAGTTATCTGTGGATGGGGGAGGATTGAACTATTCATTCGTGGAACAATGGCAAAATCGCCAATGTGGCGAGTTCGCCCCCCCGCCCTCGTGCTCGGTACGCCTCATTTGTACTCGTTAATAACTGTAGCAACTTATTTTAGGGTTATTTAAGTCATTAGATCTCTCCTAAATTGACTTCCATATGATCATGCAAAGCTCTCTCTCTCTCTCTCTCTCTCATATATTCATATAACCAGTGGCATTCCGTCCACTGAGGCCCATGGGCCACTGGCCAGGCCCCACCTTAAAATTCTTATTTGCTAATGTGCTACGACCAGAAATCTCGGAACTTCGATCACATGAAGACTGATACGCCAAGAGTTCGAGGCGTTGAATAATAACAAAGAATTGTGTCGTGCTATTTGTTGTTCAGCGGTTCAAAGATGTAACGTGTGTATTGAACATGATAGAGGACACTTTGAACAGTTTCTGTAATAAATAATAAATATTATTCTTCGCAAGGTGATTTCATTGTTCTCGGTAAAGCGACTTATGCCGCACCGTATATATATATATATATATATATATATATATATATATATATATATATATATATATATATATATATATACGGTGCGGCATAAGTCGCTTTACCAGTTTTCGGTAAGTCTGTGCAAGAGATGCAAGTGAAGCCGGGCGTGGTGTGCGGTTTCGTATCCGTCGCTCCAGTTCGTCCCACATGTGCTCGATTGGGTTGAGATCGGGGCTCTGAGCAGGCCAGTCTAACAAATCCACCTTATTTTCACGAAACCAGTCCTGCACACGCCTTGCAGTATGGCAGGGAGCTCGATCCTGTTGAAACAAACAATGGCCATCTCCGTAGTATTGCCACAGTGTAGGGAGGGCCGAATTGTCCAGAACGTAGAGATAAACGTCAGCGTTCATGGTAGTGGGTATAACAACCAACGGGCCGAGCCCTAGCCAGGAAAAACAACCCCATACCATGATGGACCCTCCACCGAACTTCACCGTTGGACGTACACAGTCAGGAAGAAGCCGTTCTCCGGGCTGTCGCCACACCCAAACACGCCCATCAGACTGGAAGAGTGAATACCGCGACTCGTCGCTCCAAAGAACAGTTTTCCAGTCCTCCACGGTCCAGGAACGACGGGAGACACACCAGGCCAAACGACGCGTGGCATTAACTTTTGTAATCAGTGGCTTGTGTACAGCTGCTCTACCATAATAACCGAGTCTGTGCATCTCTCTGCGGATAGTTACAGTACTAACGGAGGTACCGGATGCTCTTCCTACCTCCTCAGCGATGGAAGCGGCAGAGGACGTGCGGGACTTCTTGACATGTCGTACCAGACTTCTTCTATCACGTTCCGTCAGTTTGCGTGGTCGTCCGGAACGTTTTTTCGCGTTAGTTGCACCGTCGTGCTTCCATCTCATGATAACATCCGCTACAGTCGACTTTGGTATATCCTGTTTGGCTGCAATGTTTCGTATAGAAACATTACTTAAATAACATCCGATGACGAATCCACGTTGGAACTCGGAGAGTTCACGTCCGCGCGGCATGGCTTCACAACAGTTACTGATAACTTAACAGAACACCTCAGCATTATAGTTTCGCCACGCGGCGAAGGTGATATTTGCAGAAATGCGGATTTTCCGGGGTGTCCGAATACTTTTGATCATATATATATATATATATATATATATATATATATATATATATACATATACAGGGTGTCCCATAAGTCCGACATCATAGAAAAAAAATAAAAGGCAAAACAAAAGCTTTTATTTACAGAACGTGTTCAATATGTCCACCATTGTTTTCAATACACAAATTCAGACGTGATACCCAGTCAGCAAGCACACGGTGAATGATGTCAGGAGTAATGGTGTTACATGCCCCAATAATGAGCTGCCGCAAATGTTCAACACTCCTAATTTTCTCTGCGTATACCAGCGCTTTCAAGTGGCCTCAGAGATAAAAATCTAGTGGCGTGAGATCCGGGCTTCTAGCTGGCCATTCCACAGGCCCTCGACGTCCTATCCAATGACCAGGGAATTGTTGGTACAGGTATTCCCTTACTTGGGTGCTGTAATGTGCAGGAGCGCCGTCTTGCTGGAACCATGTTGGGAAACTTCCTTCTTCGTTCAAGAGACTGGGAAATGCTTCTTCCTTGAGCATACGTAGGTAGGTGCCTCCAGTGACATGTTCATCGAAAAAGAGGGGGCCTATGATGCGATCCTTCCAAGTGCCACACCATACCATCACCCGAGATGCACCTTGTTCCTTTGAAGAGGTATACCAGTGAGGGTTGTTTTGAGACCAGTAGCGGGTGTTCTGTCGATTTACCTCACCATTTCTATAAAAAACAGCCTCGTCATTGAACAGAATGGTGGACGGGAAATTGGCATCCCGAGCATAAGAAAAATATGAATTATAGTTTGTAGAAATAGAAAAATATGAATTTCTCCTATGATGCCGGACTTATGGGATACCCTGTATGTATATATATACTTTTGTTGAGTTTGAGCGACGGTTCAGGATCGACCTGCGGTCGACCCCTCTCAGTGATGGGCATCGATACATGAAAATCGCTAAAGCGATACCGATACATCGATACATGAAGAACGTCTTAGGCGATACCGATACGTCGATACTTTCTAGATGTCTTAAGCGATACCGATACATGCATCGCCGGTACATTTTTATAATTATTCATTTAATATGTAGGTATTAGATATTATTGTTTATACTAGTAATTTGTACGCACTGTAAGTAAAATCAACGACATTTTAATGGGTTTTATAGATGTAAATAAGAACAATTGCCTTATTTAATGAAAGTATGTTTTAATTTTGTAGGATACATGAATGACTGAAAATATTACACTAACAATTAAAAGTAATTACTATTACCCTTCAAAAATACCAGCTGGCTAAACATCTGGTCAGACAGTCTATTCCTTTTTGGAGCGTGAATGTGGCCAGCCAAACTAAACAACCGTTCTACAGGAGCAGAGGATGGTAGTGGTGTGTTATACTTCAGGAAGACCCGTAGAATTCCTGGGTACTGCCTCAGAGATTGGAGAGAATGACTTCCGTCACCCAGATACTGTAAAACTTCCATCTCAGTGGAATCTTGGGTTGTAGACACATTAGTGGAAGCAGACTCATAACAGAAGAAATCATCTGCACTTCCGTCAGATGCAGCATCACTTAGTTGTTGCTGGGGGGTCTGCTCGCTGAGGCTCTTAACAGCATTAACCAACATTTCTTGAACCCTCTTTTTGACAATGTTAGTATTAAATTTGCCTTTTATTGTCATCCACTTTAACTTGAACAGAGGATTTGAAGACGATGCCAGTATTGCTGCTTTACACTCATGCGACGCATCAAGGCACAAACTTTTCAAACCGCTTAGTGAACCCTACTGTGACTGCATTGAGAAGTGGCTGACAATGACGCAATGCCTCCGAATTCAAACGCTCTAGCTTCTTCTATACAGCTAACAATGTTTCTATATTATGGTTAATTAATCTCAATAACACAAGTACAAACGTGTTTAAACGTTGCGCCGTACTGTGTGACGTGACCAGTAGAGTAGTACTGTCATTAAGTAAATATTTAATAATATTATTATTTATGTATATTCATAAATATAACTCAGTAGTGTCATATTATAACATCTATTTAAATATTTAAAAATTCTTATTAATGTATCGATGTATCGATTTTTTTCGATACATTTAAGAAAATTGACCTTAGCGATACCGATAAATCGATACTTTTGTCAAGTAGCTAAAGCGATACCGATACAAAAGTATCGATCGATACGTATCGGCAATACATGTATCTAGATACTGCCCATCACTGACCCCTCTGCAGCATCCCGCCTCATTTGCGAGACTTGGTGAAGGAGGGAATTGCTCTCTGATCTCCTCCTGCCCTCGTAACCAGCCACGCATGGCTGGTCAGGGACTTTGCGCAAGAATCTGTCCAGCTGGTTCTTTAAGTTATTCAGGTCGGTGTGCTGGAGATTCCTCACTTCTTTTGGAAGGACATTGAAAAGCTTTTGGGCCCCGTATTCTGAGGGTATTTTCCATCCTCGTTTTCATGGCTCCTTGTCCCACCGCAGCTGGGACCGTACAAAATCTGCCTCTTCTCTCATTCCAGTTTGTTTCTATTTCATTTCTGACGTTAGGGACAGAGCCCTCAAGTACTTTCCATATGTATATTATTGTGTACCGCTCGCGCCTTCTTTCAAGTGAGTAGAGTTCCAGGGATTGTAGTCGAGACCAGTACCAGTAGTCTTCACCTTCCGTTTCCTCTATCTTCGATATAAAAGTCCTTTGTATAGCTTCAATGCTCGCAATGTCTCTTTTTTCTGTGTGGGCTTGAGAGTACTGAGCAATACTGAATTATTGGTAGGACTAGACTCTTCCATAATTTGAGCATGATGTTTGCTTTTCTGCTGCGGAAGCTCCTTCAGATGATTCCCATTATTTTTCTAGCCGTTGTGATTTTGATTTTATAGTGCTCTCTGAATTCTGCATCCGACGACATTATTACTCCAAGATCCCTGACTTGTGGATTTGGTGTTATCTTTTTGGCTTGCGGAGTTTTGTACCCTTTTTTCTGTAGCTCTTTGTTATTACCATATCTTAGAAGTTGGAATTTTTCTTCGTTGAACTTCATATTGTTGTCTTCTGCCCACTGGAATAATGTTTCAATGTCGTTTTGTAGTTTTCTTATGTCATCTTCGTTCAATATTTCCTTACATATCTTTGTGTCATCTGCGAAGCATGATACAATACTGTCCTTAATATCTGCAATCATTATTATGAACAGTAAGGGAGCTAATACTGTCCCTTGTGGGACAGAGCTCACGACTTCCAATTTAACTCCGTTTACCACCACTCTTTGCGTTAAGAAATTAAATATCCACCTTCCGAGCAATTCCTGTATCCTTAAGTTTGTGCGCTATGATTCTGTGGTCACATTTATCAAAGGCTTTAGCAAAGTCAGTATATATTACATCAATGTTTTGTCCTCGACACAATGTTCCAAATATTTTCTCCTGGTGGTCTAGTAGCTGTGACAGGCATGATCTACCCGCCCTGAAGCCATGTTGATTTGGGTTGTATAAGTCTTTTTCTTGTAGGTAGTAGGTAGTTTTGCCTCTAATTATGCGTTCAAAACACTTTATAAGGTGTGAGGCGAGAGCCACTGGCCGATAGTTTTTGGGCATTGCTCTGTTACCACCTTTAAATAGGGGGGCAATGTTCGCGTTCTTTAAGGGGAGTGGAATTTGTCCTGTGTCGAGTGATTTCCTCCATAGTAAGTATAGCGGTTTTGCAATACTCTCTTTGCATTTCTTCAGAAATGTGGCACTCCATGCGTCTGGCCCTGGTGCTGAATTGTCTCGCATCTGTGATAAGGCCGTAATTACATCTCCTTCCGTGAACTCGAAGTCCATTAATAGGTTTCTGCCGGGATTTGTTCTTGGTTGATCTGTATCAATGTCGAAAAACTCGTCTGGGTTTTCCACTTCCATCTCGGACTTAGGGGTGCTAAACACAGATTTAAATTGTTCCCTAAGCAGTTCACTTATTTCTTTCGGATCATTTGTGTATTCGGCCTCCCCGTCTATCACTGGTCCAATACTCTCCTTACACTGCATTTTCCTTTTCGCAAAAGTGTAGAAGTATTTTGGGTTATTTTTTGTTTTCTGCCACCTTGTTTTCCTCCTCGTTTGTCTTATGTATGAATGTTTGCTTTAGGTCCATTTCTATTTCGCCAAGTTTCCTCTCTAGTTTGAGTCTCTTTGCATCAGTTCTGCATCTGTGGAGATGTTTTACGCTTTGTCTTCGTTGCCTGAATAGAGTCCTGATTTTCCTCTCGAGCTTGCTACGTATTCTTTCCTGTCTCTCTGGAATATGTTTCAGTATTATAGGTTTGGTTTCCGTCTCTATTATACATAGTATTTCTTGTGGAGTCTTCTCGTGTAGTAGCAATTCCCAATTTACCTCCTTTAAATCTTTATTTACGTTTTCCCAATTTACTTTCTTTGAATTTATGTTTAAGCCTTCAAATATTTCATCTCTCTCTAGGATGCGTTTTCGGACCTCTGGCTGCTAACTTCAATTGTATATCGATGAGGTTATGGTCGGAGAACTTTGTGTGCGTTACTTTTTTATTTATTATTACCTCGTTGTTATTTGTCCAGATTAAATTCAAAACGTTCTCCTTCCTCGTGGCTTCACCGATTTCCTGGGTAAGGGCGTAATGTTCCATAATATCTAATAGCATTGTTGCTTGGGTTCTGTCATCTTTAGTAATGTTGCCATGAAACTTCTCAACATATATAATTTCGTCATTTTTCTTCCATGATATGACTAGGAAATTAAAATCTCCGAAAATTAGAATATTTGTTGCTGGAGTTTCAAGTAATTTTAATGTTTTCTATTTCATTTGTAGCAAATTGGAATTCACTTTTGGTGGTGTTTGGTGGTCTGTAGATATTCATAATGGTTAGGTTCAGTTCTTTTACTTCTAATATAATAACTTCAACTGTGCTGTTTGATTTCTTTACCCTCACTTCACATGTGTAAGTGTTTTTCACGTAGATACAACACCCTCCTCCTCGTCTAGCCACTCTATCCAGCAATGCTATTTCGATATTCTCGATGCAGTTTTCACAGCCTTTTTAGCACTTATGTAAGTGTGTTTCCGTTAGGCATATGATATTTATGCTGGTTTCCGTAGCTAAATTTTTGCAAGTATTGTAATTTGCAGTCTGCATGGACCGTATAGAGGGCCTTATATATTTGTGTATAATACATTTACCGGGTTTCTAATCTTCGTGTTCGATTCTCCTAAATGAGATTATATTATATATATATATATCTATCCAATGGAAAGGAAATGTAGTAAAAACCATTTTTAATATGGTTAATTGAATGCCCGATTAGGTTAACTGTACGTCCTCGACGATTAGTTAGGTTAAGTCGTAATATTTCCGTTAGTTTTAACAAAAATATTACGACTTAACCTAACCGGGTATTCAATTAACCATATTAAAACTTGGTGGGGAGACAAAAGGATAGTACCCATTTTTTTTAAAAATTAAATAAAGTTGTTTTTATTTATATTTATTTATTTTATTGTTTTATTTTCATATTCTTAGAATTAGACAAGTTTAAAAAAATTAGAAATTAATAATAAGCCTACACCTATAGTATAAAATGCACATTAAGCACACATTTAAAACAGGCCTACCAGGGGCGGACTGACAACAACCTGGGCCCTCGGGCATAATGAGGTCCTGGGCTCCTTGAAATCCGATTTATTTCATATTACAGTTCGATTAGACACTTGACCCAAGTGAGAACACACTCACTGTTTTATGATGACTGCGGGCCGGGGCCGCCGAGCCCCCTAATGACCCAGACTCTCGGTCCACGCCCGATTCCCGACCGCTCAGTCCGCCCCTGAGGCCTACCATAATTTTAATCGGCAATATATATATATATATATATACGTAAAGAACGACGCTTTGTATAGGAGAATATCCCGCGCAAGATGAGAGCGAAAGAACGAAACAAATGAAAAAATGAGGTAACCACCCGGGAATCGAACCCGAGATCTTCCGATTGCCGGTCAGATATGATCATATCTGACCGGCAATCGGAAGATCCCGGGTTCGATTCCCGGGTGGTTACCTCATTTTTTCATTTGTTTCGTTCTTTCGCTCTCATCTTGCGCGGAATATTCTCCTATAGAAAGCGTCGTTCTTTACGTTAATTGTACTGCATGTTTGCAGTTATAATGTGTATATATATATATATATATATATATATATATATATATATATATATAACGACGGGCCATATGGGAATATTATAAAACAGGTTTGTGCAAATATGGTTCAAACCAGGGTTGTGGAGTCGGTCCAAAATTTTCCGACTCCGACTCCACACATTGTCAAAAATTCGACTCCGACTCCACACATTGTAAAAAATCTAAAAATCCGACTCCGACTCCTCACATTTTAAATATACGACTCCGACTCCTCTAGTGTTTCACTCTATAATTATCATAATAATAAGACATTTCATCACCACCACACTAAGTGTGAAATTTTATATTTTATATTTTATATTTAAATAAATATTAATTGTATATTCTGAAAATGTAAAAAAAAAATATTAAAAAAACTTAATCTAGGGGCTATCAATGAATAAGGTTTATTGACCAAAAAAACTAAATAACCTAAATGTTAGTATTTAGGATTTAGAAATTAAGGGTGACACAGGACAGAAATTGGAGTCGGAGTCGGAAGTTTTTTACCGACTCCGACTCCGCCCTGAAACGTGCGACTCCACGACTCCGACTCCACAACCCTGGTTCAAACTGCATGTACAATCACCCCCTAAAATGTTTCTATATGATGAGGAATGGAAGATGCAGGTACGGACCAAACCGCCACTTTTTCCACCCTCCTATGCGCAGACAGTTATTGACAGAGAAAAAATGCCTAAATATAGAGTGCTCGTATTTTCACATAAAGAGTAGGCAAGGAAGAGAATGAACAAGAACAGATGACATCCCAAATAGAAGTAATAAGAGCAATGAAACATTTTTTTTTTAGAGGAAATGGGAATGATAAAAGCACAGCTAGCCCTTCTAACAAGAAAAGACAGGACCTCGCAGATATACGCACCACAACATTACATACATCACCCCTCTATCCAACACCACCTACCGATAATACAACCACCACAGTGGTATCAAGGACCGCAACCCCAATACTCCCAAATGTAGCGGCCCAACCAATAGCACCAAACAGGACCCGACATCGACCAGGACACGAACCATATTTGAAGGCTTAAACATAAATTCAAAGAAAGTAAATTGTGAAAGTGTAAATAAAGATTTGAAGAAAGTAAATTGAGAATTGCTACTTCACGAGAACACTTCAGAACAAATACTAGGTATGTATAATAGAGACTGAAACCAACCCTATATTACTGAAACATGTTCCAGAGAGACAAAAAGAAAACGTAGCAACTCGAGAGGAAAAACTGGACATTATTTAGACAATGAGCAAACCATAAAACATCTCCACAGATGCAGAACTGATGCAGAAAGACTCAAACTAGCGAGGAAAATAGGCGAAATAGAAATGGACCTAAAGCAAACATTCATACAAAAGACAAACGAGGAAAACAAGGTAGCAGAAAACAAAAAATAACCCAAAATACTTCTACACGTTTGCAAAAAGGAAAATGTAGTATAAAGAGAGTATTGGTCCGTTGATAGACGGGGAAGCCAAACACACAAATGACCCCCAAAAAATTAGCGAACTGCTTAGGGAACAATATAACTCTGTTTAACATCCCTAAGTCCGAGATGAAAGTAGAAAATCCAGATGAATTTTTCGACATAGATACAAATCAGCCAAGAACAAATTCCGGCAGAAACCTATTAATAGACTTGGAGTTCTCGGAAGGTGGTGTAATTAAGGCCTATCACAGACGCAAGAAAATTCGGCACCAGGGCCAGACACATGGAGTGCCACGTTTCTGAAGAAATGTAGAGAGTATGGCCAAACCGTTATACTTACTATCGAAGAAATCACTCAACACAGGACAAATTCCACTTCCATTAAGGAAGGCGAACGTTGCCCCCTTATTTAAAGGTGGTAACAGAGCAATGCCCAAGAAATATTGGCCAGTAGCTCTCACCTTATAAAGTGCTCTGAATGTATAATTAAAGGCAAAACTACCTACTACCTACAAGAAAAGAACTTGTACAACCCAAATCAACATGGCTTCAGGGCTCGAAGATCATGCCTTTCACAGATATTAAACCACCAGGAGAAAATATTGGAAAAACCGTGTCGAGGACAAAACATAAATGTAATATACAGGGTGTCCCAGAATTAACTATCTATTTCAATGAAATCGGACAAATTTTTTAAAAACACACTTTTATTTATGTTTATCATGTTTAATATGTGTTAAAAATGTATACATTTCTAATTTTTTTTCATAATTTTATTTTCATAATTTTTTCATAGTTTTATTTTTAGAATGGCAAAGAGACTCTCCAAAAGTTAACGTGTGGCTTGGAATGACCAAATCCAAAATTTATGGCCCATTCTTCTTTGCGGAGGCAACTGTAACAGGTACCGTCTACCTTGATATGCTTCAGCAGTTTCTCGAACCACAGCTTCTTCTTGATGGCATTCTTGATAATGTTGTGTTTCAACAAGATGGAGCACCATGTCATTATGCTCTAATTGTTCGAGAATACCTCAACAGACGCCTTCCGAAACGTGGATTGGACGTGGAGGACCTCGACCTTGGCCTCCGCGTTCTCCGGATTTGACACCCCTGGATTTCTTTGCATGGGGTTTCATAAAAACAAAGGTTTATCGCCAAAAGATCAATAGTTTAGCTGAACTTAAAGAACGCATCCAGTTGGCAGTGCGGGAGATAACACCTGAAATGCTTCAAAATGTGTTTCGCAGCGCTGAGGATAGATTTGAAATTTGCAGAGATACAGACGGTGCACATGTTGAAACTTCTCAATAAAGTTTTGACTTATGATTTATAAATCTATTTGTTTTTGTATCATAATTTAGTAATAAACACAAAATTATGTCAGTTTTTATTAAATTTGTCCGATTTCATTGAAATAGATAGTTAATTCTGGGACACCCTGTTATTAGTTCCCTTGCTGTTCATAATAATGATTGCAGATATTGATGCAGATATCAATGACAGTATTGTATCATCTTTTGCAGATGACACAAAGATATGCAAGGAAGTACTGAACGAAGGTGACAGAAAAATTAAAAAACTACATTGAAATATTATTCAAATATGCAGAAGACAACAATATGAAGTTCAACAATATGAAGTTCAACGAAGAAAAATTCCAACTTCTAACATATGGTAATAACAAGAAGCTACAGAATAAAGCGTACAAAACTCTGCAAGCCAGACAGATAACACCAAACCCACAAGTCAGGGATCTTGAAGTAATAATGTTGTTGGATGCAGAATTCAGAGAGCACATCAAAATTACAACGGCTAGAAAAATAATGGGAATCATCTGGAGTAGCTTCCGCAGCAGAAAAAGCAATCATCATGCTCAAATTACGGAAACGTCTTGTCCTACTAATAATTGAGTATTGGTCAGTACTCAAACCCATACAGAAACCGAGACATTGCGAACAGTGAAGCTATACAAAGGACTTAAATTACGTCTTAGATAGAAGAAACGAAAGGTGAAGACTAACTACTGGTCTCGAAACAATCTCTGAAACACTACTCTCTGGAAAGACGACGAGAGCGGTACACAATAATATACATATGGAAAATACTTGAGGACTCTGTCCCTAACCTTCGAAATGAAAGAGAAACAAACTGGAATGAGAGAAGAGGCAGATTTTGTACAGTCCCAGCTGCGGTGGGAATGGGGGCCATGAAAACGAGGAAGGAAAATACCCTCAGAATACGAGGCCCAAAGCTTTTTAATGCCTTACCAAAAGAAGTGAGGAACCTCCAGCGCACCGACCTGAATAACTTCAAGAACCAGCTTGTTGGTTTACGTCGTCGTCGTCGTCGGCCTAGGCAAGCTACGGCTTGGGACCGTAGCGCATCTATCCGGTATAGGTTAACCTGGATGATGTAGCCATAAGCACTGCCGCTAGTTAAGTGCCAACCAGTGATTATCTCACTAGCCGTATTGAGTCCGTTAGGCGAAACTGCGACAGTACCAAAGGTGGAAAATATAACCTTTGGTTTTCTATTATTTATTTGCAAAATGGACATGGCATTAGATTAAAATAAATATTTGAATATAAATGATTAACTGACAATTGTGATATATAATTAATTATGTTTACATACAATAAAATAATATAGTATACATAAAATTAGTATTAATGTGGTTCACAATTGAATTATAATGGGGTAACTAATTTAAAATGAATTTATACTATTCCGAAATTCAAGACGGTAAAATTAACATTTATCTTAAAACTAAAATAAGAGTATTCACTACACACTCCCCCACCAGAGAGGAAGTTCAAAGAGTTCCGAACGACACAGATTTCCGCTGAACCTTTTTGGTAGCTACTTGTACCTCACTTAAGGTTGATTCCAAAAACGCAGGTTTAAGACGATCGATAGAAACCTTGTCGACCTTGGAACCGCGCTGGATGAGGAATGATTTGCGCG
Organism: Bathynomus jamesi; assembly: GCA_023014485.1. NCBI lineage: Eukaryota > Metazoa > Arthropoda > Malacostraca > Isopoda > Cirolanidae > Bathynomus > Bathynomus jamesi. The sequence continues at coordinate 583,706 of JAJOZX010001423.1, forward strand.
TACGTCGGAGAACTTCATAGGGTCCGTCATATGGACATTGGAGAGGCCGTTTTGGGACAGGTACACGAACGAAAACGTGGGTGCAAGACTGGAGGGCTGGGGAAATAAAGATGTTCTGTTGGCTAGTCAATCGAGGGGGAACAGGCTGAAGGGACTGCATGTGAGAGGAAAGTGTTTGAGCGAATTCCGTAGGATCGCATGACTTATCCCCTGCAGTGAAGTAGCCACCTGGTAGCCGCAGTGTTGTTCCATAGACTAGTTCAGCCGCTGTAGTCTTCAGATCACTCTTAAATGCAGAGCGAATACCAAGCAACACGAGTGGAAGCTTATCCATCCAATGGGAGTCTTCGTGACACATAAGGGATGACTTCAGCTGGCGATGGAAGCGTTCGACGAGGCCGTTAGCTTGCGGATGATACGCACAGGTATGCGCATGTACTGTACCCAACAAGCTGGTAAACTTCTTCCAAAGCGAAGACTCAAATTGGCGACCTTGGTCAGTGATGACTTTTGTCGGCAATCCAAATCTTGATACCCATCCATGAAGAAAGGCTCTTGCAACAGTTTCCGCTTGGATATCAGGAAGTGGAATGGCTTCAGGCCATCTGGAAAAGCGGTCGAGACAGGTGAGCAGATAACGTTGGCCTTGAATCACTGGAAGAGGGCCAACAATGTCTACATGAATTACTTCAAATCGCTGGGATGGGGGCGGAAATGCGTCAAAGGGGGACCTGGTGTGCCTTTGGACTTTGGCACGCTGGCAGGCAAGGCACGTTTTGGTCCAATGTTTGACATCCTTCCGCATCGAGGGCCAAACAAAGCGAGAGGTAACCAGGTGTTGCGAAGCACGGATACCAGGATGGGAGGGCTTATGAAGATCCGTGAAGACTGCTTTTCTGTGACATGGAGGGACATAAGGGCGAATAGCAGCTGTTGATACGTCGCAATAGAGGGGCACAGACAATCCTGGCATACTCATTTTCTTGAGGGAAAGTGAGTGAGTGGAGTCTTCTCTGAGCAGGTCTTGTAGTTCCGTATCCTTATCTTGATCCTGTGCAATAGCATTCCACAGTGTAGAGCTGAGGGTAACAGAAGTAATCTCTATTCTTGAAAGTGCATCCGCTGGAGTGTTCAAGACACCTTTGATGTGGCGGATATCTGTGGTAAATTGCGAGATATAATCGAGTTGCCTGATGACTCTGGAGAGTGGTTACAGCTGTTTTTATTGAAGACAGTGACCAAAGGTTTGTGGTCGGTAAAAACACAAAACTCTCGGCCTTCAAGGAAATGTTGAAAATGCTTCACGTTTAAGTAAATAGCAAGAAGTTCACGTCCGAAAGCACTATAACGCATTTGGGCTGGCTGCAGCTTTTTCGAGTAAAACGCGATGGGTGCTTGTTGACCGTTAATGGTTTGTTCCAACACTCCACCGATCGCAACATCTGATGCATCGACCGTCAGAGTTAGGGGGGCATCACTGATAGGAAATGACAGAGACAATGCACTATTGATAGCATTTTTGCATTGTCGAACGCCTGTAAACTATCGCTACACCATACCAATTTCGTTACCTTGCGTTTGTGTGTGATCATAGCGTGTAGAGGAGCAAGAACACTGGCACAGTTTTTAATGAACTTGTGGTAATAATTTATCAAACCTAGAAACCGACGTAACTCACGCTGATTACTTGGCATAGGGTAATTTTTTATCACTTCACACTTGTCCTGAAGGGGGGTAATTCCGTGCTGCGAAATCGTGTGACCAAGAAATTCCAAGGTTGGCTGTGCAAACACACACTTAGATGCATTAATAGTAACACCGTATTGTTCTAAGCGTTGAAAGAGGAGTGAAAGATGTTCCTTATGTTCCTCTTCCGTTGAGCTGGCCACAAGCAAATCATCGATGTAGGCATAAACAAAGTCTAAGCCTCTGGTGACCTCATCTATAAACCTCTGAAAGGTTTGCGCAGCATTCCGTAGCCCGAACGGCATCTTCACAAATTCGAATAACCCAAATGGTGTACAAACTGCAGTCTTGGGAATATCCGAAGGCTCTACGGGAATGTGGTGGAAAGCCTTAACGAGATCTATTTTACTGAAGATAGATTTGCCGTGGAGAAGAGAAGTAAAGTCTTGGACATTTGGTACCAGATATCGGTCCGGGATGGTTGTTGAATTCAAAAATCGGTAATCCCCACATGGTCTCCAGTCTCCTGACTTCTTCTGGACCAGGTGTAGGGGAGAGGACCAACTGCTTTTGGAAGGTCTTATTATCCCAAGATCCAGCATAAGCTGGAATTCCGATTTGGCAGCTTTCAGTTTGTCCGGGGCAAGACGTCTGGGTTTTGCAAACACAGGGGGACCTTTTGTTGTAATGTGATGGGTAATGGTGTGCTTAATGGTATCACCCATCTGCATCGGTTGAAGAATTCCTGGATATCGCTGGAAAAGGCACTGGTACATGGAATTAGGGGGAACGAGGGAAAGTGCAGAGTTCGAGGCGTCCGGAAGGGCAACCTGTTTGGCAAGAACAGAAAGCAGTGTGGCCTGGTCGCATAAGCGTCGCTTGTCAAGATCCACCAGGAGTTTGAAATGCTGGAGGAAGTCAGCGCCGATTATGGGATGCCGCACTTGAGCACAGATGAAAATCCACTTGAAGGATCGGTGAAGGCCCAAGTTTAGTTCACGCGACTGAGTACCGTACGTGGGTATGCGTGAACCGTTAGCAGCGTATAGAGGCGGAGATTCCGAGTGCGTATGACCAGATTTTTGAGGGAATACACTGACTGACGCTCCGGTATCAACCAAGAAATTGACACCAGAGTTCCTGTCCTTTATGAATAACAGGTTGGCAGTGCGAGTACTAGACGCCATTAGGACTCGCTGCTGGGGTTTTCCGACGAAAAATTGCAAGGGGAGATGCACTTCCTAGCCTTCTTTCCAAATTTCGAGTGGTAGAAGCAGATCTTCCCGGAACTCGAACGATGCCTCTTCGTAAATCTTGACCGAGAATGGCTTCTTTGCCGTTGATTTTGTAGCAGAGAACAAACGTGGTTGAGTTGTTGACTTAACTCTTCCACTTTCAACTCCAGTTCCGATTGTGTGTTCACGTTGTTGACCGGAGCTGTGTCAATCTCCACTACTTTGTCGGCAGTTTCTGCTAGTTTATCAACTGGAGTAGCAGGATCCATAGTGGCCAAGACACGCTGAGCTGATGGAGGAAGTTTCTGCAAGAACAACTGTCTAAAGATGTCCTTATCGAAGGTTTGTGCGCGTTCGCCTAGAGCGCACTGCATAGCCCTCAGCATTTGAGTGGGCTTACGGTCTCCAAGTTCTTCTTTAGAGATTAACTGATGTAGTTTCTCACGCTCGGAGACAGTGGTGCGGCACAGGATGGCAGACTTCAGATCGTTGTACGGGTCCTCACTCGTGGAAGTAGACACGATGACGTCACGGACTTCAGAGATGATGCTCGCTGGTAGAGAGGACAAAACATGATCGTATTTCGTCCTGCTAGCGGTGATTCTTCCCAAGTTGAATTGTGATTCCACTTGGTGGAACCAAATAAATGGATCACCCGGCCAGAAGACGGGGAGCTTTACGCTCAAGTGGGAGATGGCACCAGCGTCGTCAGGCATCTTCTCCTATGCTTGCTAACGTACAAGCAAGACGACAAGTTCCCAACGAAGGAGTGGAGGTTGAGACGAGCGCAGGCACAGAGCGCACGGGCAGGGGTGAGGGGCAGAGGGCACGAGCGACATTACAGTCTGGTCCTAGTCGCTCGGGTGAAGGGGGGTGATGGGCAGAGGGCACGAGCGACGTTACAGTCTGGTCCTAGTCGCTCGGGTGAAGGGGGTGATGGGCACGAACGACATTACAGTCTAGTCCTAGTCGTTCGGGTGAAGGGGGTGATGGGCACGAACGACGTTACAGTCTAATCCTAGTCGTTCGGGTAAAAGGGGTAATCCAGCTCCGGAGTCACCAATTGTTGGTTTACGTCGTCGTCGTCGTCGGCCTAGGCAAGCTACGGCTTGGGACCGTAGCGCATCTATCCGGTATAGGTTAACCTGGATGATGTAGCCATAAGCACTGCCGCTAGTTAAGTGCCAACCAGTGATTATCTCACTAGCCGTATTGAGTCCGTTAGGCGAAACTGCGACAGTACCAAAGGTGGAAAATATAACCTTTGGTTTTCTATTATTTATTTGCAAAATGGACATGGCATTAGATTAAAATAAATATTTGAATATAAATGATTAACTGACAATTGTGATATATAATTAATTATGTTTACATACAATAAAATAATATAGTATACATAAAATTAGTATTAATGTGGTTCACAATTGAATTATAATGGGGTAACTAATTTAAAATGAATTTATACTATTCCGAAATTCAAGACGGTAAAATTAACATTTATCTTAAAACTAAAATAAGAGTATTCACTACAAGCTGAACAGATTCCTGTGCAAAGTCTCTGACCAGCCATGCGTGTCTGGCTCCGAGAGCAGGAAGAGATCAGACAGCAATTCCCTTCTTCACCAAATCCAGCAAATGAGGCAGAATGCTGCAGAGGGGTCGACCGCAGGTCGATCGTGAACCGTTGTTCAAATTCTCATAAAGTAACAAAGTATATGCAGTATGTATATATATATTTTTTTTTCTTTTTTGATGGGGTTGATTAACTTCCTTCATAACCATTAACGTCATATATATATATATATTTTTTTTTTTTTTAAGTTCGGGAAGAACCGATTCGCCTCTATGTAAAAGGGCATATCTCGGCGGAAAAACAAAGAAAAAGGGAGAGGAAAGACAGAGGAAAAAGAAAGGGTGGAGGGGACAGTCGAAGTGGAAAAAGACCAAGGATGACAAGGACTGCAGGGTCGAGCCCCATCATCCTTGGGTGCTAGGGCCGGGAGGGCGCACGTGAAACCTCCAGGAACAAGCACGTATAAACGAGCACAAAGAGCACTCAAGAGCACGAGCTTAGAACTCCCTTGCGGGGGTCATATATATAATATATATTATATATATATATATATATATATATATAAGTAGATTTTTTCATGTTTACAACAGCAACTAGCGCCTCTGGTTTTAGCTAATGAAGAAAAGCTTTATCCCAGAAGGCTTTCGGTGCAATAAAGGAGTTTTGCTACATAAAAAACCCACCGGCTAACCAAATGTTTGTAGGTATGACCTGGCCTTATACCGATACAAAATATATAAGTCCCCAAACAGATCTCAACAGGCCTATTTTAAACTAAACTGTGTAACAAAAGGCCTACCTGCGGATAAGAGAGAGGGCGTAACCTCTCATACTCCTCCTGCCCTGCAGTGTCCCAAAGGGTCATAGAGTAGGTTCTCCCAGCCACAGTGTGCTCCCCAGAGTAATTATCGAACACCGTCGGAATATATTCCTTAAAAAAGAAGAAAAAAAGCACTGACTTGGCACTGTTAATCAAGGCTGGACGTACAGTAAGCCTACCGTACGACCAATTTAAAAAATTAAAATTTTGTAAATATACACGAATAACTAGGGAATCCTTGGGGTAGGCCTACAGTCGGGAAATGACACACATTTTCACGTAAGTGGAAGGTCTAGACTCTAAGAGTCTAGAAGCTAAGGGAGACTTCTAATAGGCCTAATTTAGAAGATCAACTCCTATGAAAGACAATAGGGAACTCAGGACTAAGCCTACACTTTTAACATAACAACAATGATAACTTTTAATTAAGGACAAAACTCTTCCTTCCAAAATTTGTTGGGCCTATGAAGAACCTCCAAAGAAATTGTATTTGAGAATAGGACCTACTCTCAACTAAGCCTAGTAATAGGCTGTTTCCACTACGCAAATTGGTAAATCCATTATATACTCTAGTTTAGTGTGCAAACTTGCAGCCAAATAAAATCAGATTATGAAGGCCTACCGTATACGTATGAAGCCTACCTAATTCAGGATTACTGTTTGGTTACTAATTTACCTACTCCATGTAGGCCTTTACTTAGGGATATAAAGAAACTACATAAACTTAGATCGGTATAGGTTACAAATAGGTTATACCTATTACGATCAGCCTGCGAATATAGACCTATTTAGGGCCTACACGCAGCCTCTTTCGACTCATTTAGCCACGGATAAGACATATCAAGATTAGGAGGGCAAAGTTACAATGGTTATCAAGACTCAGCACAATTCCATTAGTTAATTTTCTTTTAGTTCGACTACTGAGCTTTGCTGGGTGCCGAGGCAAGCATAGCTTAAGAGGCCTACTCGAATACAAAAATTAGTACTACCACACTGGTTTACACTTTTAAGCTTCGTAGATCTAATCAGTCGGTAATAAATGCTATTGCATGCATTTATTATTCTAGTGGTAGGTCAAGAGCTTTTTTGTATTCATGGTAGGCTACAAGCTGCATCTCTAAAGCCTGTATAGGCTACGCTTTGCTCCTAAGTTAGGCCTACATGTTCATTCCGTTTTAAAAACAAAAACTGCAGAGTAGGCTTAAGGTTAACAAAGTCGTAGCTACTATTGTTTAATTCTAAAGTTAAATTGCTATCGAGTAGGTTACATCATGAGAACAGGCCTGGCTACAAAATAGGCTTTTAAGTAGGCTTACCTGCGGGAATTCATTGGTCGTATAGGCGATAAGAAGGCAAGTCTTACCAACTGTACCATCGCCAACAACAGTGATTTTGAGCGGTCTGTTTAGCACACCAGAATCTCCCATTTTCTGTGTTGGGCCTACCACTATAACGTAGGTTCAATTGTCTTTAGAAAAAAGACAAACGGAGCCTATTGAAATAATTTAAAGTACGAATGTCACATTCAATGTTCAAAATCACTTAATTCTAAATATAGAATTATTCTTGTGACACTACATCATTCAAATCAAGGCGGGTCATAGGCTCAATATTTGCTTTGATGCCTATTAAAACCTAGGTAAAGTAGGCCTATTTGACACAGGTTTGGTCTGAGCACGGACTCACAGGCTACAAAAAAGCCTATATTAGTTGTTACAGAGATGGCAGTAGGCCAAAGTTTTCTGAAATAAAAGTTTGGTTATTTACTGTTAAAAAGGTTAGACCTATACAAAACTTACGATATAGTGTAGCCTACAGGCCAAAACTCTAAGACAAAGGATCAGCACTCATGACGCCATAATTTCCTATGAATAGTTATACCCTAATTTAACATCCTAACGTCTTCTGATGTTGGATAACTATAATACAGTAATCGTACTTTTAAACATATTAGTTAGGCTATTTGATTTTCTGCCCAAAATAATTGTACAAATTCCAACTGCAATCGTGAAATACGAATTTGACAAAGCGTCTGCACGTAATCTGGAGATCAAAGACCTTATCAGGTTTGGATCAGAGTAGGCTAGGGCCCAGGCCTTAAAACATACTTCGGTAAATTAATATCAACTAAGGTATTCGGCCTACCAATAAGGACTATGTATATTTCACGAGGAATGGTTGATGAAGAGGTCTATATTAGCCGATATAACCTAAAATAATAAAAACTGTAAAACTTGATCAAGCATTACAGTCCAAATTAATAGAGTAAAAGCCATGAAATAAATTGTTTAATAGAGGACTTAAGAGCGTTACAAAGCTAGAACAGGAGTGACAACAAAGATAAAAATTCAATATTATCTATAAGCAGCAGAAATAATTAGGTGAAGATACACAACTCCGGAGCGGATGCACAATCGTTCATGATTGGGTTTTGCAAATTTGCTCGCGCGTAAAGCGATTTGAAAAAGTATAGTTAGTTGGTTGAATAAACTAGTATGTATTGTATTTAAAGGTGGTGGGATCTAGTTGGTGGACATGGGTACAATATTGTTCTCTAATAGATTATTTACTTTTTTTTTACGCAGGAAGGAGGGGGCTAAGGGCGAATGTCCGCAAAAACACTACCCCCATAGAAGAAGAAGAGAGCCAAAATCAAGGTCCGGGGCTTTCGAGATGCCTGGACACTCCGCGTTTGAAAGATTGGAGGTCATAAACAGGGAGAAAGATGGATTCAGGAAGACCGTTCCAGAGTTGACCGGTTGAATAGATGAAAGACTGAAAATACCTATTAACCTCGCGTTAGAGAGAGAGAGAGAGAGAGAGAGAGAGAGAGAGAGAGAGAGAGAGAGAGAGAGAGTTGGACAGAAAAGGAATAAGAATGTATCGAAAGTCTGGTGCTGGTTTGTTCACACTCGGAGTGATGTTCTGGCTATTCATCCATTGTGAACCTTAATTGGTGCTTTAAGTTTACAACATAGGCGAAAATATATTACGTTAATTTATATAACGGTACTATCAAGAATATGATTTTTGCGTGCGCGAAGCATAATCATAAAGGTACTTTTTCTATTCTCTTTCGTATAAAATTTCTTCCGTTACTTTTCCATTGAGTTCAAGATACTTTCTTCAATCTTTTTCCGTACCCGCCCGTGCTGGGAGGGAACGGAGGGAGGGAACCTCGTGCCGTTCTATCCAGTATTCTACTGCTGGTAGAATAATTAAAAAATGCGCTAGTTTAATAACGAGAACCTTCCCGAGTGGACCGAAAGGTCTTTGAGGCTTCCTCTCGCCCTCGTAACTACGCGTAACTCGCTAAACAAAAGTGCAAATAAACATATATAAAGGAGACATTAAGAATTTTGCGATTTATACTCGTACTACGAAACTTAAGTTTATTTTGGGGGTGTAACGAACCCATGAGCTGTAGTAGTAGTAGTAAGTTTCGGTGAACTTTTTTCTAAAATTTTGAACTATGCATTTCAGGAAAAAAAATGGGAAAATTTCTGGGGACGGTTCTCTTGGAGAAAAGAGAAATAGGATGAGCTAAGGCGTAAAGCATCGTAAACTATCTTCACGATTTGCTATATAAGTAAATGATATCATTGAGAACATCCATGTCAAGGTTAAGGATGCGTAAGACCGACCGCGGACAGGATCACTCGCAGCTACACACGCTGCAGCTACCGCGACGCGATTCTGGGGAATCGCGTCGCGGTCGCTGCGGTGTGCGGGGCTCCCATTCTGTCAATGTAAAATCACGAGCGACTCGAGTCGTCACGACCCAAATCGTGAGTCGCGAGACGATCCCGCGTGCGGCCGGCCTAAGGATGTCATTGATCATCGAGTCATTGTTAACTGAAAAATATAAACTTCAAAAGAGAATTAATTTTATTTATTTAATTCTTATTTTATTTATTACAAATAGCCTATAATGGTATCAAACTTTCGTGTTTATTTTTTTGAACACGTTTTACGTATGAACCGCGCAGTTAAGTCTAAGATATTATGATTAATGCGTAAAATTATGCAATATAGATAATGGCTCATTGAATCGTCTAGTAATCGGATAAGCTCCTGGCCACACGCGTGTCGCCGCGCTATGGGGGCCAGGTACCCCGGTGAGTATAGTAATTAATTTGTCCGTTATACGCAATGGTTATTTTTAGTTAACGCGTCTCTTCTCCAAGGTGGAAACGTGTACCACACTCAGTTTCTTCAACAAAGACCCTTTTAGTTTGTCTCGCTGAATTGGTATAATTTCTCAGCGTACACTCGCTTTATCACTGTACAATTTTTATGTCACTCACCCTTCTGAGCAAAAATGCGCTTAAATCAATGTAATTGTTCTTCAAAGTATGAATTCTTGTAGAAACTTTATTAAGACCTCCATGACTTTTATAAATAAAAAAGGTTACTCAAAAATCCTTTCATAAATTCAAAGCTAAAGAACGATTGGCGTTCAAACTAGCTTTGTCAAGATCTCGAAGTTACAAAATAAAACAAAGTGTCAGGCCGACAGTACTTTGCAAGATTCCCACCCCACCCCACCCCGACCCCTCAATCAAACTCTGAGTGGATTTATATATTTCAAAAGTGATTGGGTTGCGTCAACCAAATCTGACAGCCTTAAACGTGGGGTTTCCTCTCAATTTAACCACTCGCCAGCTAACGAGATAGCTACATTAATAGGGATTGCTTTTCCCTTAAAGACAGTTGGTTCTTGATAAGCCAGCAAAGATTCCAAAAAGGGTATAGTTTTACGCGAAATCTTAAATCGGATAAAGAATCTATGGTTTGACGCAACAAATTACTGAAAAATTATAGGATGACTCGTAAAAGCAATAAATCAGCAGTAGCGCGATAGAGTTTCGACGGACTCGGTCAGTAGGTTACACAACTTAGGTCAAGGGCGCCGGAAGTAGGGGGGCAGGGTGGGCGCTCGCCCCCCCCCCCAAAGTTGTTAAGGGTAAGGTGTACGCCCCTACACCATACATACGTCCCCCATGAGATGTGGGAATTGTATTGTTTTTACAGATGAATTGTATTGTTTTTTCAGATGAAACGCCGTGCATCTGGTGCTGAATGCAACGCATTTACTAATTTTGAAGTAATCTTATTCTTATGTTACATGTAAATAAAAGTATGTCGATGGTTTATTTCATCTGCTTTCATTTTCTTTACTACATAGGTGCATATGGATGATAAAACTTAAAACTTTATATTGAAAAAACGCCTCTTACTGAGATTGCCCCCCCCCCCAATATCAAATTGCTTCCGGCGCCCCTGACTTAGGTGTGGGAAAGAACTCGCGTGTTATGTGTAGGCGTTTGTGTTATGTGGTGGCCGCAGGAGAAAATCTAAAAACATTCGGAATTGACGTAATTTTTATTATTTCTGTAAATATTCTTATCCATTTTGTTTAAATGCATTTCCTTACGTTCGACTCATCGGGCGAACGCGAGTTTTCAGTAGTGGTTCCCAGGATCCGGGACGTGGACCCGGCTTAGCATTCAAGAGGTTACACATTCAGTACATAGTTCAATCTCGTAAAATCTCTCATTATACCATGGCAGGTTAAACTCAATACCGAGACACCCGCCGAAATACTGGACCATATTTTTGGTAGTAAAGAATACTATCGTAAATTGCTCTAGTTATGATTTAATTTCTTTCGCGACAGAATTGTACATAGTGTCAACCGTGTTGCTATAATATCACCGCTTTTTCAAATTATACCGCAGCGTTGTGTTGTTTGGGAGACAACGCATAAATTCTAAGTTCTCTACATAAGGGAATGGGCAAATTAATTATCCATCGCTATCATTTCCGCAACAAGATAATCTTGCCGTGGTGATTTTGGATTTTTATTATCCCAAATTTTTTTGGCCAACAATTCAATGAATACAATCTGTTTGGCTTCTACTTTGGTTGCTCGCAATGGGCCACTCGTTAGCTCATTCCGCGTCTTTTCTGGCGGTACCATTTTCTTCCTCTTTAATTAATTTGTATATTCATTTTCATGCATCGAACGCTACTAGTTTCTAAGACTATGTTCCTATACCTTTCCGACAATAAGTTTTTGGGCAAAGCCGACACTAAGCTGTTGTGTTGTCTTTATTTTTATAATTATTATTATTAATTAATAAAATAACTCACACTTGGGCCTACTAACTATAAGATGCCATGTTTACCTAATTTTATTTCTTTAAATTTATAATATTAAATTATTATACTCAGTCCAGCAATAATAAAGGTTTAAAGTTGTAAACATTTTAATATAATAATAATAATAATAATAATAATATAATAATTAATGACATCCAACTTTCAACAACTAGAACTTAAAAATAAAAAATATTATTCTTATACGACTACTCGGACTAAGGTGTACCAGGCTAAGGAGAGGACACGTCTATGCAGCGTGCCAGGCGTTTTGATAGCCTCCACTAAAACCATTAATGTATCAACTTCGTAAAAGGAAATTTAATGAAATTTCCAGAATCGACAGATAAATAGTTGTTAAATAAAACATTTTTGCAGGACCCAAAAATCTCTAATAGTTTTTGAGTTATATTAATTCAAAGTACGGTTAACTTTTTTGTGGGACACCCTTATATTACATCGAGTCCCCGCTTACCCTCCCCGCAACATTATAGTAAGAGGTAGCCAAACGCAGTTCGTATCTCATCAAATGGACAAGTTACAAACGGATTATACGTTACATATATCAAATTAAATTAAAAAATAAATTTTATCTAATGTTAACAAAAAATACATTTTTGTATTCTTCAGGACACATCACATGATCAACTAACATTCATACGTATGTTATTTATTCTGTGTTTATTAAATCTCTGCATTCGCAACCGCGGATATAAAAGCTTAATATGCGCAACTGCACCTACGGATGTCAATTTCTTTCGTGTCAAGTTTTCACGCGGGAATAATAGTAACGGTAAAGTATAGAACAGACGAGGCTCTCTACCTCCTCCGCCACCCAGTGGTGACAGAAAATAGTGGCGAAAAAAGATTTATAGGAAAGTGGGAAAAAGCATAATAAAAAAAATAGCTTCAGAGTTCATTCACACCATGCGTACACTCGCGAATACTATATACTAAACTACTAATCTAATCCACGCCATGCATTTTTTTAATGGATTTTTTATCTATTTTATTTATGTAAAAGTCATCATCATTTCGTCGTTACATCATTTCTCCATAGCCTGCCAAAGCTACCGCATCGAAGACTCCAGATAATACTCTGCATTTCAATTTTTTTTTTCTTTATTTTACCGCCGATTCGTACCTAGTGTGGTACATATCTCAGCGAGGCAGTGGGTGAGTGGTATTACAGAGTTGGGGATGATACACTAGGGGGGGGGATGTAATGTTGTTACTGGGTAGTGGGTATGGGGGGGCCTGGTCTCAGACCCGTTGAAGCAGGTGGGAATAAGTGAGGAAACGGGAAATCGCTTCCCCCGAAAAATGGGGGGCCTCAGCGAGCATGAATTGTAGACGCTCGGGTATGGGAATTTCGGCCAAGTGAGGGAAACATCTACAACGAAGAGCGGACAAGTTTGGACATTCGACCAGATGCACGACAGTGATGGGAGTATGGCAGGTAGGGCAGAGCGGGGCTGGCGATTTAGCTATAAGGTGACCATGAGTAATGCGTGTGTATCCTATGCGGAGACGGGCTATAATCACTTCTTTATGTCGGGACCGGTGGAAGGAGGCCCAGTATCCTACTTGCGGTTTGATCTTTTGAAGTTTGTTTTGTGTGGCCTGGTCCCATTCCCGTTGCCAGATGGAACGGAAGTGGGAGCGGAGAGTCGGGAAGAAGTCTGTGAAAGGAAGGGGCCGGGAGGCCGGCAGTAAGCAGGCCGACTTTGCCGTGCGGTCCGCCTCCTCGTTACCCTGGATACCGACATGTGCCGGGACCCAGCAGAAGGCGATTGTCTTGTGTCGGAAGACTGTTAAAAAATGGAAGATTTGCTGGATGGTACAGACGAGCGGATGAGGGGGGGTTAAATCTCTCCAGGGAGAGAAGTGCGCTTTGGGAATCTGAATAAATGACGAAAGAGCTGGCAGAGTGAGTGCGCACTATGTCGAGGGCCTCCTTAATCGCGAAGAGTTCTGCCGAGAAAACGGAGGTCTCGCGGGGCAGGCTGACACCTCGAGAAAGTGGCTGGGCCAGTATCACCGCTGAGGCGGCCGCACCAGTCTCCGAACGGGAACCATCTGTATAAATGGGGACTGTGTCCGGATGTTGGGTTGCATGTTCACGGAAGAGTGACTTGTATACCGTAGCACTCGTTGTATTTTTCGATAGAGCACACAGGTCCCTGCAAAACTTGACAGGGGTGAGGAGCCAGGGCGGGGTAGATGTATGAAATGGGGATAATTGAGGGGACGGGCATGTTAGAAAGGTCAAGGAAAGAGCGGACCTCTTTAGTGAAGTGCCAGCTCCGTCCCTGGGGTGAGAGTTCAGAAATCGCCGCGCATAGAAGCGAAGAGGGTAGTCTCTGTGCACGGAGGTATGTCCTCATGAGGAGCAGACCCCGTCGGAGGGCGAGAGGGAGGTAATTGCAATCCACTTGAAGGCTAGAGGCTGGGGAAGAGCGGAAAGCACCAGTGGCGAGGCGGAGGTCCCTATTAAGGACCGGGTCCAAGATACGGAGGCAGGTGTTGGACGCTGAACCGTATACTACACTGCCAGAGTCCAGCTTCGACTGGACCATGGAAGTGTAAAGACGGAAAGAGCGTCGGTCTGCGCCCCATGTGGTGTGGGAGAGGTGATCTAGTAGAGCGAGGGGACGCTGGAGGGACTGCTTCAGTTGTTTGATATGAGGAACCCAGTTGAGCCGTCGGTCTAGAATCACGCCCAAAAATCGAGTGGAAGGTACCACCTCAAGAGGATTGCCGTATAGCGTGACAGAGGGAACAGGAAGGGTTGCGGGTCTTCTACTCTTCTTCTGCTGAAGAGCATACACTTGGACTTCGGGGTGGAGAGGCGGAAACCCACCGACGTCGCCCACCTTTCCACCCGGTAGATGGCGAGCTGAATTTGCCGTTGAACTACGGACGGCTCCCACCCTGCGAAATAGATCGCATGGTCATCCGCGTAGATCAGTGGTCGGGGAACAGGGGTAAATTACCCCAAATGGGGTAAATTTAAAAATTTTGGGGGTAATGCGTGCAGTATGAGAGACACTTCCCTCAGAGCCTCAGTCGTGTGTATGGTATCATGAAACGAAGAGGTGCTTTTAGTGCTTGACACTGTGCTGATATTTTTTTCGTATATTTTTATTTTATTTTGTTACATAAATGTGGCGTTATTCTAAATTTTAGAATATTACGAATTTACGTCCTGATTTTGATGATGATGTATCAAAAATGAAACAATCATTTTTCCAAAACCTGAAGTGATGTTTTGAATGAAATTCTTCAGTTCTTCAATCCTTTTTACTAATTCTGTTTGTGTGCTATTCTTATGCCAGCATGTGTGGCTTTTTTTTATTTCTCAATAATAATGGATCCAATAAACATTTTTTGAATTTGAATTTTTTGTATACCATATGCAACAATTTTAAGAGCAATTGGCTTGTTTTTGTTTACTTTGAAGTCTGGGGGTAATTTCATTTTACTCAAATAGATTTTTGGGTAATACCCAAAAAAGTTCCCCGACCCATGGCGTAGATGGAAGAACGGATGTTGGGTGGAAGGCATTTTGAGACTTGTGTTCATGACGATGGAAAAGCATAGAACACTGAGGATGCTTTCCTGTGAGACTCCGTCCATCTGCACGAAAGTGTCTGAGAGGACTGAGCCCACCCGAACTTTAAAGGTTCGGGAGGATAGGAAGCCCCTTATGAAGGTCGGCATGGCTCCTACGAGCCCTAGATGTTGGAGCTGACTAAGGATTATTGTCCGATAAGTGGTGTCGTAGGCCTTCTGGATGTCAAAAAATATTGATAGGACGAATTGTCCACTGTCGAATGCATTCTGTATGTCACGGCTGAGAAGCAGGAGGGGATCAGTGGTGGATCAAAATTATCTGAAGCCTGACTGGGTAGCCGGGAAGGAATAACTATTTTCGAGGAAGAACGATAGTCGCGTCGCGACCATTTTTTCGAAAATTTTGCAGGCACAACACATTAGGGCGATTGGTCTGTAGTTTGTGGGATCGAGGGAATCTTTGCCCGGTTTGGGGATAGGGATTACGTAGGCCTCCCTCCACCGGGAGGGAAAGGCGCCCTCTACCCATATGCGGTTGTATAGGTCTAGTAGGAAATTTTGTAAGGTAGGGTGGATGTGCTGCATCATGCTGTAGGGGATACCGTCCGGGCCGGGACAAGGGGATCGTCGAGAGGCCAGTGCCGCCTGTAGTTCACGCATGGTGAACAATCGGTTGTAGGAGCTGTCTATGGACTGAAGAGGAGCTATTTTTAGGGGCGGGTACGAGAGAGCTAACTGCAGAGGAAGAAACGGCGGCGAAAGTAGAAGCTAGATGGTTTGCCACTGATTTTGGCTCGTATAGGAGTCCGTCGTTAGTCCGGAGTACCGGGGGTCGGGAGGGGACATGTCGCCTCTCAACGACCCGTACCTTCTTCCAGATGGTAGCCGGTGTGGTGGTGGTGGTGACACCGGATACAAAGGCACGCCAAGAAGTTCGGCGCGCCGTCTTCATTGTGCGGCGGGCGATGGCCCTGGCCCGCTGCATCTCCGTGAGATGGATGGGAAGACGCGTACGGTAGAACCGTCGAGTAGCCGTCTTCTTGGCGCATACGGCCTCCGTGCACTCTGGGGTCCACCAAGGTACCCGTCGGGCGCGGGGGTAGGTGAAGGATCGCGGGATGCTAGAGCACGCAGCCGCTACCACGTTTGATTCGAAGTATGCGATACACTCGTCGGAGGATGGGAAGTTGGCAATCGTTCGGGTTGTATATGTATCGTCGTGGAAGCGGGACCAATTAGCTTTTGCAGTAATCCATTTCTCCAGTACCCGAACGGTCTGGTCTGGCCAATTGAGCGTGAGTTGAACTGGGAAATGGTCACTTCCATAATCCTCTTGGAGGACTTGCCATGAGAAATCTAGGAGGGCACTGGTTGAAACGAAGGACAGGTCTATACAGGATGGAGTGCAGGTGGTGGCATAGTAGAATGTAGGAGAGCCATCATTGAGGCACTCAAATGAGAGCTCGGTCATGATGTTGATCAGGGTCGGGGCCATATAGGTGGAGTGCGTCTCTCCCCACATGGGGTGGCGACTATTGAAATCGCCCAGAAATAGAAAGGGTCTGGGGAGTTGTACCACCTCCACCAGGTCATCGCGGGAGACTTGAGTGTGTGGAGGGAGGTATATTGAACAGACGGTGTACTGTCTATCCAGGGAAAGCCGGGTAGCAATCACCTGTAACGGGGATCAGATAGGGGAGATTGTAGAAGGCCACCCAACCCAACCCCAAGCTTTATGCTTTACTGGTAGGTCAGTGTCTGCGCGTGTTTTCTGCAATTGGATGTCTGTCATGTATACGTGTCTGCCAACTCTTTGAATGCCGCGAGTATTCAACTTGGGTCTCCCGCCGTGAAAGGTGTTTATGCGGCAAGTGATATACTGAATTATTCATACTTCGCAGTGTTGTGCCACCACGAGAAAATCTCTCTCTAGCGAGGAATATCAGTGGAGGGTTCCTGTATCTATCCCCACGTACTTGTCCCTTATGGAACACAAAAGTGTTTTGTGGGTGATCACCCGTTGTTGCGACAACGAATTCAAGTGTCAAGTTATATAAAATTAGTTGCTCGATGGTTGATCATGCTATGTGGGGCACAAAACAATTAGAGGAGTCCCTAAAGTGGGGAGACCAAGTGTAGGAGGAAATTTTTAAACAAAAAAGCACTAGTCCAGACTCCAGAGGGTACCTCCAACTTGTTAGACCTACAATTTAAGAATTCCCCGATGCATAATGAAGAATATAATACATAATTTTCAACTGCATATTTTTTTAATCGAGAAATTTGATGTACAATAATTAAAACTAAAGTTCCACTGTAATTAGGTAGCTACTAACTTCCCTGGAGATAAATACGACTATTCGGAGGTTTGGACTCCCAAGAGATCTTAGAAAGCTTCCCATCATCTGAAAACTCCCAGTGCTCTGTGACGTAATTAACTTTTTCTTTTCTTTTTTTATACTATTTTCTCTTTCTTTATTCTATTTCTCTTCTATCATTAATGCGGTAGACGTGACCAAGTGTCAAGCCGTTATCAGAGCTGGGCAATAAATACATTGAATGTATTTAAATACTAAATACTAAATACATGGGAGAAATGTATTTAAATACTAAATACTAAATACATTTTACGAATGTATTTAAATACTAAATACAAAATACATCAATTGTATTTAAATACATTTGTAAATACATTTTAAATACATACAAATTTTAACATATGCATTCACTAATTCATGAGTAACAACAATATAAAATGCTTGATAAAGAATAAAGAAATAGTACAATCTAATTTCCGATTATATATTTCCCTTTTTAGAACAAAAAAACAAAAGAACTTAGAACTTACGATGTTCAACCAGTGACATATTATACTCATTATATCATTGCAAAATGAGTAACAATTAATGAGTAGATGAGACATAAACGTAAACATAAAACGTAAACATAAACATAAGACACCTTACGAATTCTCTTTTATTTCACGGTTGCTGCGGATCAGAACCAATCTTTCAAAAGTTTTGTCTGAAAGAGAGTTTCTTTTGGGAGTCAAAGTGATTCGCGCGAATGAGAATATTTGCTCTACCGGTGCCGAAGATGGTAATGTCGTGTTATAGCGGAGGAACAGTCTTTTTATGAGAGGATGTTTTCCCAAACTGTTGAAACATGAACCATGCTGTACTACACTGTCGACGCGTCGTACTGTGCTAGTACAGAACGCGTATTAAACCAGTAAAAGTATTTACATTTTTATATTTTGAGTATTTAAATACATTGTATTTAAATACTCATTAAACTATTTAAATACTATATTTAAATACATGAAAAACAATGTATTTATAAATACAGTTCTAAATACACAAATGTATTTAAATACAAATGTATTTAAATACTGCCCAGCTCTGGCCGTTATCCATGCAAGGGAGACCAGGGGATTTAATTATACTCTTCATTACACTTTACAGACTCTATTTATGCCGAAAACACTGAGATAAACGGGGTAATGCGAGGGGGGAATTTAACTTTAACATTTAAGCCGGAGAGAGAGAGAAAAGAATATTCTAAACTTACAATTACATCTTAACACGCAAACCCACCAAGTTACTAAGCCCAAGGCCGCCCGATGACTGCCGGGCATTCCTACCCAGCCTTTAGCCTGTGTTCAGGCGTTGCCAACTCTTATTTCTATATTTTTTATAAACAAACCACTATTTATCGTAATTACATTTATTAAATATTATTATCTTCTTTATTAATTTCTTATAACCAAAACATTCTAGTTTTTAATTAGACATCATTACATTCGCATCACTCCCTTGTAAATAAATTTTACACTAGGAAAACTTATTAATATCGTTTAACAAATTTATTATTTATTCAACAAAGTTATTTATTTTGCAATTTTTTTTTGTTTTTAACAAGTTCACAGTTAGGATAGGCAAGAAATCATTTCAATGACAAATTCCACACACCGATATTTCGTAAAATTTTATAAAAATCGAGAAACAAAAACTATAACATTCACAACATTTGCATAAACTAACATCTCACACTAATCATCAAATTTACAACCTGTAACGAAGCTGTAACGTGAAAAAAAATAACGGACAATTTTCTTAACATTGGTCACAACAAATTTCAAGTTCACAATCTATTCCAGCGATTCCTCATCAAAATCGCTTTACATTCGAAACAAATATTTATACTGTATAGTTATACAGTTACTATCAAGGCAACAGAAAAAACAAAACGTTTATATAAAATACTGACCAGAGAGCACATACTATTTCACGAAATACACAACAAATATGGGCAATAATCGCACCCTTTCACTTATAATTTCATTACACAACAATCAGTACAATAATAGCTGGACGTTGTTTAGAACACAATCCGCACGCTGACAACGAACTTCTTCAATTTTCAATCGCAGCTCCTGCTCACTTCGCTAGAATGCAAGGGATTGCATCACCATGCAACAGGTCAGTACGATTGAGGTTGGTTCCGCTCTCTCCCCCAAAAAAAAAAAACCGTCCAATTCTAAGAGGATCAGGGGGGGGGGAGATATACTGAAAGTGGAACCACGTATCGAAATTGGACGGAATTTGCAATTCTAGAAGTCGACGAAGAAACTCGCCTGTCTCATCTCAACTTTTGTCGGTGAACGCTGCTCTTTCTACGTCCAGCTGAAAGACGCTCTTACTGGCAATAATCAAACGATGACACTCGCCGTAGGCGGTTTCACGAACCTACTGTATGTCTGTATGGACAGTAAAGCCTTAGACACTTTCAAACTCTCGTGGTTTGCCTACCGAGTGCTAAAACACATATTTAGCGAAGCATCGAGCAGCGTGACCAGCTACTGCCCGAAAAATACCAGTAGAGCATCTTCGACTGAAACTGTCCTGTGCCAAGTCCCTGCACATTCGGTTTCTCTTCTCATCTCTTCTCTCTGATCGGTGATCGATCACCTATTGGGTCAACTAAACTCAATGGATGGAATTTGGATCTAACTTAGCTGCCTCCAAATCGAGCCTCTTGAAATTTTGACAAAAAAATTATCAAAGTTTATACTGCTACTTATCATCATTTCATATTTAATTTACCAAATTTTCTTGACAGTTCACTTCGAAACAATAACTACAATTTGCTCTGGCCAAATTCACGGAAAAACTATTACAAACTTTACAGAATTCATGAAAATTTACTCACACCCTAGCTACCAATAAGGTCACTTATGACAGTTACATCGGAGATAAAAAAAATCATAAAACGCAACGAAACAAAACTGTATAGTAGAAATATAAAGCGCCCAGACATAGTACCGTTATTATAATTTAACAATTATTATTATTCAAACTATGTACCTTCAGAAATCACATCGATATATTTAAATACAAAAGACAAAAATGAAACCCAGAAACTTCGTGTCATCAATTCTCTAAAATCACGAACCCTCTTACACTTTGGGGGAAGCACTCATAGATACCACAAAAATGTTACTGGCCGTCTAAAAGGTTCCATTTCCGGGTGAACACTCGAGCCAATGTTTTAACTGCATTAGTAAACCCGACTGAAGTTTTAAACAATAACAATTTTCCAAAACAGTTATTAAATAAAAAAGTTTAAATATTACTACCGAAAATTAATTTAATACATTAATTCCAACCTGAAACGCTAAATTTCATAGGAAGAAAACTCTTAATTCACAAATTACATCTGAGAGACAACTCTCTCCTTCAACACAAAACCCAGTATGGTTTGTAAATTACAAAAATCCTAGTAATTTATCGTTTCCAAGTGAAACTACAAACTTACATAGTTATTCTAAATAAGAACAGATATTATGAACCCAAAAATACAAGCAACCTACTATGTAAACAAAACAAAAATTAAAACAAATCACTGCATAAGGAAAGAGTGTTCGCTTTGTTTGTAAGAGAGCCTCTATAAAAATATTCCTAACCCTAACCGAATTTAACTGCAGTACATCGGGAAACAATTTTTGTAACATTTTCTATGCAAACGCGCGAACGTAAAAAAAATTTCACTTTTAATACCCAAAATAAAACTTTAAACAAAAAAAAAACACTAACACAATAAAACCTAATTTCAGAATAAATAAAATTTAAACAGCCTAAGTATACAAAATATCACTCGGAATTGTCTTGAAAATGAAAGGAAAAAAAAAAACAGAACAATAATCAGCTCACCTATAAAAATATAAAAATTAATGAATATATAAAAAAATTAAAAAAAAACTAATTTATCAAAAGAATTTACGAAAACAATTTCTCTATTTCAATTAAAAACATTTTTACCTTTTTATAACAAATTTAGCTTCCTTGTGGTCTCACAATTTATATACGACAAACATAATCTTACAGCGTCCGAATTTGACCCAGTATAAATTAGTCTTTAACGATTATTTTTCGACTTTCACTTTAAAATTAACTTAAACTATAGAGCGAAAACTACAAAGCGATCCTTAAAATTATACACATTTGATGATGATGTGTCTAAAGGATTTACAAGCGACACATCCACTCAAAGAATAATCTTAAAAACTACCTAATAAATTCTGAAAAATTTTGCTACTCGCTTATTTGAATCTCTTAGAATGCTCTAATATATATATATATATATATTATATATATATATATATATATATATATATATATATATTATTACCTAGAAATGCGTCACTATACGCTCAACCATTTTTAAACCTTACCGTATAAAAATGCATGTCACAATCTATTTAAACAACTAAAATAATTTAATTCATATAAGCAAGTGTAAAATTTATTTACTGAACATTATTATTATTATCATCACAATTTTAACTAATTCCGAAAATGTAAACACAAAAAAGGACTTTAAACAAAATAGGTAGGCTTTAAGTGGAAAGGAAAGAAAAAAAAAAGAATGAGTCACCGGACAGCAATTATCAATTTCTCTCTCCGACCGAACGAAACGAAATCTAAAGAAAACAACGCGAAGAGGAAACAAACGACTCGAATTTTGACTCCACATTACAACTGTCTCGACAAGACGACTAAGAAATTTTGAGTCAGAGCAGTTTGGAAATCTAGACTCCAACGAAAAGAGAAAAAGAAAAAAAAATTTTGACCGCGAAAATTATGAAGACGCTACGAGGATTTCGAAAGTGAGACGCCATTTTGAATTACATTTACAATGAATTGTTAAGGAATGGAAATCGAAATTTGCTTGCAAATGGGTTAACATAATGCATCGTACTATTTAAATAATCGAAACAGAATATTTATTAATGCTATAATACGGGTAGCAACAATTTTGACAGAAAGATAAGGCACATGGGAAAGCCCCGTAAGTAAATGTAATTAGGGCCACCGCTTGCCACCAAAATGTCGTAATTAACTTTATTTTCTTTTTTTATACTATTTTCTCTTTCTTTATTCTATTTCTCTTCTATCATTAATCATTCTCTTTTCGGTGTACTTTATAAATGGGGTAAACGTGACCTAGTGTCAAGCCGTTATCCATGCAAGGGAGACCGGGGGGTTTAATTATACTCTTCATTACACTTTACAGATTTTATTTATGTCGAAAACACCGAGATAAACGGGGTAACGCGAGGGGGGAATTTAACTTTAACACTTAAGCCGGAGAGAGACCCAAAAGAATATTCAAAATTTACAATTACATCTTAACACGCAAACCCACCAAGTTACTAAGCCCAAGGCCGCCCGATGACTGTCGGGCATTCCTACCCAGCTTTTAGCCTGTGTTCAGGCGTTGCTAACTCGTATTTCTATATTTTTTTTATAAACAAACCATTATTTATCGTAATTACATTTATTAAATATTATTATCTTCATTAATTTCTTATAACCAAAACATTCTAATTTTTAATTAGACATTACTACATCTGGAACCAGACCCGACCAACGCCTCCTACTACATTTTATTAGAGGCACTAAAAATTAACTTGCCCCTACCCCCCACAGCGATTCCTTCGTCAAAGCTGTGGGGGTAAGGGCAAGGGGGTGAGAAGTGGCACTGGCGAGAGGTGAGGGTGGCACTAAAATTTTACTTTTTAGTCCATTTAATCTCCAAAGGGGGCCATTAATAATTAATAATTTTTAATCCCCAAAAGAAAGAAGGAAATATAAAAGTACTTTCCCCCAAATTTTTCGTTAATTATAAAAATTATTCCAAGTCTGTTAACTGTGTGTGTGTGTGTGTCACACACGTATTTATTAGTGATCTTGGCTGGTAAATACATACCTGTTTAAGACCGTTTTGACTTATTTCCATACGGCTGTTTACCAAGCCAAATTAACGTTTAGACCACCCTTCTTGGCATTTTTAGCCATTTTAGGGAGGTTAAACGGGCTTTTTCAGCTATTTCAATAGCTTTAATGGGCGTTGCCTTGGCGGGTACGTTAACAGTAGTAAGCAGTGTTGGGTTGCCTCTAAACTTCATCCTTTATTTATATTACTAAAATTATTTGTGTACATATTATATATATATATATATGGGAATAATATAATAAGGTTAATTAATTACTGGTTATAAATTAACCCACAAAAAAACTGATCATGCAAACAGAATGAATTATATGTATAAATGAATGGTTCATGAAAAAGAATTAAAGAAATGTTCGTCAAAATGGCGAGGGGCATTTTTGTGTAGATTCGGGTGTAAACGAAACAATCTGGAAATTCTTAAGTACATGAAATTTAAAACATATGCATGTTAAATACTCGTGTGATTTATGGAAAAGGACATGAATTCAATTGTCTATTTGATTCTGAACAAGTTCGGATAAAAATACCATACATAGGTTACCCGAAACTAGGAAAATAGCTATGTAAAATTACATAAAAACAAAAACATGTGATCACCATTCCTTCCTGCGTGTTCCCGCGTTTCAAAATTGAACGTTCATTTATGCATAAAATGGGAAAACTCTACTAAAATTATATTGTTACATTATTAACAAGTTTAATGGCATGTAAAATTACACCTTTCAAAAAGCTAATAATTCTTACAAGTAAAATTAATTAAAAAAAAAAAAATCTTATTTGGATATATAAAGAATCTTACGCCCGACAGGCATGACAACATGGGCATAGGCTGAAAAACGCAGTTCAGTGCATCTCAAGCGTGAAAAAATAAAGTTTACTCTCACAAACCTGTGTTGAATTTAAATAAGAACATTAGATTTATTTCTCCTTTTAAAAACAAAAAACGAGTTCTTAATGGAAGTTTGTTCAAGTATATAAAAAATACATATATTGTGCCGTAATGATAAAATTCAAATCATGTGTGGCACTTAGAAGCGAAATCGTTCTTCTACTTTTGAGTATTTAAATTACTCGCCACGTTAAAATGGTCTTCCCTACAAAAATATAGAAAACAGACCTAACGCGTAAATCACTCTTAAAGCGAATGTGCTGGCTAAAGAAATTAAAACGCAAATTAGTCTTCCCTATAAAGAAAACGGAGACACTCCGTATATTCTGTTCGTGTCGTTAAACGCTCGAAAATAGTGTGTCCTGATTTACCATTAGAAACGGAGTCCGCGCATTTGGTAGAAATATAAAATACACAGGATTATAATGTACAAATTCTCAAGAGAATAATTACCACTGTCAAAAGGAAGTAAACAATGTAACTAAGGCACGCATTAAACATTATAATTGGAATGGTCAAATAACCAGATAGGATTCAAATAATTGTACGAAATTGTATTATGTACAAAATACGGTCAAAAGGCCGGGTAGAGAACCAACTGTTGTTCTAAAGATAAATCCATCAAAAATTGTAGTACTGTATATATGCATTTATTCATTTTAATGATCTGACATATTACAATACGGCTGTATTAAGTTAAATAACTACCAACTGTAGATTAAACTTGTCTAACAGTCATATTTTTATTTGCTTACGCATTTTATTTTAAGTGTCTCGTGTTAATTCTAAATATAAAATTCTTGAAATAAGAATCAATGTTTCAAGTGTCATTTCCCTAAACAATTATTCATGATTGCCAAAATTTCATTGTTGTATCGTAATTGGTTTAGTAAGATCTGTGACGAATATATTATTTTTGTAAAAGTTTATAATTATTTTCCTACACGAATTGACAGAGAAATAAGAATATATATAATCAGTGATATATATAACCTTAGGTTAAATCTATATGATGTGGTTTAAATGAAAACAGGCTAAAATAAAAGGTATAATTCATACCACAAAAATAAAGTAATACACCGCATCACATAATATACCGTATATATATATATTTTTTTTTTCTACTTATTTCTAGTGCTACCTCTCCCCTCCCTCAGT
Source organism: Bathynomus jamesi (assembly GCA_023014485.1). Lineage (NCBI taxonomy): Eukaryota > Metazoa > Arthropoda > Malacostraca > Isopoda > Cirolanidae > Bathynomus > Bathynomus jamesi. Next base: position 609,100 of record JAJOZX010001423.1, read on the forward strand.
GCCAGTGCCGCCCCCTTCCTCCTATGGGTAGTCTCCAACTGGTTTACAAACAATTCGTTACTAAACGAGAGAATAATTTCATATTTATCATTTTTTATTTTAAATAAAATTTCAAATATTAATCCACAATAAACATTTTTTTACTTATAAACTAAAACGTGTCATTAATTTTTTTTGTTGATTAAGTTTTAGCAAAGTATTTCTTTAAATTTCTATTCAAATTAAACATAAATTGTGCTTATTTTTGGAGTTATTGTAAACGTGTCTAGCCAAATTTCCTATATTTTCTATCAGAAATTATTTACCAATTTACTTCTTACAGTAACTACGATATATTCAATTATGCGCATTATATATACAGAAATAAGTAGTAGTAGTAGTAGTAGTAGTAGGTCGGAACGACATAAATGTCGTATAGTGTTTTATTTATAAAAATGTTCTATTTGGCCGGTATTAATAGTATAATGGGTCAATGAGTATCTATCAAGCTTTGCCAGCAGACTTTTCACTGATAACCTTAAGGATTAACGAAATAATTTATCGGCTCGATTTTATGTTTATTAAAATAACTAATTCGATCAAGGATTCGAGTCTTTAGGGTGAGGGCGAATAACGACTCATTGAACTGACAAGCCATACTTATAAATTTTCGACAGCCCCAAAACCCGTGATCTCGCGGAACAAAATCTAGAATTCAACTCCCCGAGTATATAGGATCTTATGGCACCCTTACAGAGGGTTTCCCACCAACTTCCCCTCCACAAGGGGTAGCCCTTCTCCCTCATTCCCGGCAGAAACACCCACAAAATAAATATAAAAACAGTTACAATCTTTGACAAGTTACATTCAAGCAAATATCTTTAATTTATTCTTACTAAACTACTATATAACAAAACCCGTTATATTACAAAGTTTAATTAGAAATATGTACTTACAAAAACGCTTATATTAACAAGGTTTATTACAAATATTTCTCAAACAAATATATACAAAAATAGATGCTATTTCAAAATTCCTCTCAGTGCCATTTATTAAATTTATTACAATCAGATCCGCGCATATTACAGTCCCCTTTTATATTTGTGACCTTGACCTTTTGCGCAAGAACCTGATTTTTGCTCGCGACCCATCGTCTTGTGATGATACAAGTGTGCATGAAGTTTCATCAATTTATGCTGCGCGGCTCAAAAGTTATGGCGGAGACGCGAAAAAGCTCCACTTGACGTTTGACCTCTATTTGTGACCTTGACTTTAATGCAGGGATCAGATTCTTGCTCACGAGACATCGTGTGTGTGTGTGAGAGAGAGAGAGAGAGATTTATGTTGAGTGGTTCAGAAGTTATAGCCCGGAAGGAGAAACGAACAAATAACTTGAAATAAACACAGTCTAGTATATTCCCTCCAAATTTATTTTGTCCGAGATATAAATTAATTTTTTTACTCTTACCGGATTCGAATCGCTCTCCCTGAGACACCCATCACGCAATTAGTGTTCTCGCAACGCCACTGGGAGTTACGGGCGTGTTTGAGAAATTGAATACCTATTTATAGTTTTGTTCCGCATTATAATTTTATTAAATAATTTTTTTTTAGCTTAAATTTTTTATATTTGCGCTTAAAAATTTATATTTACCAAGAAATTTAAAAAAAAAAGCACCGTTTTTAAAATTAAAATAACTGATATTAACCATTTATGGACGAACGCATGCGGGTATATCGCGAGTTATCGTTCGGAAATATACAACAACAAAATGACGAGCCTATTTTAAAAATAAATAAAGCAATTATATTTGTAGCGACGGAGACGCCTTCAGATACTACTTTTGCGCTTCCCACACATCCACGACCAATATGACGTCACATCGCGAGCCACCTCTGCCTCAATCGCATCTCACCTCCCTCCTCGAAGAAGGGCTGCCAAAATTGGTACTAACGTACCAAATTTGATACGCTTTACCCCCTTTGGTACGTTTGGTACGACTTTCATGAAATTTGGTACTATTTGAACATTTTATTAAGCGATATACTACTCTGACTTTATACAGAAGCTATCGAATGTTAGACAGTTCACTATAGCTTACAACTTCTCCAAACAGCCTTTTTAGCGCTTTTTAGTCACTACTTTAGTGACGTTTGGCATCGTTCGAAAATCTGACGCTGACCGTGACGTCTCACGGTAGGAGAAAGTATCTATCTGCAACATTCTACCAATATTCAAAAAAGAGACCTTCAATAATTTAAGATTAAAATTTTAAACTTTTACGTGATCCTCACCAAGCAAATGCTTAAATGTTTTTTGTCACATAACATGTTTGTCAACTCGGAGTTGCTTGAGGCTTTGGATCCATTAAATGTTTGTCAAGGAAAGCCAGCTTTAATCATACCTCTCTCGCTATGAAACTTCCCAATATTATACCAGAAAATGATTATGAAGAACTTAATAAAGAATGGAGAGAATTAACATTACAAGAGACACCAAATGTTACAGAACCTGAAAAATGTTGGTACAATATTTCTCAAGAAAAATGTGGGGATGCATATCGTTTCCCTAAATTATCACAGTTAATGCTAAATCTATGATACTTTCATTGCCTCACTCTTCAGCTGCCGCTGAACGAATATTTTTTACACATTTTAAATAATATTAAACGAAAAAATCGTTCTTCCCTAAAAACTGAAACAATCGATGCTCTTTTATATAGTAAGGGCTTAATTCAAGGCTCAAATTGCAAAGAATGGCAACCAACAACAGACCTTTGCAAAAAGATGATAGAAAAAAAATGGTATATAAAGGAAGAGATTGAAGAAGAAGGTGCAAGTTTTTAATTAAAAAAGGTAAGTTCCATTTCATTTTATATTTTGGCACTAAAGTTTTTTTGTTTTTCTTTTTTAATTTGGTACTTTTTTTTTTAATATTTGGTACTTTTTGCTTGGTCATTTTGGTACTTTTGATGAAAATTATTTGGCAGCCCTGTCTCGAAGGACCTCAGTGACGCGTTAGATCCCATCATGTAAACGACGTTTACATGATGGGATCAACGGAACTTTATATAAAGACTAATCATTACCTCGCGCGTTATTATAATATTGAAGTCATTATTCAAGTGTACGTTCATACATTTCAAATGAACTTTCATTCAAACAAGTGCAACCTTATTTGTTTCACTTAAATCTCATTTATTTTGTTTAATAAAAGAAGAAAACGCACACTTAATTTCCTTAATTAATAACATTATTTGGTCTACAAAATCAATCAATCATTAACATCATACCCTAATTAACATTATAGTGCCAACGAGTCCCTATATATTTTAAACAAAGCTTGATCTAAACCAAATAAAAAGTGTTTAACTAAATGTGTGTTGTTTCGAATAAACGTCTCTCTCTCTCTCTTATATATATATATATTATTATAATATATATATATATATATATATATATATATATATATAATATATATATATATATATATATATATATATATATATATATATTATATAGTGGGAGAAAAGTCTAAGGATTTTATACATACAAATTTGTTAATAAATAAATTCCAACGATATCATTGCAGTGTACTGGATACTTTTCAAAGCAACTACACAAGGCCAGAAATTACCTTAGACAAGAACTGGAAAGCCCTAGGCCAGCAGTTCTTAACCTGGGGGGGGTTTCGATTTTCCAGGGGGAGGGGCGAAAGCTCGGCAAAAGTGATCAACATATATCTGCCTCAGAATATATATTCCCAAGTAAATAAATTCTTAATTTAAAAATTGGCGGGGGTGGTGCCGGGCGAGGAAAACTTGCCATTGGGGAAGAAGCAATGCCAACCTTCCCATTGCTTATGATTATGGGTGAAATACGATCGATCTTGTGAAAATATTGCACTCACAAATACAGGGTTTTTGTTGTTTTTTGTTTGTTTACTTATCCAATTCAGAAAGGCATTAAAAGTAATGAAACTGGAATCGTTGAAAAACTTTTATTCTTTGGGGTTCAAAGGGGCGCCACGGGTTGAAGGTTGACAGTTGAGGGGCGCAGCTCCACAATGGTTAAGAGCCGTTGCCGTCGGCCCAAACCCCAGTAGGCCTGTTCAAAAATCAACTTTTTCTTATTTTCATAGGTTTCTGTACATTTTCCCATGCTTTTTGACCTGAAAAAGCCGAAAATCACAACTATTTTGACCTAGGATGTTGGGAAGCATTGCCGCATGGAGCTTTAAATTTTCTGCCTTGAAATCGGCCAAAGCGCCAATTCCGGGGTCCCTTGAATTATGTTTTGCACTTTAACTTTTGATCTAAACAAGATAGAGCAACAAATTAGGTATCAAATGAAAGAGCATAAAATTAATAATAATAATAATAATAATAATAATAAATAATAATTAATAATAATAATAATAATAATTATCTATCATTTTTCAGGAAACAACAGAAACTCAATCAGAATCTAGAAAACCATCTACAAGTTACAACTTCACAATGGCATTAAGCAAGGAGCTGAGGGAGCTCCGTGGGCGCACAGTTGATATCTCAGAACCTCCACGTACTGTCCACAGGCAGGTGTCAACTGGGCCATCTACCAGATCTCTCACTGAAACTTTCCTGGTTGGATACCCTTCAGCTTTTATCAGTGGTTCCCAGCTTCCCACCAACAGACAGGCGTTCCAGTATTTCCTTAATCTTCAGAATTTACCGGAAAATGCAGGGAGGCCCATGGTTCAAGACCTTGCATATGAAACAGTTGAATCTATCATCCCATTCTGGAAGATGGCTAGGATCAAGACAATGACCAAGTACAACGCAATGAAGCTCTTCATGAAACTACATGAGAAACATCGTGCTCTGGTGAAAAGCAAAGGAAGAGCAAGTAACCCTGGAGGAAAAAGAGGAGCATTTGTGCTGGAATTAGACAGCCTGTTCGATATAGGAGCTCCAGATGCAATCCAGGAAATACAGAACAACAGACTGTTATCCAGAGAGAAGAAAGATGAGGATATCAGGTTCTACGAAGACCAAAAGACTGAGAGGAAAGGTCATATGTCTGGTCATGACAAGATTTTTGAGACAAGATCCCTGCAGCAAGCAGCGAGGAATGAAAGACTGCAGCATAGACAAGAACAAGGTAAAACTAATTACTTTGAACGTTACAAAAAGTTTTAAGTTTTACTCCATTGCGATATTTAGCATGTACTTAACAATTACTGTCTTAACATGTTGTACTATTTTACAGCTGCAGCAGAACAAGAGGCAGTTGTTCATGTGGATGACATTACCTGGGGTGACTCAACTGACAACGACGCTAACACAGAGGACATAGATTACCATCAGCCTCGTCCTGGATGTTCTCACCATCAAGACACTGTGACTAGTGTGACTTTGACGTTTCCAAGGAAGGTCATGGAATGTGATGTCATCTGCAATACAGTTGATCGTCTTGGTTTATCAGACAATCAAGTTACTGCCATGGTTCCTGCCACCTTGAAAGCTGGAGGGGCTGATCTGGATAACTTCGTCATCTCAACCTCAACAACACGTCGCAACAGAATGCTGTCCAGGTATAATATCAGCCAGAGTCACATGTCCAAGTTTTGTGAAAACCTCCCACAGTACGCTGCCTTACACTGGGATGGAAAGTTGCTCAAAGATGTCTTGGGCAGTGAACCTGGAAGTACCTCAGAGACTTTAGCTGTGCTAGTGTCTGGTCCACCTTCATACACTGAAGGAAAGTTATTGGGAGTACCTGTCATCGACAATTCTTCTGGCACAGCTCAGGCTGAGGCTTCAATGGATTTACTGGAGACATGGGAACTTACGGATAATGTTACTGCCCTTGTTTTTGACACTACATCCAGTAACAGTGGAGTTCACAGAGGAGCTGCCAAACTGCTAGAGAAAATGCTGAACAAAAAGGTGTTTTATCTGGCCTGTCGACATCACATCCTGGAAATCCTAGTAGGAGCAGTTTGGGAGAAGCTGTTTGGGAAGGTGAAGGGGCCAGATAATCCCTGGTTTGAGCATCTGAAGGATGTTTGGACGGACTTATCCAAGGAAAACCCAAAGATGCTGGCTATCAACAGCAAATGGCTGAAGGAAAAGAAGAAGAACAGTGAAGAAATACTCCAAGACATTCTAACAGCAGAAAGGCTTCCAAGAGCCGACTACAGGGAAATGGCTGAACTGACAGTCATTGTTCTTGGAGGAACGCCTCCTCGAGGTATTCACTGGAGTCGACCAGGCGCCATTCATCAGGCCAGATGGATGGCCAGAAACCTGTACTCCATGAAAATGCTGATGTTTGCAGATCAACTTGAGTACGACGAAGACACTGTATCAAAGCTGGAAAGACTCAACACCTTCCTTGCGCTGTTCTACACTCCTGTATGGATGATGTCAATGTCTGCTGCAGATGCTCCCGTGAATGATCTAAGTCTAATCCAGGACATGTTGAAGTACAAGAAAACTGACCCAGAGCTTGCTGATGCAGTACTTAATAAGATGGAAAACCACAAATGGTACCTGACGCAGGAAGTCGTGCCATTTGCCCTGTTCAGCAGTAGATTGAGTGACACATTGAAGCACGACATTGCTGCCCAGTTACATGCCACTGAGAAGCCAGACAGCTTCAGAACAGGAAAGCCTCTATTCCAGAGAGTCACAGCTAAGACCACCCTGGTTGATCTCATTGGCCCAGAATCACATTTCCTGCTGGACACACTGAACATTGGATCCGAGTGTCTTCTGGAACCTGTCACGTCTTGGCCACAGAATGAGGACTACAGAAAAGCGTTGGACTATGTTAAGAATCTGAAAGCGGTGAATGACATTGCTGAACGTGGTGTCAAGATGATGAGCGACTTTGCAAATGTCATAACAACAGGTGCCAAGCAAAGGGACTATCTCCTTCAAGCTGTGGAGTTCAACAGACGCCGCTTTGACAGCTTCAAGAAACAAACTCTCAACAACTGTGTAAATGTCATTATGAAATTAATCATCATGTAATGCTTTCACTTCTTGATCGATTAGACTTGTGACAAAATGTTAATCTCAAATTTGTGTCATGAATAAGGCGCCTTGTCTGCCTTGAGTGTGAGAAAACGAATTTTGTGATATTTCTGAAATCTTTGTATGTACCAATGTGCCATTTCTTGTTCCAAGACTAGCATAATTGTATAAGTTAGAAAGAGGATTAAAAACACTTTAATTTGGTGCCTATTTTGTTGCTCTATCTTGTTTAGATAAAAATTTATAGTGCAAAACATGATTCAAGGGACCCCGGAACTGGTGCTTTTGGCCGATTTCAAGGCAGAAAACTTGAAGCTCCATGCGGCAATGCTTCCCAACAACCTAGGTCAAAATGGTTGTGATTTTCGGCCTTTGCAGGTCAAAAAGCATGGGAAAAAGTACAGAAACCTATGAAAATAAGAAAAAGTTGATTTTTGAACAGGGCTAAAGCCCCAGTCACCACCATGTCAGTAAGGATGGAATACAGCAATGAAGAAAAAGTGCATCTCGTATCATCGGCTATTTCTTATAATAATTGTGAAGAAAGTTTGAATTTATTTCAAGAAAAATATAATAAACCACCACCAAATGCAACCACTCTTCGATACTGGAAGCTCAAACTTTTGAAAACAGGGAGCCTGGTAAAAGATCGTCCAAGAAGCGGAAGGCTAATAACGGCGACAGGAGACGACGACGAAACGACAACAACAACAACAACAAAGAAATGTCCTCGCCAGTTTTCAAGTTGATCCAACAACTTCAACGAGAGAAGTCGCGCAGGAAATGGGTATTTCCAAATTTTAAGTAGCAAAAATATTGAAATTGCGGGGGTACCACGATTACGAACCCCTTTATTCTCAGCTCATATACGACGATTATTCTGATAGATGGCTGCAATTTGCCCAAACAATGAGACAAAGGTTCAACAGTAATCCAGATTTCCTTCGAAAGATCAAATTTTCAGATTAAATTACGCTTTAACAAAATATTTGTATGAATAAAATTCTTGTAGACTTTTTGTTTGATTCGTTTTATAATTTGAACGCTTATCGGTATAATGTTGACTAAATGTATAAAATCCTAAAGACTTTTCTCCCACCCTGTATATTAGACCAATAAAATATTATGCTGGCCACGCGAGCTACGAGTCAAATATGCCAACTACAGCAATACCTGGTCAGACAAAATAAAAGCCGACTATAGACCTATTAAAAGAAATACGTACCTATTCAAACTTCGGTGTTAAATTCGATTAGACCTAAAAATAATATAGGGGGGAGGGGGCGGGAGAAACTATAATAAATAACTGAAAATCATTGTGTTAATGCAAATTACAGTACGGTCTCATTCTTGGCCAAGAGAAAAAGGGAGAAAACGAAACGACAGTTACGACAATACCGTATGGTATTGTCGTATTCGAATGTCGTATTGAAAGAAAGCTTTGGAAAAAAAGAAGAAAAAAAATTTAGCCAAGTTCATGTAATAAAAAGTATGCAAAAACTTATTATTGGAATTTCCTGATTTGCTGCTACTTCCGGTCACACATTTCCTTCCGTTCGAAATTCAATTTAAAAACAAAATTTTTTAAATCAATTAGGCTAATTAATTATTTGTATTTATTTAATATTTAATTCTCTCTCATCTTACATGTTTAAAAATGAAGCACTACTAAGCAAACCGAGGTTAGCTTTTGGTTAGTTGGGCAAAAAACTAAAATTTAGGATTACTAGGCCCGATATATATACACACAGTATATACATATATACAGCCCCACCACCTTTTGAGTCGGAGATGAGGGCGCCAGCCACTACACTACATGATAACAGTTAATACAACCCGCCATATATCCAAACAACCAAGGAAACGCACTAGTCTTTCGCGTCCAGAGGCAATTTACCTATCAACCTTGCCGCACTCGAGGTAACGACCAGCATTTCATTCAAATTACCTGGTGCAACGCTGGGGTCCCACAAGTGATATCTCATGCACAAACACACTTTTTTTTTCCATCATGATAAATTGTGCGTGTTCATGTACGATTTTCCACATTATTATTATTTAATATATACAACATAATGACAAAATTTACCAACCAACCAATTACCTACGACTAGGCCTAGGCTACCTTAATTAATTCTCTCGTTTTATATTAATAATGCGAGAGATAAATCCCCAATTAGCAGGAAAAAAAATCTCAGTATTCGATTGAACAGGTCCTCGAAATGAATTAAAAATATATCTTCACAAACACAGAAACCATTTTATCATTCCTATCAAATGACGTCACAACTGATTATACTATTAACGGCATTTGCACTAACGAACGAAAAGAAAGGAAATGCTTCATTTCATACCGTTCACATTTCACATTTCAACGTTCACTCACTGGCTGTAGGCTAGGCTAAGCTTAAACACATTGATAGAATAAACGGTACTATTATTTTTTTTTAAATGAAATTTGTGGTGATAATTATTTTTCCATCAAAGGAAACACGAGTGTACTATGTAGATAACAGTTATTACTTCCCACTCAGTCATTCCCCCACTCGGGTTCCCCAAGTGAGAAATCTGGATTTAAAATTTAAGACGAGTTTTTTCATTTGAGAAAGGTCACTCCCATTCGAATTCGCGATAAAGGCGCCAGATGACAATGTCTACTATTTCTTAACCTAACCTAATCTAACTTTTTCTAACTTAACCTAACGTGGACCAAAGTGCGAAAATCGTGGGTGAGAATGATAATGGCGTGAAGTAGTGACGGATCAATTTGAGAATTGCCTCCTTTTAGATTCTCACACTGAATGAGATTATACCAAATAACCAGTGGTGGGCACGCGCAACAATTTTTGTAGCGCCGCAACCGCAACCGCAACTCTGCTGAAATAGTTGCGCCGCACGCGCAAGCGCAACCCTTTTCAAAAAGTTGCGCCGCAAGCGCAAGCGCAACCAAAAATGTTGCGCCGCAACTGCCCACCTTTGCATTTAACGTATATCTGCAGTGGTGGGCACGCGCAACAATTTTTGTAGCGCCGCAACCGCAACCGCAACTCTGCTGAAATAGTTGCGCCGCACGCGCAAGCGCAACCCTTTTCAAAAAGTTGCGCCGCAAGCGCAAGCAAAAATGTTGCGCCGCAACTTTTTGCGGCGCAACTGCCCACCTTTGCAAATAACAATACCCGAGTGTATATCCTAAACTTGTATAGTCTCGATCATATTTCCACCATGTTTTTCTCAAGTAGAATATAATACAGTGGAACCTTGCTTAACGAGCATAATTCGTTCCCGAATTGTGCTCGTTATGCAAAATGCTCGTTAAACAAGGCAATTTTTTCCATAGGAATCAATGTAAAATATGATAATGCGTTCCATGCTTAAAAAATACTTAAAATAATATTTATAATGATATTTAAAGGCGTTTTTTAAATTATTATTGCATGAAATGAAAAGATTATTAATAAAAATTAACCCTAAAGAGAATGTAAATAATTAGTAAACGGTGAAATTTATAAATAACTTACGAAGAGAGAAGGTGCTCCTGACGCACGCAAAGGAAATGAAGAGACAGGGGAGGAGGAGAGGGTTATTGAGGGGAAGGAGGAGAATCGTCTTCGTTCAATGCAATAACATTCTCGACGAGCTCACAGTCACTAGCTTTAAATTTTTTAGAGGCACTTTCACTTTCTTTTGGATCCTTTTTCACGAGGAAACTGTCTAGAGTCATTTGTTTTTGTCTACGCTTTAAATTTTGACGAAAATGCGTGATAACATTATCATTAAATAAATTTGTAGATCGCATAGTCACTGCCTTATTAGGATGATGCTTTTCAACGTATGATACAACAGATTCCCAAGATCTCAGCATCTCCCTTATTGCACTGGAGGGTTGTTGTTCTGCTACGGGCGTTTCTTCGTCCTCCCTGACAAATTCTCCCCCACAATTTCTTGCTCGTTAAGCAAAGTGTCGCTCGTTATGCAAGGTAATTTCCCCCCATTCTTTTGGCTCGTTATACGAATTTCTCGTTATACGAGGCACTCGTTAAGCAAGGTTCCACTGTATATACAAGCTAATATAAGCTTGACCGTGTGAAGAGAGACCAATACACGGAACCTGAACGAGGTTAACGAGGTTAAGGTGGTCCAAAAGTCAAGACACATAGTTCCCTAAGTTTTTCAATGCAAATATATATGTATAATTGCATTGAAAAAGCATGGTTCCTATGTGTCCTGATTTTTTGCACCACCCTGTATTATATATATATATAAAAAGCATAAGGGAGAGTTGACTGGTGTTCAATCTCGAATTTTCAGCCTTGACTGAAATACCAAACTTATTCTAACGATACTCCACATTTGAACCGAATCGAAATCTTGATTTAGGCCTTGCAAATTATGGTTAAATAATTTTAAATCTCCTTGGGCGGGGCAAATCGGATAGCAAGCAAACCTGCCGTCGGAAAAGCACATTTGAACCGAATCGAAATCTTGATTTAGGCCTTGCAAATTATGGTTAAATAATTTTAAATCTCCTTGGGCGGGGCAAATCGGATAGCAAGCAAACCTGCCGTCGGAAAAGCTGCAAGTTATTCATGAAAGTCAATTGCAAGCTGCATATTTATAACCCTCTTACGTACCACCTAAAAGAACTCCGCGTATCACGGGCTGGGAATCATTGGCCTAAGTTATTACTAAACAAAATCAGTCACATCAAGACTTATTTTTAATTCCAATCTGCTACATCATTTAAGATAATTCTCTTCTTGACCCCAATGAACCATGATAGCCTACTTCAATCAGGTTTCCATATATATATATATATATATATAATATATATATATATATAATATATATATTATATATATATATATATTATATATATCTCAGTTACAGGTTAATATAAATGTGTCTATCCACTAAAGTTAGAAAATGACAAACCGAAGGCATCCGCGGCTACAGGAGAATACCTAGGCTCCATCTTGAAGAGAAGTCCTACTCATTAGTCACTTCAAGGTGAAGCCATTAATTAAATACTTTGATTTAATAATAATCAGTGAAGACCAGGAACAGGCACAGTGCTCAGGCGAGACTAATGCGGCCCCTACTACTCTATTACGATTGGTTTAACTTCCTTCGCAACATCTAAGGTCATATGACGACTTTACGTGGAATCCGAACCACGGATCGCTACATCATCTGGACACGCGGAGGACGGTCGCACATCCAACTACTGTCCAGACCCAATGTCGAACCCCCGACCTCAGTGTCTTCACATCGCTTATAGGGATACTTATACTTTTAACGTATAACACATTTATGGAGTTTAGTTAATATTATTAGCCTAGGCCCAAATTAAAATCTGAAGTGAATAGGCCCTAGATCTACCTCCTTACCGAGCTCTTTTGAATAGCCTAGCCTATTCGCTAAATCGCTCTTATTGCAATCTCAATTCAGGAATTGGATTTTATTCCATTCGATTTAAGGTCCAAATTAGCTTATCTGTACCCAATGGTGTTATTTGGGTCTACCCAGAATCTAGATTCAAAACTAGTCTGAATCATTGTAGGCCTATTGGCGAGAAAGTTTAAGAAATTTGATGGTCTAAAGTTCTAAACAATAATGAAAGCAACTAAACATTAATTAATAAAGTAATGTTCTCTACATCCTCCCTTCCTTAAGCATTTAGCCGACTACAGAGCAGGGTTGGCACCAAAGTGAGTAAACCACTTTTGGCCACCCGGGTTTTTTTTATTATTATAAAAAAAAAAAAAGCTTGAAGAAAACCCAGTCTTTTATAATATTTCTGCCAAAATTAAAATCCTCTGTTCACTGAAGGTGAAAGAGTGGAGTAACATTCCATGGTTACTCATGCATATATACTAGTAGTATAATCTATACTATAATAAGAGAGCTGTCTGTCTGTCTGTCTGTCTGTCTGTCCGTCACACTTTCAGAAATTGTGAGAAAAAATTGTAAGAAAAAAATTCAGAAATTGTAAAAAAAATTCAGAAATTGTATTACGGGCGGCAATGTGAAGCTCAAGATTTTCATGACTGTGTTCTTTTCTGTAGTTTAGCAATGGGGGAAGGGTGAGGGTGGGGGGAAGGGTTGGGGTGGGCGGAAGGGTGGGGGTAATGGGGGAGGGGGTTAGCCCCCAAGTTGTATGAATGGGGGTGAGGAGGTTTTGGGAGATACCAGATTCAGAAATGTTGACACAATGTGAAGCTCAAAATTTTCACGGCTGGGTTCTTTTTTTGTAGTTTAGCCTGTCTAACCGTCAGCGAAGTGACGGGAACTGTACTAGTAATAATAATAATAATAAATGACCAGTATTGGGTTATCATTGTGTATGCTGGTGCATTTTGGGGTATTATTTCTGGGGTTTAATGTTAAATCCTTTTTTATGCTAAACAACACTAAAGTTATGTTTAATTTGACGCTAAATTTATTATTACTAATTAATAATAATAAGGTAGTATTTTAGTGAACAGAGGATTTCAATTCTGGCAGAAATATTATGATCAAAATAATATATACATTCCATATACCAATGATAAAATACCATTTGATAGGCAATGAGGCGGCGGCAGGTGCCTGTGTGTGTGTGTGTTTTGCAGTTTATGGGTTGTGGCCACAGAGCTAAGGTATCTGGGATGATCCCCCGTGAAGCACTTTCAAATTGGGCAATTAAGATATGAGGAGTGATAATGAAGACTACTGTACATTACTACCCTTTGCCTTAAAACCATGACTCTAATGGCTGCTTTAACTTTCATCTTATTATATGCATAACCACCATCCTACATAATCATAATTTAACTTTTACTAAAAATAGGTGGTTTAATTGTTTAATAAAATTTTGAAAAAAAAACAATTTCCCCCTTTTATGCGGCTTTTTTTTTAAAAAGGACCCGAAAAAACCGGGGGGGGGGAGGGGCTGGACATTAAAAATAAAAGGTTTTACTGCCAACACTGCTACAGAGGGCCTAACCCACACTTTAATTGAGTTAATTACTAAACTACAGTAATATCGGGTGATATTGCCTCAAGGAGGTGACATTGGCACTTCTTAAAAACACTGGTTTTATGCATTTTGTGCAAAAAACAAAACAAAACCTAGTTATGGAAAAAAGCGCACTCATCATTTTTAATCAATAAAATTTTGTCAACACTTTTTCCCGAGAAAGTGGTTTTTCTGCTGACAATTGTCACAACATAACTCATAAATTAAGGAAGATAGAGAAAAAAGTGTTTAGATAAAAAGATAAGCAAAATTCCATAGATTAAAAATGATAAGAGCGCTTTTTTCCACGAAACAGTTACTTTTTGCACAAAATGCACAGAACCAGGGTTTTATTAAGAAGTGCCAATGTCACCCGTTGAGCCAAAATCACCCCATGTTAACGGTATTTCATGGGGCCAGATTAATTAAATAACCTCTTGTAGAAGGTTTTAATAGGGTATCTAAAAACATGGCAACTCGGTAGGCTGGCGCAAGTTACTAATATTTACTCTGGTTAGGCAATGGGCATGCCATTTTGGGGTATTTATCACAATAAACAAGGTGCGTAGAGCCACCATACAAATGAAAATCTAAGACAAAAATCCTGTTACCCTTAACTTTTCCAATATATATATATATATATATATATATGTGTGTGTGTGTGTAATTTTTCTACCCAAGTTAATGTTTGGGCTTTTAAATACATAGCAAGACCAGTACGTCTTAATCCAACGTAATGAATTTAATAGGCAATAAACTGGCCCTTGACACCATTCAGCGAAGTCAAATTGCATAAATAACCGGAGAAGCATATTACTTTTATCTCCAATTAAAACAAATAGGCTTCAAAGAGTTAAAAATATTTAAAGGCCCTCCTGGTCTCTGTTTACTCTTATTTAATTATGAATGCAGTCGTTTTAAGTAACAATGTACTTTTCTGCGGATAAATTACCATTGAACGAATGGATAAGTAACGTACACAAACGTTTCCTTACGGTATCGCGTCTCGTGTTAGCAAAAATCCCATAAACATGTCGGGATTTTTGTCTGAAATAACCCGTTTCGACATGCATCACCGACTATATATATATATATATATATATATGAGAGAGAGAGAGAGAGAGAGAAATTTTTACTGTAGGCTCCACATCGTTGCCTAAATAGAAATTAAGGACTAGTACAAGTTTACTTATTTATTGATGCACATTTGATATGGCACTAATTCCCCTTCTCCCCCAACTCCCCCCATATTATACCTCACAAATTAAATTTACATTCAAACCATCCCGAAAACCGATTTAATTTTATCTTTGAGATTTTTATCGGTACAATTTTCGAAAAAAGTTCACCTACGAATAGATAAAAAAAAAAAAAAAAAAATTAATTGGTAATAAATATTCTATTTTTCTTTGGCTATTATTATTACTTTGGTGACTAATTCCAAAGGAAATTTCAAAGAAAATTCTGTTTATAGGCGAACTTTACCTCTCTCTCACACACACACACACACATATTTTATATATATATATATATATATATATATATATATATATATATGAAAATTTTATATTTGAAAATGCACAATTTATCTTTTAAAGTTTTGTGAATTTCGATACATATTATACATACATATTATACAATTATACAATATACATATTATACATATTCGATACATATTATACATACTAATAGTAAAACAATTATAAAATACACAAATTGTATAGAGACGTGTAACAGTAAACACTAAAATTAACATTTATGACAAAATTGGAAGTTGTATAACAGTATGTTTAGATGATAGAAGGAGTTTGTACACAGGGGGCCTACTGTTTGATCTATGCTTCTGCTGACGTCACACGGGGGCAAAAGTTTTTTTTTTTTCTTTTAATTATATAGTGAACTGCTTACATTCACGTTCTAGACTTCCAAATTTAACGAAATTTACTTTCTTAACTGCGGGAAAAGATAAAAAATGGGCTAAACTATGTAAAAAATGCGACAAATATTCCGATTGCAACATAGGTATTTCCTGGATGGTCTGCTTCATTTATATAATGCCTTTTTTTCTCTTAATTATTTATAAACAGACTCCTTCAAATAAATAAATTGTGATAAGAATTATTTAAATACACTTTAAAAAAACACTGAATAAAATAAAGCGTCTGTTTAACATCGCCAAAATACACGCTTAAAATCTTGTGCCCACCCACACACTCCATTCGAGTGAAGACCGCGAAAGTCGCTTCTAATAAATAGGCTTCTTCAGGGGGTCTACTTTCTAATGATTAACTAACGATTCAATTGGGCCCGATGAGCGTGGAACAAACGCTTCAATATCAGAGCATGTCCACTTTTCAAGGGGCCTACTGCACTCGTAGCAGGGATGCGACCAAAATTATATGTAGGTAGGCTACGCCCAACTGTTAGGTTAGACTAATCAGGGAGTAAGTTAGGTTACAAAAATATATATATATATATATATTATTATATTAAGGTAAGGTATATATATATATATATATATATATATATATATATATATATATATATAATAACGAGTTAAAATATGAAATTAAGCTAAATGAAACTAAATAGGTTCGCAAGAAAACAGCTCATCTCAGATTTGTGCTCAGCCTATACACTACAAAGAAGAGTAGGCCTTCAAAAAATAAACCATGTAAGCCTATTAAATATTGACAACATTTAGGGCTTATTTGTCTCATTTCTCCCGTTATCTTAATGTGGGTAGGCCCATTCTCGCATTCACAACCCAAATTTTAGACATATCTGGGACTTAAATCAAACTACGTTATGCCTACCTAAGCCGATTTATGGGGTTTACACTGTACACAGCAATGCAAGAGGACGATTCGGCCCAACTAAATTTTATTCTCAGTAGGCTCCTAGTATGTTTAGAAAAAACCGACACCTACATGGGCGGGTGTGGGCTTATTTTATAGGTGTAGCTCCTTAGGAGGAATCAGCTCCCATCTCCGGAAACAGTCACTAAAAATTGCTGTAAAAAATAACTAAACTATTTCACTTTTTTGTCATAAATAAAGTTAAAGAATTTCGACTACCTAGGCTTATTTTTGGATGGTTGAAAGGATGTAGGCCCTAATTTCTAAATAATTAATACTGAAAATAATAGGCTTACGATTAAATTGATAGAATTAGGCTTTGGGCTTACGAAGTTACGGCAGGCTTTGTCATTTTAGCAAGCACAAAGAAAAGTCATGGACCAAGGCCTAGGTTACATGACCTACATCGAAAGGAAAGGCGTCAACCTTATTATTATTAAAAATATATATTTTAAAATGTTTACCATACTGGTGTATCAGTAAAGTAGTTAGGGCTTGAGGAATGGGGGAGTACAAGCATACCTACTGTACAATGACCACTTATCAGGTTAAGTACCGTAAGTAGTAATCTAACCTAGGCATAGGTTGGAAGTTAAAAATCAGTTTCGACTAAAACGTAGGCCTATACACTGGTTGGGTCAGCTTAAAATTTAAGGTTTTACTCACTTTTTCAATAGGCTCTAAACTGAAATGATGCTCTAGACCTAATGTAGCTCTACTTCAAATACCTCCATGTTTATTTTAAATCAGTCTCTCACCATAGAAGCCTAATAAATTTACTTTGGGATATAATCCCTTAACACGCCTAGGCTAATAGGATAAAAGCCTATTAATAGGCTTTTCCGTGATGTGATATTCATTATAAAATAAATGTTTAGGTCACTCTAAAAAGGAATTTGTTTTTCGTGAAAATGAACTCCTCAAGAATTTCAATAAAGAACGCTCTCGAAGCATTTTGGGAGTCTTGGACAAACATTTTCAAAAAATTTAATTCAAAATTTGCTCAGTAAAGAAACGGGAGTAATTTTAGGCCTACACACTAGTCTAAGGTAAAATTACCACCCTAAGCTATACGTACAACCAACCAACAAATTGTTATCCGTTATTATTAACGTAACGAATAACATACAAAAACCAATGGTACGGCTCCAGCTCCCGGAGATCAGCAAAGTTAAGCGACATTGGGTCTGGATAGTAATTGGGTGGGAGACCGTCCTCCGCGCCCAGATTATGTAGCGACCCGTGGTTCGGATCCCACGTAAAACTGTAGGTCCCCTCCGTCATATGACCTTAGATGTTGCGAAGGAGGTTAAACAACCCCAATAAATAAAATTCCCGAACTTGAATCCTCCGAATTTTACACCCTGGTTTTTTGCTGGGTAGTTGGGTTTTTGCCAACCCTGATTCTACTGACTATCCAAAACTTTGACTACCTCACTTCCAAAGTGGAATACATGCCATTCCACTCCCCTTTTGCTAAAATCTCCATTTTAGGAGATTTCAATGTTCACCACCATCTTTGACTTTCCTCACATTTCACTGACATTCCTGATGAACTAGCTTAAAACTTCTATATCCTGAATGACCTAGAGCAGATTGTACAGCACCCTACTCGTATCCCCGATTACCTTGGATACAGGCCCAACATTCTGGATTTATTTCTTACCACTCATCCTTCTTCTGTGTCAAACTTTTTTCTTCGTTGGACTCCTCTGACAACAATCTTGTACGTTTCCTGTCCTATCGCTCCAGTTCAGCCTTTGGATCCTCCCACGAGGAGACGCCTTTGGCACTTTGGCGCCGCTGATTGGGAAGCCCTTAGGCAGTCAGTACTTCTCCGATTTTCCATGGAATGATTACGGTTTCTGTGGCCGGGAACCCACTGAGTACGCGGAGCGCATCACGGAGGCGATTCTCACGGACATGGAGGCGTACATTCCATATTCTATTCCTACTACTAACATAAAAAACCTTAGTTTAACTTTGCTTGTTCTAATGCTATCCGCAACAGAGAGAAAGCTTTCAAAAGGTACCGTCGCCATCCAACTCCTGACTCTCACTTTGCTTATATCATATTTCTGCCTGGAATCGTGCAAAATCTGTTCTTCGACTCGCCAAAAATCATATATATATACTCTTTCTAAAACAGCTTCTAAGAGGTTAAGTGTGCTGTACCGGCTCCGCAATTTCTTCACCCCCTGCTCAGTTGCTGTCTGTACAGGGTTCCTGTCCGCCCCTATATGAAGTAGTACGCTTCTCATGTGTGGAGTGGCTCAACCCACTCGGTTCTATTTGACCGGGTGAAATCAAAGGCTTTTCGGCTCATCAGTTCACCGCTTCTTACTGACCGTCTTCTCTCTCTCTCTCTCTCTCTCTCTCTCTCTCTCTCTCTCTCTCTCTCTCTTCGCTGCAGTGTTGACTCGATCTCTCTTTAATATCGCTATTATAACGGACACTGCTCTTCTGAACGCTCTAACTGCATGCCTCCTTCCTTAAGGAGCACGCAATACCAGACTTTCTACACATTCTCATTCCTTTTTTGTCCAACTCTCTAACGCAAAGGTTACCTACCCTGTATTTTCAATCTTTCGTCTATTGAACCGGTCAAATCTGGAACAATTTTCCTCAATCCATCTTTCCCCCTGTCTATGACCTTCAATCTTTTAAATACAGAATGTCTAAACATTTCGAAAACCTTAAGCCTTGAGTTTGGCTCTCTTCTTCCTCTAGTGGGGGGAAGGGGGGGTCGTTTCCGGACATTCGTCCTTGGCCCCTCCTTCCTGCATTAAAAAAAAGGTGCTACTATAGTGTGCGATCTATAAAGATATCTTTAGTCTAGTCTACAAAAGAATTTGCGCTGAAGTGACGTGACCTAACCTGACCTGACCTCAAATGACTTGACTATCTTTGGGGACGAATGTGAGATCGAGGCGGGCTATAAAAGGGGGAATCATGAACACAAATATTAGTTCAATTACATTAAAACAAAAAATTTTAAAGGACAAACAATTCATTCTATGGAATTATATATATATAATGCCCGGTTAGGTTAATTGAATGCCCGGTTAGGTCAATTGTATGCCCTTGACAATTGGTTAGGTTAAGTTTTGATATTTTCGTTAGTTTTAACGAAAATATCAACTTAATCTAACCAATCATCAAGGGCATACAGTTGACCTAACCGGGCATTCAATTAACCTAACCAAACCAGGCATTATATCCCACAGAATGAATTGTTTGTTTTATTTGTCCTTTAAATTTTTTGTTTTAATGTAATTGAATTTGTAATTATGTTGTAGACCGCACGCTATGCGTAAAATATATTTGTAAACCGCACGCTATGCGTAAAATATATTTGTAGACCGCACGCTATAGTAGCACCAAAAAAGCTATAGTACTTATCGTTATGTTATACGATCTGGCTTATCTGTACTAGCACAAATTATAAACCTATTTAGAAACTGATATGGTAGGCCCTACATTAAGGTTCTTTGTAAGTCCAAAATGTTCGTAAATACAGGCCTACCATATCAACTCTATATAAAGTTGGCCAATGCTCCAAACCTAGGTAGGGCAAGCTCTAAAGTACCCTAACAATTTCTTTGCAGAACAGAAAAATCCTAATTTGTTAGCAACAAGCGAGAGGCCCTACACATCAGTAAAAAGGGCTTATAAGTGACGGTGTTATAACTCATTCCACAGTCACTTTAGTAACCTAACACTAATCTAACTTAGCCTTAAAAGCATGGCGAGGAAAGTTAACCCAAATAAATATGGGGCCTATTAACGAATGTACGATTCGTAGTTTCGCAATAGGCACTACATGTTTGGGTACAATTAACTTCATGATTGACCACCAATTAGGCTTATTTCAGAATGAAAAGTTCTACACACGTACGAAGAGGAAGAGTTAACCTACACACAATTTTCCTCATTCTCCAGCGGGCCTATTTGTTTTTCCCCGATATATTCCACTCAAATGATTCGGTTGCTGAACTTTTCTGCTTCGCTATTTTTAGAAAATGATTTTCAAGTTATTTCTCAGAAAAAAAAAAATAACTAATAAAACTCTGGTTTATTTAAAATATCTTAATGGTGTTGGAATAGTCCTCGAGACCTCAATGCTGAACACTGAAAATTAAATTGAATTTCTTTTTTTCTGGAAAATAAGCTCAATTTAGAGGATCTTTGTATTTTAGTTACTTAATCTTTTAACGACGACAGCTACAAATTGGTAACATTTCGAATACACGTATTCATAACTTAACCCTACAAATAATTCTGGCGTTAAATCCTATTGACATTTATCTTGTAGGCTTATTTAAAGAGGCTTAGGTTATATTTGAATATTACATAAAGATTAGACTATTTTGTTAAAGTAGGCCTCAAGTAATACCGAGACTTAATCCGAAACATGCAAATGCGCGGAACCGTTTTAATAATTTAGTATGCAACGGTAGCCTTTGGTTACTGGTCCCACAATAGGCCCTGAAATGATTTAATTCAATTTAAGGCTTAAAAATTAAGATATAATTAACAAATAGAATAAAAATTAACAATGGAGTGACATGACATTGAAAGCGCGGAGTGAGGGAGGAGGGAGTAGAGAGAAAGGGGTGGGGGGTAGATTGTTGCGCCCCCATTATAAAAAGAAGTTCGGGGGAGGGAGGAGAGAGAAAGAGAGAGAGAAAGAGACCTGTATGATTCTTACGAATGCCAATGGTGTGTGACTGGCGAGGGGGCAGAGGGTTCGAAAGGAGGGTATCACGCCGGGGTATGTTAAGGGGAAGAGCAATCCCAAAGTGGGGCACAAAAGTTATTTTTTTAATTATTGAACATTTCCCCAGACTCTGTGTCTGTTCTTAACAGAGGGACAAAGTGTCCCCATTACTTAGAGTCTCATTGTCTAGGACAGACTAGATCCTTCGTGAAGTTACGCCCTACGAGTGCATGTACCCTGCAGGAGGGTTCTGTATCATAAATTCGTAAAAGCATAAATAATAATTTAATAACTAGGCTAACAACAAAACAGATTTAATTATTCTCTTTATTAAGACAGGCACCCAATACGCCTAGGGTAATTTGGTAAGCATTGGGCCTATTCCTTTTTATAATTTTACAGTGATGACCGTTAGGCCTACCGTAATGAATATAAAAGATGGACTATTTCAGATAAACCTATAATACCAACCAAGTTTGGTAGACCTTAAGAATGACGTTGGTAACTCTTATTTATTTTAAATTAAAAAAAATTGTTGTGGTTAGCTTAGTTTAGCTTACCTTAACCTAAACTCAATCTATTTTAACCTAACCTAAAATTTAAAATAAAGAGTTTCCGACATCATTCTTAAGGCTACCCCCAAGTTTTATATATACAGGGCGTCCCAAAAAAATGTATACACACTTTAACAGCTGATAGCTCAATTGATGTTTCTTTCTTTCCAAGTTAAACCCATTAGAATTAATAATGGCAGTCAGACTAAGCTTTGAACAAAGGAAATTCATTCTAAAATGCTACTGGAAGTGTGAAAACGCAGTTGAAGTGCAAAGACAGTTTAGGAGGGAGTTTCAAACAGATCCACCAACGCGACTTACCATCACTCGAATTAGAGATAAGTTTGAAGCCGATGGAACTGTTCAGAATGTCCACAAGAAGCGTTCCGGAAGACCACGGACATCGACAAGCCCCACAAAGCAAGAAAGAGTACTGGAAACGTATCACCAAAGTCCAAGAAAATCTGTGCGGCAAGCGAGTCGTGAGGTAGGAATTTCAGAATCGTCTGTCCAACGCATTTTGAAGCGCTGTCAATGGAAAAGTTACATTCCAAGATTAGTCCATGCTATTAATGAAGATGATGATGATCCGGACCGAAGAGTGGAGTATTGCGAGTGGTACTTGGCACGATGTGGATGTGGATTGGACGAAGGGGTTTCGCAGAATACCCTCCGCGTTCACCAGACCTCACACCACTAGACTTTTTTTTATGGGGATACTTAAAAGACAAAGTCTACGCTATAAAACCTGCAACAGTCGCTGAATTGAGAGCAGCCATTGAACGAGAATGCACACAAATACCAAACGAAATGTTTCGTGATGTTTGCGATTCCATTGCTTCGCGTTATCAGCAGTGCCTGGACCAGAACGGACGTCAGTTTGAAAACAGGCGTTGACAAAACAATTAAATAATGTCTGTAGATTCTATTACATTTTGAAAATGAAATGTATTTTAATAAACACTGCCTTTATAATTATTTAAAGTGTGTATACATTTTTTTGGGACGCCCTGTATATGCGCCTCGATGGTGTAGTGGTTAGCGTCGCTGACTACGAATCCATCGATTCCGGGATCGAGACTCGGTGACGGCACGGGGTGTGCAGCAAAATCCAGCTGTTCACTCTTCCACACAAAAAAAAAATTGGTAGATAAATGGGTACCCTGGGTAGCCTAGTGGTTAAGACGTTAAGGCTAAGATGGAGTGACAAGCTTCACCGTCGTGAAGGAGGCGGTGCATGACTGGCTACGCACACAGCCAAAAACATTCTTTTGTGATGGCATTAGGAAGCTTGTAGATCGCTGGACTAACTGTATTTAGAAACGGGGAGACTATGTTGAGAAGTGATGTGTTTATAATCTATCAGAAGTGAAAATAAAAAGTGCGGATACTTATTGAATTACCCTCGTACTTCTTCACGTTTGCGAAACAGAAAATGCAGTGTAAAGAGAGTATTGGTCCGTTGATAGACGGGGAAGCCAAACACAAATGAGCCAATAAAAATGAGCGAACTGCTTAAGGAACAATTTAACTGTGTTTAGCACTCCTAAGTCTGAGATGAAAGTAGAAAACCCAGGCGAATTTTTCGACTGATACAAATTAGCCAAGAACAAATTCTGGCACAAACCTATTAATAGATTTAGAGTTCTCGGAAGGAGAGGTAATTGAAGACCTATCACAGATGCAAAACATTCGGCACCAGGGCCAAACACATGGAGTGCCACTTTTCTGAAGAAATGTAAAGAGTATGGCCAAACCGCTATACTTACTGTGATGGAAATCACTCGACACAGGACAAATTCCACTTCCAATAAAGAACGTGAACATTGCCCCCTTATTTAAAGATGGTAAAAGAGCCATGCCCAAGAATTATCGGCCAGTAGCTCTCACCTTATAAAGTGCTCTGAATGTATAATTAGAGGCAAAACTACCTACAAGAAAAGAACTTATACAACCCAAATCAACATGGCTTCAGAGCTCGAAGATCATGCCTACCACAGCTATTAGACCACCAGGAAAAAATATTGGAAACACTGTGTCGAGGACAAAACATAGATGTAATATATACTGACTTTGCTAAAGCCTTTGATAAATGTGACCATGGAATCATAGCACACAAACTTAAGAATACAGGAATTACTGGAAAGCTACGAAGATGAATATTTAATTTCTTGTCGGATAGAAGACAGTGATAATAAATGGAGTTAAATCGAAAGTCTCGGGAGTAGAGAGCTCTGTTCCACAAGGGACAGTATTAGTTCCCTTACCGTTCATAATAATGATTACAGATATTGATTGATGCAGATATCAATGACAATATTGTATCATGCTTCGCAGATGACAAAGATACGCAAGGAAGTACCTTACTGAACGAAGGTGACACAGAAAAATTACAAAATGACATTGAAACATTATTCAAATGGGCAGAAGACAACAATATGAAGTTCAACGAAGAAAAATTCTAACTTCTAAGATATGGTAATAACAAGAAGCTACAGAATAAAGCGTACAAAACTCCGCAAGCTAAACAGATAACACTAAATCCACAAGTCAGGGATCTTGGAGTAATAATGACGTCAGATGCAGAATTCAGAAAGCGCAACATCATCAAAATTACAACGGCTAGAAAAATAATGGGAATCAGCTGGAGGAGCTTCCGCAGCAGAAAAGCAAACACCATGCTCAAATTATGGAAAAGTCTAGTCCTACTAATAATTGAGTATTGCTCAGTACTAAAACCCATACTGAAAACGAGACACTTCGAACAGTGAAGCTGTACAAAGGACTTTTACGTCTAAGATAGAGGAAACGAAAGGTGAAGACAACTGGGTCTCAACTACAATCCCTGAAACTACTCTCTAAAAAGACGAGCGGTACACAATAATATACATAGAAAATACTTAAGGACTTTGTCCCTAACCTTAGAAATGAAATAGAAAAACTGGAATGAGGGAAGAGGAAGATTTTGTACTGTCCCAGCTGCGATGGGACTGGGGGCCATGAGAACGAGAATGGAAAATATCCTCAAAATACGAGGCCCAAAGCCTTTTGATGCAGGGTTCTCAAGTGTCCTGGGTCTTTTCCGTTTGGGGACTAGCAGCGAATTTTAATGAAAATCGGTATACTAATGTAGTTTTGGTCACTGATTTCAAAAATAACTTTCTGTTTTTGGAGAAATGAAAAACAAACATGTTAGAGCACTTTAAATAATTAATGTGTATTTTAACTAGATTAAACTTGTTACAGAGGATCGTGTTCAATTTAGCCAGAGCCACAAACTGCTACTGTTTATGAAAAAGTGCTCTAAGTGTGGGAAAGTGTGTTCCTTTGATAAAAATACCCAGTTCTTTCGTTGCCAAAAGCGTCTGTCAAACAGTAAAAAGTGCAACTTTACGAAGAATACGTTTTTTGAAGGATCCCGGCAGATCTGTAAAAGTAGCAGAAAAAATCAAGAATTAATGCCCGGTTAGGTCAACTGTACGACCTTAACGATTGGTTAGGTTGTCATGATATTTTCGTTAAAAACACATTATTTAAAGTGCTCTAACACGTTTGTTTTTCATTTCTCCAAAAAAAAAGAAAGTTATTTTTTAAATCAATGACCAAAACTACATTAGGTACCGATTTTCATTAAAATTCGCTGCTAGCCCCCAAACGGAAAAGATCCAGTGTCCTTATTTCTAAGATTTGTTCTTATTTTTGGCTTCAAATCTATTTTTATTTCTTCTTGCTTCTTAATTTTTCAACTTTTCATTTGACTAAAATCAAGAAGCGGTCCAGGCAATATTCTCACTGAGAGGGGATGGAATTTTGTTTGGTTTAACGAGAAAAATTTCAATTTTGTTAACATTTTATTCTGATAACAATAACACTATATTATGGATATTCTTATTTTTGGGACGGAATTCTTTTTTTTTTTTATTTGAGGTTCTGATTTTTATTTTTTAGACTAGAGAACCCTGTTTTAATGCCCTACCAAAGTGAGGAACCTCCAGCATACCGACATGAATAACTTCAAGAACCAGCTGGACAGATTCCTGCGCAAAGTCCCTGACCAAACATAGGTGGCTGGCTACGAGGCCAGGAGGAGATCAGACAGCAATTTCCTCCTCCACCAAATCCTGCAGAGGAGTTAACCGAGGTCGATCCTGAACCGTCGTTCAAACTCGCATAAAGTAACAGAATTTTATATATATATATATTGTAGCTGTACCCCTAGATCCTGTCCCAAAGCTGGATCCTATCTACTTTGCAGATAAGTGGTGAAGAAAGCTATATTTTTGGAGCCTCTTTGCGAGTGACCCGTTGCCCACGTCGGGCTAACATCATGAAAAAGAAAAAACTATAGTGTTTGTCATTTACCATTACTTATTCGGACTATAAAGGATTTAATTTTCCCAGAAGAGTTCTTTGTTCCATGCACGGTCTGTGTATCATATATATCCTAACCTTTACTGACAGAAAACTTTTAACTTAATCTTTTTTACTGCCAACTTTTACTCCAGCCAGTCTTAACAGGCCTAATTCACTGCGGCGATATCCTGTTTTGGCGTCCCAAATTATTTAACAATTACAAAATAAATAGCGTCCTAAATACAAGCAATTGGCGAATGTGTATATTTAGTCGTTTCCTGACATGTACGATAGTGCAGTATCTTGTGTGTATCTTGTGTGTGATAGAGGTCCGGTGCTAGTGTCTCCAAGCAACTGATACAATAAGAAAACGAACACACACTTGTCTATGTATTAAAAATAAATGCTCACATTTTTTGGTAAAAGTTGCTTGAAATTAATCGAAACCTACGTGAAAATTGACTGCCCGGTTAGGTCAACTGTACGCTCTTGACGAATGGTTAGGTCAAGTTGTGATATTTTCGTTAGTTTAAACGAAAATATCACGACTTAACCTAACCAATCGTCAAGGGCGTACAGTTGACCTAACCAGTTGTCAAAGGCGTAGAACTGACCTAACCGGGCATTCCAGCCATGTTTTCTCGCAATCAACAAAAATGATTCATCAAAACAAAGCTAATGCTGTTAAATAATTTGGGACGCTATTCATTTATTTTTGGTTGGTTGAATAATTTGGGACGCCAAAATAGGATATTCCCATTCGTTGCATTACTGGTTAGATCTACTTAACTTTCGTTAAATTAACAGCCTTGGTCTGCAACAGAATAAGTTAAATCAGGCTACCTACAGCTGGTATGCCCTAACCCGGTTGAAAAACGTAAGTCAGCGGAACTACGTATAGTTTGGGCAGTGGGTCAGGCCCTGTTGCTATTGTCTCGCCTCTCTACATGGATGAGGTCACATTCCCTA
Organism: Bathynomus jamesi; assembly: GCA_023014485.1. NCBI lineage: Eukaryota > Metazoa > Arthropoda > Malacostraca > Isopoda > Cirolanidae > Bathynomus > Bathynomus jamesi. Next base: position 636,552 of record JAJOZX010001423.1, read on the forward strand.
AAAAGAAAATCGAGAAATTAAAATTTATTCATCCTCGCGAGGAAAATCCAGTAGAGAATTTTCCTCTTCTCAAGAACCGCCCTTCTGAGGTGTTTCGCTCGTGCAAAGGTCAGTCTTGGAGTGCATGATGTGAACCAGTCCTTTTCTACATAAGCCCGAGTACACTAACGTAGATAAAAGTAGGCCCAATCATGTAACACTTAACTGTAGAACTGCGCCTAAGCCTACAATACCATACTGGCCAAATTAGTAGGCATATAGGCCTCCGCCAAATCTTTATTTAACTTTGGATAACATAATTATATATACATATATATATACACACACACCTGTGTTGTTTTTTAAGTTAATATCTGTTAATCATAATGATCCAAAGTAACATACTATACCATTACTGAAAATAAAAATTCTTAAGACACCAAATAGGTCCTAGCCTATTTGCTCCCAATGATACGTAAAGCCTATTTAGCATTTGGCCATCACGCCACGAGCGATAACACGAGAGAGAAGATGAAATAAACACACTCACTCTCACTCACTCCTAAAACTGAACTAAGCAGGAAAACGAGAATAAATTCATGATTACGTCACACTCAATCAGACTCGGAGAAATGAACACAAAATAATGAAAAAGCAAAATAAAGAACAGGAAAAACTGCGCCTCAAAAGAGTTTAAAAAGTTATAATTGTCAGATCAAAAATGGATTTTTTTTATTTATTTTGGAAGTTTTGTTTCTTAATTTATCTTTTCAATGGCAAAAATATTTTATTTGGAAATTTCAGTGTTTACAAATTCTTTCAAGTTTTATGTTTTCGAAGAAATGGGGAAAAGTTTATGTCGGGAAATGATATTATGTCTCACAGATGTCACAGACAAGGCTCTCTCTCTCTCTCTTCTCTATATATATATATATATATAGGATAGCGGAATAAAGTCACTCCTCATAAGGTCATCCTGCCTAAGGTCAACTAACTTAAGATATACACGCATAAGGTTTATCTTTGCTAAAGTAAAATTGCACAGTCAAAATTCATTACACTTACCTATATAATTTTGATTCGGGTTAAATTAGGCTATGTTAGTTTAGATTAATTAGGTTGGTTATATTTTTGGGGCACGATGGTTTCATTTGGAGGGTGAAGCTCAACAAAATCATTGCACGAGTAAATGCCCAGTTAACCCTTCTTTTCTAGCCCTCAGGCGTAGGATTGGTTTGGTTAAGTTAGATTGCGGGTTAGGTTAAGTTAATTTCAATAGTCTGCATGTTGTAGAATGAAAAAAAAAGTTCGTAATTTTCATAAAATCGGAACTAACAACATTTGCATAAGGTCTCTACTACACAAATTCGATTTGCTAAGGTCATCTCTGCATAAAATCAACTTATATAAGGTCCATCATGATTTTATAAGTACCATTTACGTCACACACACACACACATATATATATATACTGCAACTTGCAGATATTCCATGAGCTGGTTACTCTTCACATGGAAGTCAGGCTGGTGGCCTCAACCTCTAGACACCTGACTTGTTGCAGGTTAGAGTTGCTGTCCTGAGCTTTCCACCTTACATAAACCAGGCACACCCGGCTCAACCGGGACCGTTCTGAGCCAGGCATCTAGTCTTCTTTTGAAGACTTCAACTTTGACATCGGTAGTGTTTCTAATGTCTGTGGGTAGCTGGTTAAATAGTCTTGTTCCTTTGACAATAAAACTATTTTCTTTCAGGATTCTGGATGTCCCTTGTCTGGCCTTTAGTTTGGGAACACTACACATTTTATCTTTTCTATTTTCCAGTGTTGTTTAGGTGGTTACTGGGTTCAGTTTGAGGTTAGGTACCAGTGTCTCTATTATTTTCCATGCGTATATTATGCTGTACCTCCCTCTCTTCTTTCTAGCGGATATAGATTTAGTGTCCGTAGTCTTTTCCGGTAGCTGAGTTCTTTGCAGCCATCAATCTCGGCTATCTGATTTTGTCTCAGATTCCGCATCGTTGGTCCAACGTTGGACCAACGATGCGAAATCTGAACCAAAATCAAATAGCGATAAACAAAAGAAAAAGAAGTACGGGACAGATATTGAGAACATTTAAAAGAAAGAACATGGAAGTAAATCTTTTGCTTTTGTGTTTTTCTTTGGATTTTATGCCAGTTTGGGGCATAATATTCCGTTTGTTTTAGCTCCTCATTTTTTCCATACCTTAAAAGCTGAAAATTTTCGATGTTAAATTTCTGTTTTCTTTTTACCATTTGTATATTCCGTTTGTGTCCGTCTAAAGGAATTTCACATCATTTACATTTCTAATGTTTCTGCTGATTTTTGTATCGTCTGCAAAGGATGTTACTATACTGTTATCATCTAATTCAGTGTCTATTTCTGCTAGCATGATAATGAATAGAAGTGGGGCTAATATTGTTCCTTGTCACTGAGCTTCGTGCTTCTGATTCCGTGATGAAATTCCTTGAATTTTAACAACTTGGTGACGTTTTATCTAAGAAAGTGGTAGGTCCATTTTTTCTTTTTGCTCGTTATTCCTGTTTCGCGCGCACCCCCCTCCTCTCCCACACATTTATTTATATATAAATGATCATGCTTTAGCAAAATCCGTGTATATTACATCATAGTTCTCATTGTTTTCAAGAGCATTAATTATATTGTTATAATGTTCTATTTGCCGTGATAAGCACGATCTTCGTGACCGGAAACCGTGAACTGGTTTTCGTTGAACTTTTTCTATGTTTCCACAAAAGTCATAAATTTTCTCTCTATTTTTTCAAATATTTTGGTGAGATGAGATGTCAATTGGATCGTCCTCGGCCAATAAAGAAATATATCTCGGAAACGAAGCGATTGCGGATTCATGTTCATAGGAACTTTTTTGGTTCGCTTTCACGTCCTGAATATGTATACTAATTTATGAAACATAATTTGATAACACCCTGTATATGTATCCTGATTCAGGACAATCCCAGATGAGCCAGGTGTACCTGGTTATGTGGGATGGAGAAATGAAGAAAGCAATTCTCTCTAATTATTATTATTAAACATCAAGTCACGTTTAGAGGTGAGACTACCAGCTTGACCTCTGTACGGAGAGAGACCGACGCGAGGAATGCCTGACAAGTTTATATATATATATTATATATATATATATATATATATATATATATATATATATGGGAATGAACTCGAAATTTGAGACATACAGTAATAATATAACAGTACACATAAATAATAAATAAAATAAATGGTTTTAAGTTTTTAAAAAAAGTGACCAAAAAAATCTCGGATAAAAAGGTGAAATTAATCCGAAGCAAGATAGACAAACAAACAAAACAGCTTTATTGCGGATCATTCACAATCCATAGCCACTTAACCTAACATACAAGTACAATCTTACGTATTATACACTGAACTTAATACAAAAATAAGGCCAACATCGCCACTTAACCTAGCATACTGTTTGATTAATTATAATTATCTGGCAATTTTATGTATATTGTTATTACATGAGACATCTTATAACACTTATTACAACATAACCACTTATTATAACACAACTTAATACACATATATAATCTTTGTTACATTACAAAAATAAGGTATTGTAAACCAGCAGTTGTCTGAACCAAGACTGCCAATAGGTGAGACGTACACAGAATCTGAAGATAAGACATTGTACAATAACACATTAGAGCTGTTTTGGACCCTAGTAATAAAATTATATACGTATATTCTTCCAGATTAACATTTGGCTGGTAGGTAGGTTACGCGCAGTAAACATAAAACTGGCACTGCCCCATTTTGGTTCCCCGCATAGCATACGAAAAATATTATTATAAGCAACAGAGAGTTTATTCATAACAGTTTTTGTATAGTTCCACCACAGATGGGATGTCTACAATGCAGTACAGTAAGTTCTAAAAAGATAAATTTTTAACTGATTCTGAACACACCAAATTTCCTTACTAGTATGTTACCCTGTACATACAGCTTTTTACGTTGCCCCTCAATATCGAGTTCATCTCGCAGCTCGTGAGTAATTACATGACCTAAGTATTTACACGTGTCTTTGACAGGTATAGTCTGACCATTCATTTCAAAAGACCCACATGATACATGTTTCAGTAGACTACACCTAAAAATCAAAATACAGCTCTTTGCCCCATTATAGGTGATGTCATTTTCTATACCATATTATTCACATATCTCTAATAGAACTCTCAGACCATGGGGAGAGGGTGACAAATGAACAAGGTCATCAGCATATATAAATGATTAATCTTTTCCTTTCCAATGACACAGCCAGTACGTGCAGTTTTTAGTTCATTGGTAAGGTCATCCGTGTATATACAGAAAAGGTAGGTGATAATATACCTCCTTGCCTAACACCATTAGTTACCTTAAAACCTGGTGATACAGTGATATAGAGATATAATATATATATATATATATATATATATATATATAGATAGAGAGAGAGAGAGAGGAGAGAGAGAGAGAGAGAGAGAGAAATTTGACATATATAAAATATGATATAGAGAAATTTGACAACGAAAATACGTGGGTTAAAAAGACTTAAGGTATCCCAGGCTCGGGCCCCTACCCTTTCCCCTCCAACTTCCTTGGGGGATATGGATGTTACCTGTCACTTAAAAGATTTAAATCACTGAGAGAGGTTTCGTGAACTAAATTCTTGCTACTTGGGGAGAAGAGACAGATACACCATCATCTACGTATGGAAAGTAGTTGCAGAAATAGCGCCTCATTTCGAGCCAGATCCTCTATGAGGCCCTCCTAGGAAAAAGTGGCTAAGCGACAAAAGTAAAAAACGCCACAGACCGTACATGGAAGAAGGCACTCTTCTGGAAAAATTAAATTCATTATAGTTCGAATAAGTAATGGCAAATGACAAATACTATAGTTCTCATTTCTCATGATGGAAGTTCAGCGTGGGAAACGGGACACTCGCAAAAAGACCTCAAAATATAGCTTCCCTCCCCAGCTATCTGCTAAGCAGATAGGATCCAGCTTTAGGACAGGGTCTTGGGTTTAAAGCTGCCTGGCCCGCCATATTCATAACCTCAGTATAAGCAAGAAACTCGTTGCATTCATGTCGGATTGAATACATCAAAGAAAAAAGGGTAACTATTGTATTTTTAGCCAAAAAAACCTCAACCTCAACCGGAAAATTTGAGTGTCCACTTGTTCAGTACCTTGAAAAGTGGATGCTCAAACACTGAAGTGTTCCTGAGGATGTCATTAGACGAAAGCGCTTGAGCACTATTTCGTGTTTTCATTTTCCTTCGTGGTTATTTTAATCATAAATATTATTCACTTGTTACTTTCGTGAAATAATTTTCATATATATATATATATATATATATATATAATTCAGTGGAACCACTGACAGTCCCCTCGCCTGCTTACAACTACTGTGCCTGCGTCGAGAAAGAATTTAGTTTTACAAACATAAACTATTGGTGCTAATGGAACTATTAACTGCTTAAAACTCTCCCTGACACCGAAAACAATTTATTTTTACAAACATCATTTGTTCAAAGTGTTTCTCTGTCAATGATGTTCTCTTTTCTGAGAATACCCTCCCCTCAACACTAAAGACTCTCCACCTAGGCGTTGCTTGGGAGTCCCCTCGGAATAAGCAAAAGATTATTTTAGGAAGATACTAATACACGAGTCTACGTTATAGTTGCACTGTTCTTTCATTGAATTTAAAAAAAAAATACTTACAGCGTAAACTATTTAAGAGTCATTTTAGATGATCACATAGCATATTTATGAAATTGTAATTTTCTAAGCAGAACCATTATATGGGTGTTTTTAAATTATATATATATATATATATATAAACCGGGATCGAGACCCGGTGGCGGCAGGCGGCGCGCAGTATTAGGTATCGTCCATAAATGATGTCACACAAAATTTCAAATTTTTAAACCCCCTCCCCAGCTTTTGTTACAAATGGTCACAAAATTTTGAATTCCCCCCCTCCCCCATGTCACGGTCACGAACTATATGTAAAATTGTAAAAAAAATAGTGAAATAACCTATATTTATTTAAAAATTCATTCAAATAGTAGCTTTTTTGTTAATATCTAGCAATGCAAGCAGCCAGATGTATGAGAATTTACGTTTTTCAGCTACATATTACACTCACTAGTCGACAAAAAGAATCCTATCAATATTTTAGTTTTTTACATTAAACTTTTCAAAATGTCAACATAACGCAAAAAAAAATTTTGTGATGTCACAAAAATTTTAGAACCCCCCCCTCCCCTCTGTCACTAAAGGTCACAAAATTACAGACCCCTCCCCCCTAAAAACGTGACATCATTTATGGACGCCCCCTTAAAACCCAGCTGTTCATCCTTCCACACAATAAAAACAAAATTGGTTGATAGAAAAATGGGTACCCTGGGTAGTTTAGTGGTTAAGATGCTGGGCTGCTGGTGGGGCGTGGTTCGAATTCCACGTTAAGCTGTAGGTCTAAGGTGGAGTGACAAGTTTCACCTTCGTCAGAATGAACAATTTGGGCGGAAGCAAAACCAAGGTTAACTTTAGTTATAATTTCAAAAGCTGAAGCAAATAAGTTAGACAAAAAATATAGAAAAGAACGGGTTTATATGTAGTTTCGTGGGCACCAGATTTTTTAGACGGAAAAAGTCGGAAACCTGCCCATTTTATACGTCGGACTAATCAGGGTTAATCTTATTCCCGGGTTAAGCGTAGTTAAGTGGTCGTTCTAGGTTGGTTAGTAAATTCCCATTTCACCAACTTTCGGCCTATAAGGGTTCATCAGCATTGCCAAAAAATTGGTGGCCACAAAACTACATACAATAAAACCCCTATTTAACGGGATAATGCATGCAAGAGTGTTCCGGTAAATAGAGGTTTTACCCGTTGACGCCTTTAAAATAGTACGTAGCGCACTTAAAAAATAGCCTACGTTAATTTTGACCTCACGGTAGCTATCGTAGTATTTGGAACACCATAAAAAATTCATTTCTAAGACGACACTATGATATATAATCGCTTTTAGACATTCCCCCCCCCCCCAAAGAACTTTAAATGAAGTCATACCCCGGTTAACGGGATAATCCTCTACTTAACGGAAGTCGTCTTGAAATTCCGTTATTTATCGCTTCAATAACGGGACAAAACCGTTCTGTTAAATAGCCATCCACCACATGAAGAGGAGTGTCTCCACATAAAGAGGAGTGTCTCCAATTATGGCATATTTATTTTACCATGTTTGTTTACATCCAAAAAACTCGACTTAATTACTCAAGCCTTGAACTTGAGCGACTTAAGAAGAACCGAGAAGAACCAAGAACTTAAGAAGATCCAACTAAAGCTTTAGTATATTTTCACTAGATTTTAATGAATCGAAATTGATCTTACTAAAATCTTACTAAAGATCTTACTGAAGTTTATATCAACTCTGAACGAATTGAAAACGGCTGCATGAAGCGTACCCATGAAAGCTAGACTGTGTAGTATGTAGGTCACGTAGGCCTACCTGACAAGCACCAAACAGCTGTTTGCCGTTGGATGCGGCGGTGTCAATCATACTTTGAAACTCAAAAATGTTTGTAACTAAAAAAATTATGAGTTCCTCGTGCGCTTTCATGGACATTCACTTTACTCCTTTATTCTTATACTTTGTCTATCGTATGATGACGTGATGTTAAGTGATAACGGCGGTTATGAATAGCGATAAACTGACGATAATGTCTTGGCATCCTGAAGAGAACTAAATTTGTTCCTATATACGGTATGAAGGAAGGGATAGATATGAAGCAAAGACTGACATGACATCACATCACATTACATTTCATTAAAATAATTGAAAGAATAATTAGAGAAAAAGTTCACGAATGTTTTGAAGGCGCGGAAAAGATAAATGATAAACAACGTGGATTTCGATCGGGAACATCCTTCCTATCACAGCTAATAGAACATTATAACACTATTATTGATGCACTTGAAAACTATGAAAATTATAGAATCTTGGAATCATGGAATCATGGCACATAAATTGAAATATATGGGAATAATAGGCAAAGTAGGAAAAGGATATATATATATATATATATATACCTTATGAACCTTATGTTGTTTCGTGCGTTGGTCTCTCTTCACACAAAGGTCAAGCTGGTGGTCTGGCCTGGTGGAGGAGCGAGTTGCTTTCTTGCGCTCTCCACCGTACATAGCCAGGCACGCCCGGCTCATCTAGTACTGTCCTGAGCCAGGCATCCAGTCTTTTCTTGAAGACTTCAACTTTGACCCCCGTTACGTTTCTGAGGTCCTTAGGAAGCTGGTTGAAAAGTCTTGGCCCCCTGACAACCAAGCTATTTTCCTTCAGGGTTGAGGAGGTCCCTTGTCGAGCCTTTAATTTGGGAACACTGCACATTCTGCCTTTCCTATTTTCCAGTGTTGTTTGAATGGTAATTGGGTTTAGTTTTAGGTTTGGTACCAGTTTTTCGATCATTTTCCATATGTAGATTATGATGTACCTCTCTCTTCTTCTTTCCAGTGAGTACAGATTTAGTTTACGTAGTCTTTCCCAGTAGTTGAGTTCTTTGCAGCCATCAATCTTGGCTGTGAAATGCCTTTGCGTTTCTTCTAGTTTATTAGTTTCTTCTTTTTTATATGGGGACGTCAAAACTGAGCAGTATTCAAATTTTGGTATAATCAGTGTTTTTAGCAGGGGAATCGTTACTGTCCTGTCCCTTCTCTTGAACGTTCTTAGTACCTGTCCGGCGACTCTTTTTGCTTTATTTATCGCTATCTGATTTTGTGTTTCGAATTTCGCATCATCTGTCATTATTATCCCGGGATCGATCGCTTTCGTGCTTCTCTGAATTTCCTGTCTATCTGGAGCATAATATGCAGTCTGTTTAAGTTCTTTTTTTCTACTATATCTCAAGAGCTGAAATTTCTCGGCGTTGAATGACATGTTGTCTTCTGACCATTTGTATATTTTGTTCGTGTCCCTCTGCAAGGCCTCCACGTCATGTACATCGCTGATTTTTCTGCTGATCTTTGCATCGTCTGCAAATGATGTTACTATACTGTTGCTGTTTACTCCGCTGTCTATGTCTGTTAGCATGATAATGAACAGGAGTGGGACCAGTACTGTCCCTTGTGGTACTGAGCTGCGTACTTCCGATTCTGATGATGATATACCTTGAATTTTGACGACCTGCAGACGATCTCTAAGGAAGTTGTAGATCCATTTTCCCACTTTGCCTGTTATTCCCATATATTTAATTTTATGTGCTATTATACCATGGTCACATTTATCGAAAGCTTTAGCAAAATCTGTGTATATAACATCGTAGTTGTCATTGCCTTCCAATGCATCTACGATATTGTTGTAGTGTTCTATTAGTTGTGATAGGCATGATCTACCTGATCGGAATCCATGCTGATTTTCGTTGAATCTTTCCCGTGTCTGCAGGAAATCATAAATTTTCTCTCTAACTATTCTTTCAAATACTTTGGTGAGGTGGGACGTCAATGACACTGGTCTATAGTTCTTTGCTTGAGATCTGTCCCCTCCTTTATATATAGGGACAATGTATGCTCTTTTCAAGATGCTCGGTATTTCCCCAGTGTCTAGGGATCTTCTCCATATCCAGTATAAAGGTATAGCTATTTCATTTTTACAGTTTTTAATCAATAATGCGTTCCAATTGTCCGGACCTGCAGCTGAATGTGGTTTCATTTGTCCTATAGTTCTCGCTACATCTTCTGGTGTAAAATCAAAGTCTGTTATATACTCTCCTCGCAATTCCTCTTCAAAGAATGCATTTATGTCAGGTATCGCTTTGTTACTTTTTGGGGTACTGAAAACTGATTCATATTGAGCTCTCAATGTATCAGATATTTCTTTTGGATCGTCGGTTAGTTCATTATTTCCCGTCCTTAAGGGCCCAATAGCGGCGCGCGTTTTTGTTTTCCTTTTTGCATAGCTATAGAAGTATTTTGGATTTTCCTTTATTGCTTCTACCGCCTTTTCCTCTTCCCTCTCTGTATGGTCCTTAATCAGGGCTTGTATTTCCCTATCGATACCCTCCAGTTTTTCGTTTATTGCTTTCCTGTCATTATCTCCGCAGTTACCTAACTTCGCCTCCACTCTCTTTCTTTTGCGGAATAGTCTTCTCTTTTGCCTCTCTAGCCAGCTCCTCTTTCCTTTTGGCTGTGATTTCGGAGCATATTTTTCTAAAATTCTCAGCGTTTTTTCTTCCAAGGTTGTTAGCATTTCTTCAGTTGTTTTATTCTCGAAAATTGTTCGCCATTCTATTTGGGCCATGTGCGATCTGATTGCTTCCCAATTTATAGTCTTCGAGTTTAAGTTAAAGTCCCCGAATTTACTTCTTTCCACAATATGTGTATTGTCTTTTAATGTTGTCGTCATATTTGTTGATATCTCGATTAAGTTGTGGTCTGAGATAATGGTTGGGGTTATTTTTATATCAGCAATCAAGTTCGTGTTATTCGTGAATACCAGATCCAGGCAGTTATTTTTTCTGGTATTTTCTGTTATCGCCTGTGTCAGCATAAACTCATTTGTGAGAGCCATCAACATTTTTGCTCGCTCCTGGTCTTCTCTTGTGCCCCCGTTGTCCTGTGGAATATATATATATATATATATATATATATATATATATATATATATATATATATATATATATATATTCCTATCACCTTTTTGTATTTTATAAATGGGAAGTTAAAGTCTCCGCAGATCATTATATTGGGGGATGGAGGGTTTATGGCCTTTATTAGCTTTCTGATGTCATCAATGGCCTCCGAGAATTTTTCGGCTGGGGTGCTTGGAGGTCTATAGATGACTATTACTTTCACGTTTAGTTTTTCTATTTTCACTGCTAGGAGTTCCACATAGCTGTTTGATTTACTTATTATCGTCTCTGTCATATGACCTTCCTGTACATATATAGGCACAGCTACCTTTCCGTCTCGTCGTTCTATCCGCTCTTAGTAAGTTGAAGCCCTCTATATTTATCTCTTTCTTATCAATACAATGTTCGCAGTTTTCACAATTTCCTTGGCAATCTTTAAGATGATATATATATATATATATATATATATATATATATATATAATGTCTCCAGAAAGCGTCAGGAAATGATTACATTTGAATAAGAACCATCATTATCAGGATCGGAAGTAAATAGATGAGCATTACCACAAATAGTAGCTGAACTATTAGTCATATGCCTGAAAAATAATAGAGCAAATACGGATATATAGGGTGTCCCATAAGTCCCGTGGTCTTATAGGAAAATTTATTTTAAATTAAATTTACAAAAATAATACGTTAGAACTGAAACAAATGCTCAAATTGATGTCTTGTTTTGAGGAAAAGGAGGAGGTCTTTTCCTCGCGAGTGTAACTCACTTCTATATTAGCCATTGCGTGTTATTCTACCCGCAACCAAAAGAAGGTCCCAAAATAAGACATCAATGCGAACATTCGTTTTAATTCTAATGTATTACTTTGGTAAATTTAATTTGAAATAAATTTTCCTATGAGACCGGACTTATGGGACACCCTGTATATAATGAGGTAACCACTAATAGTACAGAAACATCCTTTGCTGATAGTAATTAAAAAAAAAAGGAGCAAAATTAGAAACTCAGATGATATATAGAATTTTTGCAAATGGATACAAACACAATACAGTATACCGAGGGTCAGGATACAAGTCAACAACACTGAAATCTAACACAAATCTTTCAACTCTAAGATACAGGAAAAATTATGAAGTAAAATCTATGGACTAGCGTGCCCTAAATGAACAGAAAAAAATATATATATACATATATATAATGTTATAATGTAATGTTATAATGTTTCAGACCAACAAAGACCCTAGGATCCACTCATGGCTGGTCTACCTAACTGTGTTCGTAATCGTGTATTGTGTATGTCCTCCGTGGTGGCGGAGGGGACCTACAATTTTACGTGGGTTCCGAACCACAAGAACATAAGAAATTTATGTAAAAACTGCCGGTAAATTGGCAACAACCAATTTTTACGAAACTAAATAATTATCAATTTAAAAATAATTAATTATCGGTTTAAAACTAAAGATAGAATCTCTCGATCCAGAGGATCAAGTCATAATAGACTACTATCCACAAATATGTTACACTCTATATCTATTTATAACGGACATGCAATATATCAGATCCAAAGAATCCAGTCAATTTCATTACGGTATCCATCAAGTCACGGTCCATATCGATTGCGGACCAAGTCAAAATTTACAACCATATACATTATCAATTTAAAAATAATCAATTATCGATTTAAAACTAAAGATAGAATCTCTCGATCCAGAGGATCAAGTCATAATAGACTACTATCCACAAATATGTTACACTCTATATCTATTTATAACGGACATGCAATTATATCAGATCCAAAGAATCCAGTCAATTTCATTACGGTATCCATCAAGTCACGGTCCATATCGATTGCGGACCAAGTCAAAATTTACAACCATATACATTACAATATACAACACTTACGAGGAAAAGTGTAGGTGTGGCTGTAAAGACTGTACAGTAATGTAGAAATGTGTGTGCACCCATTATGGGTCTCCCATTTAAAGGTGTTTGTGGGGCAAGTGAAGATCATGAGTTTTTCAATACCTCACAGTACTATGGGGGGCACCGCTCGGCAGAGGAATCTCTTTAAATGGGGTGTGTAAGGACAGAGAGTATCCCCTAACCCAAGACGCTGCCTCCCTATATCCCACAACACTTGTGTTGAGCTGTGGGATCTATCCCCACAAAGCCTTAATTTTACTACCTTAAACTATACCCTTTCTATCAACATGCGCGTCTAATCGATTTTTAAACATGTTTATAGACGTGCTACTAATTACTTCTACCGGCAAACTATTCCAGGTATTTACTGTTCAAAAGTTACCTAGTAGACTTGTGTGTCCTAGTAAACTTTTATATGAATGCAATATCTTAACAAAAATTATGCGATATTTAACAATTTTATTTCCAATCCAGGAACAATAATTGTTTATTTTAGATGTTCAAAATGTCTTCCTTCAACTTAAACACGTTGTTCACAACGTCCCACTACTGATCGACAGACTGTTGTTCAACAGTCTAGCTAATTTTAGAACACCCTGTATATATAAAATCATCGCTGAATGAGATAAGAAAATGACCTTATTCACATTATCACAGTTTCGATAATCCAAAACAGATCATATTTGCCTCCGGTTTTAAATCAACACCAGATAGTGATAAATAATAATTTCCAGTTAATTAATAATAATAATAATAATAATAATTTTTAGTGACAAATAGTTTAATTACAGTACAGTATTCTTATTGGAATATGTTGTTGGGAAGCATGACGAAAGGTTTTCAGGCAAAAATCTTTGGGATTCACTTCTAATTTTAAGAAGGAAATAAAAAATATAAATAAAATTGGTGGATAATAAAATAAAGTTGCTTTTAGTTAATTCTGTCATTACAAATGGAAATTGAAATAATTTTTGAAATAATAGAAAAGGAAGTGGTAAACAGTACGATATAATAATAGAAATAATAGAAAAGAGAAATGGTAAACAGTATGGTAAACTTAACATGATGAAATACCAGTAATAATTAATTTCTATTATTACAAATTAGAAATTGCCTGTAAAGCTGTCATGCTTCCCAACGAGACAAGACTATTGTAATTAAACTACTTGTCACTAAATATACAAAATTAAACGTTAATGCCAACATTGTGTAAACCAATATGGATGTAATGTGTATATATTATGTAATGTGTTCTTTCTCAGTTAAGATTTTTATTATTATTATCAAAAAATATAATATAATGCAATCTTAAAGTTACAAGAATACAGATAAATGAGGCATATTGTAACTATGGCGTAATATAATGGAAACTTTTAACATATAATTTATATAGCTTGTGATTGCACCCAATTTAGGAGTGTGAATTTTGCATATATAATAAGTGATTTTCGTTGTTTAGTAATATTTACAAGTTGCAATATATACGCATATACGCATACATACATTAATAGGAGTTAATAAAGTGTTTCTTTAGTGATTTCCGAAACGAAATTAATGATGGTGCTTGTCTGATATTTATAGGTATAGCGTCGCAAATATCTGCCCCTTTGTTGGCGAGAGCATTTCTCGCAATTTGCATTGAATAATTTAGTTTATGTATGAAATCATTGGGAAGCCTTTTATTATGATTATGGTTGGTCTGATGGGGGGGAGGGGGGTAATCGCCCTGTGAATGAACGAAGTATAGTTTCTATTATTAGCAACTTTGTACATACTGATACCGACAGTAAGTTTATACGAGTCATTTAGTTTTAAAATATTTAAATTTCTGAACATTGGAGAAGTATGAGATTGCCTGTTATCATCGAGAGAGTTTGTAAGCATTTTTTATGGATTACTTCTAGCGGATATCGTATATACACCTTTTTGTACTACCCCATGCTGTGATTCCATATTGTAAATGTAGATGAATAAATGAGTAATACAGTGTGAGGAGGGCATTTTGGGGAATTTTTTTTTTCAGCTTGAATATTATGTAGAGAAATCTAAATATTTTTGATTTGATATGTTGTGTGTGGATTTTGAAATTTAATTTTTCATCTAACTTTATGCCAAGAACTTTATTTATTTTTACGAGAGGAGTGTTTCCAATTATGGGGTGTGCGTGACTACAGTTTTATTAGTTACAATCATATATGATGAATTTGTTAAGTTTAGTCTATAAAAGTCTATTTGCGCACATCCATTTATAGGCATGATCTAATTGCCTGTTCACTTCGTTCATTAGGGAGTTGATATACAGTTTAATGTTGTATTACATTTAAAATTCTCTTATTTAACTTATTTATTTATTTATTTAATTCATTTTTAGCAATAAAGTTTCTCGTTTTTATCTGTATGACGTCATATTGTAAAAATGTAAAACACTGGAAATAATTTTGAGTGACGTCAGGAATTTTTTTTGTGTGTGTATTGTATTTTTCCAAATTTTTTATCGCAGTTGCGCACGTTTCGTTCTTCTTTTATGGAATTTGCATATATATATATATTAATATATAATATATACATATATACTAGGACGCCCGCTGCGCCTTGCACAGCAAAAGCCCTCGAGAGGAGACAACCTACAGAGCAACTGGAAGGGGCGGGTGCGTTACTATAACCTATCCTGGTTCTTCCTTAATGTGTATACTAAATTTGGTGCACATTACCCTAGCGGCCTAGCGTATAAACGAACATAGAACAGACAGACAGACAGACAAACAGACATCATCATCATCATCCCCTTCATATATAAATAAGATATGCGAGAATTTTTTTTGCAATGACACAACGACTCAAAAATTTTGCTATTTCGAATTGTACGATGAATCAACATACAGTGTATATATATATATATATATATATATATATATCAACTTCATTAGATCATTTGCAGAAAACATTTTTTACTAATTTGCTGTTATTTAACGTTCTTAGTAACTTGGAAGGTCATGTGACGGAGGGACCTGCAGCTTTACGTGGGATCCAGACCATCTACAGGTCACTACATCATCTGAACGCAGTGGACGGTCACCATCCAATTATTCAACAAACCCAACATCACTTAACTTAACCCTTTATCGCGCAGTGTGACTTCATTGATTTTGTTTTGGCTAATGTCAGACGATTTTATTCAGTCTCGGAAAGACGTTTGGTTAATCCTCTACTGCACAGAGGTCTCCGAGACTGAATAAAATTGTCTGGCGTTAGCCAGAACAAAATCGGTAAAGTCACACTGCCCGAAAAAGCGTTAAATTCGACTAAAATTTAAAATGGAATTGTAACGTAAGTAATTTCAGTACAAAAAAGTTTGAACAGAAACATTTTTGAGCAAATGAGGTCTTAATATTTACATTAAGTTCACGAGTTAAACTGATTTTAAATGCAGTCCCACAAATTTTTTACTCACTGACTTCAGATGTGAAGCGCAAAATTTCGATGGCTGCGGTATTTTGTAAGTTTATTATGAGTGAGTGACTTTTCCGCGTTTCATGTGAAAATTTGTGAAACCGTTGACGGACTAAGTTAATCCGTAGATTTTGGTTCAACATTTTAAAGGGATTTAATCACTGTGTGTGTGTATATATATATATATATATATTAACGAAATAGTATTGGATTTAAAATGTACAAATATTTTCCTTCTTCTGATTGGTCAGCCTTTGGAAGAAATGAAACATGATCCTTGATTGGACATTTCGTAATTTTTAACTCATCATGATCTGAATAGGAAGAGATGAACAGGCCCCGACTCCGTAGGCGGAGACTCCTTTGAAAGTGACAAACATTTTCACACATAATTTCGTTACTATTCTTATGAAACATACTTGTAACTGCGGAACATGTATAGAGTGGAAAGGGTTGAAGCAATTAGTGCTATATAAAACCTAAATTGCTAAATGTCACTATAGAGATCTTTCGCTGTACAGTCAGAGATTCAGAAAACAAATTTTATACCTGTACCCACCCGTACCCGTCCATACATGGTACACGTAGAAAATTATTCTCAGTTAAGGATACATGCCAAAGTTTGGGCATTTATTATTATTATGAGAGCTTTCACTACATATAAGTGTTGTATCGCTCCAAAGTGAATTACTAACAAAGAAACTCCGAGGATGTTCATGCATACACGCACGAAACGTCAGCATAACCTTAAAAGGAGAGCCCAGAAGTAGTAGAAGAAATCTTAATATTTATAATTTGGACATATTAAAGTATTTATTAAGAAAATAATATCAGCTTCACTCTTAATGAAGTTTTTCGTAAACTTTTCCAATTTTCCAAAAAATTATAAAGGGAGGGGGGGGCAGGTTGTGGACTTGTGGTCACTGTTGTAATACAATTTCCCGTGGATCAGCTGAGTTTAACCGTGTAATCGATGTAAGAGGCGTTACATCCAATTTTTATACAATCGAATTGATACACAACGATATTTTTCAGTTTTTATAATTATATTCTTATTATTTGATGGTTTAACACGATTTTTTAAAATTTTCATAACTTAATTTGCACATTTTGTTTTAGTGTATTCACTATTACGTATTTATGTATAGGGGGTGCCTAATCCTTTTTTTTCTCTCTCTTTCGGTTTCATTATGTATCTAATTTCCTTTGATTTTATATTACTATTAATACAATTGTTTAATAGTCGTTTCAGCTATTTATTGTGGGAAATTATTTATCAATGTTTTGTTTATTTTTAAGCTTTCAGTATTAAAAAAAAGTTGCCGGTTCGATGTGAGCTTTATAAAGGCTCTCTGTACGTCACACTTTTGACTACTGATATTTTATAGATTAAAGAAGTATGCAAATTATAATTATTATACTGTATAATATAGTCCCTTTTCAGTTGGGACGTACAGTTGACCTAACGATTGGTTAGGTTAAGTCGTGATATTTTCGTTAGTTAGCCTTATAAAGCTAACTAAAAAAGGTTGGGGGTGCTTATCTTAACTTGATCCATTGTAATAAATTAATTTTAATAAATTTTGTTTTCAAATAAATAATTTTTTAAAAAAAGATTCTCTTAATTTTATCCTTATGTCAGACTGCTTCACTTTACTTTACTTTCTGGGAGGGATTATCTTTACTTGGTCATTTTTGGGAGGGATTTGCTTTACTAGTGTGACCTGGGAGGGATTATCTTTACTTGATCCCTCTTTTCTATCGATTCATTGGTTAGTATTTTCAGTTTTATGTAAAAAAAAAAAATTGATTTCGTTGGTGTTAACTTTTTTCACAGAGGTTAAATTAAATCTATTTCTAATTTCCAATCTATTAATAAAAAGGTTCACCTCATTTTCATTTTTAAAACTATCACAAAATATTATCCACATCCTTTATATTTAATTCGGGGTTATAATTATTAATTTAATTCGTTTGCGTCCGATATTAACCATATAAAAAACAGCGAAGGTTGATCTAAAGCCGATCCTACATAAACACCGTCCTTTTGAACGGGGGTGTCCACAAAAAAATCGCACAAACTCCATTCAGAATAAATTAATTTTGTACTCTTCTTTTGTGGACATATATATATATATAATATATATATATATATATATATTAGTGATGTAGCGGATGTCATTTTTTTCACATCCGCGGATGCGGATGCGGATGAGGATGTTTGATTTCAACATCCGCGGATGCGGATGTGGATGTCTACATTTTCGTTATTTTTTAGGATATATTCGAGATTTGTTGTGTTTAACGTATATAATAAGTTATTATATGGAGAGAGCTGTAGCTATAATGTAGTATAATTGATTAATTGTACAATAATTGCTGTACTTTTCTCTGAACATATAAATAATATCAAACATCTAACTAATATAGAAATCAATTAGTGAATTCGTCTGCAAATAAATTCGTTATATTTTGTTGAGTTTCAGCCACAATTAGAAACCATAATTGTGTTACCAGGATGCGGGACGTGAACCCAACTCAAATGCACCCCACCGACCTCTTTCCCCAACCTCCTCCTCCACCCTTATAGAAAGAGATCTTTAATTAGCTTGATAACTATTTATATTAAGTTTAAAGTTTTATTAGGCATATTTATAAATGAGTAATTAAAATAAAGTAAACTAAGATGTTCATCGTTTAATGTTCAAACTTAATTATAGGAAGGTTATGCTTAAGGAACATTAATTTTTCTGCCTTTTCTGCTCCCAGTCTGTTTCTCTTTTCATCATATATTAATCCAGCACTGCTAAATAATCTCTCGCTTGGTACGTTTGTTGGAGGACAGGCTAAATGTTTCATTGCAAGTTTACTCAAGTATGGATAGATATTCTGCGTATTTTTCCACCAACTAATAGGATTGTCACGTGCAGCCAGGCGTTTTTCTTGGTGATAGCTCTCGATCATTTTTACTACATCTTTTGACATCGCGTAGGTCTCGTCATTGCTGCTTGACTCAAGAAACTGAGAGACAGATTCTGTGATAGATTTGCTTGTTGAAGGTGTTGGTTCTGTCACTGAAACTTTTATTCTTTTGGTGGGTGGCGAAGCGACAGATTCGAGAGATTGAAGCTCTTCAACTGCTTTGCCAAGTGATGATTTAACTCGTTCTAATGTACTAGGTGAAAATAACTTAGCTTTG
This sequence comes from Bathynomus jamesi, assembly GCA_023014485.1. Taxonomy (NCBI): domain Eukaryota; kingdom Metazoa; phylum Arthropoda; class Malacostraca; order Isopoda; family Cirolanidae; genus Bathynomus; species Bathynomus jamesi. The sequence continues at coordinate 655,808 of JAJOZX010001423.1, forward strand.
TAACGTGGATCTAAGTAGGTTGCAAGAGAGTAACTTCATACAAGAACAGCCTCTCGTCTTGTCGCTTGCATCACTTTTGCGCACAATGAACTAGTTCTATTAATATAGTAGAATTTGATAATTTCCGCTTATTAATGACATTTTATCTCAACGGTCCACATCCGCACGACATCCGCAGTCCAAAGTGCGGATGCGGATGCGAGAAAATGTGCGGATGTTCCGCGAATGCGGATGTGACCTACATCACTAATATATATATATATATGTATATATATATATAGAAACGACGTAAGTATAGAGGAGTGTTCTGCACACGAGGAAGAGAAATAACGAACAAATGAAAAATGAGGTGACCGCCCGGGAATCGAACCCAGGATCTTCCGAGTGCCGCTCAGATATGCTACCACTACACCACGGGCCTCGATCAGTCAGAAGTCGTAATTCTCCTACATAGGGCAGAAACCAATGCCTTGAGAGGGCACCCTCGCAAATCGTGAATATGTACATTTAACTGCAATGACCACGCAGTATATTAATATATAGAAACGACGCAAGTATAGAGGAGTGTTCTGCACACGAGGAAGAGAAATAACGAACAAATGAAAAACGAGGTGACCGCCCGGGAATCGAACCCAGGATCTTCCGATTGCCGGTCAGATATGCTACCACTACACCACGGGCCTCGATCAGTCAGAAGTCGTAATTCTCCTACATAGGGCAGAAACCAATGCCTTGAGAGGGCACCCTCGCAAATCGTGAATATGTACATTTAACTGCAATGACCACGCAGTATATTAATATATAGAAACGACGTAAGTATAGAGGAGTGTTCTGCACACGAGGAAGAGAAATAACGAACAAATGAAAAACGAGGTGACCGCCCGGGAATCGAACCCAGGATCTTCCGATTGCCGGTCAGATATGCTACCACTACACCACGGGCCTCGATCAGTCAGAAGTCGTAATTCTCCTACATAGGGCAGAAACCAATGCCTTGAGAGGGCACCCTCGCAAATCGTGAATTTGTACATTTAACTGCAATGACCACGCAGTATATTAATGTATTTCTCTTCCTCGTGTGCAGAACACTCCTCTATACTTACGTCGTTTCTATACATTAATATACTGCGTGGTCATTGCAGTTAAATGTACATATTCACGATTTGCGAGGGTGCCCTCTCAAGGCATTGGTTTCTGCCCTATGTAGGAGAATTACGACTTCTGACTGATCGAGGCCCGTGGTGTAGTGGTAGCATATCTGACCGGCACTCGGAAAATCCTGGGTTCGATTCCCGGGCGGTCACCTCATTTTTCATTTGTTCGTTATTTCTCTTCCTCGTGTGCAGAACACTCCTCTATACTTACGTCGTTTCTATACATTAATATACTGCGTGGTCATTGCAGTTAAAAAAAATATATATATATGTTTCAGTCAATGTCTAAAATCAGGCAATTTGTAAATTTACTGAAATTTTAGGCAATATGTCAAATTGATGATATACACAAAACCGAACCTAACCTAACCTAACTTTTCTGGTAATGCTGCATATGCATGCCCACTGGTATTTCCCAATATGCTGCCTAAAAATTCATTAGGTTAGGTTAGGTTTTGTGTGTATCATCAATTTGACACATTGCCTAAAATTTCAGTTAATTTACAAATTGCCTGATTTTAGACATTGACTGTAACATATATATATATATATATATATATATATATATATATATCGGGTGGGCAAAAAAAAAGGGAGACCTCGAACTTTGGCTGTAGAATTCAAAGTTATGGTCAGATTTCAATATTTTTTTCACACCTCACAACTAAGTAAATTTCCTATACGGTGAGCGGATTTCAAAGAAAACTAATGAAAATTACAGATTTATCGAACATTTCTTTATGCCACTGGAAATTCTCCATTTTCCTACTGCATTGTCGGGTCGGCAAAAAAAGGAGACCTTTTAAATTCTTCATATCTCGGCAAATACGGTATATACAATGCATGAAATTTTAGTATGTTAGTACTAGGTAATTTTATAGTTTGCATGCCATATTTTAGCATTTTAGCTGAGAAATTGGATTTATGGCGAATATTCCAGAAAAATATTGCTAATCATAAGTTCAAGTTGTTGTTGTTTAGCTGATCAGTACACCCTGATCGAGCAAGCCGGCGGCACGCAGGTAACCGATCGCCCTCTCCAGAGTGGACCAGAGGTTCAGCGCACTAGTGATGTTGTGTTGTGTTCGTTGTTGTGCTAGAGCGGTACAGTCTGTCATAATGTGTTCAATTGTTTGTGGTGTGTCCTGGCACAGGTGGCAGGTGTCGTCTATGGAGTTGTCTAGTCTGTGTTTATATGTCCGTAAGTTGGGGTGATGTCCACATCGGAATCGTGCTAAGTTAACTCGATCCGATCTGCTCAGGCTGATCTCTGACCTGTTAATGGGTGGCGGCTTCGCACCTAGGACCGCATTCGGACCGAGTCGTGTCAGTGCTTTGTGGGTTAGGTGTGTGTGTGTGTGTGTGTGGTGTGTGTGTGTGTGTGTGTTTACTGTACTGTGTGATGTCTGTGGGGCGTGGTATGGAATGGAGTATTTGGTTATAATGTGTCTCTGGTGTTACCTTAATGGTGCGAGGTGTTGGTGCATGATTGTACATGTAGTGGCAAGGGTGTTGTGGGTTAGTTGTCGCTGCTGCCATGAATTGTGTTCCCCTCATGTCTAAATGTTCCCTAACTTTCAGTATTTTTGTTTTTGTGTGCAGGTGTTCTATTGGTGTTGTTTGAGCGCATCCTGTAATGATACGAAGTGCGTTGTTTTGTATTGTCTGTAAGGTGTTTATGTGTGTGTTTGAGATAATGGGTGCCCAGCATGGGCTAGCATAGTCCATAACTGAGCGAATATATAGTTTGTATATGAGTGATGTTGTTTCCTGCTAGTGTCCAAAGTTTGTGCCTGTTAATACCCTAAACGTGTTAAGTCTTGACGTACATTTGTTTTTAATGTCCTGAATGTGGTTTGCAAAAGATAATGATGTGTTGTATGTGACCCCAAGTATTTTGGTCCTGTGAGTGTGTGGAATGTTGATGTTGTTTAGTGTAAGCTGTGGAATTACCTGGTGTTCTTTTGTGTTGCTTGTAAGCAAGGTGATGGTTGATTTTGTGGGCGCTACTTTGAGACTATTGTGTGTGTGAGCCAGTCTTGTATACTGTTTATGTATGTTTGTCGGTTATTTGTAGCGGTGTCGATGTTGGTGTGGGTGGATGTTAGAGTGATGTCATCTGCATATGATGATAAGGTAAGCTTGTTATCTATGGGTGTTGGAATGTCATGCATGTATAAGTTGAAGAGTGTTGGTGAGAGAACAGAGCCTTGAGGGGACCCCGTTCGGAAAAAGCTTGTTTTTGGATGACTTGCCATTAAATGTGACATGTGAGTAATGAGTATCTTCCTGAAAGATAGTTGCTCAGCCACCTTTCGGTGTTATTGTGCATGTTTGTGTTGAGTATTTTGTTTATGAGAGGGAAGCGTGGGATAGCATCAAATGCTTTACTAATGTCTATCGTTGCTAATAGTGTACGTTGAGCTGGTCGTCTGGAGTTGATGCCATCCATGATGTGCTGCATGAGGTTAGTGAGTAATGTCGTGGTTGAGTGGTGAGGTCTGAATCCATGTTGAGTAGGCGATAGTGGAATGTGTGGGTTGGTGATTTATAAGATTAGTCTTTCTGTTACTTTGGAAGGTGTGCATAGTAAAGTAATGGGTCTATAGGAAGCTGGTTCTGTTGGATTTTTGTTTGGTTTGAGTAGTGTAATAATTTTATCTTGTTTCCATATGTCAGGGATAATACAGTGTTGGTATGAATATGTGCTGATATTTGTGAGAGCTAGTATTCCTTGTGGGCCCAAGTGTTTAAGGTGTATGTTAGATATGTTGTCTGGTTCCAGTAGCCTTCGAATTCTTAATGTTTTTGATGATCTTGGTGGTCTGGTCTGTATTGAAGGGTGTAATGGTCGTGTCGAGTCTGTAGGTTTTCTTGTGTCTGGCTGTTTGTCTGTCTGCGTGTTTCTGGTTGTTGTCTCTGTTTAAGTGACTTATCTTTGCGTAGTGATTAACTAGAATGTTAGCTTGTTGTGTGTATGTTGGGATATTATTTTGGCTGCGACAGATAGCCGCGTGTGAGGTGTGAATGCCGCTGTTAGAGTGGGTAATGCTGTTTATAGATAGTCTTGTATAGCCTGGATGTATCTGTGGAGTAGTTTAGTGTTGTTATGAATTCCCTGAATGTTTCTGTTTGTTTTTCTTTGAGTTTGTTGTTTATTTCTGTGTTGAGCTGTTGTATCTGCTGTTTTATGGCTTCTGTGTGTGGTGTTTGTGTGTTATATTTGAGGTTGTTACGTTGCCTTATGAGGTGGGCTATTTCTCTAGTGTAATTTGGGATGTATTTCCTAATGTTGCCCTTGGGTATGTATTTGTTTGCATTATTGATGATCTGATTAAATGTCTTGAGTGTTGTATTGATGTTTATGATGGGTGTGCTGTTTAATGTGGTGAATTGTTCAGTCTGTATTTTGAACTATTCCCAATCAGCTTTCTTGTAATTTCTGTAAGTGTGCCTAAGGCTGTTGGGGCAGAGTGTAGAATGTGTTGTAATGATGATGGGCAGGTGGTCTGATGACAGTTGTTTTTCTGTTCTCCATTGTGTATGTGTTGCTAGTGAGGGGGAACAGAACGTTATGTCTGGGGAGGAGTTTGAGTATCCTGCTTGATGTGGTATGTGTGTATGTTTTTCTGTATTGTTAAGAAGAAGAGGCTGTTTAGTTGTGTGGCTATGTTGGCGCCTCTGGTGTTGTTTTGGTTGTGCAGGTACCAACTAGTGTCTTTGGCGTTGAAGTCTCCTCCTAAGATGACATTAGTGAGAGAGGCCAGATTGTGTAACTGTGGATTGTAATTGGCTGGCACCTGAGGTGAACTATCTGGTGGGATGTAAATGTTGATTAGTGTGGTGTTGTGTTTTGCGCGTGTTTTAATGTTAACTGCCTGTATTTCTATCGTGTTATCTGCTTGGATTGTGTTTGTAACGTTTTGGGTAGCATCAGTGTAGCTAATGCTTTTACGTATGTAAGTGATGAGTCCACCCCCGTGACCCCCAGTACGATTTTAATTAACGTAAGCCAACTGCAAGAGGTTTGGACAAGCTTCTCAAGAAAATCGATAAAACAGGGGATATCAAAAGCATACCAAGTAGCCGTATTAAATTTGGCCACCAAACAGTCCTGATTTAAATCCTGTCGATTACGGCCTTTGGGAAAATTTGTCACATAGAATTTATCGGGTCAAAGTAAGAAATGTCGTTCATTTACGACAGCTTCTTTTGGAAAAATGGGATGAGCTACCACAAGAACAAATCAATAAAGCCATAGGTGAGTTCCGTCCTAGACTGAAAAAGGTTGTAGAAGTTCGTGGTAAACATATCGAACAGTTTTTTTAACATAAAGGTAGCACCATATGCGAGTACTTTGTAACTTTTTATCTGTACATACAATGCAGTAGTAGTAGTGTAAATGGAGAATTTCCAGTGGCATAAAGAAATGTTCAATAAATCCGTAATTTTCATTAGTTTTCTTTGAAATCCGCTCACCGGATAGGTAATTTACTTAGTTGTAGGGTGTAAAAAAATTATTGAACGCTGACCATAACTTTGGATTTTGCAGCCAAAGTTCGAGGTCTCCCTTTTTTTTTGCCCACCCGATATATATATGTTTCTTCATTTGAGAAAGACTATCAATTTAGTCTATCACTCTCATTCGCATTTGCGATAGGCTAAAGACGCCAAATAAGAATGACATATTTCCTAACCTAACCTAACATTAGCCTAGTCTAAAGTAACCTAATATTAGCCAAGTCTAACCTAACTTAACCTAACCTGGACCAAGGTGAGAAAACTCTAAAATTATCACTAGCGGAATTCTCACCCTTGGACGCCAAATAAAATGAGAATGAAATTGTGGGGGATGATACCATTGGAGGTGGCGTATCTTTTTTTTTATGCAGGAAGGAGGGGCCAAGGGGTCTGCGTCTTTGAAGACATTCTTAAGAATTAGTTCTATTGTTTACTTAAAAAACATGCAGAAACTGAGAGAATATAGTGACTTCATAATAAAAATATTGTTCAAAATATACTCAGTGGCATAACTAGGCAACGCATTATACGGACGAGCGTATAATTTTTTTTATAACCGGTTACCGGATAACACCTTTTTTTTTATCGCAACTGGTTACCGGATAACACTTTTTAATTTATATTATTGTATTGAGAACCTCTGCGTCTCCATTCTACCATTTTATACGAACATGCATATACGCGTTTATACACGCAACTTCAGTAAGCAAAACAGTCTCACAATAACGGTTGACGCGTTCTTAATCCCAAGACAAAGCCGGCGTCACTAGTTCTTATTATAGCATTAATAATAATATGTGAGCATTGATTTATTTTGTATCACTTCACAGCTACACATTAATAGTAATATGTAAGAACGTGAAATATTGCAATTAACTTTGCTCTTTATATTTATATTAATTATTGTATGTTACTTTTTATATAATTGAATTGCACAATACCTAAAACTATATTCGGTCATCTTTCAATATTTATTTCAGAATTATTGTTAAAATTTCAAATTAAGTGTACTATTCTGTTTCATTCATTTGTGTATTTATTTATTTATTTAGCTGTTTATTTTATTATTTATTCACTTGTTTATAAATAAATAGTCTTAACGCACTTTTTTGTGACGTTTGATGTACAGTATTTTCAATTTTCACGACCTCATGTGTATAATTTTTGAATGTATGGGTACGTCTTTGATACTGATAAGAATTGTATAGCGTTGGAATAAAAAGCTTTATTAATAATCAAAATATGAGTCTACGCAAATTAGAGCTTGCATCACATTCATCTACTTAAAAAAGAAGGTAATAAAAGACGTGGTATGAAATTAAATGAAAGTGTGTCCGAGCTTCAAATATTAGGTTACTGAATACATTCTTATACTACAATTATGAAGTATGAGCAAATGTGTTCTAAAGCTACTTTCTCTATATTTTCACCGTAAATTATTAAGTACTCTACTTTCTATGGTTACAGAGGGAGTACAGTTGCACGTGCTGGTATTGCCCCGACTTCTAATCCGCTTGTGAACTCTAATGATCATCGTATTTATAGAGCATACATTAGGCTGGCAAAGTCCATAGAAGCGGAAGCTACATTATATACAGGCTAGGTCAATGCTTCCAAACCTTTTGTGGCTCAAGACACCCCAATGCTATCTTCTTTCGCGGCACCCTCGGATAAGACTCGGGAGAGGAATCACGGGCTTGGTGCCATTTTTTACTTCGGGCCCCTTTACCCCCAACCGCCTCCTTCTCTATCTTCCAGCCTGGGCCCTGGTGCTTTGACACTTCATGCATCACCCTCTCCCGGGCCCTACCCAGGGGATTTTCGTCTTCCATTGTTCAACATCCACTTCTCCCTCCTCACCTCCGTGCTTTTCAACACCACGTAACTTCGAACTAAGCTTGTACAATTTCCGTAAGGACAGAAAAAATTCGCGAATGTTTTCCTGCAATTGAAATTTCTATTTTTTCAGTAACTTTCCAATTTTCAATTATTTATTTCCTTCAAATAAGTAAAGGAATCTAAACAGATGATTTAAATTTAATCGGCAAAACGCAACAACATTTCGAAATTGGGTAAGAGTCTGACTGCCATCAACTTCCAAGTAGTGCAGTAATAGAATTTATACCTCGTAAAGTAACGGCACTGATGTCACCTATTCTAGATGGATGTCGCAATATTTGTTCAAGTAAGTCATCAAAAATGCTTTTTGTTCTTGTTCTTATTTAAACTGTAGATGTGAACAAAGTAAAAATACTAAAGCTTTAGCTATATACAGGGTATCCCAGAAGTCTGGACTCAGGAAAAATAGACATTATATTTTTAAAGTGAAACAACCCCATTTCTAATGTCAGTTTTACATATTTCAGGAAAGAAAATATCCTGATGGCTCAGTATACTATTGAAGAGAAGGTGAAACTGGTATTGCTACATGTTTCCAAAAAAAAGCCAGAGAGAGGCATGTCAATTATTTCATGAACATGCCTCCCTCTGGCTTTTTTCGGAAAAATGTAGCAATACTAGTTCCACCTTCTCTTGCGTGGTATACTGAACCATCAGAGTATTTTCTTTCCTGAAATATGTAAAACTGACATTAGAAATGGGGTTGTTTCACTTTAAAAATATAATGTCTATTTTTCCTATGCGTCCAGACTTCTGGGACACCTTGTATTTTTTTTTGCTTTTCCTAGAAATTAAGAAAAATATGAATGGTGACGTCATGTTCATTTTTAGTTACGAGCGCATTAGCAACAACTTAGTTTAAAAAATGTGTGTATTTTTTTAGTTCCACTATGTATATATTCCACTACGGTGGTACTGGTACTACCTGGGTAATGCAAACAGCTTTGGTGAAGACACAATAGGTCCAACAAGCTGGTATAGCAGATTTGTTCTCTACTCAAAAAATACAAGTCGTACTTCAAAATCGACAGGGCACTTAAAATACCTACTTCAGAGACTTTAGTATATTTTTGACAATCAGGAAATTTCAAATATTTTTATTTAAAACACAATTTTTACTAGATATCAATGCGCAAAACAGTAATCGTCTATACTCTATAGTAAGGGAGCTCAAAATAGATGTCATTTGACGACTAATTTTAAATGTTACAATATATTACTTTTAATTGTGTTGTAGTTATTATTAATTTCTAAAATATTGTATTATAAGTTATTAACGCATGAATTATAAAAATTAATAAGTTATTGAATAATTATGATTTTTTTTTTGTAAGCGGAACGACAAGCCAGAACACGGTTCTTTTATTATTTATGAATGCACTGTGCTGTTACCGAACAATAAATATCTTCGAAACAGTTTCCTCAGCAGAGAACTAGCACCCTTTATGTATTACTATTTTGAAGTATTCTAAATTACCTCATGAGATTCTGTATTTGTCTGTAAACCACAGTGTAATTATAAATAAAATAAGGCTTATCTTCACTTATTCCCCTGAATCGTACTCCTTCACTTACTTTCACCCCTTCCCCTAGGGCCTATTCCCATTATGATTGATTACCAAAGAGAGACTGAGTCGATATATTATGATGTAATAATTACCGACTCTACTGATAAGTAATTGTATTAAGTAATGCTAAAAAATTTAACATTAATAAATTTAAAAATTAGCTGAGGTTTACACTATCATTATAATTATTTATATAGTCATCTCATTTCAAGTGTCAACACTCCTTCTCCCCTTTGACATGAATCTCACGAATTGTAATCAAACTTGACAATCAGTCAATCTCCGGCGATAAGTAGGACCCACGTTTTGACTACCTGAACCTTCGTAGGTCACCCCTTAAAGTCACATATTTCTAAAGTCATATCTATGGATATCTCTAAGGGAGGACAGGAAAATTTGAGTAGACTTAGAACTTGGTGGAACCACGCAAGAAAATTTTAGTGAACTCAGAATTTGGTGGAACCAGGCAAAATCTGTCCATTGTTTGATCAAAATACGTGAGTGATGTCAGGGGGTGTTGGCATTTGATATGAAGTGACTCTATAGTGTTTTCGTTTTATATATATATATATATATATATATGCGCCTCGGTGGTGTAGTGGTTAGCGTCGCTGACTACGAATCCATCGGCCCCGGGTTCGAGACCAGACGGCAGCCGGTGCGCAGCAAAACCCAGCTGTTCATAGATAAATGGGTACCCTAGGTGGCCTAGTGGTTAAGACGCTGGGCTGCTGATGGGGTGTGATTCGGATTCTACGTTAAACTGTAGGTCTAAGGTGGAGTGAAAAGCTTGACCTTCGTTAGAATGAACAATTTGGGCGGAAGCTAACCAAAGTGTATATATTATATATATATGTGTGTGTATATATATATATCCTTACGGAAATCATCTCCAAAAATATTTGTCCCTTTTACAGAAAATTAAGTGGATTACAGATTATGAATTGTCCAATCAGGAACCATGTATCATTTCTTCGAAAAGCTGACCAGTCAGAGGAAAGAAATACCTTTGCACCTGAAATCCGGTACTACTGTATATATAAATGTGTGGTGGTGATTTATAAGTTTTATATAGCGGTTTCCAAACTGTTCCAAAAATGCACAGGCACTTTTACCTCAAAGGGCTCCACTGACCACTGTATATACACAAATATTTTATATATATATACACATGATACAACTATACTGTGTAAACTTATATCTTTCAAAGTTGGGATCCTCCTGATAAGGGTAATAATAATTTGTCAGTTGAGCAGCTTAATGAATAACGAATAAAAAACTAATAAAAGTTTTCAAATATTACACATAAAATAAAAGCTTTGCTAACTCTTTAGCCTAAATATACACCAATTAAGTAAAAATCGGAGACAAAACGTATTGACACTGCTCTGTGAAAAACAAAAAAAACAAAAAATAAAGAAAAAGGAAAAGGCCCTTCGATATAAAACCCAAAGATCTAGTCAAATCTTATGTCAGAGTTAAAAGTGAATTGTCATGAGAAAAATGGTGTCTGTTTTTGATAACGCAGAATTTCCAGTGTGGGGACTCTTACCCAGGTAATTTGATTAAATGTTTAGTTAAATAATCCAGATACTTAGGTTTACGATATAATATGTAAGTATCTGTCAAATTGTGACTGTGGACAATGCAGAAAGCTAAGAATTGACATTGGAAGAACTCTAGTTTATCTTAGATCTACTGATGTAGGACTGCCCAGAAGCAAATTCTGACATAAACTTTGGCATATAGTTTTTATATTCAACAAAAAAACTATTTTGATTAATTTTTTTTTTGGATTCGCCCAGCCCTACTAGACCCTAGCTAATCCCAAATGAAGTTAATACTAGGCCCCAACGCTACTGGGCCAGTTTGGAAAGCCTGTCCAGTGTTGTATTGAAATTCTCATTAGCCTACAGTACATTTGGACAACATGAAGCCACTCGGGCCTATCGACGTTATCAAAGTCAGATAAGTGGTCTGTGGTGTAAATGTTTAGTTGTGTGGTCACCTATTTTATGGACTCCTGATTGGTTGATAGTTGGGTGGAATTCCAGAATTCAGATGTAGTTTGGAGGTGGAGTTCATGATAGTTTAGTAATAATTTAAGAGGAGTGGTTAATCTAAACTAAGCTAGGTTAGTAATTATAGACTTTGTCTCTGTGTCTAGATTCTGAAATTTTACTGAAAATTGAATTGAAAAATAACCAACCTAGAATAACAACTGAACCTAGTGTAGTCCAATCTAGATGTGAGACTCATTGGGATTGGTCTAAAGTAGGATATGCAGACACTATATATTAGCTATCTCTGGCTATATTTTATGGTAAATTTTGCAAAGAATTAAATCTAAGGTGGCTAATTATCATTAGACTATGTTCAAAATTACTGTAATTACTTGCAAATTAACTTAGAGCCTATATAAACTTTGTTTGAAAAAATTTATAGTCTATCCCTCGTGAAAGTAGCCTATCTAATTTTCTCATAAAATTCCAGAATTCAGAAGCATTTTGGAGTCTATAATTACTAACCTATAACCTATTATAGGTTAGGCATCCCACAATAATCATGACTTTGGTACAATAATTAGAGATTTCCATGATTCTTGCAAATTTTTCATGATATTAGCTAGTGAAGATAGGTGTGGAAGAATCACAAATTGGGAAAGAAGCTCATGATCAGATAATTCGTGATTTTCAATAATTCAATTAGGCCAGAGCCCCAAGAGTCATGAATTGGTGGGGGTTTAGTGTATTACGTAGAGAATTTTTGTCATTTCTTGTTTTCTGTATGATTTAGATTTGGTTCATTTTTCTTTTTAGAATGTAGCTACGTGTTATTTCTGCAGGTTCTACCAAACTTTTCATACTGGCCAAGAACTAATGTGGCTTACATTTTTGACTAGTTTGATTGATAAGTTAACAAGTTTGATTTATCCTATTATATTTTATTTAATTCTTCATAATTTTTAAATTGAAGAACTTGTACATTCATAGAAAGGGCTAAGCATTTTCATAAGTTACCTTTTACACTGTAGAGATAAATTATTCTCTCTACTTTGACATGTGCTACTTAAAATGCATTAAACAAGATAATTGAATAAAAATAGTGGGTAAAATTCAGGAATCCAGACATAATTTAGAGATGGTCCATAATTACTAACCTAACTTAATGCGTTACCAAGTGGAATTTTTCCAAATAGGGGCTTAGTGTAGCTGTATTTAGAACTGATTCTTTCACTGATCTAACTTGTGGTTATATTAGCTTAGCTACTTGTAGAAGCTGCAGTAGGAGATAAAAAGGCAACTCTCCTCTTTTGATGGATACATTTAACCTTTGGTGCCATTTCACCTTGTGTAAAGAGGGAAATATGACTATGAAATTATAGGCTTTATCATTATTATTAGCTCGGTTTAGTGATCATCTCTGTGTGATGTTTAACATGTTAAGTTAAATTAAGTTAGCTTAGCTTAAGATACTTAAGTTTATTCAAGTGTAGGTAGTATGTGCCATCAATGGAATGGTTATAGGTGGTTGTCAAACTAAATATTTATTTACCATTAGCTTAGTATTTTTATATATTTTGATATGGAATGAATCACTGACTGAAGTTATAAAGAAGTACTGTATTCCCTCTGCTAATAGGCTAATAGCATAATATAAGAAAATACTAAAAATGTTAATCTGATTTAAATTACGATTATATACCTTAAAATTGTAATTACTAAATTTATAATACAATTACTACAGTTTTGAAGTAGATAACTAGTTGAAATTGGTAATTACTAGTAATTGTTACTAATTTAATTGCTACCATGTTCTTCTAATTAGCTAATTGCTTTAACTTTGGAGCGAAGTACATAATTTACTTTATTTTTTTCAGGAAGGAAACTGGTGCTTTAAGTCTTGTAAATAAAAATCCTTCTTATGATGGGCGTGGAGTAATCATTGCCATATTTGACTCTGGAGTTGATCCTTCCACACCTGGCTTAGAGGTCTGTAGGTTTAGTAGTTTGTTTGTAATTTAAAAGTAGTGATGGGATGATACCAAAATTTTTAACGATTCCGATTCCAATACCACTAAAAAGTCTCGATTCCGATACGATTCTCGATTCCGATTCCGATTCTCAATATTTTTAAATATAATTCTATACTTGTTTTTCTGGAAATTGTCATATTTTACTCTGGTAAGATTAACTATTTACATTATGAGTATGGTAATATAAATTATAAATTATAATAGATTGGTTTAAAAATAAAAATCAACTGTAAGTTGTAACAATTCATTTTAATCTTCTTGATTACACATCATGGATATACATGTTTTAATGTATAGCTACAATACAATAAAAATGAAATTTGTTATCCTCTTTCATTTAAATTTTAAAGTTTACATTCCAAAACTGGTTCAATTAAAAGTTAAAGAATCGTTTTAAGAATCGGAAATCATGGTACAATTCTCTTGATTCCGATTCCGATTCCTGAAAAATGCTAGATTCTTCCGATTCTCGATTCCAATTCCGATTAATCGTCCCATCACTATTTAAAAGGCTATAAACTGTTACATTTGGCCCTTGTGATAGATAGTTATAAGTAGTTTTTCAGAGAAATGAGCCCTAACTAAAGCTAAAAATACTTTTAATATATGCAGTTACAAAGAGAATTAATCCATTATTTGCGTAAGATTAATACTGTGGTTTAAACTTTAAATTAAGTAGCTCTGGCTATAGTAATAGTAACCAGTAACATCTCTGGCCCATATGAGGCTTTCCTAGGAAGAAGTGGTTAAGTGACAAAAGTAAAAATTACCAGAAAATGTAATTAAAGTTGTACCAAATTTGAAAGTGGAATAACTTTCAAACTTTTGAAGATATTTCATAAAAATATTTTTCAAAAGTTATTCCACTTTCAAATTTGATAAAAAAAATTTGCTGCATTTTCTAGCATTTTTTATTTTTGTTGCTTAGCCACATCTTTTTAGTTGAGGGCCTTTTATCCACCAAGGAAGATGCCAGGTATAGACCTGACCCCCTGGTCTACTTGGCTATAGTCATATAGGAAATTAAGGCTTAAAACTTGTTACATTGACCTTATGAGGTTCTAATTGTAAACTTGTACATTATACAGTAGTGAAAGAATTGTGCAAAAGATTTGATACATTGCTTAAATGTCATTACTGTTTCTATTACAGTACCATACTTATGAATAGGGGTACCTTGTATAGTAGACTGTTCCAAAAAAAATATTTTTGAAAATTGAGTTCGCATACCCTGTCAATTGATGAGGTTTGGTCTTAGACTATGCCTGGTAAAAATATAGGGTTGATTGAGTAATATTAAGTGACTGCTCAGAGGACATGAAGTTTGCTGAAATAGGGTAAATTTTGCATCCTCTGTAGTGTACAGCACAATATTTAAATGTTAATTTTTTTTCATTTATGGTATGTATTATTTATGGCTTTTGCTTGTTACTAATGGTCATTTATGTTTCAGAAATTATGTTTGACCCATCTTGTGCAAATGCAAGTGGCCTAATAAAGATTGCTTAAGCTTATTTGGCTAGCAAATTTATCTAACTATATTTAGGCTCATTACAATAATGTTTCAGAAAGATAGCATGATCTTATTTGGCAGCAAATTTATCTAACTATATTTAGGCTCACCACAAAAAATGACTGAAACTAGAAGGCAAAATACAGTATGGCTGATTGGTGTCTTGGTAAGTAATGTTGATAGAAATCAGCTTCCAACACTTAGACAAGTGCTTTGTTGCTTATTCCATGGCATCAAAAAGGAGAAGCAAATGCTACCAGAAGCAGCATCACTTACTGTTGATGAAACGTTGGTAATGTGGAGAAAGGTCAATATACCAACATCACAAAACTCAAATGTTGGCAAACTTGAGAAAATATAATCAGTATGGATGCTTGGGGGAAAATAAGCATAGAAAAAGCAGTATCTAAGAATCTAACACAAAAACATTTGAAGAACAGCTTGATATTCTTTTTGATATATCTTGTGCAAATGCAAGTGGCCTAATAAAGATTGTGGAGGATTGGGAATTTCTGGAAGATCATTGTGGAGTGCAAAAAATGTACATGGCTGGTCAAGATAAGGTTTTTATGGTGACAATGGAAAGAAGGAAAAGAGGCTAGATAGAGGCAGAAAATGAGTGTTGAAAAAAACGTATGACATAAACACTGATGAAAAGCAAACAAAGACAGGGAATTCAAAGGATGAACTAGATTCTACATCGAGTGACACTGAGGAGGAAACATAAGTGAATACCATAAATGAAAAATCTCCAATCCCATGCCTTCTACTTCTATTTCAACTCCCTCGAAATGACAAATATCAAATCCAAATCCTCGGTGAATAATCAATGATCCTAGGTTCTCTGCTGCATTGGATTGTACAAATACATCTTTAAGAGAAGCAATGTGCATAGTTACTCCTGCTCTCCAGGCAGCTGGAGTTGATATTAGAGTGGTTACCCTCTCAAAATCATCAATACAAAGATCAAGACTGAAATCTAGAGCCAAGTTAAGTAAAGAAATGAAAACATTTAATCCAGAAACTCCCCTCATTATACATTTTGATGGAAAGCTACTCCCCAATTCTGATGGAGGAAAATCTGACCATTTAGCCATTGTTGCCTCGGGTAGAAATGTAGGGAAACTCCTAGGAATCCCTAAATTGGGGGAAGGTATGGGAGTTAAGATGGGTAGAGCAAATATTACAGTTAATAGAGGAATGGGATGGTGTACGAAACTGGATTGCTGGTGTTTGTTTTGATACAACAGCCAGCAATACTGGCATCTATGGAGGAACCTGCACCACCATTGAGCAGGGACTCCAGCAGAAAATACTTTTCCTAGCTTGCTGCCACCACATTCTTAAAATAGTAGTGGGAGCTGTTTTTGACAAATTCTTTGTATCTCGAGGGCCTGATATAGATATTTTTGCAAGGTTCAAAGATCAGTGGTCTTGGTTAGACAAAAGTAAATATACTCCCCTTGAAAGTGACGCAGAGAAATGTTGGAAAAAGAGTTAGAATGGGTGAAGTGGGAATGTGATAACCTGGTACAATTTCTGCATGAAAAATTGTGAGATAACCATGAGTGCCATGATTATCAGGAATTCCTAGAGCTAACCCTCATTTCTTTGTGGGAAAAACCATCAAGAGGGATGCACTTTACGGCTCCTGGGGCATACCGTAGGACAAGATGGATGGCAAAAGGCATTTATTGCTTTAAAATATATTTATTCTGAGATCAATTCAATTTGAGAGACAAAGAAAAAGAAGCCATCAGACGTATTAAAATATTTTGTGTATCAATATATAAAAAAGCCTGGTTTAATGCAACGAGAGCTGCCAGTGCCCTTATCAGTGATCTATGGATGATGATAAAGCTTGGAAGATTACTAAGAAATTGATAAGGAGATATCGACTGTGGCATTAGGCAAACTCGGATCCCACTTTTGGTACTTGTGTGAGGATTTAGCACCTTTAGCATTTTTTCAGAAGTCAACTCAGAAAAGGGTGGAATGGTACAAACTCTTGAAAACCAAGCTAAAACTAAAGATCTTTGCAGAGTAGAATGCAAAACAATTCAGACTTTCAAATGTAAGAATCTTTCTGGCTTTATAACGTACAGGTCATTAAATTTTTTCAAGGCTATGAAAATTGATGAATCATTTCTGACAGTAGATCCAGCTGCATGGTTTGAACACCCAGCATGTATTTGTAGAAAGGATTTAGTTTCCCAGCTGAAAGTGATTAATGACTGCACTGAAAGAATGGTAAAACTTGTCACTGATTTTAATGAAACCATTACGACCAGTGAAGAGCAATGCCAGTTTCTTTTTCAAGTTGTTGAATTCCATTGTAGAAAAATTTTAACCCCCACAAAAGCAAATTTTTTATAAAATCAAGTAATATAAATTTAGGACGCAAATTGGTATCAAAGGTAAGAAATTGTGATTTCTCCCAAAATTTCATATTTTTGAATGCTGTGAGCAGTCACTAAATATGCACTAAATTGGCTAAAATTTGTACATGATGCATGTTTTATCAAGTGTCAAAATGAAAACCTATGCAACTTTGAATAAATATTTTTTTTTTTTTAACATTACGACTTGGGACAGTCTATTGTACAGTAAATATATTAAACATAAGCTTAACCAGAGCTGGCCCTAGGGGTGGGTGAAGAGGGTGACTGCCTGGGGCACCAAAAGCCCATCATAAAAATTATTGATTGCATGATTACAGTCTTTATGGCATGTTATAGGGTGCCAAATGCTTATTCCACCTGGGGCACCATTTTGGCTAAGGCCAGCTCTGGCCCAAATTGTTAGTGAAGTTGAGCAGCAATAAGAAACTGTGATTAGTTATATAATAACTTCTTTAAGAACTAGATAGCATAGGCCTATACCCAGTTTGTAATTTATTTTCATTAGGCTGCACACTTTAATCAGTAACTAGGTCACTACAATATGTTTCTTATTCAGGAAGAGGCATAGCTCATTAATCTATTTTATTTTATTTTTTGTATATAGTTCACACCAGATAAGGAGGTAAAAGTTATTGATCGCATTGATGCATCTGGAGCGGGAGACATTGACACATCTACAGTCATTGAATCTGATTTAGGAAAAACTATAGTTGGTCTCTCAGGAAGAAAATTGAAGGTAGAATACTGATCAATTTTAAGCATTTAGCCCATTGTGATCATTATTTTATTTTAGTCTATAACGATGTAGGCATTAATTCAGTTTTGATTTGCTTTTTCTTTTACAAATCTTGTAGATATGTCTATTTTTAAATGGAGCAGTCCTCTTTTTGACAACAAACTTGTATAGTAATTGCTATTCTGATTAGAGGGCTACTGTACAAATGTGGCCACATTACAGTACCACTTTCCATTAGATTAAGGTGGTTGTGATGTTGGGTCTCTTTGTTAGTTGCATGGGTGAGCATCCTCCTCATTCAGATTATGTAGTGACCCATAAATGGTTTGGATCTACATAAAGCCGTAGATCCCCTTCATCACTCGATGAAATGCGGCTAAAATTTCTCACAATTAAAAACTTTTGCAGATTCCAGAGACATGGCAAAACCCCTCCAAAATGTATCATTTGGGAGTGGTGCCACTTTTCAACCTTTACCCACAAAGGCTGCGAGAACGAGTGTCAAAAGAGAAGAAAGAGAAAACTTGGGACTCATTTCAGAGGGCATATTTGTCCAAGGCTCAAAAACATCTTCAGGTATGGTTGAAAGGGTCACATTAATTAGGTCCTGTCATTTCAGAAGCTGGTTTGAGGTTCAGATTGTGTAATTAGTTGCTTCATCTGATCATCCATTTTGGGGAGGTAGTTGTAGTTTTCTAGTGGTAGAATGCTGTCCTCGACTATTTAGCTGAAGGCCCTGAGTTTGACTCTTGGCTTAGACTTCAAGCAGAATTCAGCATTTAAAGTGCTTTTCTGGGTCTTCCTTAGTGATGTAGTGGAATGGATCTCGCGTAAAGCTGTAGGTTTCTCCTCCATCGTATGACTTTAGATGTGAAGGAGGTTAAACAACCCTAAACATAAGTGAATTTTTTATTTTTTCTGAAGTTGTTGGTTCAGTTGTCTGGACTTAGCATATTATAGCTGGTAAGTTACGGGTTGCCATCTTTCCAAACTGGGTTTTATAATAGGTTATTTCTTAATACTGAGTATATAGGGTATGATGGTTACAATTTGTGATTTACTTCACTTTAATTTAGCATAAATTGAGATCTTGTAATCATAATCCATTTCCTGTAAGCATTTAACCCTTTAATGTTAGGTATATGTTTCTGTAATAAATATTTTGGTACCTAACTAGTCACTTAAATGATGTACTTTGGGTTCCTTTTCCAGCAACTAAACAACGTGTATATAAACGTGTAAAAGCCTTTGTAGAAGCATCACATTATAATAAAATTTATATTATGTTGAGTGGATCCGTAAGTCTCACCCATCATGAAAGGGCTTAGTAAAGTGTTATTTAATTATATATTTGAACCAGAGCCCTGAAGGTGAGGTGAAATAGGCTATGAGCTTGGTCTACCTTTTTTCCATCACTGATAATTAGTTAACTTTTAATGGGTTATACATTCTGCCTTAAATTTTTTTTTTCTTCTTTAGCATTGGGGTGGTCATGAGAATACACACGTATGTATTTTGACATTTTCCATTAAGCTTGTGATTGTATACAGTTGTGAAAAGAGTCGCCAAAAAGTAAATAAAAAAAATGCCCATTAGTTACTAATTAATTTTAGCGGGGTTTCATTTTGAAATTATATTTCCCCTATCCATAAGCAAAATTTCAGAAAAAAACATGTGGCTTGGAAATGATTCATAATAACTTGGTAATAGGTTAGGTTCCCTTTCCACAGCTGTACAATTCCTTTACCTTTTCAAAATTTTTGTTATTAAGTCTTCAATTTAGGCTCTGTATTTAGATTAATATAATTATAACACAATTTAATGAAGCCAAATGATGGATTGCAGTTATCTTGGTAAGCGTGTATAGTCACTGTATAGGCCTGTAGGCTTAGTTCCAGCAAGGTAGAGGTATTTTAAGTGCTAAATATTTTTGTATTTGTTTGTTTCTGTATGGAGTTATACACGTGTAAAGGAAGCAATTTTGGATCCCCTTTCTCTTGTTTACAAATGTAAATAATAATAAATAATAATAATTTTAATATTTTTTTCAGTCCTTTGAAAAGGGCAAATCAAGTGATGGTCCAACTTCCAGCAAACAATGTTCTTCAAATAATAACAATAATAATAATTCGCCAAAAAACACGGCTGAAAATGAGCCTGTAAGTTCATATCTGCATCAGGTATTTTGTACATTTTAAGTGCTTGAAATTTTCGATCATGTTAACAGTGGAAGTGGTTTGGGAGTTACATAAATTAAAATGTTGAGGCATAACCACAACATTGTCATAAAAGGTAACACAACTTCTGAGGCAGTACCCCATTCCCAGTGGTCAATGCTATGTATAGTATGCGCGTGTGTGTATGCAACTGGGCATAAGTGAGGTTGCGTGTGTGATAATTCACGTGTGTAGTGGAGGAATTTTTATTTTTGTGAGATAACACTTTTGGTACCTCGGAACAAGAACATTGAAAACCTATCTAGAAACATTTTTGTCATAAAAATGATATGTTAGCCCAGATTCGATTACGTTAGGTTAGCTATTAGCTAGTTCCTTGCTATTTAGGTACGAAGCAGAAAACGCCCTTCAAACTCTGTTGTGTCCAGAACCCTTATTACGCCCTTTTCAGTTCGATGGCACTGAGGTTAAATTACATTTGGTTAGTTAGCTTTCTAAATGTATGGATTTAGGTTAGTACCTCGCTTACGCGCATATATATATATTTTGTGTGCGCGGGCGTGCGCGCCCCAAAGGGAAAGAATGAGAGAGAATTTTAGGTAATGTATATATATACACATGTATATTACATTCTCAATACAAGGGCTGTGTCGTGGCGACGTGACCCCACTCCGTTAAACCAGAGAGGTTAAGTGACGTTGGGCGTGGTCAGTAGTTGGATTGGGGGGGAACATCCTCGGCGTTTAGATGATGATGATGATGATGATGATGAGGTCCTTAAATGGTTGGGATCCCATGTAAAGTTGTCGTATAACCTTTACCATTACGAAAGGGGTCGGAGGGGTCAAACCCCAAACTTTGACTGTTAGTATCTTTGTCATCCAAAAAAGAACATGGTTATTATTTGATGCTGATTTCCTTGATCACTCTAGTGCATTATTTAAAGAGCTAAAACTACTAAAGCTCGATGATGTAATCAGACTAGCACATTTTTATTTTTTTATTTAAGAGTGTAAGAACAAAATCATTAACTTAAATGGGTAAATAGATATTTTGTAATTCGTCAAGAAATCCACTCGTATCAGACCAGAAATAGATCATAGTGCGTTATACCTCAATTTAGATTGTCTTTAATCTAACAAATTACCCACTTTCATTGGATTGTAACTATGGAATGATTTAAATGCTGATATAAAAAATATTGTGAATGTAAATTTGTTTAAAACCAAGTTGAAATCCCAATTAATAATGGCATACTAATAAAAATCTAGCATTAATGTACATTATTTTTGTTTGTTCATTTCTCGTGTGTAATCTAGAATTAAAAACGCATTACTTGTGATTGTTCAGTTTGTATCTTTCGTGTATGTAAAGGTTTCCTTTGATAGGTGCAGGTTGAAGAGAAGCTTAAACACTATATATATATATATATATATATATATATATATATATAGATATATATCGTAAAGAACGACGCTTGTATAGGAGAACATTCCGCGCAAGATGAGGAGGGAGAACGAACAAATGAAAAAAATGAGGTTACCACCCGGGAATCGAACTCGGGATCTTCCGATTGCCGGTCAGATATGATAACCACTACCACCGGCAATCGGAAGATCCCGGGTCATGACTCCAGATTCCTGGGATCTTGGGAGCATTGCTCCAGTAAATTTGACCATGAGAAAAAGTAAATTTGGGTTTGGGTTTTGTTCATCCGCTAGACGTTATGCAATTTTTTTGCGTATACGTTCTTGTACAAACCAATTTTTTTAAATTACAAATTTAGTTATTTTAAGTTTAGTTGGTAATTCCATATTTAACAATTATTTTTATTTTTTGTTAAGCTTCAATGTTTTGATAATTAAAATTTTATTAAAACGTATATTTTTTTAATATAAAATTATCAGGATTGGACTATGTTCCATTGATCTCGGCCAGGTTTGATAAATTGGCCAGATAATTACTTGTGCGGTTTTAAGTAATCCACCATGACTCTAGAATTGAAAAGTTTAGTTAAGTTTAAACTTACTTTTACTTACTTTAACTTACCTACTTTTACTTACTCTTCCTTGCTTTTACTAAGTTTAAAGCACTTACTTTTACTTACTTTCATTGTACTATATTTACTTACTTTTACTCACTTTTACCATACTATATTTACTAACTTTTACTTATTTTGTATTTTTTCAGGTAGTCAATAATCAATAATGGATCCTAATATTGATGAAGGTGGAGAGAAAAGTGAGGGTGTTAAAAGGGGTTACTTTTGTGGTCAATGCAAGAACAAATATTCAAAGAAGCAAAACTGGGAGGAACATTTTAATTCCAAAAAAAATATTTGTTACAATACAAGAGGTCCCAGAGTTTGGGCCCACAGCTTAGATATTGCAGTAAAGAAATACCAGGATGAAGTGCAGCAAAGAGATACGGCAAAGCAGTCATTTAGTTTGTTCACAAAATGTGCTAGTGCTAGACCTCAGAAAAATGAACCAACTTCATCAACTTCTAATCTAGAAAATGAAACTTTTTCACTAGATGTTTCACAGACTGAAGAAAGTGCTTCTCCTCCACCTAAGAAACAAAAGGTAAGTGAGGAATCTGCGCATCAGACTAACAAAACTGCTTTAGAGGAATTTGAAAATTCCCAAATCCAGAAGACATTGAATGCAATTTTGCGCCTAACAAAAGAAACTCACCAAGCTGTTGTGGTTAATAAAGAGAAGAGTCAAAATATGCCTTCAAGTTCAAGTGTTGCATCCAAATCTAATAAAGCAAAAAGCAACAAATTTGACATTTCCATAGCCCATTTAAGCAAGTGTAAATCAATACAAGAAATCCTGAACAATGATTTGATCAAATCTACATTCAAATTGGTGGAAAAGAAGGATCTAGGGCATGCTGATGATTCATTTTCAGTACCAAGTGATATAATGGAAAACATTGCAAATAGTGACACTAATATGCCTGATGTAGATATAGCTGTTGAGGATGAAGATGATGATAATGAAGAAGATATTAATGATGCTTCTGATGATAAAATGTTTACATTATATTGCATAGCTTGCACAGACCCCAAAGCATGTGCTTCAGACAAACATTCTAACATAAAAGGTTACTTCAATGTTAAAGATTTAACCTATGTATGCAAACAAGGAGAAAATCAAGAGAGATGGTTTAGAAATCTGAAAACCCTCCTGAAGAGACATTTAATTAAACTTCAGCATCATCAAAGAGCTGCTGTTTATGAAGTGATGAAAACATCTTCTCGGAACACTACTAAACGCATAGAAGACTTATGTGGCAACATCTTATACTACATAATGAAAACAAACACTGCATGGGCTCTATATCCAGTACTTCTAGCTGTATTACATAGGTCAGGTTGTGAGGTTGGAAATTTGAATCATAGCACACATGCGTGCGAGACAATTTGTGAACTATTAGATAATCAACTTAAAGAACAAACTGTAAAGTGGTTCTTAGAACAAACTTCAATAACAGCTGACATTGGAACAATTTTGGGATTAAGCATGCTAGTTGTATTAGTTATGAGTGAAGAAGATAAGACTGTAAAACTTGCTGGGATAAATTTAGTACGCAGCAAATCAGGAGTTTATTTGGCCAATGAAATTTTTGATGTGTTGAAGTCTCCTAATCACTTGAAACTATCTGAAGAAGCAATTAAATCCAAGGTATCTGGAATTGTTGGAGATGGGGCTTTTTGTAAGGACAACGAGCCATTTAAAAACGAAATGAAAAAGTTGTTTGGAGAAAATTTCAAATTTCGATGGGACTTAATGCATCTTGTGAACAGAGCCCACGTTGATGCATTGAAGAAAATTTGTAAACTAAGTGAGCTTTTAGACTTTATTCAGAATCACTCTTCAAATCTGAGATCAGGCCTTGACTATACCAATATGGTTCTTGACAATATCATTGGTTTTAAGAGACCAAAACTCAAATCTGATACTCGCATGGTTAATTACGAATTTGATCAATTTGACAGATTTGTGGAAAATTGTGTGTTTTTGATCATCCACAAGAGAAAGAAATTAGTGCCAAGTTCTATGTATTGATTTCCTATGTAACAAAGATTATGTTGCAAGTAGCTCAAAAAACCACAGTTAGTGCAGAATTTGTAGAAAATATATTTTATAAAGAAGGAGGGAAAACTGTTATGTTAAGAGTGATGGAAACAATTTCCAAATTAGCTAATGGAGGAAATGCAAATGATGTAGTTTCTGAATTTAAGCACGATACCACAGGGTAGCAAAAGGAACTAACAGCTGAGGATTACATCCTAAATGAAGTTTACAAATACATCAAGAAACGTTCTGATTACTACCAGGTTGCTGAAGTTGCTAGACCATCCAGAACCAGATCTGAAAGTAGTTTTACAAAAGACTCAGTGATAAATTGGCTGACAGAATATATAGAACAGCTGTGGAAAGGAATCACAGAGAGATTAAAGCATTTTGATAAAGATGGATCAACTGCCTGGAGTGAAGCACCAGCTGAAGGGACATTCTCCATTCTTGGTTACATTGTTGAACACAAAGGATCCATTAAGCCATCTCATTTGACTAAGCTGTGCAGAATTGTGAAGGAGGGTCCAGCTCCAGGCACTAGATCTGATGTAATGATCACACAGAAAGCCATTGATCAGTGGCCAAGCATACATGGCGGTAAATTCACAACAAATGCCTACAACATGCAAGGTCTAACATCGTCCACTGTTGCTGCTGCAATGAATAAATAAACTTAAGGTGAGTTATAAACTGTACATTATTGTATTATGATGTGTAGCTAAAACAATTTGTAATTGGTATGTCGTCAATTCAAGAGTTTACTATCATTAACCTATCTAGTGGTGTAAGGGAAAAAAAAGTAAATTCAGAGCTGTGCTCCAGTAAATTTTTTCAAATCTGGAGTCATGTCCCGGGTTCGATTCCCGGGTGGTGACCTCATTTTTTCATTTGTTCGTTCTCCCTCCTCATCTTGCGCGGAATGTTCTCCTATACAAGCGTCGTTCTTTACTTTAATTATACTGCGTGTTCTTTGCAGTTGAAATGTGTATATATATATATATACACACACACAGTATTTACAAAATTATAAAAGAAAATTAAATAATTGAAGATTAAGACGAGTGGATTTTCCGAACTGTAAGGAGTAATTATGCTCTGATGGCTTCTGATGTTCCGTGTAACGTGTCGGCTTGTGCGTTGTCTAATAGTTGCCCAAGGACTTGATCCAAGTAAACCCCTTGAAGACCTCTGGAAGAATGGTTGGCTAGTTTGGCGTGTGGTTGATGATTACAGTTTCGTCTTCATAATTATATGGTTAACTGACCAACCATAGCCAGATGGCCACGCCCACTAATTAAGAGAGTCTACAAGGGTCAATGAGATCTTTCCAGACACTCGATTACTTAGTGTATAATAATGATTCCTTTGTATGGTATTGGTATAATACCTTCAGTAATGACCTTGCATTTGTTGTATCGATAATGATAATTTAAGATTAATACAGTACATACCTTAATTATTAATAATACTTATTCTTTATTTATTAATTATTATTATTATACTTGGAAGAGTTCTCCGGACGCGAAGGTCTCCCCGAGTGAGACTCCGTCAGCGGCGAGTTTCATCGAGAGGATGCCGAAGGAGAACGCGGAAGCAGAGTTGACACTCCTGAAGGGTCTCGAGAAGAAGTACAATGATTTGGGGCCTACGTATGACGTCGTCGTCTTTCACGACGGAGAATGTTGGAGGTAATTGCTAAAGGATGAATTTGAATTGGCCCAAAACTGATTTTAGGGCAAGATTCTAACTGGGGAAAGGTCATTCCTGTCCTTAAAAGCTACCAACACCACATCGAGTCTAATCACAGCCCCAAGTGTTAGTTGGTTGTTCTTTGGAAGGACTCAGATCAGATCGGAATGTTTCGAATTTTTAATCTCTCGGTAATACTGTAAATTCTATTCGTTTGGCGCCAATTATCCGAAATTATTTTTTACGAGGGAAGGAGGGGCCAAGGGCAAATGCCCGCAGTTAATTAGGATAATTAAGATATTTCATATCCCTGTTTGCAGGGTGGAAAAACCCCCAAAACCATTGTTTAAAAAAAGTGGTTTATTTGGTTTTATTTTTTTTTTGGTTTGTTAGTGTTTGATTGTAATAAAATGATTTTATCTTTCATATTTTATTTAAGCATTATACTAACTTTTATAAGAGAAACTACCTATGTTTACACCCAAAATTATAAAACCAGCTTGTTTATTATTTTCTTCTAAATAATAGTGATAATAGCAAAAACAATTCTTTTAACACTATTCACATTTCAGATATACCGTTATCATATTGGTCATACAAACAAAACATGTCAAATGCGGTAACTAGGAATTTAAATTATATAGGTAAATAAAGGTTTAGTAAAGTACCAACCAACCCTATTTGGTGCAATGGTAAACCAAGTTTCTCTCCTTTTTCTGTGTAATTGATACTTTAATAGTGGTTGGAACAATGTTTATCATCAGGATTTCCAGTGAAAAATAGTAAAATACCTTAACTGAAAGTACAAACATTTTTTTTTACGTTGATTGTTGACAGTGTGACAGACCTAATTAAAAAATAAGCACAATATTAGGTTTTATGTATGAAATTATCATTGATTTATGTTCATACTAAGTATTAAAACATTAAAACTAAGAGTAAAAAGCAAATACATAAAAAACCATTGGCTTTTTTCTTATCAGAAAACCAAAAAATCGTAGTTTAAAGCAATCCACCCTGCCTGTTTGATGGTAATAATAATAATTGGTTAAATGTAGAAATCCTTCATTCGAAGATCGTGCATAGACAGCTCGGAGGAGGGAGACCTCGCCGAAGGAATCTTGCTGGGAGAGTACCGTCTCACGCACGAATACCGGATCCTGAACTCCGTCGACCAGTACACTGTGTCTATGAACGTGCACAATGAGGGAAATGTGTTGGAAATCGTCGGCATGTGTGGTAAGTTGAAAAACCGCGCGGCTCTTAAACTATCGAGTTAGAAGGCACGGGTTCCTGGATACTGTAGCTTTAAAGACGGAAGTATGTTGTCACGTGGTTTGAGGATGTAGAAAATTATTACAATTGATAAATCGGTAAAGGCTCTCGGAAGATGATAAAGGTTATTCAATTATGTTAGAGTTTACGTCTACGTCATCGTAAGCTTTCCGAAGTAAAGCGCTTTAAATATTTTATCCATTGTAGTTTTTGCATTTTTGTGAAAGATTATTCACTGCATAGATGATGCACAAATTAACAATCGAAGGTCATGCGTGTGTTTGCGACTTGAGCTCTTTTAAAAATCTCGCATTTTTCGACTTCAGAGTTTCTGTATGTCTGGTATATTTACCCGTTAGTTGGTAGCGTTAAGTTAGGTTAAGAGTTATTGTTGCAGTTAACGCAAGTTAGATTATACTAGGAATTGTTGTTAGCGTTATAGGGATATTCTTAGGCGAGGTAATTCTAGGTCGCGTTTCAGTAGAATAAAATACCCCATTGCTTGTGGGTATTGTTGGGCATGTTTCTTAATTATTTTAAGATTTTTTTTCTAGCAAGTCATGGTACCCACGTTGCATCAATCGCCGCTGGATATTTCCCAGATGCCCCAGAGAGGAATGGAGTTGCCCCTGGAGCCAAGATCGTATCCATAACCATAGGTAAGGGTATATATGTTGTATATATGACCAACTTCAGTAGTCATAAAGCGAATTTAATTCCCCATATTTTGGGGTGTTTGACCTGACCTTAAACGATAAGTACTTGATATTTGTTACGGTTTCAGAAGTATTTTCCCCAATAATATGATCTTAAGCGCAAACCACTTAAGGGGATTTGGTATAGTGTGCCCATTTACGGTTACCCACGTTTCCCTTTTGACCGTACTCGGTAACCGGGTAGCAGATGATATCCGAGGGTGTGATCTCTCCAGAAGGTCACCCGAGGTCGGCCAATCTTGGAGTAAGCCCATCTCAACTTAAGACGAAGGTGGGAGTCGACCCGA
Organism: Bathynomus jamesi; assembly: GCA_023014485.1. Classification (NCBI taxonomy): domain Eukaryota; kingdom Metazoa; phylum Arthropoda; class Malacostraca; order Isopoda; family Cirolanidae; genus Bathynomus; species Bathynomus jamesi. Next base: position 683,869 of record JAJOZX010001423.1, read on the forward strand.
TACCTCAATGCTTCGGGTCCCTGACTCTACTCGGTAGCTTATTTTGGGCAAATTAGAAGTATCAGGTCATCCCATAAGTAATGTCGTTTTTTACGATAGATTAAGTTTAAACTAGTCCTACTCGGTTTAAGCATAAATTTTCCGAAGGTTATATCTAAGAGGAGATCTATCGTGTTTCGCTATATACTTTACAGACCTTGACCAGTGAAGACGTGTGTTTTGCTTTATGTGAACCCCTCATAAACATGGCGGTATCAGAAGAGCATATCAAGCATATAACTCTCTACGAATTCAAAAAAGGGAATAGTGCTACTGAAGCAACGCGAAACATTCAGGACGTTTATGGCAACGATATTCTGCATGTGAGGAAATGCCAAAGATGGTTTCAAAAGTTTAGGAATGGTGACTGCTGTTTGACAGATGCAGCACGCTCTGGACGCCCTGCTGAGTTTGATGATGACCCGCTGTTAGCCGCACTTAAAGAAGACTGCTCAACAACTGTCGAAGAATTGGCCCAGAAACTCAATTCATCCCCGTCCACCATCCATTGACATTTGCAACAACTCGGGACAGTGCCTAAAGTAGGAAAATGGGTGCCACATGATTTGTCGGTCGACAATCTGAGGGTGCGGGTAAACATTAGCACAGTTCTTCATTTCCGTGAACTCCGAGATCCGTTTTTGCGCCGTTTAGTGACTGGTGATGAAAAGTGGATACTGTACCAGAATGTTGAGCGCCGTCGACAGTGGGTTTGTGCCGGAGAACCAGCGACACCACAGCCAAAACCAAATCTTCACCCTTGGAAGGTGTTGCTTAGTGTTTGGTGGGATAAAGGTGGTGTAATACACTTTGAAACCTTACCACACAACCAAACAATCACCGCTCAAGTCTACTGTCAACAACTGGATCGATTGAACACTGCACTAAAAGAAAAGAGACCTTCTTTGGTTAATCGGAAAGGAATCGTGTTCCACTACGACAACGCACGTCCTCATACCGCTCTGATCACTTCTGCAAAAATTGAGGAGCTTGGGTGGGAAAAACTTCCACATCCTCCATATTCTCCAGACCTTGCGCCTTCAGATTATCATCTCTTCGGGAGTCTGCAAAACTATCTTAACGAAAAACAGTATACTTCTTTAGATGACCTGCACACCAGTCTTTGTACGTTTTTTGCCTCAAAACCGCCTGAATTTTATAAACATGGCATTGAAAAGCTTGTAGGACGTTGGCAGAGTGTCATTGATTCCGATGGAAAATATATACTAGATTAAAAAGTTTCAGTGGAGTTTTTTTTTGTCCTTCAAATTTCGATCGAAAAAAACGACATTACTTATGGGATGACCTGATACATTAATACATGAAATTAGTGACCAAGCTCAGAGATAAACGTGATCGATAGATAGATAAAATAAAAACTTTAAAAGGAGCCAATTCTAATGTAGTATTTGATAAATTTTCATTAGAATAACTTGATTAATTAACAGGAAGTAATGTTAATTACTCTAATAAATGCAATGCAACCATTTGTTTTTCTGTATCCACCCGAAGAGGATGCCAGTGGGCATCGAAACTGTTGTGGAAATAGTTTGTCTATTAGAGTGGGTTTCTATTATCATATTAATTACTGTACCTCGTAACTTCGTTAACTTCAACTGAATGGGTATCAAATCTTCACTCCGCAGGTGACAATAGGTTAGGATCGATGGAGACGGGCACAGCGCTTGTGAGGGCCATGTCCAGGGTGATGGAGAACCCCCATTACGAGGTGGATGTAATCAACATGAGTTACGGGGAACACGCTCATTGGTCAAACGCAGGGTGAGGTTAACCATACTTCCTTGCGCCAACCCTTTAAAAAAGATATATATATATATATACAGGGTGGCGCAAAAGTCGCGCATCATAGGAATTTTCAGTGTTGACTATATATATATATATTTATTCTTTTTTAGGTAGGGGATGGCTGCGAAATGAACAATAGACGAGGGGGTGATCTTGGTTTTAATGTATGGAATACCAGGTACAACAAATCGATGAATGTGTGGGTGTATATATACAGGGTGTACATAAAGTCAGGATCTATTTTTGTGAAGCACTTGGAAATTATATGGAATTCAATCATAAAATGATAAAGTGGTAACATTTATTAAATAATTAAGAATAGGATTCGACGTGACGCCCATCAGTATCCATGCACAGCTCAAATCGTTCCGCAGCATTTCTAAACACATTCTGGAGCATTTGCGGGGTTATGTTATCTGCAGCAGTTCGTATACGTGTACGTAAGTTTTCAAGACTCGTAATCTTCGTCTGATAGACGTGCGATTTGATAAAGCCCCATGCAAAGAAATCTAAAGGGGTTAAATCTGGTGATCTCGTTGGCCAAGGTCTGTTGCTTCCGCGTCCGATCCAGCGATTTGGGAAACGTCCATTTAGATAATCCTGAACAACTTTGGCATAGTGACAAGGAGCACCATCATGTTGATAGACGACGGGGATAGGATTGTTAGTACCGTCGTCTATCAACATGATGGTGCTCCTTGTCACTATGCCAAAATTGTTCAGGATTATCTAAATGGACGTTTCCCAAATCGCTGGATCGGACGCGGAAGCAACAGACCTTGGCCAGCGAGATCACCAGATTTAACCCCTTTAGATTTCTTTGCATGGGGCTTTATCAAATCGCACGTCTATCAGACGAAGATTACGAGTCTTGAAAACTTACGTATACGAACTGCTGCAGATAACATAACCCCGCAAATGCTCCAGAATGTGTTTAGAAATGCTGCGGAACGATTTGAGCTGTGCATGGATACTGATGGGCGTCACGTCGAATCCTACTCTTAATTATTTAATAAATGTTACCACTTTATCATTTTATGATTGCAGTCCATATAATTTCCAAGTGCTTCACAAAAATAGATCCTGACTTTATGTACACCCTGTATTACTTCCCCCCGCCCTTCGCGCGCACATGCATACATTCTTACCGGGTAATTTGTCCGTCATAGAGTACTCTGCTGCCATCATATCCGGAGACAGGTACAACAAATCGATGAATCGGTACAGAATTTAAATTCTGCACCGATTCATGGATTTGTTGTATAAGTGGTATTCCATACATTAAAACCAAGCTCACCGTCTCGTCTATTGTTAATTTCGCAGCCATCCCCTACCTAAAAAAGAAAAAATATATAGTCAGCACTGAAAATTCCCATGATGCGAGATTTTGCGTCACCCTGTATATCTGTGAAATAAAAAATTAACTGAATTTAAAGTAATTTTTAATTATTACGTTCCATCAATTAATAAATTTAATTCTTTAATATTTTTTTTTTGTAATAAAAAAAAATTTTAAGTTGTAAATAATTGAAGTAATTTGTATAAATTTTATTTCTTTGCAAGGATTCACTCATATATATATCATATATATATATATATATATATATATATATAATCATATATATATATATATAATTGTTTTGGACATTTTTAACCTTTTTTCATTACTATTTTTTTTTTTTTACGTTGAATGATGAATTAATAATTAGGTAGTTAATACTTTGACGAATTGAACCTAGTCGAACGTCAGGGAACTTGGACATTATTTTTTAATAACATTTGCAGTATAAAGTCTATTTTCCCTTAAAAATAAACCCCAATTATAGGGTGTGTTAAGAAAATCAGTTGAACCCAAACATTATTGACAGTACGTTATGGTGGGTGAGGCGCTTCTCCAAAGGATACCCTGTGAATACCCATTATGAAAAAGTTGTTTTGAAATACTTTATTTGCGCTCAGGAGATTGGGTGAAATAGCTCATGAAGTGGTGAATAAGTATGGAGTGGTGTGGGTGTCATCCGCGGGGAATCGTGGGCCCGCCTTTTGCACTGTGGGTGTGCCTCCGGACTTCTTCAGCGACTCGATCATTGGCGTGGGAGCGTACGTGTCTCCGGATATGATGGCAGCAGAGTACTCTATGACGGACAAATTACCCGGTAAGAATGTATGCCTGTGTGTGTGAGGGGCGGGGGAAAGTTATATATATATATGCACTAAAATCACAAAACACGTGATCTTATTAATAAGCAAACAACCACAGGGAAAAGGAAACACAAAGTCCGAGCGCTTTCGTGATATATTCACATTATCAAGGAGGATAATGTGAATATATCACGAAAGGGCTCGGACTTTGTGTTTCCTTTTCCCTGTGGTTGTTTGCTTATATAATATATATATATATATATATATATATATATATATATATATATATATATATATAGTGTACCCCGTAAGTACGGTCTCGTAGGGAAATTTATTTTAAATTAAATTTACCAAAGTAATACATTAGAACTAAAATGCTGAAATTGATGTCTTGTTATGGAAGCGAGTTACACACCTGCCTTTTCCTCACGAGTGTAACTCGCTTTCATATTAGCCATTGCGTGTTATTCTACCTGCAACAAGAAAAAAAGTCCTAAAACAAGACGTCAATGTGAACATTTGTTTTAGTTCTAATGTATTACTTTTGGAAATTTAACTTAAAAAATTTTCCTACAAGACCGGACTTATGGGACACCCTGTATATACAGGGTGTTTCAGAACGCGCACCATTGGCTGATGTAGCTTCATTCAATTTAACTATTTCAAGATAACTTTTTGATGAACTGTACATACTTTTAATTTTATTATTCGAACATTATCGAACATGTATCGTAATTAAACATCACTCGTAAACCATTTCGACTCGTAAACCTCGTAAATCTGAATAAAACCTATGGTTCCTGACTTTTGAGACACCCTGTATATGGTCTTTTTCTATTTTTTGCACAGGGCGCCCTTACACTTGGTCGTCGAGGGGACCCACTGCCGACGGGGGTCGTGGGGTGAGTGTGTGCGCCCCCGGTGGTGCTATTACCTCTGTCCCGAAGTTTACGCTGAAGAGCAACCTGCTGATGAATGGTACAAGGTGAGTCTAGTTTGACGTCGCGTATTCGTAAGATCATAAAAGTTCGTGTGTGTCGGGGATTGGAACTTTATTTCAATATATCCAATCTCATTTTCCTTGACAGTATGGCATCTCCCCACACCGCCGGTTGCGTGGCCCTCCTCCTCAGTGCCATGAAGCAGAAGGGTTTGCCATACACTCCTTACTCCATCCGGAGGGCCATTCAGAACACTGCCATGCCGCTAGACACGGATATCTTTGCCCAAGGGCATGGGCTCATCAAGGCAAGTTGAGAGGAGCATGCGACGTTAAAGATAAAATATAGCTGGAACGGGTACAGTATTTGATTTTGATATAAAAGTTGACATGCTATTTCGTGTGTGGCGGGAAGTAGGTATTTTCCACTATAAATACACTGTGTATTGTTGAGAGTTCAATTTTATATATACACAGGGTGTCCCATAAGTCTGGAACCATAGGGTAAAATAAATAATTCATGTTTTTCCGTTTATGCAAGTGCCCATGATGTCTTTGAGTAAGGAAGAACGCATCCAGGTAATTCTGCTCGTAGGAAATCGGAGTCAGAGGGGGGTCGCTGAGGAATTTAACAGATTGCATCCGGACCGCGCGCCGATAACACACATCTGTGTCGGCAAACTCTTAGCAAAGTTCAGGGAAACGGGATCCATAGGAGATAAACCACGCAGTGGACCTCCGAGGACATTCACCGACGATAACACAACCGCTACTATCCTCGCTCATTTCACAAACAATCCCCAAAAGTCTCTTCGGCGTTTTTATTGCCGTTTTTATCATACGTCCGCCAAATAAATTTTGATGGGCCATACTAGATTGCGCTTATCCGTCCATTTGTTCATCATACACATCTCCACACCATACCTTACGAATCGTTCAATATAAATTGAAACTTTATACGCGCTTATGTCGGAAGTAAGAATCGAGTCTTCGCATCAAAGGTCAAGGTCATAAATGTAGGCGGGGCATTGAAGTCGTTTCGACACAGTTCTTGTTAAAGTAAGTTTGAAATAATTAAAAAAAAAATTAAGAAACCTACATGGAAAAATAATACTTGTCAAGTATTTTATTGATATTGTATACTTGTAGCCATTTTTCCATCGTACTCGATATTGTCACGGAAGATTTTTTCTTGGTCAATCATTTTATATATGTACAGGGTGTCCTAGAAGTCTGGACTCGAAGGGAAAATAGACATTATATTTTTAGTGAAAGAAACGCATTTCTAATGTCAGTTTTACATATTTTAGGAAAGAAAATATCCTGATGGCTCGGTATTATACCAATCGAGAGAAGGTGGATACTGGTATTGCTACACGTTTCCGGAAAAAGCCAGAGGGAGGCGTGTCGGTTATTTCACGAACATGCCTCCCTCTGGCTTTTTCTGGAAACGTGTAACCATATCAGTTGCACCTTCTCTCGATTGGTATATTGAGCCATCAGGGTATTTTCTTTCCTGAAATATGTAAAACTGACATTAGAAATGTTTTGTTTCACTTTAAAAATGTATATTTTCCCTATGAGTCCAGACTTCTGGGACACCCTGTAGGGCCTGTATACGTAAGTGTGCCTCGGTGGTGTAGTGGTTAGCATCGCTAAGTACGATTCCATCGGTCCTGGGATCGAGACCCGGTGACGGCAGGCGGCGCGCAACAAAACCCAGCTGTTCATCCTTCCACAATAAAAAAAATTGGTTGGTAGATGAATGGGTAGCCTAGTGGTTAAGACGCTGGGCTGCTGATCGGGAGGTCGTGAGATCGAGTCCGGGCGAGGACTTTGTAATTTCTGACCACCCGTGGTGGGGTGTGGTTCGGATTCCACGTTAAACTGTAGGTCTAAGGTGGAGTGACAAGCTTGATTTTCGTCAGAATGAACAATTCGGGCGGAAGGAAAACCAAGGATATATATATATATAAAGGTACTGAAGAAGGAAGGACCTAAAATGCATGGAATATTGTACCCCAAATGGACAGGAAATTCAGAGAAATTCTGAAGCAAAAGATTTAGGTGTTGTAATGACTCATGACACGAAATTTTAAACCGAAAATAAGATGGCAATAAACAGAGCAAAAAGAATAACTGGGGAGGTACCGAGAACCTTTAAACGAAGGGACAGGAATATAATGATTCCTCTATTGAAAACACTGATCATACCCAAGCGGGAATACTGTTCGGTCTCAACATACTCCATATGAAAAAGAAATTAGTCAGAAGGGATTCAGAGAAGCTTCACAGCCAAGATCAATGGATGCATAGAACTAAAGTACTGGGAAAAGTTGCGTCAATTAAACTTGTATTCACTGGAAAGAAGAGAGGAGAGGTACACCATTATTTACACTTTGGAAAAAATGGAGGACTAGCGCCTAATCTTACTTTGAACCCTATAGCCCCCTCCCCCTCCGAAAAAAAAAGTGGAACATACTGTAGAAAAGGAAGAATGTGGCGTGTTCCCAAATTAAAGACTAGACGGGGAACATCGCCAACCCTGAAGGAAAATAGTTTGTTGTGAGAGGACCAAGACTGTTCAACCAGCTAGCTGCCCAAGGAACTAAGGAACACAAGTGGTGTCGCGGTGGATATCTTCAAAAGAAGACTAGACGCCTGGCTCAAAACGATTTCATATGAACCGGGCGTACCTGGCTGTGTGAAGTGGAGAGCACAAGAAACAAACTCTCTACTTCACCAGACCAACTCGAGAGTAGGGGGCAACAAGTTTGATCTTAGTGAAATGAAGAATCCTCGCACGGAACATTTGAAAGGTGTGTGTGTGTGTGTAATACATACACAGGGTGGTGCAAAAGTCAGGAACCATAGTCACATTTTAATAATTTGTTTAAAGTGTTTTGTTCTTTTCAGATTTGTTGTTGAACCTATGGCACGGAAATTGAGAATAGATGAACGGGTGGAGATAGTTTTAATGTGTGCAAGGAGTGGTAACACACACCGATCAGTTGCGACTACATTTAATGACAAACACACTGAGAGGCCGCTAGTTGTTCAGGCATCAGTTGGAAAACTGTTCATTCTCTTCAAAGAAACGGGAAGTGTCCATGATCGGCCGCTTAGTGGCCGGCAAAAAAGTTCAACCGATGCAGCAACATCACTAACGGTACTCAATCACCTCGAAAACAGCCCACGTAAGTCTTTAAGAAAGTTATCCCAGGAAACGGGTGTCTCCAGAAGATCCATTCAACGAATTCTTACAGCAAATCGTTTCCATCCCTACAAAGTCCAACTCGTTCAGGAACTGCACGGTGACGACTGACGATACAGACGGTCGTGTAGAGTTCTGCCAGTGGTTTCTACAACATCGACAGCTTCAACGAAGGATCATGTTCAGCGACGAAGCGATATTTCATCTCGGCAGTCGTGTCAATAGGCATAATGCACGCTATTGGGCCAATGAGAACCCCCACTGGATGGAGGAAGGACATGCGCAATTCGATCCACGAATTTTGGTGTGGGCTGCGCTCTGGGAGAATCGATTAATTGGTCCGTACTTTTTCAACGGCAATGCAACAGGTGAAACATATATACACATGCTGCAAACATTTCTAATGCCCGTACTGGACGACATTCCATTGGCAGAACGGGCGATGTGGTTTCAGCAGGATAGTGCACCTCCACATTTGGCAACCATCGTCCGGAGCTCTTTAGATGAAACATTACCAAGCAAGTGGATTGTACGACGAGGGCCCGTCGAATGGTCACCTCGGTCTCCAGACCTCACGCCTCTTGACTTTTTCTTGTGGGGCCATCTGAAGTCAGTAGTCTATGCTGATCGACCCAGAACCATACGTTCTCTAAAGGATAAAATCACATCCGAGTGTGCCAAAATTAGTACCGTACCAATGTGTTAAGCAATGTTCAAACATCATGCCTTCAACGCGTCCGAAAGTGTCTCCAAGTGGAAGGCCACCAATTCGAATATTTATTATAATTTAATAAAATGTGCCTATGGTTTCTGACTTTTGCGCCTCCTTGTATGTATATATATATATAATATATATATATATATATATATATACACACACTGTAATAATAATAATTGCAGAGAAAGTGGGTGTTCTTAGGGAACCGGCATTTAATTTAATAATAAAAAGGATGATCAACGCCCACGTCAACATTATGGAGATGTAATATCAGACGTTTCGAAGGTCAAACTTCCATCATCAGTGGTTAAAAATAGTAAAAAGGATATAAAATTGGTGAAAGATTGGTTAGATAGGTACCTGTCTAACCTTTCACCAATTTTATATTGTTTTTTGGTGAATTTTGGTTGACTGATTTCAGGTTGACAAAGCTTTGGATTATTTGATGGAGAATTGCCAAGGACTGGAATCCAAAGTGCGGTTTGGGTTGGAGTGCGGTAAAGACCGCGCGAAGGGCATCCACTTGAGGAACTGGTTGGCGGATAAACCTATTGATGTTGCGGTTACAGTAGAGCCATTCATCTTTGATGAAACAAGAGCAGGTGACTAATATATATACACACACACACACACACACACACACACACACACACACACAGTGTGTGTTTCTATTTAATATTTTTTTGCTTTCAGTTTATGAATTATATGGACATTTTGTTTGTTGCAGTGAACTCTAATATTTAATATTCATATGTTTATTATATATCCGTTATGAAGCCTTTTGTTGTTTTGATTTCGTATCACGCTGTGTAAAGAGTAGTCGTTATTCTTCGTCAGTAAGATTGATCTTTCACCTTCGAAAGCTTCGGATGAACTGATACTTGAAAATTAAGCCGTGTGCTTAGTTATGCAGTTTTTTTTTTTTTTTTTACTGACGCGTTAATCCACTTCTCATCTTAGTGTGACACAAACTAAGTTATAAAATTTAACCAAAAATATCTATTTTGATTTAAGTTTTCAATTTTATTTCGGTTTGTTTTGGCAAAACTTTTCGAGTTCAGTTTTGGAATTTTTTTATCAGCTTATTGATTCCCCATCTTATATACATATATATTAGTGGTGGACCGGATGTCAGTTTTTCAACATATGCGGATTTTTAATTTCAATATCCGCGGATATTTAGTTAATCTATCAATATAATATAGAATTATGAATATATGACAGAATTTTTCAAATTTCGTGATATTACTAAATTATGGCAGGCAATGCATAAGAATTAAAATTAATATTAATGTTTTCATTATGATAAAAATAACTTTTTTTCTCAAGAGTTTCAGCCACAGAAAATTCAATGAAACAAGTTTCATTCAATTTTGTGTGTTACCAGGTATTTATATTTTGAGGTTTATATATTTGTTTGTTCATTAATAATTAATATTTTACATGAAATGTGCGTGACTGGGCCTTATAAGCTACTTTATAAGCTAATTTAATTGTAAATTGCATAATTTATTAGAGGTAATGGTACTTGTAGGTTATCTTCCCCCCACCAATTTTGACAGAATATTTTCGTTAAAACTAACGAAAATATCACGACTTAACCAAACCAATTATCAAGGGCGTACAGTTGATCTATTATTAATTAGAACATTGTTTGTTTCTGGAATAGTATTTACTATATTTCAGAAATGAAGCCTTATATATATATATTATATATATATATATATATGGGATGAATTTCACAATAAAACACGTGAAATGAATGAATGCTGCAAACCCACAAGGAAAAAGAAAAACGATTCCAAGGCCTTTCGTGTATTCAAAGCTACACCTCGTCAGGGAATGAAGTTAAAAGGCGAGAAGCCCATATATATATACAACGTACAGGAAAAACAAAACAATTAGCACATACTTAACAAGGGTTAATGAGAGGCAAAAGAAATTTTAACATGATATCGTCAATTTTATAAGTCCCCGAGCTGTTATTGAAATTGTTTTTAAAATGAATAAATGCACATTCTAGAATATTTCGTTCTATTATATCTCTGTTTTTAACAAGCGCTTTAGAACTATCCCACTTGATGCTATGGTTACATCTATACATATGGTTAAATAAAGCATTGGAAGTACTAGCTGTTCTACAAGCATATTTATGCTGTTTTACCCTAATATCTAACGTTTTACCGGTTTGGCCTATATATACTGAGTTACATTGTGTACATCCGATCGAATACACACAACCAACAACATTATCAGGGCTATTCTTTATTAGGCGTGATTTAACAGTATTATTATACTTAAAGATTACATTAATGCCAATTGCTTTAAGTACAGTTGGAAGGTATTGAAAATTAACATGGTAAGGTAGGCTAAGGATATTTTTACGCTGAAATTCCTTTACAATTACATTATTATAATACCTATTCTTGGCTTTCTTAAGACAGTTATCTAAAAATGAAATAGGATAACATAATTTAGTACCAATATTCATGATATTGCATAACTCGGAATCTAAAAATTCAGGACTGACAACTCTCAATGCTCGAAGAAACATAGCAGAGAAAATAGAGGATTTAATCGAAGGATGATGGTCAGAATAAAAATGCACGTAAGAGTTATTATTAGGGCTTACGGTAGACTTCATATTTGAACTGATTAGAGCATCTCCAAATTTTTAGATCAAGAAAAGGTAGGCTTCCCTCATTTTCTTTTTCAACTGTAAACTTAATAGATGGGGCTAAATTGTTGAGCCTACCAAGAAATAAGTCCACATCCAAATTATTAGGCCAAAGGCATAAATATCATCTATATACCTGTACCAAACCAGGTTAAAATTAACAATCGTAGGCAAAATTCTACTTTCAAAAAATTCCATATATAAATTAGCTAGTACAGGTGAAAGGGGATTTCCCATAGCCAATCCAAACGACATAACATAAAACTTATTTTCAAACTGAAATTTACAATCTTTGACACACAGCTTAATTAACTCAATAAGAGTGTTGTGTTGAACAGGGAAAGAATATTCAGAAATCTTATCTTTTTAAGAAATCAAGTAGGTCATCAACAGGGACTTTTGTGAATAGCGAGCATACATCGAAGCTTACCAATTTGAAATTAGGGTCATTAGGGAACTTCAGTTTGTCAATAAGATCCTGAATTTTTAGATTCCGAGTTATGCAATATCATGAATATTGGTACTAAATTATGTTATCCTATTTCATTTTTAGATAACTGTCTTAAGAAAGCCAAGAATAGGTATTATAATAATGTAATTGTAAAGGAATTTCAGCGTAAAAATATCCTTAGCCTACCTTACCATGTTAATTTTCAATACCTTCCAACTGTACTTAAAGCAATTGGCATTAATGTAATCTTTAAGTATAATAATACTGTTAAATCACGCCTAATAAAGAATAGCCCTGATAATGTTGTTGGTTGTGTGTATTCGATCGGATGTACACAATGTAACTCAGTATATATAGGCCAAACCGGTAAAACGTTAGATATTAGGGTAAAACAGCATAAATATGCTTGTAGAACAGCTAGTACTTCCAATGCTTTATTTAACCATATGTATAGATGTAACCATAGCATCAAGTGGGATAGTTCTAAAGCGCTTGTTAAAAACAGAGATATAATAGAACGAAATATTCTAGAATGTGCATTTATTCATTTTAAAAACAATTTCAATAACAGCTCGGGGACTTATAAAATTGACGATATCATGTTAAAATTTCTTTTGCCTCTCATTAACCCTTGTTAAGTATGTGCTAATTGTTTTGTTTTTCCTGTACGTTGTATATATATATGGGCTTCTCGCCTTTTAACTTCATTCCCTGACGAGGTGTAGCTTTGAATACACGAAAGGCCTTGGAATCGTTTTTCTTTTTCCTTGTGGGTTTGCAGCATATATATATATATATATATATATATATATATATATATATATATATGAACATTATTTCACGAAAGTGACACGTGAAAAATATTTATGATGAATAAAACCACGAAGGGTTTCTTTTCTGTGTTTCTTTTCCCTTCGTGGTTTTATTCATCATATAAGCACACCGGACAAAAAATTAGTCACCCCTCTCAGAATGTACCTAATAACGTGTGACGGCGCCTCTGGCCTTGATAACCGCACGAATCCGGCGAGGCAGAGACTCTACGAGGTTGTGCATGTACTGAACATCGATTTGCTGCCACTCGTTCATCAGCCGGTCCCGAAGTTCCGCCAGAGTCCGTGGGTGTCTATTCCTGCGCTTCACTTTCTGTTTCCAGCCTGAACAACACCTTCGACGCATTCAGGATTAAAGGCTTCATTGGACCTGCGATGTACTCGTCGCCTCCCATCATTGGAGAACAAACAAAAACGGGACTCATCGGACCAAATTACACGTTTCCAATCTGCCGCAGTCCGGTTTTTGTGCCTCTGAGCCCATTTATAACGTGCCAATTTGTGACTTGCTGTTAACAGCGGCCTCTTCCGTGGTACCCTGCTCCAGATGTCCATCGCATGCAGTTCTCGTCGCAATGTCCGTTCGGAAATTGGTCGCTGGAGAACCTCATTGGTTTCTTGGAGCAATTGTTCTCTGGTTTGAAAACGATTTGCAGTTACTAGACGAGAAACATGGCGGCGGCCCCTATTGTCGAGAATTGTTTTCCGGCCACAGTTACGCCGTCGATTTTCATTTGATTGCGAACTACACCACTCTTTGTAAACTCGCTGGACAGTACGCGTTGACACACCAACAAATTGGGCTACTTCAGACATTTTGTGTCCGTGGGCTCTGCCAAACACGATGGCTCCTTTTGCCACTGAGTAACGTCTGCCTCACGACCCATTTTGCAGACTATATCCAACACACACTTTGTTCTTCACCACCTCACGAAACAGATCTGATCCTGTGTGCTACGTCACCGCTACTTGTCACTTACCAATGCTACATCAGCGCCCTCTGTGTGACCTTGAACTTCCTACTATCGGTGCTATTAGGGGTGACTAATTTTTTGTCCGGTGTGCTTATATATATATATATATATATATAGATATATATATATAGATATATATAGATATATATATATAGATAGATATATATATATATAGATATATATATATATATAGATATATATATATATAGATATATATATATGTACAGGGTGGGCGGAAAGTAGCTCCCTATTTTGGATTGGTAAAAAAATACGTATATTATCCATTTATTTCAGAAGAAATAATATGAAAAGGTAGGCATACATGGTAGGTTTTCTCTAAAATTCAATGTGGGCTCCAACTCTTTCCACCAGCTTCTGGAGCCGCCCAGGAATGGCGTCCGCTGACTTTAGCAGGAACTCCGGCGGGATGGAGGACATGACTTCCCGAATTCGGTCCTCCAGTTCTTCCAATGTCCTCGGTTTGGTGCGGTAGACTTCTTCCTTTACCCACCCCCAAAGAAAGAAGTCGCACGGTGTCAAGTCGGGGCTCCTGGCTGGCCACTGATGTGGACCACGACGACCCATCCAACGTCCAGGGAAGTGGGCATCCAGCCACTCACGGACAACAAGAGCGAAGTGCTGAGCGGTACCTTGCTATGTTGCGAAACGAGGTCTGGCCGGTTGTCAGCACATGGGAGAACATCGACGATCTGATATTTATGCAAGATGGCGCCCCTCCGCACTTCGCTCTTGTTGTCCGTGAGTGGCTGGATGCCCACTTCCCTGGGCGTTGGATGGGTCGTCGCGGTCCACATCAATGGCCAGCCAGGAGCCCAGACTTGACACCGTGCGACTTCTTTCTTTGGGGGTGGGTAAAGGAAGAAGTCTACCGCACCAAACCGAGGACATTGGAAGAACTGGAGGACCGAATTCGGGAAGTCATGTCCTCCATCCCGCCGGAGTTCCTGCTAAAGTCAGTGGACGCCATTCCTGGGCGGCTCCAGAAGCTGGTGGAAAGAGTTGGAGCCCACATTGAATTTTAGAGAAAACCTACCATGTATGCCTACCTTTTCATATTATTTCTTCTGAAATAAATGGATAATATACGTATTTTTTTACCAATCCAAAATAGGGAGCTACTTTCCGCCCACCCTGTAGATATAGATATAGATATATATATATAGATATAGAGATATATATATAGATATATATATATATATAGATATATATATTAATATATATATATATATATAGATATATATATATATAGATATATATATATAGATATATATATATAGATATATATATATAGATATATATATAGATATATAGATATATATATATATATATATATAGATATATATATATATATATATATACAGGGTGGGCCGTAAGTTTCCATACATAGGAAAAATAAACATTTTTTTATGGACAACCATTTTTATTTATATAATATGCTCTACATGGTTGCCATTGTTTTGAAAACACATTTCAATACGTGTTCCCCACTGTTGATGAACACGCATTAGCACAGTTGACGTTATGCTTGTAATGGCGTTGGTGATACGTTCCTTTAGATGATTTATGTCTCGTATCTTTTCCTGATACACCATGGCCTTCAAGTGCCCCCAAAGATAGAAATCAAGGGGGGGTGAGATCTGGGGATCTGGGAGGCCACTCCACAGGACCACGCCGACCAATCCAAGCATCCGGAAACTGCTGATCCAAATACCGACGCACGTGAAGACCATAATTTAAATTTTCCTATGTATGGAAACTTACGGCCCACCCTGTAGATATATATATATATATATATAGATATATATATATGATATATATATATATATATATATATATATATATATAGATATATATATATATATATAGATATATATATATATATAGATATAATATATATATATATAGATATATATAGATATATATAGATGCAAGTTTTTTTGCGCACACCGACAGGTCGCTACAATTGGTGTAGAACAATGCGGTTTTCACCATTCGATGCGTCTTTTTATTGTGCAGTGCCCATGCTAAAAAAAAAATTCCCTAACATAATTCCTTCACCCCTTTTAGGGGTACAGTTCTTCCCATGCCTGTACACGCATTTTTTTTAATTTTTAATTTTTAATTTTTAATCATAATTTTGGCACAAAATAAGTCAATATTTACTAAACATTTAATATCATTCGATTCACAAAAGATTTCTTTATTGATTCAATACAAAAAATCACAAAAGATTTCTTTATCGATTCAATACAAAAAATTACATAATTAAAACGGGCAATTTAAATAAACACGCGTTTAAAGTTAAACGAGCCACACTCGAAATTATTTACCGTGACTTCTGTGCGTTTTATTACTGTAGCTTTTGTACAAATAATTTACGTATACACAAACAATTTGATAGGATATTGATTTATCATTCTATTTTTTAGTTGTCATAGAAATACGTTAATTAAGTTATCTGATTAGATGCGCTTTTATAGTTGAAGATCATTTTTAGAAAATTATTTATTTTCCCCATTTTAAAATATTACAAAATTTCTATTAGGTATCCTAATATCATTATGCCTGTCGCTGTAAGTAAGAAAATAGCAATTATTTTCCATTTTATGAAAATTTCGGACCCCCTAGGCCTACAAAACCAATTTTCCCCTTTTCTTTATCAAAAATTGTTTATTTTCGGAAGTCTTTCGGTTATAAATTTGTACCAGTCGATTGTTTATCTATTATAATTGAACCCCCAGTAATTAGGGGCCTGCGACCCCCCAATTACTGTCGGTTCAATTATTTGGTCAATAAAACTATAGAAAAGAACGGTCATGAAAATCTTGAGCTTCACATCCGAGTTCATCGTATCAAGATTTGTGAAGTTTTAGATTTTCATGGCTGCATTCTTTTCTGTAGTTTTATTGACCGAATAATTGGTTCGCCAGTAATTGGAGGGCCACAGGCACCCCAATTACTGAGGCCCAAGGTGAGAGGAATGGGAATGATATCCAGATAAAGGGCTATTGATGTTCAAAATAAAATACGCCGTAGGCCCACAATTCGGTTTGGGTTGAAGGTCCAAGCACCGCAGATCTAGCAAAATCGGCGCGTAGCGCCGATCTTTTGCTATTACTATTTACTAATAGATCAACTGTACGCCCTTGATAATTGGTTAGGTTAAGTCGTGATATTTTCGTTAGTCTTAACGAAAATATTCTGTCAAAATTGGTTGGGGGGAGATAACCTACAAGTCCCGAGGTAATATCCGCATAACATCCGCACAGAAGTGCGGATGCGGATGTTAAAAATGATGCGGATATAGCACAATTTCTATTTACATTCTTGCATGCATTTTCTGAAAATCTACTTCCCTTTCTCTGTGGGTTGGGTACGGTGCTTGAGCTCGGGGCCAGAACACTCGAATCAGTTACACTCGAAGATACAGGGATTACCAGTATGAATAAGGTACCGCTCCAATCTCAGAGATCCATTATTACCTTTCATGACAAGATGATGATGATGAGGTTGTTTAACCTCTTTCGCGACATCTAAGGTCATATGACTGATGGGACCTACAGCTTTACGCGAGATCCGAACCTCGGGTCGCTACATAATGCGATCGCGGGGGACCGTCTCTCATCCAACTACTACCAAGACCCAACGTGTATCAACTTCGCTGATCGACGGGAAGCAATGTTATATGACACTGACCATCACCACCACCAACATCATTCACTCACTCACTCACTCACTCACTCGCGTTAACTGTGAAGTTATTTGGACTTGATCTTAAAGGGATATTTTCTTTGGGAACACCCCCTTTTAGCTCGAATAGTCGGTTGGGTGTAGACCCGAATTGTGAAGACTGGCTTTTAGACTTTTATTTAAGGACTCTATTTTTATTCGACTCGTTACCGAAATCGTTCCTTGGTTCAATATTAAGGTGAACAGATTTACATTCGTATTTCCATTTAACGTCTATCATTATCATCTACAATAATGATTCCCAGTACCCTATTATTTTCAGACCCTGACGATAAATTGTCCCTGAATTTCGAGTTTGTGTTAGTGTGCGAGGACACTTGGGTGAAATCTCCTCCTTGCCTCCAAATTTCTTACACAGCCAGAACTTTCAAGGTGAGTGAAAAAAAAGATGGAGGGCGGGTCGTGCTAAATAAGAGGTTTGAAGGAAAAATAATTAGCTTAAATTTTACGTACGAACGATTGACAAAAAGTAAACAGAAACGCGATGATTGCCCATAAACTTGTTAAATAAGAATATAATCTACCGAAACAGAGTTGTCGGTGTAAAGTAACTATCAAAGATAAATAATTAATTAATATGTATTTCGCAATGTGACGAGGCAAAGGTTCCCGAGAATTCACGGATTCAGCGAGAAGTCGAATTATTGGACTGGGAAGCAAAGCAAAGCAAAGTCAAAGGGGAATTTTGCGAAGGCTTTGCTTCCATTATCAGTAATTAATATACTGTAGTCATCGTGCGGTTCAAGAATACCCAGAAAACGACAGTTTTTGATCGTCCTGCCCGTCCAGATTCATCCGAAAGAACGGTTTCCCAAGACGTAAGACGAACGAACCCTCGCCAAACCACTGTTGAAGTTAAGGTTATTTCTTGGATCATCGTACAATATCTTCACGACATGGGCTACTACGGAGTAACTAGAAGGAAGTGATCATCCCTCAAAACATTGCCTGTCGGAGGCAGTGGGCAACATCGATGGTCAAATATGATTCTGCCCTTTGGAACGCCGTAATCTCGGATGAGACGGCGGTCGTGCGTAGGTATGGAGACGTCCATCCCGAGAACTTTTTTGAGGCATCCGTGAGCTACTGTAAAACATGGAAGAATTTTTGTAATAGCGGTGGAGTGCAGTGCAGTTTGAAATAATGGATGGACAGAGCTGGTGGTTTTCGCAGGAACTGTTAATTGGGCCAAATATGTTAGGATCCTAAAAGAGGGGCTTCTTCCCATTTATTTCACTGAAAATATTATCTCCATACCAAAGTACATTCATGGAAGATGGTGCCCCAGCTCTCATACCCCTAGCGCTACTTAGAGGTGGCATAATAGTCATGGAATTGCGCGTTTTCCATGGCCACGTCAGTCCCTGGTCAATCCAATAGGACGTGTGGTACACGTTAGAGAAGTCCTTGAGGAAGCGACAATTAAAGCCATCATTCGAGGAAAAACTGGTCCAACCCACGAAAGAAAAACGGGTTGAGATTATTAGGGTGGCCATTATGCGAATATTGAAAAAGAGGACGCATTTCGGAAATTTTTTAATTTTATAACTAAATGATAAAAGAAACAATATTTTGCGTTTATTTAATCAAATTAATTTTTTTCTTCATTTTTCCCTCTCCTTTTTCATAATAAAGAGGACTCTCCGGTTTAATACCGGACGTCTGTCCTTTTACATCAAGGACTAGTAACAAAGCTCCCCATTGGTATGTTAGAATACTTTTCAGCCGTATATAATGCACAGGGGAAAGCAACACTATTCTAAATGTATTGATTCCATTTTATTTTTTAAATTAAAATAATTTGGAAAGACCAACGGTGTATATATACAGGGTGTCTCAGAAGTCGCGCACCATAGGCTTTATTCAGATTTAAGAGGTTTACGAGTCGAAATGGTTTATTCATTGCGCGTGTTTAATTGCGAAATTCATCCCATTTTATTTATAATATTAGGTCATCCCATAAGTAATGCGGCATTTTTTGATTTTTTTTTTTTTCATTTTTATCATTATTTTACGAATAGAAATCAAACAACTCTTTGAAGTTATTTATATTTAAATATAAATAACTTCAAAGAGTTGTTTGATTTCTATCCGTAAAATAATGATAAAAATGGAAAAAAAAAAAATTAAAAAATGCCGCATTACTTATGGGATGACCTAATACATATATAAAATGCCCCAAAGGCTAAAGTCGTGTACATTTTGGTGCAGGATTTTTGGGACATCCTGTTTATATGGGGAATATTTTCCCAATTTTCGCGTATATGATGTACAATTTGTTTTTCGCTACCTTTTATATAATGAAGGTTAGGTTAAGTTAATTTGGTTATTTAAATTCGGTTAAATGTAGCATTCCACAACAGAAAATTTGAAAGTTGCGGTTTTACACGGTAACCGATCAAAATATCGAAAACCAAAATCGTCAAATTGACTGTATTCGCAGTTAGCGGTAAATTGTCAAATGATGGTCATAGCAGTTTAGAAGTTAAAGCAGTAAATCGTGTATCATCAATTGATGAATCGTGTATTGTCAATTAGCGATCATAGCATTTAAGGGTTAAATGGTGTGTTGATAAAAGGTAAATATTTTAATGGTGGCAAATAAACTGACCGAGAGCGGACACGAAGACACCTCTCAACATTTTTTTTCTAAGGTCATATTGGACCCGAGGGGACTGGACCGGGGTCGGGCCTTCTTCAGTACTATTAAGGGGTACGTCGCCACTGCGCCAGAGAAGGGACCAATTTTCGAGATTCCGATCACGATGGTGGTACCACACACGCAACTTTCTCTCAACTACCAATTCGCATGGTAAGTTAACGCTTCATTTTCTTGTACAGGAGAGTCTATAGAGAGTTCCCATCTCAATTGATTGACACCAAGTTTGCTCTACTTTAAGGGTAAAGTTGTTTCTAGATTTAAGGTGTTCTATGGATTTTTAAAGTGACAAAACTGAGTCTTGGTCAGAATGATAAATATTTGTGTAGAATCGGGCAGTTAAATTGTTATAACGTATTTCTTTTCAAGGAACTAATTAATATCTACGTTATTCGGTAGTTTAGAAGCAAAAAAAGTTGAAATTATAAGGACATAACCACTCCAAATTCGATTTTTAAGTATTTTTAGAAAATGTAGACACTATATTCTTTTGCTCTTTATACTCGTACTTGCATATTATTGAAGAGAGGCTCGTTTTCGTGAATGTGTGTCATTATTGTAGCTTCGTTTCGTAATTGTTATAGGTACGATATTTTCGATATTACTTAAATAGGTGGGCTACGTCGTGGCCGATTTCGTAACACCGCTTCCCATTGATCAGCGAAGTTAAGAGACATTGGGTTTGGGCAGTAGTCGCACGGGAGACCGTCCTCTTCGTCTGGATGATGGAGCAACTCGTGGTTCGGACCCCACGTAAAGCTGTAGATCGCCTCTGTCGCACGACCTTAGATGTTGCGAAGGTGGTTAAACAAGCCCAGCATTAAATTTTTCACGGGATGGATTGCACCTGTTCGTCCTTCCGTCCCTCCGTTTGTTCGTCGCAATTTCGTGTCCGCGATACAACGTTTGAACCACAACATAAATTGATGAATCTTTACATACGTATGGATTGTCACGAGACCACATGTCGTGAGGAAGAATGAGGTATCTGCAAAGGTCAAATGGAGTTTTTTCGTGTCCGTCCCATAATAGGGTGTATCAATTTTAAGGAGCAAAGTGAAATCTTTAGATTTTCAAAGACTACTAGTGACCAAATGATGCACTTTTATGTGCTAAATCGAAATATGGCTTTAAAATCCAGATTTGACCACTCCTAGCTACTTATATTTGAAGTTGAAGTTTATGAAAAATCAGCAATTTTTGCGAGTATTTTTTTTATTGTATATAACTACATTTTACATACAATTAAAGACATTTTGATTGTATTTCAGTATTAAAACTTAGAAATATAGATAGGTTTCTTGAACTTTGCCAAGGATGCCATGTCTGCCTTGCTCTTGTTCCTGGACATGAGCTCCTTACTGGCCACCTGGCCACTGATGTACGCCTCCATCCTCTCTTGTGAGTAAACATGTTGTGCTGCTTCAGTTGTCATCCTTACACACCTCTCTACTGACTGTGTGTGTGTGAGGGCCATGCAGGAACTTCCATTGGTCTATCCAGAAACTCCTTGATTGCAGCAGTGGCGAGGGAGCAGGTCAGAGGAGGGTCAATCACGCCAGAGTTGCAGTCAAAGTCAATAAGCTCCGAGAATTTGGTGGCATCTAGGTTGGTCAGGAGTCTTCCTGGGTCTAACACTGCAGTCTCCTACCTGTGTGTCCCCGTCTCCTTCACCTCTGATTTCCAATATCCTCTTCACTGCCTCTCCTCTCCTCCACCTCACTGCACAGCATGGCCTGGAGCACAGCCTCAGAGTGTGCATACCAGGCTGATCTCTTCACTGTAGGCATCACTATTCCTATTACCGCCTTCTCTGACTTCTGAGCAGCTCCAGCTGGTACAGTACATGCCTGGGACCCTCCACCCAGCTGTGATTTAACTTGATGTTGAACCAGTTTGGCACGTAGACTCCCACTATGAATTCCACAATTATCCTCAGATTCTTCAGGTTCCTACCCTTCAGCCCATGTTTGGAAATCCACAATCTGCAGAGCCGTGGTGACCCACCTACTGTGACAGACTGGCCCAATCTCCAGGAGAGCTAGACTCTGAGGTACCTCTCCCGATCTGATGGCAGTGATGATTCTGTAGCCATACGATTGGTCTGTGCTGAGGTCCTTGACTACCTCCTGACTGAGATGGTGTAGAGGAGGACGAACAGTGATCCTCGTGAAGTTTGGGTTGATCTCCAGCTCAGTGGCAGTGTCTAACATCTTCCCTTGGGGCCCAGACCACTTGTTGTTGCTCAATGTCTTGCCATCCAGTGCAGTCACGAGGTGTCTGAGACTCAGCTCCCCAGTGTGCAAGTCACAGACAATCCACACCAACTTCCTGCTAAGCTTGGCCTCCACATAATGCATTACTCCTCCCTCCCAGCCAGTATTCACATTAGTACTGTCACCACCTATGGCCAAAAGGGTCTGGTCTGCTTCTCTCTCTCTCTTGGCCAGTTCACCAGATGATCAGCAATTGCACACTGTGTAGTGTTCTTCCTTAATGAGGCCAGGAAACTGCCTGTCACTGCCCTCAGCTTCCATCATCACTTTGGTGTCATCTCTTTTCCCATTAAAAAAGATACAGGTGGTGCCATTTTCCCTAATCTCTTCATCAAACTTCTTGACCAGCTCCTTAGTCAGTCTCCTGAGCCCTCCTCACCTTGTTGTGGTCAATCACCAGTGCTGTGTCAAACTCTGTGATAAGACCAGCATCAATTCAGGCAGCAGTAACAATCTCTGCAGTCTCTCTCAGCCCAGTGTGATGTCTCAAGCTAGCCAGAGCTATGTTGGTGATATCTTCAGTGTTGTATTTCTTCTTCTTAGCCACAGGCAAGAAAGAAGTTGCCGCAGCCTCTGATATGAAGTCTTCGTCCTCTCTCCTCCCTGCCTCCTCCAGTATATCTCCACTCTCCTCCCTGCCTCCTCCAGTATATCTCCACTCTCCTCCCTGCCTCCTCCAGTATATCTCCACTCTCCTCCCTGCCTCCTCCAGTATATCTCCACTCTCCTCCCTGCCTCCTCCAGTATATCTCCACTCTCCTCCCTGCCTCCTCCAGTATATCTCCACTCTCCTCCCTGCCTCCTCCAGTATATCTCCACTCTCCTCCAACTCCATCTCCAGCAGTGACTCCTTCCTCAAATCTTCTCCTCGGCCTTCCTTCTCTGCTCCTGTCTCTGCAGCACTGCTTCCTGTCTCCTGGTCTCAGGGTGATCAGCTAGACCCATCTGGTGTGCCCCCACACTGCCCACCTTTTCTCTCTGACCTTTAATGAAGGCAAGCTCCTGCACTGGTATCTTCTGCTTGCTCCTGCAGCTGCAGTCACTGTGAACCTCACTGTTGCAGGCAGGGTTGCACCCAAGCTCACTGCAGCTCCTGATCACACAGTGACAGGTCAGGATGTCCACCACTTTGTCCAGTTTCATCATGAACCTATCTTTGACCTCTAGCTTCACATTGCCAATGGACACCTTCACTGCCTCATCCCACAGTGCCTTCACTTTAGCCCTGATCCTGACCTCAGTGTTGATTACAGGTCCCGTGAATAGAGCGTTGGCCTTTCTCCACTGAGCCAGTAGCCCTGGAACAATGCCGTTGTTAATCAGGTCATTAACTGGGTAATTCCTCCTGTCTTCCTCACTCATCTCTCTCCTCAACAAACCATACCTCAGCAGATCTCTGGCTGTGGACAGCTCAGCCGGGGGAAGTTCCCTCCCAGTCCCCACCAAATGACTTAGGTGACAACTTGATTTGCTTCGGGTTCTGATTTTTTTCCGACTCATCCTGTGGACCTGTGAACAAAAGAAATGTCATTGAAATTTGGATAGGCCTACTGATTATGATTACATAAAATTGAGTTAATTGAAATTCTTAATATCTTCCTATAAGCTCAGA
Organism: Bathynomus jamesi; assembly: GCA_023014485.1. Classification (NCBI taxonomy): domain Eukaryota; kingdom Metazoa; phylum Arthropoda; class Malacostraca; order Isopoda; family Cirolanidae; genus Bathynomus; species Bathynomus jamesi. The sequence continues at coordinate 707,981 of JAJOZX010001423.1, forward strand.
TAAAAAGGTTGTGTTGTTATAGGTACAAGACTTAATTATTCAAAGTAATGACAATTTCATATATCTATCATATCAAAATATACAGAAAGTTTGGGTCACGCGTAACATTTCGAATAATTTGAATTACACAATATTTACATTACGAAGTAATCAAAATTGTCAAAAAGGAGGGAAAACGCACGCATTCACAATCAAAACTCCAGCATTTGTGACTGTGTGAAACTTAGAAACCATACTACACACCAAAAATAACCAAAGTTGACCACACATATCAATAGCACATTGATATACAATGCTACAGTCATATTTAGGTTATATTTCAAACCTTTATGGTCAAATATAAGTAGGTAAATGGCTTTTTTAAACAACACTAAAGATAGTTCTAAGTTTGCTAGATAATATGACATCATTTGAGCATTAGTAGTTTTTGAGTTGTTGACGTTACTAAAATTGACACACCCTAGTGCCATAATATCACAAATATAGTTCAAAAGTCAAATGGACATCCGTGTCATAACTTCGAACTGCTCATTTCTTTTTTTTTAATGCGGGAAGGAGAGGCCAAGAACGAATGCCCGCAATTCCCCGATAGAAAGAAAAGTATAGAACCGAAATAAAGGTTTTTGAGGCTCTTAAAAACAAAAAAGGTAATTTTTTTTTAAATTTTGAAAAGATTATGTAGTGCGCAAGATGCATGTATATGTAGTGAGAAATAGAGGGAGAAGCGTGCGTTTGAGAGCGTGCTGGACTGCTCACAAGGTAGATGAGACACGGAAAGAGATCAGCTAAGGAAGACAGTGACAGGAGAAATGGGAGTTCCAGCACTCTCTCGCTCTTGCCTTGCCCCGTCGTATGACTTTGGATGTTGCGGAGAAGGTTAGACAACCAACCAAACATCAATGAAAGTTAATGAATTATACAGTATATTAGTATAATGTATAATTGCTAATAGGAGGAGACTGTAGACGCCAATCGACCAGGGAAGTACTCCCGGGGGTACGGACGGAGTGCTGGAACTCCCATTTCTCCTGCCACTGTCCTCCTTAGCTGATCTTTTTCCGTGTTTCATGTACCCTGTGAGCAGTTCAGCATGCTCTCAAACACGCGCTTCTCTCGCTATTCAGCTCGTGCTCTTGAGTGCTCTTTGTGCTCGTTTGTACGTGCTTGTTCCTGGAGGTTTCACGTGCGCCCTCCCGGCCCTAGCACCCAAGGATGATGGGGCTCGACCCTGCAGTCCTTGTCATCCTTGGTCTTTTTCCACTTCGACTGTCCCCTCCACCCTTTCTTTTTCCTCTGTCTTTCCTCTCACTTTTTCTTTGTTTTTCCGCTGAGATATGCCCTTTAAATAGAGGCGAATCGGTTCTTCCTGAACTAAAAAAAAAAAAAAATATATATATATATATATCCGAATTGTTCATTCTGACGAAGGTCAAGCTTTCACTCCACCTTAGACCTACAGTTTAACGTGGAATCCGAACCACGCCCCACCAGCAGTCCAGCGTCTTAACCACTGGGCCACCCAGGGTACCCATTTATCTACCAACCACTTTCTTTTATTGTGTGGAAGGATGAACAGCTGGGTTTTGCTGCGCGCCGGCTGCCGTCACCGGGTCTCGATTCCCGGGGCCGATGGATTCGTAGTCAGCAACGCTAGCCACTACACCACCGAGGCGCATTTTATATATATATATATATATGATATCGTGAGCTTCAGAGACCTTTATTTCGGCTCTCTCTCTCTCTCTCATAAAGGTGGGCATTTTTGTGGGTGCTCACCTTTGTCCCTCCTTTTTACATAAAGAAAGTAACAAGATTAAAGCAAAACTTAAGATTACAGTTTTCAGCTTTGGGCAAAAGGAGTTGAAACCCCTTAAAATATTTTGAGATGAGAGCGGTATTAACATAAATTTATGTATAACACCACTGATGTATTTTCAGTATTGATAATGAATTTAGTAACATTTGTCAACATTTGTGAACTTCATCAGAAACATTTGGTTTAATTATTATTATTATTTACTATGTTAATTTTAATACGTCATACTTTTTCAATTTTTGCAGTTTCTTCGGGGTAAGTATACTGTATTTAAACTAGAAAGTGGTAAGAAATTCAGTATATCAACGGGGTATCATTACTCAGAAGTAGCATCCACGTTTCATTTGACTTTATCGGGCAAACGTAAAAAGTTCTGGGAAATACTGAATACAGAGTTAACCCGAGCGAAACCTACCAACATCTTCACCGAACATACATGACGTACATAAAAAAAGATGTCAATAATTGATTCCTTTTCTGTATTATTCTCCAACAATAACGTGCCACTTGAAACTTGCTGAGGTATTTCTCATTAGAAAAAGCCACCTAAGGTGGAATATAATGACTTCAAGCGAACATTTGACTGTTTACAATAACCTTTCAAGCTATTAGATCTCATTTAACATCTTAGATTTTGCAGCCAATAATAAATGGGGAAGTTCCTCGGCGGTCATTGACACATACCTTCGAATAAATATCCTCCTCAAAAACGACAATAATGTTTTTATCCAAAACATAGTTTAAATAATAAAGAAATATTTAAGAAAGGCGAAAAAGATTTATTATTGAAAATGAAGAGGTTCATTGGCAGACAAATATTAATAATACGATGACAGTTCACATACTGAGGATAGAAATATATATATACACAATTGATTAGAAATAATACAGTAATGTCCAAGTTAAGTGGAACTACAAACGGACATTTTCGTACCATGAATTCCATAGCTTAGAAGACAAACGGCAGGACTCGTGGATAGCTTGGATAATCGGGTTGGTTGATTTTTTTAATTCTTTGCATTAGACTGTTTTGAGCACGTCTTGTTACCTCCGGGAAGCTCGGGACATTGCGGGTAGCAAACATTTGCGAAGCTGAGCATCTCGGGGGGTAATTTATGTACGAGTCTAAAAGACCTGTTGTACAGCAAATTTAGGGTTCTGCCAAAACCTCTTATAATTCACCCAGAGTTGCTGTCAGTATATATTACTGCAGAAAGTATGAAAGAGTGTCTTTAGCTTCACTTGTACGGAACCGGAAGTTCCTTATAGTCATATTCGCTTTAGCACAAAGGCTTCGAGACTTTCTTATATCCGAGTCATCACTCAAGGAACTAGTGATAGTTTGACCCAAATACTTAAACTCTTGTACTTCCTCAATTACTTCACCTCTCATTTTAAACCTAATATGAGCTGGCTGATTACAGCTTTTAGGATGGAATTGCATAACCTTAGTTTTTGTAACATTAAAAAGAATATCATGTTTCTGCGAATACACTTTGCAGACTTTTAGTAGCCGATCCAGACCTTTAACAGAGGGATTTATTAACACCATATCATCAGCATAAACTAAGTTATTTATCCTTTTGTTATCTATACATCATCCCACTGTTGCCTCGTTAAGCGAAGCAATTAATCCGTCGATATACACATTAAACAGCATAGGAGAGAGCAAGGAGCCAAAACATTTGGATAGTACATTGCCCCACTTCACGGTGAAAGATTGGTGGGTATACCAAAATTTCAATAAATTTAATATGTACATGGGAACCTTCCTCTCTTCTAGTTTTTTAAATAAAATATTGTGGTTCACTCTATCATACGCCTTACTTATATCTAGGAAACGGCTATAAATAGTTGAATTATTTAGATATTATTTCCTTAAGTACATAGATACACAGGTCACTTGAGTGGGACCTTTTAAAACCAAACTGATTAGATGTCCAAACGTAATCATTTAATCGGAACAACAAGTTTTTTTTAGTAGTTTCGAGAAGCAGGAAGCGACAGCAATAGTCGTGTAATTATTGCTAGATAGAATGTCTCCATACTTATTTTTGACCAAGGGCAAAAGATATACCCTCATGAACTCTGCAGAGCTGCAAGCATGGCTGATAGGAATAATGATATATGCAGACATACCACGTCATTGGCATATTTTAAGTGCTCATTCGATAGGTCATCTACCCTTGACGCAGATCCAATTTTTAACTCTTTAATTAACCTCTTTGCTTCAGGAACTGATATCAAAGTATTTTCCCTTGTTCCTCCCACAGGCGTTTCGCTGCACTCTATCTTAAGATTATCCCTACTCACACTGTTAAGAATGTTTTAGTGGTGGTTTTTCCACAGCTTTGCAATTTCATCCTCCCCCGACACCCCATTGATTGTCGGAGGTAGGGCATTTTTGACACCCGTTTGATTCTTAGCATATTTCCAAAATTTGTTGTTATCGTTAGTTATGTGAGCTTCACAAGCTTTTGATGCTCGAATAGACTTTTCTTCCTATTTACATCGCCTTATGGCCACCTTATACTGACCCCTAATTCTAAACATATTCATGTATACTGGTCCTAATCTGGGTCTACCATGAAAGCACCACAAATCGTAGGAGTCTTTCGATTCCCTCTTCAGCGGGGACAATAAAATCATTCCAGCCAGGAATAATCTTAGTATGATAGTTGTAAGATTTAATCAGGAGGCTTCCTACTTCTCTTAACAGGGATACTATCTTATGATACCTATCTATTAGTAATTTAATAATAATAATAATAATATTATTATATTATTATTATATTATTATTATTTCCCTCTTCATTGCAGTGCACCCACAACATACAAATCCGGCCACGTCCAGAGACACTTCGTAATGGTGCCGTTGGAGGCTACGTACGCCTCGGTCGCAGTGAGAGCGTCTGGCTCTGAGAAAATGCAGAGATTCACATTACACACTGTTCAGATTAAACCTTCGTGCAGTGTGAGAACGTTAGAATTCTATAAGGTTTGAAGCGTTCTTTAGTTTGTTTAAGGCAAGGTTGAATAAAGTTGCTAGTTCAGAGCCTTGTAGGCTTAAGTTAGCTGTCCCTACGAGTAATAATGTAGCTAATGAGGTTAACGCGAAAGTTAGGCCAGAAGCTGAACCAAATATAGAAAATGATAATGTGGGTCCTCGTATTCGGGATTTGTATATTATTAATTTTAATTACCTATGAAGCGATGTTTTATCTTTAGTTAATTTGAGAGTCGGTGAAGCCTAAAACTTAAGTGTCAAATTAAATAAAATAAATGAGTTATTTATTTTAAGATTATTTAAAGAGAAAAATTGTACAACTGTAATATGTTTTATAAATAAATAATTATTCATTCATTAGGTGTAAGGTTACGGGTGAAGTGTATGAGAAGATTAATATACCATTTTAATTTTTATACACTTAGTGAAATCACTCGTTTGTAATTTGAAATTCATGATCAAACACGGTCGGCTTATCCATTTTGATGGTTGTCGGAAAAATTTTGGTTAAATTTTAGGTATGTACACCCCCCCCCTTTTTTTTTTGAGGTGTCTTATTCTTCCCGTGGCGTAACCTGACCAGTCAGTCAATCAATTCATAATGTTATCTTACAATGTACTCGCACCTTTTCATATCCACCGCTACGGCATTGAAGGTTTAAATCGAAAAGAATGGTTAACCTTAACCAATGTTAATCCGTTAAGTAAACTGGGTGTGTTAATGCCCCTAACTGTGGCACTGCCGCACCCTCTGCAGTACATTGAAACCTTTTTTTTTTTAATTTTTCAGGTCTTAAATTTAGGTCCGAACGAGTGCACCGTCCCTACGTTCGCCGTTCAGGGCGGAGTAACCTTGGAGATTTGTTTGGCCCGGTGGTGGTCGTGTCTAGTGGAAGGCCAGGCCGAAATTGTCGTGGATTTCCACAGTTTGTACACGACCCAAGAAACGGTGGGGGATGATTTTTTATTGAATTATTAGTTTTAAGTAGTTGCTTCAGAACCTACAAAACAAACTCGTTTAATGGACATCGTTTTCATTGTACAGTATATGTTCATAGTTACTAAGACGCATTTTTGCTACAGTGACGCAACGCCATCTAACGCCAGAAATTCGAATTTGCACTTTTCAGTTTTTTAAAGGGCTCTTAAGTCCAAATTATGGTTATTGAGGAAAGAACTTGCAAATTTATTGCATTATTGCGGTTTAAAATCGTGTTGAATTTACTTACAGTGGGTTACAATCGATTATAAATATAAGATTTTGCCATGAAATTTTGATTTCTCCATTTTCTTCAGTGTTCTGCGTTCGCATCTAACATTAAGCTCCGCCCACTATTGCCATGAGAGCTTATGAAAGATGTATTTTGTTTTGTAGATTTTGGTCACTTTTACTAGTATTAGTAGTAATCGTATGAAGGTTAGAGAGACGGTGGACAGACGCTGAATAAAAATTGAAAGGCTGAATTTGAATGAGTTGACAACAGAGTATAAAAGAGTAGAGCAAGCTCTTGGGAGAGGTGGTGCACAAATAGATGTACTGGAAATGAAGTGTTTAGTGACTTCATTATTTGAAGTATGTGAATTTGTACGAAATGGAAAGATAGGCGACTTCGTGGTGGAGCGATAAGGTGAAGAATGCAGTGAAAGAAAAGGACAGTCTGGGAAAGTGTTACTACTCGGCCTGACAATGATGGGAAAGGAGATGAATGAACAGTATGTGCAGAAAGCTATTGGAAAGAAGTGACGAAGTGCAAATGTCAGTCTGGTGGAGTGGCTGGTAATGTGAGTGAGATGAATGGCAATGTGTTAGTGCAAGATGAGCAAATATGTGTGAGAGAAAAGTATTTTAGTGAGCTGGAAGTTGAGGTAAATGAACAGGAAGCAAATGTGAAAGCAGTTGATTTAGATAGTTTACGTAGAAGTGTGTGGAGTGGGAGACGTCGTTAGAGGAAGTTGAATGAGCAGTATGCAAGCTGAAAAAAGGAGTCGGCATTAATTGGTGGTATATATATATATATTATAATATATATTGAAAATATTGGATGTGGAGGTAGAATGGTGCTTGAATGACTGGAAAGTATGTCAGAAAAGCGTGGAGAAGTGGATGTATTCCAGATGATTGAACGAAAGCTGTAATTGTACCACTGTATGAAAATAAAGGTGAAAGAAATTAATATAAAAATTACAATGGTGTAAATATAGGTGGAAAAATATACAAAGTGTTGATAGTGAAAAAGATTGAATCCGTTGGTTGGAGATGAACAAAGCGGCTTCATAAAAAGAAGAGGACGTGTTGATCAGGTGCTTACAGTGAGAGACAGCTTATTGAGAAACTGAGTGGTAAGAAGAAAAATATGTATACATCATTAATGCATTTGGAGAAATTGTTCGATACAGTGAATAGACCTAATTTGTGGCAGATGCTTAGAATGTATGGTGGCGGTGCTAATTTGTTAAATGCAGTAAGATTTTATGTAGGTAGAGTGCTAGTGTAATGGTTAAGGGGAAGTTGAAGGACTGGTTAAATGTTAATGTTGGAATATGATTGCCCCGCGGCTGTGTAATATGTATTTGGGTAGTGTAATGCGCGAGATGAAGTAACAATGTTGCAGAGAAGAATAAACCTGAATTTGGAAGAGAATAAGCGGCAGCTGTCGCTTATGTCCGTTGATGACGTGGTGGTACTTCTGGATGAATCGGAGAATGAATTAAGGAGAACAGCAACAAGTTTTATTGGCGTATGTGAAAGGATATTATTTAAACTATGTAAATAAAGCGAGGGTCTCGTTGTTGAGAGTCGGCATGTAATGGGGTGAGTGAGGAAAGTTTGGAGGTGTGCGAGAGTTTAAATATTGAGGTATTTGATTGGAGGAAGAAGTACAAATTCATTCGAAGTTGAATGTTGAATGAATCAGGGCAAGTAAGTCATAGGCGTGATGAAAGTCCTGGTAGGAAGAAAGTGGGTGAGTGTAGATGTAACAAGAGGTTTACACGAAGGTGTATTGGTGCCAACACTGATGTATGGATAAGAGACGCTTGTTTGGCACGATAGTTCATTATCAGAAGCGAGTTGAGAGGAGTAATTTAAGAAGCATGGTTGATGAAAAAAGATTAATTGTATGAGCAGTGAGGACGTTTGGACAGTGTTTGGAGTGAAAACTGTCATTTCTTCTCATTGCAGATGAGAAGAGATGACAGTATGCTACGTTGGTGTTGGAGTTAGGTGTAAGAAGTAGCTTGAAGTTTATTGTAACTAATCATTTGTAACTTTAATAATAACTGATAGGTAATTTTGTACTTGGGTAGTGTGTACGATTCTCTCCATCTTTCTTAAAAATAAATTTGCAAAAAATATATATATATTATTTTTAATATTTTTTTTTGCGGGTATCATACCATACTCAGGTGTCTTTCGCGAACAGCGACGGCTTTCACAGGGTAGACGTGAAATTGGGTCTCCGGACGGAAGAACTCCTACCTCAAGCAACCCTAAAACACCACTCGCAGGTAGGTGGAAAAAATTATGGTACAGCTTGTTTGCTGTAACTGATTTTGGGCGTTTTAGGGGCGGGTCCAGTGGTCACAGTGATTGTATGAGGGTGAGTGGAAACAAGCATTCGAACAATGTTGTCACATCTAAAAAAAAAAATTGATTTACACCCACCGTGGGGAAGAGAGTGAGCGAGTAAATTCTGGAATAATTTGATTATTTGCTGAACTTAAAATTTCACCAAAAGTTTAGTGTCCAAGAGTAGGATTCATTTCCTAATCAGATCTGAATTTATTCCAAATCTGTACAAAAAGTTGTCAATCAATTCTGATCCGTCCGGAGGTGAGACTGAAATCCTCTTTAATTCCAATTCTAACTAGAGAATAAGGGCCTTTATTTAAATTCCACTTTGGGAACAAAAAAAAATGCAATTTCGATTTCAGCCATCCACCTCAGAACCTCCCCCCCCTCACACACACACACCAACCCAATAAATTCGGGAGTAAGAATTGGTGCTCAGCTGGGAAGAGCAGATGAATAGTCCCGTTCTCGGAGTGTTTTAATAAACAACAAGAAGAAGTTGATAAAAAAAGGTGCTCCCTAGGAAATAATTTGTATAACTATTTCTGGAAACACTTTTTTTTTTCTGGATCACCCTGTGTATTAGTAGGTTATTAGTTGGGTCATCGAGCACAGATGAAAGGACCTATCTTACGACATTGTTGCCCTAAGGTAACACCCCGGAAGCTTTTTCCCTACGATGTAGGGGCCGAGTGTTCTCCAAGAGGTCACCTTTATAACCCGACCATTAACGGGATAAATGGCCAACTCAACCCAACCCAGGAGCCAGCAGGCAGAAGCGAACCAGAGCCTCACTGCTCAGAGTCCGCTACCGTAACCACTGAGCTACCTAGCTCCCATAGTTGCGAAGATACCATTCTAATTATTGCGTAATTGGAAACATTTTGTAATTTGAAGTCTGTGTGAATTTTTTTTTTTTAAATTGAAGATACAGGGTGTCCATGAATTATCTTTACAAATTCAATTGAAATTGAATTGAATTTGTAAAAATAATTCGAAAACGTCCAGGAACTTTTTTTTTAAGTAAATTTGTGAAGAAATTTTTTTTTTCTAAAGTTTTTATTATTATTATTATTATTTATTTAAAAAATTTTTTTTTTTTTTTTTTAAGGTTTTGGTGCCGAGTGAGAGTAAAATCGAAGTTTTGGGCGGTGAAAGAGATACTTTACCAGATGGCAGAGTAATTTATCAAATTATTCTTACGTACAACTTAACAATAACAAAATCAGGAGTCGAAGTAAGTGATATCTATTTTGGATTCAAGTGTATAATCAGTTGTGTATATAGTGGCTCAACGGTAGGCTCACGATAATATATATGGATTGAAAATGGAATGAAATTCTATTGGGTCACCAGTTTGACCTTTTAGCCAAACGAGCATTATTTAATAAAGGAGATAGAAATGACTTTGTAGTTTAATTAGAAAAATAAATGAATTATTTGTTTACGGTGATTAACAATTATTTATATGGAATTTGCCCAATATTACAATGAAATGATTATTAACAATAAGGAATGGTTTTATACAGTATAAGAGTTAAATGCTACGATAGTGACTCTTAACAATAGTTTAGGTAATGAGATATATATACGATATTGGACACGCAACAATAAGTAATTAAGCGAGTAAGTAAATATGTAAATAAGTAGGTAGTAACTGGAGTAATGAAAATACAGTAGTTGGTACAATAACGGATTAGGCCAAATTGCGATTGTAAATGCTCGAGTTAGCTTGAACGGTATTGAGGAACACTTTAAAAACAGCCTATTCGGTTAGCCTGCGAGTATATTGAGTGTGTAGGCTATGCACGATGAAAAGAGCTCAGTAGGCCAATGAGCTTGTGGCCTATGTGAGGTTTACAGACCTGGGTTTCGACAAAGGTAATTCTGAAGACGGAAGGGCCTACGAGCCTGTTTGAATGACGAAATACTCGTTGAAAGGAAATGGATTCACAGATCGAAGTGGATGAATGTTGAGTGAGGTAAAGGCGGACGGATGGCGCCGGTTGAATCTTGCAGAAGTGATGTTGCTTCCGGAGGGATGGGATATGGCAGGCCTCAACGGAGACGATCTAGCTTCGTGTATGATTGAACGGAGTTTTGAAGCAAAACCGACGAAGGTCGGAGTGCGAGTGGAGTTACATGACGAAGGTTGGAGAGTGCTGAGTGAGGACTCGCATTTTTATAGGCCTTGGTAACGTCCTCTGGCGTGCATTTCGGGAAACAAAACAAAAAATCTGTTTCCTTTGTGGGCCTGTTCCTGCCCACATGTTTGGGTTTTATAGCCTTGTTTACTTCTCCAAACCATGTGAGAGATGCGAGGAAAAGGAATTTCCGTTATGCTGATAGATATATATATATATATATATATATATATATATATATTATATATATCGTAAAGAACGACGCTTGTATAGGAGATATTCCGCGCAAGACGAGAGAGAGAGAACGAAACAAATGAAAAAATGAGGTAACCACCTGGGAATCGAACCCGGGATCTTCCGATTGCCGGTCAGACGCGATACCATTTTTATATATATATATATATATATATATATATATATATATATATATATATATATATATATATATACGGACGAAGCGTTATATCGTGAACTAAAGAGAATAATCGGTAGTGAGCAGGCTTTAGTTATGGGTGACTTTAATTGCGCCAACGTGAATTACGATACAATGCAGGGAGACGCGGAAGGTAATCGTTTAGTTAATTTTCTCGAGGATAGCTTTCTTATTCAAAAGGTTGGGGAACCTACGAGGTTGGACAGTATTTTAGATTTAGTAATAACTACGGATGATAGGCTAATTACTGATCTTCAAGTAATAGAACCGTTGAGCAATAGCGATCACAATATGGTAGAGTTTGTCCTCTCAGTAAGTCACTCGAAACCAACTAACTCGACTAAAATTCCTAGCTTCCAGCACGCAGACTTTAGTAAATTTCGAAATAAATTTTCACACGTCAATTGGGAAAACGTAATGGGGAACTCCAACGCAAAACTAATGTGGGAATCGTTCGTAACGGTATTTAGGACTATAAATGAGGAATGTGTACCGTACAAAATTAAGCGTGCGAAAGTAAACAACAAGCCCTTGTGGTTTACTTCTAGAGTAGGAGACATTATAAAGAGTAGAGAGGGCTTATAGGCTATACAAGTGCGATAAAGATAATCTGTTGTTACGAAACAACTACATATCTCTAAGGCGTGAAGCTAAAAGTGTAATAAAAAAGTCAAAACGCGAATTTGAAATCTCCATAGCTCGTGACGGTAAAGAAAACCCCAAGCGATTCTTTCAATACGTCAATAATAGAAATCCAGTAAAAAGTGTCTTAGGTCCATTAAAAAATGGAAATGGAGATCGTCTCTGAAAACAAGGAAATGGCTACCTTGCTAAACGAATTTTTTACTTCAGTTTTACTATAGAAGATGTAACGAATATCCCTACGGTCATAGACATAATACCTTATGATAATGGTAATATTTTGGATAATATTGTCGTTAGTGAAGGGGAAGTAATGCGCTATATTGATAAAATGAAAACGCGTAAATCACCGGGTCCGGATTCCATATATCCCATACAACTAAATGAATTAAAAGATAGCATTGTTGTGCCGCTAACAAAGATTTTTAATGCGTCTATTTCTGAGGGGTGCGTACCAGATAATTTCAAGTTAGCAAACGTAACACCTATCTTTAAGAAAGGCGATAAAGGTGCTGCGGGAAATTATAGGCCAATCAGTTTAACGTCTGTTGTAGGTAAGCTACTGGAATCAATAATTAGGGATCGTATAGTCGAACACTTAGAAGTGCAGAATCTGGTTAGAAATACGCAGCACGGTTTTAGGCGAAACAAATCTTGTTTAACTAATCTTTTAGAATTTTTCCAAAGCGTGGTTAACGTTTACGATAGACATCGGGCGGTTGATGTAGTGTATTTAGATTTTCAAAAAGCGTTTGACACCGTGCCTCACAAAAGACTGATTGAAAAAACTAAGGCTCATGGAATCAGGGGTGTAGTAATAAATTGGCTAGAAGAATGGTTGCGAGGCAGGAAACAGAGGGTGGTCGTTGATGGAGCGGAGTCGTGTTGGGCTAATGTAGCGAGTGGCGTTCCTCAGGGTTCTGTATTGGGCCCCTTGCTTTTTCTTATATATATTAACGATTTAGATGGCCTAGTCAGTACAGTTTCAAAGTTTGCGGATGACACGAAGCTGGGTGGTAGGGCGATTAATGACGAAGATAGAGGTAAAATTCAGGAAGATCTGAATAAAATCGTTGATTGGTCAGTCACATGGCAAATGAGATTTAACGTGGATAAGTGCAAAATTATGCATATAGGTTCGCGTAACGGTAATTTTGCGTATAGTATGTCAGGGAAAGATTTAACAAGCGTAGAGCAGGAAAAAGATTTAGGAGTTATAGTCACTGGTGATTTAAAAGTAGCGAAACAAAGTACAGCGGCGGTTAATAAGGCGAACAAAGTGTTAGGTTTTATAGCTCGAAATTTTGAGTACAAATCGCGCGATATTATAGTTCCTCTTTATAAATCATTAGTTAGACCCCATTTGGAGTACGCGGTCCAATTTTGGAATCCGCATATGCGCAAAGATATAGACAAAATCGAAAGAGTTCAAAGACGAGCAACTAAGATGATTCCGTCTCTTAGGTCAAAGTCGTACGAGGATAGGCTTAGAGTTAAAATTGACTACACTCGAGACTAGGAGGTTAAGGGGTGATCTAATCCAGGTTTTCAAAATTATGAATGGGTTTGATAACGTAGATAGAGATAGCTTTTTCGAAATATCTCAATATAATAGGACTAGAAATAACGGGTGTAAGTTGACAAGTAGAAGGTTCGAGACAGCAGTTGCGAAAAACTTTTTTACGCATAGAATAGTAAATAGCTGGAATAGTTTGCCGGTAGAAGTAATTAGTAGCACGTCTATAAACATGTTTAAGAATCGATTGGACGCGCATGCTGATAGAAAGGGTATAGTTTAAGGTAGTAAAATTAAGGCTTTGTGGGGATAGATCCCACAGCTCAACACAAGTGTTGTGGGATATAGGGAGGCAGCGTCTTGGGTTAGGGGATACTCTCTGTCCTTACACACCCCATTTAAAGAGATTCCTCTGCCGAGCGGTGCCCCCCATAGTACTGTGAGGTATTGAAAAACTCATGATCTTCACTTGCCCCACAAACACCTTTAAATGGGAGACCCATAATGGGTGCACACACATTTCTACATTACTGTACAGTCTTTACAGCCACACCTACACTTTTCCTCGTAAGTGTATACAGTATATTGTAATGTATATGGTTGTAAATTTGACTTGGTCCGCAATCGATATGAACCGTGACTTGATGGATACCGTAATGAAATTGACTGGATTCTTTGGATCTGATATATTTGCATGTCCGTTATAAATAGATATAGAATGTAACATATTTGTGGATAGTAGTCTATTATGACTTGATCCTCTGGATCGAGAGATTCTATCTTTAGTTTTAAATCGATAATTAATTATTTTTAAATTGATGATGTATATGGTTGTAAATTTTGACTTGGTCCGCAATCGATATGGACCGTGACTTGATGGATACCGTAATGAAATTGACTGGATTCTTTGGATCTGATATATTTGCATGTCCGTTATAAATAGATATAGAATGTAACATATTTGTGGATAGTAGTCTATTATGACTTGCTCCTCTGGACCGAGAGATTCTATCTTTAGTTTTAAACCGATAATTAATTATTTTTAAATTGATAATTATTTAGTTTCGTAGAAATTGGTCGTTGCCAATTTACCGGCAGTTTTTAAATAAGTTTCTTATGTTCTTGTGGTTCGGAACCCACGTAAAATTGTAGGTCCCCTCCGCCACCACGGAGGACATACACAATACACGATTACGAACACAGTTAGGTAGACCAGCCATGAGTGGATCCTAGGGTCTTTGTTGGTCTGAAACATTATAACATTATTATTATATGGGAATCATATATATCATATATATATATATATATATATATATATATATATATATATATATATATATATATATATAATGTGTATGTATCATATATATATATATATATATATATATATAATGTGTATGTGTGTGTATCATATATATATATATATATATATATATATATATATATATTATATATATATATATATATAATTTAGGGTGTCCCAGCCTCACATGTGTGAAAATAAAAATTTGCAAGAGTCAAATCGCACACCCCTTTATTTAATTACACTTGAAGAAAGGAAAAAATGGGCGAAATTTCATTGGCCTATTAGGAGGGGAAGGGTCCCCTCATTGACCTTGTTTATTCGACCCTATATGAACAAACGTAAATGCTCAGCATTAATCATTCTAGAATGGAAGAATGAAATGTAAATTCTTTCTAATGACTAAATTAAAGGAAATGGAAATTCTTCCTAATGGCACATTTCATTTCGGGGGACAGAGGATCTTTTTGTCTGCTGAGGGGAACTACTGGCGGTGGTATTCGACGACTTGGTACACGAGCTGCCGTTCCTCCTCGTTTTTTGTCAGGCCCTCATTGAAATCTTCCGCCAGTTTCACCGCCCATTCTGCCGCGTCGTTCACAGACTTCAACGATGGTGCACATCCTTCGAGATCTTTGGGGGTTTTTGGAACCGGCAGCTTCAGGCAATGAAAAAGGTTTTGAGTCCTTTTCGTGACCAAGGTGCTCAAATCCGACTGTCTCACGGTCAAGACACTCTTTCCCTCCAGCCGACGCAGATCTTTTGGGTTTTCGGTCTTCTTGTGCAGGTTTTGGAGCATGGCCATCTTCTCTGCATCGGTGGTTTTGGAGGAGAACATAGCGAGTCCGGCTAAATCTTCGCTTAGGTACCAGAGGTGGCCCCGGAATTTCGTCAATGCGGCGGTACCTACATCATGATCCACCGCCTTGTACCGCTCTAGGTCCTCCAACAGCTCCAGGTCATTGACGGGCGCGTCCGCCGTCAATGGAGCCTCGAACCACGGTCAGGTGCAATTGGCTTCGGAAGATGAACATCTTAAGACAGTAAATGCCTTTGGCCATCCACCTGGCCTGGTGGTATGCTCCAGGACGATTGTACCGGAGATCTCGTTTGCCATGACCATCGAGGAAGACCACAGCGAGGATCAGGAACTCCCGGTAATCGTCTCTTGGGTGGCCAACTTCAAGCTGGTCTTCAATGAAGTGGACAATCTGCTCTTTTTTCAACGCCACCCATTCCGAAAGGATGTCGCTTGGGCCATCGCCGTTGAACGGAGAAGCCTGCTTCTGGTCGATGAACTCCCATTGGGATTTGAAGCGAGCGAACAGCGCAATTTCGGGGCCAGAAGACCTGAAGAACAGGTCAAAGACAGGTGATTACCAATTCCATCATGTGGTGTCTGCAAGCCAGGAAAAGGACGCGGCGGTCCATTTGGTCCTGGATAATCGTACAAGCGCCGCTGTGAATACCGGTATTCGCCGCTGTTGTGTCGAAGCAGAGACCGGCAATCCATGGTTGAACTTGCGGCCAATCGTCCAGCACCTTCAGAACAGCTCCAGCCATCCGCTGCCCCGTGCTGTCAGGGATTTTTGGGATCGCCAACAACTTCAAGATTCTTCCCGCTGACCAGCACTGGTATGCGATCCAATTTCCCTCCATCTGAATCAGGGAGGAGTTTGCCATCAAAGTGGACGACAAGCGGCGTATCAGGATTGAACTTGGTCTTGATTCCGGCTGCCAAGTTCTTCCTGGACTTCTGCCGTGAACGGTGAAGACTTGATTTGGACAAGGTGACCGAGGATAACAACTCCCGCGGCAGCGAGTGCTGGAGCCACAATGTGCATCGCTTGGCATACTGAGGTTCCAGTTCGATCCAGGGCTGCAGCAAAATTGGGATATTGGATGATCCTCCTTGCCGACACTTGGCCGTCCTTGGGAGCGGATCGAGGAGCCGAAGGACCAGGAGAGGAATAGTGGACATCATCATTGGATGCTTCGGCCATGGACTCCGAAGAAAAAGAAGACCCACTTTTCACCGCTCCTTTTGCTTGCAATGAGTCCATCTCTTCGCGGCTTTTCTTCTTCCTCTTCTCTTCAGCTGCTCAGCGTTTCTCCCGCTCCGCTGCCCTGCGAGCAAACTCCAGGTCCTCTCCTCCGATGTACATCTTCCGCACGGTTCGCTGGTCATTCAGAAAGTCTCGATCTTCGGGGACTTTGATGAGTTTCATGGCGTTGGCATGAGCTGTTTCGAACAGTGTATTCAGGTTGGCTTGGAATCCCTTTTCCCGCTCCAGTTGCTTCTCTCCCCCACGGTTTCGGTTTCTGGCAACCTTCTCGTAGTCCGTGGAAAGGGCCTTGATCCTCTCGACGCACTTGGGCTTGTGGGAGGTCGGAATAGATGCCCGAGCCCACACCGCCATAACCTCATCAGCTACCACATTGGCAGCTTCCGCCGTGGACATTTTTTTCTTCCGAGTGAAGAACAACAGACGTCGAAGAACATCTCCCACTGTCGGGAGTTGACACAGCGTTTCCAGGGGTTCATTTCGCAGCACCCCCACCAACCACACAGTCTCCTGCTTTCTTGTATCCATAACCTGAAAAGAAATATGCTACAATTAGTATAAGGTAGAGAGTAGTCGTTCAGCAATAGTAACACATGGTTTGAGGGGACCCTTAAAATTAAAGAACACGAATGAAATTCATCTTGCTGGCATGTTTTCACGAGTGGAAGAAATTAGGGGGGTGTGCATGACAAACTTCAGGAACAAAAAAAATTGGGACACTCTAATATATATATATATATATATATATATCCCCGCAAGGGGGTTCTAAGCTCATGCTCTTGAGTGCTCTTTGTGCTCGTTTGTACGTGCTTGTTCCTGGAGGTTTCACGTGCGCCCTCCCGGCCCTAGCACCCAAGGATGATGGGGCTCGACCCTGCAGTCCTTGTCATCCTTGGTCTTTTTCCACTTCGATTGTCCCCTCCACCCTTTCTTTTTCCTCTGTCTTTCCTCTCACTTTTTCTTTGTTTTTCCGCTGAGATATGCCCTTTAAATAGAGGCGAATCGGTTCTTCCTGAACTAAAAAAAAAATATATATATATATATATATATATATACATACTTACTTACTTACTTACTTACTTACTTACTTACTTACTTACTTACTTACTTACTTACTTACTTACTTACTTACTTACTTACTTACTTACTTACTTCGTAGCCCCCGGGTTCTCTTATGCGAACCCGGCGGCACTCAGGTATCCCGCGACCACCGTGGGACGGGTCCATAGGTCTCGTAGAGAGGTAATGTTGGAGTTGTGTCTTTGTTGAGAGAGAGTGTGGCAGTGTAAGAGTAGGTGTTCTGTGTCCTCAGGGTGGAGGTAGCATTTTTGACAGGTGGGGGTGTCAGCTAGGTGGAGTCTGTGTCTGTATTGTTGGAGGGAGGGGTGGTGGCCTGAACGGAGCCTGGCCAGAGTAACTCTTGTTTTCCTTGGGAGGGTTTGTTCGCTCTGATGGACTACAGGGGATTATCGTGAAGGACAGTGTTGTGTGGTTGGTCGAGTAGGTATTTCCGGGTAAATTCTGTGTGGAGATGTTTAATGGGGTTGATGTTTAGGGGAGGAGGGGGGATATTGTTCAGTAGCTGCGAATAGTGAGCAGCAGGAGTACGTTTTTTGTTGTGGGGTGGGGGATTGTGTAATGTGAGATGGTGACAGGGGTGGTCTGGGGCCAGTGCTCTGGAGAAGAATTGAGTCCCTGTCATGTTCATGTGGTGTTCGATGGGGAGTATTTTCGTATCTGCATGTAGATGTGGGATGGGTGTGGTTCGGAGGCAGCCAGTAATGCTTCTGAGACCTCTGTTTTGTGTGGTCTGTATCTTTTTCTGGTTTGTGTGGGAGATGGACGGGGACCAGGCGGGGGCAGCGTAAGTTAGGGTAGTACGTACAACTGTTTGTATAGGATACTAAGGGATTCCTTCTGCTGACCGAATGTTGTGGAGGTGAGTGTTCTGAGAGCATTGAGTTTTTTGTTGCTTTGGAGCAAATGTTTGATATGTGAGGGGAAAAGGACATGTGTGTGTCTAGGGTGAGGCCGAGGATTGTTGGGGTTTTGTTTAGAGGTAGGGGATGTCCCATGAGGGTGACTCTCGGGTGTGCTTGGGATTCGTGGCGGTCTGAGGTTAGGAGGGTGATGGAAGATTTTTGAGGGGATGCTGACATCCTATTGTTAGTCAGCCAGAGTTCCAGATTGGTAATGTACTGCTGGATCAGGCGTGTGGCGGTGTTACGGTTATGGTGTTGTGCTGTTATGGTCAGGTCATCTGCATAGGAGGAGACGTGGACATGGGGGCAGAGAGGTTGTGGGAGGTCGTGCATGAAAAGGTTGAAGAGGATTGGAGAGAGTATGGAGCCCTGTGGGACGCCATTGTATAGTCTGTAGGTTTTGGATGAGTGTTGTTTGTGTATGACTTTGCCAAGTCGGCCTGCGATGAGATTAGTAAGCCATTTCTTGTCATTGGTGGGGATGTCAAGATCAATAATCTTTTGTGCAAGAATGTGGCGTGGGACAGTGTCGAAAGCTTTGTTGATGTCGATGGCAACAAGGACTGTGCGGGCAGGGGGGGATGGTTGGTTGAAGCCATCTAAGATGTGTTGGGTTAGGTTTGTAAGAAGCGTTGTGGTGGAGTGGGCGGACCTGAAGCCGTGTTGGGTTTGTGAAAATGTAATGTGTGGTTGTATGCGTCTTAATATCAGTTTTCGAGGACTTTGGAAATGGTTGAGAGAAGGGAGATTGGCCGGTATGAAGCAGGTAGGTTGGGGGGTTTATTGGGTTTCAGTATCGGGATGATGTGTGCCAGCTTCCAGGTAGAGGGTATGATATTGTGAAGCCAGGAGTAATTAAATATGTTTGTGAGGGCTGCAAGAGCAATTGGACCGAGGTGTTTGAGATGTATGTTTGAAATGTGGTCTGGGCCTTCGGCATGAGAGTTTATATATATATATATATAATATATATATATATAATATATATAATATAATATATAAAATAAAATATGTAACTGAAATTCCTTTTCCTCGCAAATTCACTAAAGTCATAAAATCCTCAAAAGAAAATTTAAAAGAACTAAAACTAAATTCAAAGGCAACTGCAAAGCTTTTCGAAGGTACTTCCTCCTTCATTCGGGCTGGAATAAAAAACTAAAGTGAGAAAGGACACACAGACAAACGTTCAAGAAACGTTATGCCCCTGGCAACTGAAAACGTCTAGATACAGGCCGTATGAAAGATTCTTTGAATAAATAAAAGGTGGCTAAAAAATCTATGGACGACTCAACCAGTTTCCCCCTATCACTGTTATCAGCATTAAGAATATAGGAATTATTAATATTTACTTTATGGTCATATTCTAAGCGATGTTTATGTAAGGCTGAGTTATGATCAATATTTAGACTATATTTGTACTAATAAAGATGACGTTTAAAGTATAACCAGTATTTCAAACATGGGATTTTATAAACCCAGTGTTGGAGGCCCGCTGTGGTGGTTGGTCCCTTCGTATAAAAGTACGAGTAGTGCCAAGGTACTTTAGAAACCGTATGAAGACCGGATGGCGAACTATTACGAAATTACTCGGAACTGAAAGGAAGAACTAAAATGTCTGTGGTGTTATTGCCATAAAAAAATTTCTATTAGCACAGTGTTTTTTCAATAAAAATATGGGGGTAACCTAATTCAGTAAAGTCTTTAATATAAGCGAACTCGGCATCCAAATACGACGGGCTGCAAATCCTAAAACTTAAAAACATAGCAATAAGGATCTCTCTGTAAAGCGTCCCTCTCAAGTCACTCCTTGATTCGAGAAGTATGGCTGTGGTACACCTGACCTCTGATCTTTCTCCTATCTGATTGGGTCAGAGAAAACCTTGTCGCTTTCAATGCCTCAAAAACTAGGTTCCATCATTTGTCTACTTGTCGCAGTCTTCCACACACCTATCCCTTTACTACCTTCAACAATACACGACTCGATCCTTCCTCTTCTTTTAACATTCTTGGTGTTTCCTTTTCTCGTGATCTTTCCTGGAAAGATCATGTATACTCTTTTTCCAAAACAGCTTGTAAGAGGTTAGGTGTGTGGTACCGCCTCCGCAGTTTCTTCACCCTCACTCAGTTGTCTGTGTACAGGGGTCTCGTCCGCCCCTGTATAGAGTATGCTTTTCATGTGTG
This sequence comes from Bathynomus jamesi, assembly GCA_023014485.1. Classification (NCBI taxonomy): domain Eukaryota; kingdom Metazoa; phylum Arthropoda; class Malacostraca; order Isopoda; family Cirolanidae; genus Bathynomus; species Bathynomus jamesi. Next base: position 728,642 of record JAJOZX010001423.1, read on the forward strand.
GAGTGGCTCACCCACACAGCAGTACTTGACTGGGTGGAATCAAAGGCTTTTCGTCTCATCATTTTCCCGGCTCTTGCCCACTGTTTTCAATCCCTCTCTCTCCGCCACAATGTTGCCTTACTCTTTACTGTCGCTATTATAACAGACACTGCTCTTCTTAACTCTAACTGCATGCCTCCTCCTTTAACGAGAGCTTGCTGCGGTACCAGACTTTCTACACATTCTCATTCCTTTTCTGTCCAACTCCCTAACACAAGGGTTAATCGGTATTTTCAGTCTTTCATCTACTCGACCGGCGAACTCAAACAATCTTCCTCAATCCATCTTTTCCCCTGTCTGTAACCTCCAATCTTTCAAACGGAGTGTGTCCAAGCATCTCTAATACCCTGAACCTCGATTTTGGTTCTCTTCTTGTATGGGGGGGGGGAGCCGTTTTTGCGGGCATTCGCCCTTGGTCCTTCCTTCCTGCATAAAAAAAAATAATAATTGATCCTTTGTCCTCTCGTAGGTGACGCCGAAGTGTTGCCTATTGAACCACGTCCTGTACGAATCCTCGTTCGAATCACAGCTGTGGATGCTGTTCGACAGCAACAAACAACTTTTGTGTTCCGGTGACGCTTTCTGTTCCAAGTACAGCTGCAAGCTCGAGAAGGGATCTTACGTGATTAAATTGCACGTGAGACACGAGAAGGCCGATCTCCTCGAGAAGCTCAACGAAATGCCGCTCACCATACTCACAAAACTCCCTCAGGAGGTGAGCGCGAGGCCTAGCGTCTACCTTTAAAGGCTTAGGAGAGGATTTTAGGGTCGAATTTAAGGAAGGGGGAGGTTTTATCGTTAAATTTCAGGGTTAAGTTGTATCTGAAGTAAAATTTAAGGGCTGGGTAGTTTCTTAGGGTCAAATTTAAGGATTGGGAAGATTTCCGAGGCGAAGTTTAAGCTTTTAAATGGTATAGAGTAAAAAAATTTTTATGGGAAATGTTTTACAGGCCCCAAAATAACGCCTCATTTGGCGCTTCTAACTCTACCCACCCTTCAGGAATTGACCTAACCCTAACCTCTTCTGTTGTATACTATAGTGACACGTACGGAGGATGTTCATTTAAATTCCTCATCCCGATTGCGCCAAAATTTAAGGTAGGGGAGTTAGGACCTTCTTGGGAAAAGACTTTCAACCATTGCTCGAGACTTCATTTAGATGCAGTGAAAAAAATGTGTTCTATATTCGAGTGAATTCAAGGGCGAGGGCGTTGATTGACTACGTTTTGATGATGATGATGATGATATTTGTGCAGGTGAAACTCGACATATACTATTCATATTCTGCTGCAGTGACGAACGGGAGAAGGGTGCAGTCTTTGGTCTTGACTCAAGGTTCGACTCAACCACTTTACATCGTACCCCCAAATCTGTCAGATAAGTACGTTCATTAAATTAAAGTAATTTACTCCCTTTCTCGATCTTCTATTAAGCCCATTTTACCTTGTTAGTGACCTCGATATCCCTTCGAATCTTTTCAATGATAGATGATAACTTGTGTGTGTGTATATATATATATATATATATATATATATATATATATATATATATATATATCAGGAGCGGCTCGCAGGTAGGCACTGTGGAACTGCAGCACCCCCCATGATTTTATGATCTTTATATTTAAAATAGCCTCTCTGATTGTTTTTTCAATGAACTTTGAGTTTTTAAATCAGATTAAATCTTTTTTTCCTTAAACTATTTCAATGCCGAACGAATGAATCACGAAAGTAGCTTCAGCCTTCCTGTGGAACTGCGTACTTAACAGTTCCAGATTTTGTTCGAAACGCTTGAAACCTCGGTGGCGGACGTACGAAGAGCGAGTCAGAATCGCGGGTTTAAGAGGATCCAAAGCACTGTGGACCAGGGCTTGCCACATTTGTTACGTTCGTAACAAATGTGTTACTTTCTATCTTTTTCATACTTTTGGTACGACGTTCAAAAAATTTGTTACGTTTTAGAGTTTTTTTATATACTTTATCGGTTTACCTAAAAATATTTAAAATTATTAGTTTTATAAAGAAATTAGCATATTTAAAACCATTAAATTACAGATGGAAAAAGTGCTAAATAATTTAGATGGCATATACTGTATATTTCTGATTATATATTCCGTACATCGTTCGTTCGCGTATAAATCTCACGAGTCACGACTATACGTTTGAAAACGTTTTCGGTTCTCGGCTTACTGACTCAGTGACTCTCCCCCACGCTGTCTCAGTCAGAGTCAGTCAGCAGTCTGTCAGTGTTCCAGTTGCAAACTTGTAACATTTATCATAAATTGTGTTTGAACGCGCTTGCTCTTTTGTGGTCATTTTTGAATGCGAATATAATTGAAGCACAAGTAAATATAATGAACTTTATTATTTTATAATCAATTTTACATTTTTTTAATATTTTGTTACCTTTTGTTTGTTAATTTTGTTACCTTCACCTAAAATCTTGTGGCAGCCCTGCTGTGGACAGAGCAGTGCCGATTTGCTTGTTTGACGTGGTAGTTGTGTTGCTGTATCGTTTGCTAATTCGAAATTTAATTTCCGAATTGCATTTATCAATGATTCGTTATCATTTATTTTTTGTCGTGAGATTGAAGTTAATTATATAATTGGATATATAGCTTTCATTTCTTAGAATATTTTTTCGCTCAGAATAAAAACAGAAGAATGGAATTTGTTTATAAATAAAATTTTTGGCAAATTCGAAATTACCCGTTAAGCGTAAGTACCCAATAATTGATTTTATGATACTATTTTACTTATTTTTTTGACTGAGTAGTTATCTATTTATCTATTCGACTTTCTCTCTCTCACATATATATATATATATATATATATATATATATATATATATATATATATATATATATATATATATATATATATATATATATATATAATCGACACAATTCGCAATTTCTGAGGCAGCACCCCATAACTGAAAGTCACGAGCCGCCACTGATTTATATATATATATATATATATATATATATATATATATATATATATATATAATATATATATATATTTTTTTTATTATTATTATTATTAATAATAATAATATACTTTTTGCTTTGTTGTCAGGACACTGAAATCGGTCGCGTTGTCTTCCGGCGATTGCTTGGTTGGCTCTTTGTCGTTTGCCAAAGATGAAAATGTTCGAACAGCCGTAAGTAGCTACAAATTTGGGCCCAATCGCATCATGCCGGTAAGAATCAATGAGAAATAGTCACGAGTCGTTGGTGAGTCAGTGACTGTCGCTGACTCGCTGTAGAGTCGATAAGGAGTCAATGTTTGTGGCTTTTTTTTTCTTTTGAGCCGGCCGAAGTTTGAGGCAGACTATCTGTTTGGGGGTTTAACATCACTGTTGCCCTGAACTTTTTCCTAAGTAAAAGTGTGTTCAGTATTTCATCCACCTTTTCAATTCATGCATTTCATAAGAATATGAAATGCGTAGAATTCTGCGCAATTTATTTTTAACGATCGATCGAGGGTGTGAGGTTATTTTTTTGTATTTTTGTTTTTTAACAACATTTTGGGACCCTTTTTTTATTTTAATTTTGTTCGTGGTTGGGGGTCAAAAGCGAAGTATACTTTTTTAAAAAATAACAAAAAGAACTGCACACAGTATCTTACGACCCTTTCCCAATGGGCACGACGTTTCAGCTAAGGACTGCGGGGAGCGGGGAATACGCGCGCAAAAGATGACAAGGTTGTGGGTATACCTTAAGTGGTAGGTGAGGCGAAACCAATGTCTCCATTTACATACCTCACATACTACTACCATTCATGTTTACTAATTACATCCTTCGGCCTTTTACGCGGTCTTCCTCTTGCTTCTCACACCTACTTCTTTTATTCACTATTTCGGTCAATACCAACACAGCATTCTCTTCTTATTTGGTAAATCGGTTTCGTTATTTTACATTTAATGAAATTATTATATCAAATTGCCCGCGTTTGGTTTCAAACTCGGTTGGCTCAGCTTCCTTAACGGTTTTCTAGTTTTGTTTTTAGAATTAGTGTGCGTTAACAAGGTTGAGAATCTAGGTTTTTATGGGAGTAACTCGTAGTCTAAAGAACGTGGAGTTGGTGGATGGATGAATGAAAGTTTATGTGGGTGTGGTGGATGAAAACTGAAACAAATGACTTATTTTCTTTATTCCAAAGCCAAAAGGAGGTAAGTCAAATATTTTTCTTAGGCCGATAGGTCTTTCCCCTTCACCCCTTTTGATTAATGTATTCAACCATCAGTACAGCTAAAGAATTGATAAAGACATAATTATACGCATTTCCTGGCTGTAACTAGTAATATGTTACTGGAGGAAGCTATATCGACCACTTTTTTTGTTAAATAAAATCAATTTATATCGTCTGCCTAATGTTCGTAATATTTAGAATCTTAAATGTTGGAAGCAGCATTTAGACGGAATTATCAACTGTATCTTGAACTAAGCTATATTTGTTCATGTGATAATTAACCGAAAATGCTTTTAGATTTGCCCAAAATTTATGGTTACTCTCCATTGAGTAAAGTTAGAATAAATAGTTTAGGCTCTAATTAGGTTGTCATGTTTGGTTAAATTAGCTTAAATCAGATCGTCATATTTAGATAAATTTGACGTCAATAGTGTACCATCGGTAGTCGTTTTGATTTAGATGAGGTTTAAGTAGTTTCATAATTCGCACAGTGACTAAGATATAATGTTGACGCTGAATGCGGCACAGGCACAGTGTGGCACTGAATGTTGATTCTCTCCTCGTAGGACAATTACCCTTTGAGGATCTTCATCACGGAGCTGCCGTGCAAGAAAAGGAATTCTGCCGCCGCAGAAGAGAAAAAAGAACAAAAGACTTACTCAGATTATGATGAAGCTCTGAAGGATTTCAGGACTTCGTGGATAACCAAATTAGGTCAGGGGTCAACGAAGGGGCTCAAGTTCATTTCTTAAAATGGTCTTTATCGGATTAAAAAAAAAAATTGAATAGAGGTTACGTACACCGTTCTTTTCTTTAAACTTTATAACCCCCTTTTTTTTGGTTGGTTGATCTAACCAACCAACCGCATTGGATGCAGTATTTCACGACCGCCAATTTTTTTTTATTGAATATGCAACAGTTAAAAAAAAAAAGTTGCAACACTACCATGCTTAATCGCCTATAGTAATTAGGTTGAACCGGTCTATTCAATCTCGAAAGAGGTGCGTTATCCTCGATTGGAGACTAACCCCCGCGAAAATAATGACACCCCCTTTTTTTGTGTTCGCTTTAGACTCCGAGTCGAGCGATCGTCTGTACAAAGAGACTGAGTCCTTGTATCCCGACCACCTGCCCGCCATGCTGAACCGTCTTCAGTCTCTCGACAACTCTGGTGACTCCAACTGCAGACAACAGATTATTGATCTCAGCAAGCAGATTATCGACAATATCGACACAGAGGCACTCCTGGCCTATTACGGCACCAAGACAGACACGAGGCAGGACGCAGCCAAGATTAAGAGTCAGGCAAGTTTAAGGAACACCTGAAATTTGAGTACTTGCAGTTTACCAACCTTTTCCCGTGTACTCTAATAAGAACATGTCGCACGATGAATTGCTTCCTTATCTTTGAAGTTCATAAGACTTCCTTTCTTCTAAAAGTTGCCTGTGAATACTCTAGCGGTCCTTTGCGGTCTCCGTCATATGACCTTAAATGTTGCGAAGGAGGTTTAACCCCCATCATTACATTTAGTATTTTCCCACAGCAGCACTTGAATATATTTTTTTTTCCTTTTCCGCAGATGGACCGTCAGAAGAACACTTTACTGGAAGCTTTAGCGAGACACGGTAATGCAGTTTATGCCAACATGACGAGTAATGGCCAGATGGGCGTCAAGATGTCCGAAGAGATGATCACTTTGGATAATATTGCCACAGAAATACTGAAATTCGCTGACCCTTCAGACACAAAGGTTAGAAAATATCGAAGGTTTACATCCAAGTGTATTTTAAGTGCGCCAAGCTTCAGACTGGGAAAGTAACAGCTACACTACCCATTAAATGTATGGATCCAGTTCTAAACTTAAAAAACAGGTTTATTTCACAATGGGAATGGATAAGGGTAACATTCACTTTACGCAAGTTCCAACCCATTTTATAATAAAAGGGATTGTACCAGTCTTCGAAATCTATCAACTGGGATTAAAATTCTCCAGAGTCATTTACCTTTTTTTTAAAGTATTAATTGTGATTTAAGTTCCAAAAATCTGTATTCATCGGAAGTAATACGTCGTGGCCACATTGTAACAATGCTTCCCCCTACACCAGTAGGCCGGCAGTGGCCGGCGGATGATGATGGTGAGACACTTTTCCTCTATGAATGTTAACCCATGAGTGATAGGTGTTGCTCTTACTTAACCCCTTATTCTCTTCTCTTCTCTTAACCCTCTACTCTTTCCTTTCTCTCGGGCTAACCTTAGAGTGGATCTTAGGGTCTTTGTTAGCCTTAGCTTCTGTAGATCTGTAGATCATCGTAATGACGACCATTATTATTATTATTATTTCCACAGGTTATAAACTTCTTCATAAATTATTACTTGGCGAGAGAGTGCAAAGCATTGGCTTGTCGTCTCATAACCAAATTGAACGATGACAAACCAACGAAGGAAACCGACAACCGCTTAATCGACATCTACAACCAGCTGGACTGGTGTCATGCCAACAGGTTTTTCAGATCGATTCACGACGCCAAATTTCCTCCTCACTACGCTCGGTTTTAACTAGATTTTTTAGATTTAGAACTAATAATAGGAATAATGTTGTTGTTTTTTAATTGTTAGAATCACTGTTTTTTATAATTTAACTTTTTTCTAAGGGTTTTTTAATTATTATTATTTATTACAGAGCAAATAATAATAATAATAATAATGATGATTTAGAAATAATCTAATCATCTATCTTATTAATGTCACAAGTTAAAGGAGCTATTTATTACTTTTTAATGATTTTAATTTTTTAATTATTTTTGGAACAAGAAAAAAATATATCCGCCAAATTGAAGGTACAAAAAAAAAAAAAAAGCTTTAGATCTCTTAATATAACGAACAAATTCGCTAAATCACCTATCACAATTGAGGAAAATTTTACAAACGGATAAATTTTAAGTTTTTTTTTCTTTTATTAAAAACATTTAATTTCAAACACTTTTAATACTGATTTATGTAAATGAAATGGAAATAATCATTTTTAAACTTTATTTATAATAAAAATGCTTTTTTTCGTTTTGTTTCCCTCAAACCAAAGATGGCGGCCAGTCCAACTGAACATTCTACAAAAGAAAATTATTAGTTTCGTTTATCCTGTCAGTAATTTCACTTCGAAACTACATTCAGCTATAATAGGGGAAAATATCGGTTAAGAGTTTAAGAAAGCCGTTATATAATAGTTTCGTAGATTTTGGCTATATTTCATTAAATGATTTCGTGAGTTCAGCAAGGTAGAAATACGCTCTTCGTAAATAAAAGAGGAAATGGTTTCAAAAGCGCGGTATTCGATCTGTCCAGTAGTTAGATGGGTGACCATACTTTGTATTCAGTAGTGGTGACCCGTAGGTAGCTCTGATTCCACGTAAAGCTGTAGGTTCTCTCCGTTACGAAGGAGGCTGACCAATCAAAACGTGTTTTGACTTAAAATTCATGAGCTCATCATCGATAGTTACGTGTTCAGTAGAATACTTCAGTATGAAATACAGCTTGTTCATACACAACTTAATATTAAAACATGAAATATGACCCAACCTCAACATCCAGGGCGATAATATCGCATTTGACTCCTAAAATTGACCCCAAATTTGGGGTAGTTCTTCCGAAATCTCCGTGAATAAACTCCTTAATGTAAGTACCCGCTTGAGTCTTCAGGTACAGCTGCAAGGAAAAATACTCGCGTGTATGTAAAAGTATTACAATCTGTTTAAAAATTCTTGTTCTCAAACAGCACATTTCTTACCACTTTTTGTTTGCAAGAAAAATCTGAGCCTCACGGTAAGACTTTCTTAGTTGACTGTACACGATAAAATTCTATGAACAAAAAACAAGAATTGTGCGCTCGCGCGCACAATTTTTCTTTCCGTTCGGCCTGTCAACAAAGTGTCAACGGAGATCATAAACAACGCTTAATTATCAGGTCATCCCATAAGTAATGTCGTTTTTTAGATCGGAATTTGAAGGACAAAAAAAAACCAACGAACTTTTTAATATAGTACATATTTTCCATCGGAATCAAAGACACTCTGCCAACGTCTTACAAGCTTTACAATGCCATGTTTATAAAATTCAGGCGGTTTTGAGGCAAAAAACGTACTGGTCATCTAAAGAAGTATACTGTTTCTCGTCAAGATAGTTTCGCAGACTCCTGAAGAGATGATAATCTGAAGGCGCAAGGTCTGCGGAATATGGAGGATGTGGAAGTTTTTCCCACCCAAGCTCCTCAACTTTGCAGAAGTGATCCGAGGGGTATGAGGACGTGCGTTGTCGTAGTGGAACACGATTCCTTTCCGATTAACCAAAGGAGGTCTCTCTTCTTTCAGTGCAGTGTTCAATCGATCCAGTTGTTGACAGTAGACTTGAGCGGTGATTGCTTGGTTGTGTGGTAAGGTTTCAAAGTGTATTACACCACCTTTATCCCACCAAACACTAAGCAACACCTTCCGGGGGTGAAGATTTGGTTTTGGCTGTGGTGTCGCTGGTTCTCCGGCACAAACCCACTGTCGACGGCGCCTAACATTCTGGTACAATATCCACTTTTCATCACCAGTTACTAAACGGTGCAAGAACGGATTTTGGAGTTCACGGAAATGAAGATCTGTGCTAATGTTTACCCGCACCCTCAGTGTCGACTGACAATTCATGTGGCATCCATTTTCCTAACTTAGGCACTTTCCCGAGTTGTTGCAAATGTCGATGGATGGTGGACGGGGATGAATTAAGTTTCTGGGCCAATTCTTTGACAGTTGTTGAACAGTCTTCTTCAAGTGCGGCTAACAGCAGGTCATCATCAAACTCAGCAGGGCGTCCAGAGCGTGCTGCATCTGTCAAACAGCAGTCACCATTCCTAAACTTTTGAAACCATCTTTGACATTTCTTCACATGCAGAATATCGTTGCCATAAACTTCCTGAATGTTTCGCGTTGCTTCAGTAGCACTATTCCCTTTTTTGAACTCGTAAAGCATTATATGCCTGATATGCTCTTCTGATACCGCCATGTTTATGAGGGGGTTCACATAAAGCAAAACACACGTCTTCACTGGTCAAGGTCTGTAAAGTATGTAGCGAAACACGATAGATCTCTTATATAAACCTTCGGAAAATTTATGCTTAAACCGAGTAGGACTAGTTTAAACTTAATCTATCGTAAAAAACGACATTACTTAGGGGATGACCTGATACATTAATATTTGAGATCGGTAAGAGAATCCAACTCTTAATCGTGTTTCCACCCTTCTGAGATACCTACACTGCGTTTCATCGTAATGGGCATGACAAGAAAGGGGAGGAGAAAACGTATAACCACCTAATTCCCCATAACATCTGCAAGACACGTCCGAGCCCGGTCAGATAGCTCCTGCTCCTACCTCTTTTACCTTAAAGAAATGTTCGTCGACTCTCTCTACCGAGATACTGTGAATCGCTCGTTTCCTCACGCTCAAAGGCCTTCTGTGAAGAACTCTCAAGGGAGTCATCTGGTCCAAAGTGAGTTCAGATATCCCTTCCACTCTCTGGAGGAGCTCGTCGGTGACGCCGTCGGCAGAAAAGCAAAGGCCGCAGTACGATTTAGTCTTTTCTTCTTCGCCTTCCTTCAGGTTACACGTATCTTTTCTAAAAGGAAAAAAATGTATATACACACAGGGTGTTATCAAACTGTTTCATAAATTAGTATACATATTCAAGACGTGAAAGTGAACAAAAAAGTTCCTATGAACATAAATCGGCAATCGCTTCGTTTCCGAGATACATTGCTTTTTTGCCGAGGACGATCCAATTAAAATGAAAGTCATTAAAGTCGTAATTGTTCGGTTGTTTAAATAGCTATTTTTCTTTTATTTTTACAGTATTTTGTTAGTTGTCATTTTAGAAACCAAAATTATTTCCTTCATTTCACGTGTCACTCTCGTGTAATGTTACAGAACGTTATGGAGCAATAATATTTTGAAGAACTTGCTGATATGCATCTCGTGTTAGGAGAGATGCTAGGTAACGCAGCTGCTGCCCAACGCCGGTATGCTGAAAGGTATCCTAATAGGCGATTACCATCGAGGCTTACATTTCTTTCAATTGACCGTCGACTATGTGAGCAAGGCATGTTTCGACCAAGACATTTAAATGCTGGACGTCCCCGAACTCGATAAAACGTAGATATAGAAGAACAGATTGTACTAGCTGTCCAACAATGTCCACATACAAGTAAAAGGCGAATGAATAGCTGCAAGAGTAAATAGGCCAAATTTTGAACGACGCGTTGAAGCGTGTACTCTGATGCAAGGAAACCATTTTGAGCACTTGTTGCAAATAAACTTTAATGACTTATTTTAATTGCTCTTTTGCCGAGGACAATCCAATGTACCATTAATAAAGAGCATTCGCATAAACAATAATTATGCACTTACTTTGATACAACCTGTAAATCCTTTATCCTGACGAGGTCGGTGGATGCGTTGATCTCCTCCTGTAGTAATCTCAGGTCATCCGCGCTCAATTTAATCTTTCGGGGGTTCACAAACTCTATAACGAAGGGCCTTCCCCTGCCCAGACACCTAACATCCACATCTTCCCGTCCCGAAGCGGAAAACTTGACGCCTGTCACAAAAACAACGGTAGTTTGGGGGTTATTTAACCTCCTTAGTAACCTCAAAGGTCGCATGATGGAGGAAACCTACAGCTTCATGCGAGATCCGAACAGTCTAAAGGTCTCCATTCGAACGCGGAGGATGGTCACCCATCCAACCACTGAACAAACCAAGTCGCTGACCTAACGGAATGTATGTTGGATGGTGCCGACGAGTGGGTGAGGGAGGTTAAATTTTTCAAGGGAGAGCAGTGTGCTTTGAGAATCTGAGTAGATGACATAGACGTTGGCAGAGTGGGTGCTTAACTACTTATGATGTCGAGGGCTTCCAGAATAGCAGAGTTCTGCTGAAAAGACAGAGGTTTTGCTGGGAAAGGAAACAGCTCTAGAGAGCGGTTGGGTCAGTATCACCGCTGAGGCGGCCGTACCAACCTCCGATCGGGAACCATCCGTATAAATGGGAACAGTGTCCAGGTGTCGGGTTACGTGTTCCTGGAAGAGTGACTTGTATACTGTAGCGGTCGTGGTAGCTTTTGGCAGGACATATAAGTTCCTGCAAAACTTGATAGGGGTGAAGAGCGAGGGAGGGTACATAGTGGCGGACCGGATATCCGCATCCGCACTTCTGACTGCGGATGTTATGCGGATATTACCTCTAATAAATTATGCAATTTACAATTAAATTAGCTTATAAGGCCCAGTCATGCACACTTCAGGTAGAGTATTAATTATTAACGAACAAACAAATATATAAACCTCAAAATATAAATACCTGATAACACAGAATGAATTTTCTGTGGCTGAAACTCTTGAGAAAGTTATTATTTTTATCATAATGAAAACATTAATATTAATTCTTATGCATTGCATGCCATAATAGTAATATCACGAAATTTGAAAAATTGTCATATATTCATAATTCTATATTATAAAGATAGATTAACTAAATATCCGCATCCGCGGATATTGAAATTAAAGATCTGCATCCGCAGATGTTGAAAAACTGACATCCGGTCCACCACTAGACCACATATGATATGAGATGGGGGTGACTGAGGGAGGGGACATGTTGGAAAGGTCCAGGAAAGAGCAGACCGCTTCAGTGAAGTGCCAGCTCTGTCCCTGGGGTGGAAGTTCTGAAATTGCCGCGCACAGAAGTGACGAGGGTAGCTTCTGCGGGCGAAGGTACATTCCTCATGAGGAGCAGACCCCGTCGGTGGGTGAAAGGGAGATAGTTACATTCTGCTTGATATTATATATATATATATCTGTTCTTCCTTGATAATGTGAATATATCACGAAAGCGCTCGGACTTTGTGTTTCCTTTTCCTTGTGGTTGTTTGCTTATTAATAAGGTCACGTGTTATTTTGTGATTCTAGTGCATATATATATATATATATATATATATATATATATATATATATATATATATCGGGTGGTCCGAAAAAAATGACGCATTTTTTAAAAATGAATATCTCAGTAACCCCCTTCCTTATCATGACAATTTTTATATGCAAGATACTTTCAAACTTCTTTTTTTGAATGCAAGAAACGGAATTCTGATATCTTTTATAGTTTTCTCGCAATTAACAAAAGTAACAACATGGGTCAAAAAAACGAATATCATGAGAAAGGAAAAATTTAATCAGAAATTTAACTAATTAATTTACAGTAAATGATCGATTGGACCACCACTCTGTTGACACACTAATCTAAGTCTTTTCTTCCACACAAAAATAATACTTCTTACTTCATTAATGCCAATTTCTTGCCAAGATTCAAGTATTTTACTTTTTAATTCTGATTCGGTGAATTTTTCTCGTCGACCTCGGTAAACCTTCTCTTTTAGTAACTCCCAAATTGAGTAGTCCATAAGATTACAATCTGGGCTTTGTGGTGGCCACTCATTTTTCGTTATTAATTTTGGTGTATTGCTAATCAGAAACGACTGTGTGGCGTAGCTTGTATGCGACGGTGCTCCATCTTGTTGAAATATGAAATCATTTTCTTGATACAGGCGACGACAATCCGGCAACAATTTTGTTCTTAAAAGTTCAATGTAATTTGCAGAATTCACCTTTGTCTTTTCAGTTTCAATAAAATGAACATCTGTCTTGCCATTCCAAGAGACCCCTGCAGATATCATAACCTTTTTGGAGAATCTTGACGTTTCATGATACAATCTGTTTATTGAAATGTCACACTTTTTACCACGCCCGTAGACAACATCATTTTGACGGTTTCGCGGAATTTCTAGAGTGAAATCTTTTTCATCCGTGAAGACTATCTTTTTAATATCAACGACAGAGAAATTATCAAGTAACTTTCTGCACCTTGTTTTTCTTTTATCCTTAACAGTATCACTTTTTCTAGAAGATACTATTCAAATGTTTAGCAATTGTTCTTTGTGACAAATGACTTCCTGGTTTATCTTCTTGAGAGCAGATTTTATCGTTGATGTAATCCACATTTTCTGGAACCGAAGCTGTTTTAGGTCTACCGCTTCCTGGTTTTCTGGCAGTACTTCCCGATTCGCGAATCTTCTTTAAGAGTCTTTCCACTGCACGCCTTTTCCACTTTTTGCCGGGAAACTCTCGCAATAACCTTCCAGTCTTCCATCCTTTTTCACAGTAACAATTTTTAATGAGAATACGATCTTCCTCTGACAACATCATTAAGGGTACTGACGAATTGTTAAAAAATAAAAATATCCACAATTTGACTTGTTCATTCCTGTAGAGTTTTGTAATAACTTGCAAAAATATCGCATGATATCGTATAAAAATGATATCGTATAAAAAACGGATATTATATTGCGATTTTTGTTTTTTTGACCCATGTTGTTACTTTTGTTAATTGCGAGAAAACTATAAAAGATATCAGAATTCCGTTTCTTGCATTCAAAAAAAGAAGTTTGAAAGTATCTTGCATATAAAAATTGTCATAAGGAAGGGGGTTACTGAGATATTAATTTTTAAAAAATGCGTCATTTTTTTCGGACCACCCGATATATATACACAAAGCTGGGCACAAACCGTTAATCCGTTAATCGTTAATTAACGAAGTTAACTTTTTCGTTAACGATTTAACTTTTAAGTTAACTTTGAAAATCATTATCGGACTAATTAACTTCCGTTACATTTAACTTCCGTTAACTCAAGTCCGTTAACCCAAAAAATTCATAAATAAACGTTTAAAAGTTTCTATTAATTTCAGTGCTGAGCAGGTGCGCAATTAATCCGCCACTGTTAATAGTGATGAACGAATTTCCATTTCCGCAGTGCAAAATCAGGCGATATATTTGTTTCCGTCGCCACAATTTGTGTCTTACCAAATATGGTAGTTATTTATGGAATTGGTTTGAGCAAAACATGGTCGACTGTAAAATCAGGCGGAAAGATTTGCCATTTGAGTTGAATGTTTCAACTTCTTTCAAGAAATATCACGAGCATTTTAAGGCACTTTCAATAATATATATGTAACAATTACAACAAATAACTACATTCGTTTCATTTGCAGTCTGTCTCTTGCGCAACATGTTTGTGCTAGTGAATATTTAAAAATAATCGTTGTCAAGTAAGTCATGTATATTTATAATATGTCTGTGAGTACCTTATTAGTAGTCTCCTTGATACATTTCAAGAACCATAAAACTGATCAGGTAAGATTTCAATTCTCATGTCACTTTGATGACATAAATTAAGTCAATTGATGTCTTACAATGGGAGCGTTTTCACCTTAACCCTTTATGTCCTGGCGGTACTTCTAGGTACCACATCTTTAAAATCTCCATAATTATTTTTCTACCCGGTTGATCCTGCCGGTACTTTCAAGTCCCAATGTGAAGTAGTTTCTTTATGAGATAATAGATGGCGTTGAGAAGTAAATGTGAGCGTGTGGCGCCAGAGGCTGTTTACTCTTTAGTATCTCTGCTGTGAAGACCGAAGAAATTTCAGTGCAATTACTTCCCGAATATTCTGTGCCATATCTGTTCCAAATAACAAAGGTAAGGGTTATTTTATTTTTTATCTTGTTCTTGAAATGTTCAAGAATGCTTCAAACAATTGTTGTTCTTGTTTATTATTTTTAAGTGTGAAATAATAAAGGATTTATTGAGTCAACTTCTAAGTACCAACAGGACAAAAGGGGCATAAGTCTACATCGTTTTCTTTTGGTTTTCTTTCAATTTTATGGATGACTATTTTAATTTATGTGGAAATATTTGAACTTGAACTCATGTGTTTACACAAGATTGTGCTTGCGCTTTGCAACATTGCGCAAGCTAAATAGTCAGATTGCGCATGATAGTGAACAGTGGATTGCGCTTGCTCAACTTAATTTTTGATTGCGCTCTCCAGCTCTGATTATTTTCCGATTTTCAATACAGACACTTGTGTGATTTTGAATTTTATAAATCATGATGGCATCTCAACAAGAACAAGCTCAGAACCCCTGGCCCCACCTGGACGACTACTTCTTGTTCAAGTCAAGGTTAGGAGACAAATTGATTTTCAACTGCAAGCTGTGCCTGCCCAAGACTGTGCCAATCAAGGGGCACCTGACAAGCCTCAACAACCTCAAGCAGCACATCAAGAGGAACCACCCAGCCAAGTTCATGCAGTTTGATGAGAAGATCAAGGCAGGTTCATCTCGTGGAAAAGCCAAGCAGAGGTTTTCCTCTGGTTCCAGCAGCGACAGCAGCACTTTGATATCGAGTCTGTTTTCACCTCCATCTGCCAAGAAAGCACGCCAGCAAACCATTGGCGAGTCCTTTTGCATTGCTGTTACTGGCAGTGGCGTACCCCAGGCTGCTGTGGATCAAAGGATTGTGGACCTGTTGGTAGCCAACATGCTGCCGCTCCACGTTGTAGAGTCTGACACATTCGAGAGACTGATCAAGACGCTGAACCCCAGCAAGAGCTCCATGCAACATGCATCTCATGGACAAAATGGAGAACGAGAAGAGGGAAAATTAAATTATATATATATTGTGTTTTTCATTTTTTTTATAATAAAAGTTAACGTTAACGGTTTATCGGTAACTTCCGTTACATGTTTAACGAATTAACGGATAACGAAGTTAACTTTTTGGTTAACGGTGCCCACCACTGTATATATATATATATATATATATATATATATATATATATATATATATATATATATATATATATACAGGGTGTCCCGTAAGTCTGGACCCATAGGGAAAAATAATAAAATTACAAAATAGTCCAAAAATTTATTACATAATCTGTTCAAAGTGTCCGCCGTTGTGTCGCACACATAGTTGAAGACGCAATCTCCACTACGACAGCACTTTCTGAATCACAGTCGCAGAAATTTCTTGACACGCCTCCACAATGCGTGCTTTAAGGTGGAAAATGTTCTGAAGTTTGACCTCGTACACTTTGGCTTTCAAGTGGCCCCACAAATAAAACTCCAGCGGAGTAAGATCATAATAAAAAAATAATAAAAATAATAATAAAAATAATAAAAAAATATATTATAAATAAATTTTTGGACTATTTTGTAATTTTATTATTTTTCCCTATGGGTCCAGACTTACGGGACACCCTGTATGTATATATATATATATATATATATATATATATATATATGCACTAAAATCACAAAATAACACGTGACCTTATTAATAAGCAAACAACCACAGGGAAAAGGATGATAATGTGAATATATCACGAAAGCGCTCGGACTTTGTGTTTCCTTTTCCCTGTGGTTGTTTGCTTATATATATATAGCGGATCGACAAGAAATAGACCAACAAATAGACAGATCCTTTACTTCCACGCTATCATCAAAGAACTTGAAAAAAAACACGTGGGCAAGAGTCAAACAATGGAGCGTCTATTTCTTCCCAATGGGAGCGAACGAAAACCGTTAACAACTAAAAGACGATTGGACAAAGCGTCTTAAGAATTGGCGTGAAGTCTACGTCACAGGCCTACGGTATAAAAGGAGCTTCCACTTATACTCACTCTCACTCACCCGTACGCTCATCATCGAACGTCCACCAACCGCTTTCCGGCCCCCTGGCCGAGGGGCCACGGCCGCTACTTTCTTCAGGGCCTACAATTTGTCTTCACGTAAGATCTACAGACCACCTGCAGAAGCAATCCTTCGAGGCCCAACCGGAATCATTTCGGGCCTGCGGTTTGCCGGGTCGGCCTTCAAGTTTCTCCACGTTCCTCGAGATATCTTCCGCACCACAGGCCTACGCCTGCAATATCACAAGGCCAGCCTGCACCTCGGGAAGTAACATCACCTCAGGTTTCCGAACGAAGCCTACATACATCATCTCAAGAGGCTTAACAGACAACGACAACTCGAGCCTACGGTAATAGGTTCCTCTTCAACCCTCCTTCAACAGAGTTTCCATCGTCCCGGTAAGATAAGTGCATCCTTTTCTAAGTACTCTGGTGAAGCCTACATCAGCTTACCGCCGAACGATAGACTATACCCCAAGTGTAATTAAGCGTTCCAATTAACTCTCGTGAAAGAACGCAGTAGGCCTGTCATCCAATTCAAGTGTCATTTTTATACCGTTATTCCGCGTACCACCCGTCATTATGTTCAAGTCATATATTTGTGTGTTAAATAAATATTCTCTTGACGTAATCATTTAACATCACATAATGTCCTTTATATAAATGATATTTGTGCAAGCATTTCAATCCATTATTAGGCTACATCAATTATTCTATGTGCATCCATGCAATCATTTAGCCTACTTAATCAGTGTCATGTTTTTCCATTCAATGTACCAGACGCACGTGCATTCTTTATATCATTAACTAGGCCCATTCAATGTTCCATATCGCATGCCATTTACATACCATTAATGAGTACATTATTACGTGTCAATTAAGCTATTAACATTTCATCTTATTAGCTAAGCCTATGCCATAAGCATAACGTAAAACTACCAATTACTGTCAATTCTTTGTTATATCACAGTGAATAAAATAACAGATTTATTTTCATAATAAACTACAAAACCCATAAGGTGTCTTTTATAACCTTAACATTAATTTGCTTGAGCGTAAATCAAGCTGGTGACCCTCGCTGCCATTTCGGTCACTTCCAATAGTATGGTGGATCTACTCAAATAGCCTTTCATTAATAAGTAATCAGTCAGTCATTGCCTTAATCAATCGTTGCATACAATTAAATCATTATCACCTTAAACGGCTAAAACTAGGTCCACTATATATATATATATATATATTTTTTTTTTTTTTTTTTTGTATTGGGGCGTTTACCGCCACTTCCCGCTATATGGTAGCGGATATCATGGCGAGGCGGATTACGAGAAGAGACGGAGACGGAGAAAGAGAAACGGAGACGGAGAAAAGGGAGAACAGCGGACTACAGGTGAGAAGTCACCTAAAGCTCAGATAGGATGCGAGATTGGGAGAGGAAGAGGAAAAGACGGTCAAGCGAGAAGAGAGGGCTCTCAGCGAGCATAAGGCGTAAACGTTCGGGGAGGGGGAAATCAGAAAGGAACGGGAAGGCGCGACGACGTACTGACGACAGGGTGGGGCATTCCACAAGGATGTGAGAGACGGTGAGAGGCGACTGGCAGGAGGCGCAACGAGGAGCCTCCTGCCGGAACATAAGATAGCCGTGCGTGAGGCGCGTATGGCCGATGCGAAGCCGCGCAAGGACGACCTCTTTGTGTCTGGAGCGGTGGAAAGAGGACACCCAATATGACAGACGGGGGCGGATGGACCAGAGTTTATTTCCGGTGGCATCGTCCCAGGACTGTTGCCACATGCGGTCGTAAAAGGAACGAAAGACCTGCACATAGTCTGAGAAGGGGAGCGGGCGGGGGAGGGGAGGCAGCGAGGCGGCGGACCGGGCTATGCGGTCCGCCGCCTCATTACCGGAAACACCAACATGGGCGGGAACCCAGCAGAAGGTGACCCGGATCCGGTGAACGGTGTGCAGGACATGGTACTCCTGTTGAATAAGGCGTACGAGGGGGTCCGGGGAATCATAGCGCTCGAGCGCCTGAAGGGCGCTCAGCGAGTCCGAAAAAATGGTACAGGAGGACCGCGAACAACCCGATACCAGACGGAGGGCTTCCAGAAGGGCAAAGAGCTCCGCGAAAAAGATGGAGGCCTGAACCGGCAGGGGGATACCCCGGGAGGTAGGTGACAATGACGGAGAGAAGACGGCGGCTGCGACACCTGCAGGGGAGCGCGAGCCGTCGGTGTAGACGGGAACGTCGTCCGAATGGACGGATATATATATATATATATATATATGTGTGTGTGTGTGTGTGTGTGTGTGAAAAATGGCCCCTCCATCCGAGTTCGAACGCACCACCTCTTGAATAGGGGAGGACGCTAGCAATGACACTATGATGGGATAAAAATTAACACAGCCTATCGTGTATTTAAACAACCGCGTCCAGCGGCATTTTACGCGTTAATCCTCCTGTATTCGATGCAGTGACCAGCACTGCATTCAAATTATCTGGTGCAACGCTGGGTCCCATAAATGGAATATCATTGTGTGTGTGTGTGTGTGTGTGTAACCAGAAGTGCATTTTATAAAGAAAGTTGAAATTATTTCATTTATATTAACAAGTTCCCCATTCAAAACTAGGAAGGTTTGTCAGAGGCACTAAACGGTTCAAGTCGAGTAGATTAATCTACAATTATTGTTCCACTTTTAACTAAATAAAAATATGTAATGATAGGGTTGTTTAACTTCCTTCGCAACATCCAAGGTCATATAACGAAGGGGAACCTACGGGTCGTTACAAAGTCCGGACGGATTCGTATCCAACTATTATCCGACCCAATGTCGCTTAACTTCGCTGATCAACGGGAAGAGGCGTTACGACAGTGGCTCCGACGTCGTAGACAGTTTTAACTAAATTATTAAAATTAAACAAAACATTTACCATCCGCTACGACTGACTCATTTAAAGGGTTGCACATTAACTCCTGAACACTCGAGTCGAACCTTCGATCTTCCTCGACGAACCAAGGCGTTTGGGGTAACACTCGACTGTACTTGTTGTATCTCCCTGTTCGAAAAAAAAAATAATTAACCTCGTCCGTAACACCAAAGGTTACGAAATGGAAGGAAACCTTCACCTTTACCTGGGATTCAAACGTTTATCGTCCCTAAAAGGAGACCTAGAGGAATGCCTTAATCGCTGAACTCTAAATAACAGACCGAGACAAGAACCCAGAACCTTAAGATTAACAGCTCCATCACTAGGCTAGTTTAGTAGTTTTTCGTTAAAAAAAAATCGCGTTTTAAACGCAGACCATCTCCTGGGCATGCCAGGATTTATAGCGTTCGTGGTTCAGTGGGAAATACCATTTGCCCGTAAGAGGTCGGAGGTTCGACTCCCGATGATGCTGGTAATAATAATACAGGTGTTAGAACAGTAGTGCTTAACCCCTGGGGTCGCTACCCAAAATTGGGTCACCAAGTATTTTGATTGGGTCATTCAATCGTCATTTATCATTTATTTATGTTATCCATTTTACCATTAATTATTTTATTATCTATTACGAGTGAACTGTTTGAAGGCATGGGTCGCCGAGCTAGCCCCGCGTCCTAAAAAGGTTAAGAACCACTGTGTTAGAGCAATGGGCCGCATTAGTTGGCCTGAGCTGTGATAGTTTCTGGCCCTCCTAAATCATTATAATTTCCTGGACATACTGGGTATTTACTAATTATGAATCCTTCCATCTTTTACGAGGTCTTCCTTTACTTTTCACACCTACATACTCGCTATTATCGCGCGGGACCATGACTCGTTTGCCCTGATTCAGTGCTTTCAATTTTTAGTGCATTTGTACCTCATCTGCCAGTCAAATACCTAAAATATTTTAAGGCTTTCATTACCTCTAAATTTTCTCCATTCACTACATTACACAGTGACTAACTACTACTCACTCCATGACAACAACCTTACTTTTATTTACATTCACTTTCAATTTTTTCTTTCACAAACGTTAACAAAACTTGTCACGTTTCTTCAATTCATTGTCTGATACACCCAGAAGCGTCCCCACGCGCACGCGCTCTCTCTCCGACATTCTTGCTTTAATCTCACGCATTACACCGTCTATACACACATTAAACAACTATGGCGACATCACGCAGTTGTCATACTCCACCATTAATACTGAACCAATTACTCAATTCACCCTCAACTCGTACCCAAGCACCACTACCCACACAAAAACTTCTCTATGCGTTGAACAGCTTACCACGAATACCATACAGTCTAAGCACTTGTCACAAGAAGTTAAACGGCATTGGGTCTGGGTAATAGTTGAATGGGAGATCGTCCTCCGCGCCTAGATTATGTAGCGACCCGTGATTCGGATCCCACGTAAAGCTGTAGGTTCCCTCTGTTATACGACCTCAGACGTTTCAAAGTTAAACAATCCTATTAAACAAAAACGAAACTAGTCACAAAAATCTATTTACAATATATGTTATCTCCAAACCCATTAATGCCATATCAATCAGTTGTCTATTCGTTCTGTACAGTCGCCTTCTTCATCTCCAACCAATGGATCCATATTCATCTTTGCTCTATCAACATTCGTATACTTCTTCAGCTGTACTTAAAAACACTTTTTTTAGATCAACCCATGAAAGACCTACTCCTATTGGACGATTTTTAGATCATCATCAAAGTTTATTTCATTCGGCTGGCTGCTTGATTTAACGACGCAACAATTAACTATTTCACAACCACGAAATCTGATTGATCGACTCCAAAACTTCTGACCAATCACGGAGATCTCCTGTTGCTTGGAGATTGAACTCGGACACTGAAGGTCTCGTGTTCTACTGTCACCTATTTTGTGGTTGCTCGGTTCAGGGAAACCCTGAAGTGCGTGTTCCTACCTCTCTGTGTGGAGAAAGACTTAAAAGGGGATCATCTGAAGACCATAAAAGCCTCTTTACGAGTGTACTGAGATCACTTTACTAACCTGCCAGGTAAATAGATGAATGCGTGCAATGAATCTGCACATAAGAAACCATTTCTGTGGGCTGTCGCGGCAAATCGGGGCAAACCGTAAAAAACTGTTCATCTGTGAAATCTTTCAGTGTGTCTTCGACCACCTGTTTCGTGAAAACACCTTCAGCGTATTTCTTGTGTTGCTTTCGACGTAAATAAAATCTCTTCTCATCTAGTTTCTCTCTTAAAAAAATACAATAAGATACATTATCAGAGACCTACTTAGCCTTATAGATGGGATATCCACAATGCTTATCAATGAACTCCAAACTAAAGGCACTTCATATCCACTTACGATCAACAATCACAATCACTTACGATCAAGGGGAATCAGGTACCATCTCGGTTCCTGAAGACTGGGATGATACCAGTCACTCAATTCACTAATTCCTACGCAAGCAGTACTACCCACACTGTAGTATCATTCCTTCCTCTCATGGAATGAATACGGGTCTAACCTACAGGACCAACAGCAACATGCAGGAAGATGGATTATTTCTAAGTGATTATGATGTCCATCCTTCATCAAGTGTTGATGGTATTAAAAATGTTTCCTCAAGGATAAATAAAAGTTCCCATTTATAATTAATTTAAATGAACCCCAAAAAGTAATACAAAGATCTACTGAAAAGTGTCAACTCTGTCCAAAGGAAACTACTCGATACATCTCTAAGATCAGATCAGATCAGTTTGATATAAGAAATGAAGCCGAATCTTCCCTAACATTTCTAACTTTTCTACTTCCTTCTTGGGCTAGCCTAGAGTGGATCTTAGGGTTTGTTAGCTTCTAATTCTGTAAAATACTAGTGCATGCATACGTTATCTAACTACTACTACTATTCCTTTTCCAATGGGTGGGAATAAGTTTGAGGTTAATATCAGAAACCCTTACACAGGCATATCACCACCAGGAATGAAGTACCAATCTAACCTCAGATATCACAAATGCTACTTTCATAAAGAAAAAGTTGGGGGAAGTACATCTAATTAAGAAGACAGAATATTTAATATCGAGAGAGATATTAATGGAGCTAAACAAAATAATAAAGTGTCAGTACGAGAGAACTGAAACTATATAAAAATATACTTATGCAAATATTTCTTGACTAACAATTGTTTCAAGTCTTAATGAAAAAGAAAAAAACTATAAACAAAGCTTTTCAGAATTTAATAAATCAGTTCACAGTGAAATTTCATTACAGTTTCATCCCTCGACGCATAGACAGAGATTTTGTTTTAGCAAAGCCCAATATTAGACAAAGCTCAGTGTTCGGAGATTTTATGAAACCATCCCCTCCGCACTGCATTTCAGTACCTACAAGAGAAGACAGTCCTTTTCATCGTCGACATAATGGGAATGGACAGTGATATTAAAACAAACACTTTGTCCATTAATGAAAGTTTTATTTATTTTAGAAGCGATCTTCGGTCCAACAATACTTCTCCAAACATCTTTCAACACAGTCAAGTGGTTTGCTCTTGTTGGCTGAAACAAAAACTGATTTTGAAACGTGGCACTTTGAGGTGTGTTCCTGGGAACAGTACTGAATATAAAGAGTAACCAGTATTCTACTATGCCACCTAACAATCCGTTAAGATGCAACGAGATTTATATGATATGAGGCCCTCCTGGGAAGGAAGAAGTGGCTAAGCAAAATATATTTTGACGAAATATCTTCAACAGTTTGAAAGTTATGTCACATTAAAATTTGGTACAACTTTAACTGCATTTTCTAGCATTTTTTACTTTTGTTGCTTAGCCACTTCCTAGGAGGGCCTCATATTATTGTTTATTAAGCAGTACAAAGGAGCTATTAAAGTAATGCAATTAATAGCTTCATTAAAAAATTAGGATCTTGTTGGTTATAACCCATCATTTACTTCATTTTTTCATATAATACAACAACTCTCAAGATCCAGTTTTTCTTATGTAGAATTTAAATCTGAATCTATTTTCTTCTATGGTATTTCTTGTGCAAATTCATATTAATGGAGAAATAAGCAATTTTTTAATCGATTAAAATTGATTGAAATAATGAAATAGTATGGTGGTAATTATTCGTATTGCCCCTGCAGGTCAATTTCGATTGAGAATAGGTTTTTCTGGTGTATTTGTGTTTTATTCAAATATGACCTTCATTTCTTGTGCAAATGAATTATTGAATGTCCAGTTAGGTTAATTGAATGACTCGTATATCATGTATTTTATCTCTAATTACTCTGAGTGTCCAATAAAGTCAAAAGATTATGGGCTAAATTATATAAAATAAATAGTCCAAATGACAGTATCATTGTAACATAACAAATTGTAATATTCTAATATCTTACAAATAAATTTATAAATTAAAAAAAATTCAATGACTTTGATGATGTCAGTGTTTTAAATTCGTCATCTAATTTTCATATATTAGTTCGTTTATGTATTTTAACCCTCAAATGCACGAAATGGGTCCTCAGGGACCCAAGCATCATTTATGTTTCATAAATTATTACTTAGAAATATCATTTTCAACTGATATTTCGTGTATTCCTCTGCTTATGTATATACTACCATATCCCATGATACTTAAAAACAAAAATCATCAGGAGCCCGGTAACAGGCAATATTGCAATGGGTCCCCTGGGACCCATTTTGGAAAAATAAAATAAATTTGGTGCATCATGATTTATTATGTGATGTTGAGTATATATATATATATATTACGGTATTGCATCAGACTCACGCGTGGGAAGTTGTAACGCGCAAGCGCATTTAGTACCATTACATTGGAAATTTTGGAGCTGATTTTATTCTTATTTCAGATATGGGATGGAGAGGAAGCGAGTCAAACTTTGTGACGAAAATACTGAATCCACGGTCAATGCATTAGTTGATAAACGTGACAGTAGTGAATGCAATGTAAGTGATAATGACATTGGTGATTTTATGACATTGGTATAAGTGAAATCAGTGATGATGATGGGTGTTGAGCATTCACAAAAACAAGATTCAGAAACCGTGACTTACGCAAATTCGGAAGTCTCATTCAGAATTCTTCCACAATGGTGATGATTTAGTGACTTGAGGGAAGGTGAATTTCCGAAAGGAATATAGGAAAATCAGGAAGGAAATGGAGTACCACTCCTCCAGCTCCGTCACGTACGCGTGCATTCAATGTCATCAACTTTCAGTGTGGCCCCACAATAAATTTCGACAATAAACTTCAAATTTTTTCATTCCATTTCTGAGCGGAAAACATGCTTACTTGATATTGTACATTTACAAATAAGCATGGTTCACTGTATTACGAAACTAAGATAAGAGTGGGAAAACATTAGTATGCAAGAACTAAAAGCATTTTTCGGTCTCCTCATTTTGATGGGAGTTTCAAAAGGCAATCGTGAGAATACTTGTGATATGTGGAAAGACGGACCACTGGGAAAGCCGGTTTTCAAGGCAACAATGTCTTTACGCCGATTCGAAATTATACGCTGTCACCTTCGTTTTGATAATAAGGACACACGAGCTCAAAGAAGGTCACTAGATAAATTTGCGCCAATCAAGGAATTGTGGAATGAATTTATTGACAATTGCAGGAACAACTACACTCCATCTGCCCAAGTTTGCATTGGTGAACGGCTAATACCATTCCGAGGACATTGTCCATTCAAGCCAGATAAATATGGTATGAAACTTTTTATTCTAGCTGACTGTAACAGTGGTTATATCTATAACAGGAACCGTACACAGGAAAAGTAGGAAAGACGACAGTTTCTCGTAGATTTAGGCATGGATCTTCTCACACCACTGATTGAACTAAGGTCAAAAAATACAGTAGGACTCAGTCGTTCCATATAGAATGCAATGTCCGAACATCTTCAGAAGTAACAGATAACCAGGTTTCGAAACTAAGAAATCATTAAGAAAAAGGTGTTATAAATGCACTTCAGATAGGAAATCGTCTCGTATCTGCTCTAAATGTAAGAAAACTGTTTGCGCACAACATTCTAAAAAGACTGAAATATATGAATGCAAACCTTCTTGCTAATAAGTTTTATTGCGGTTTGGTAAATGGAAATTTTCTTTTCTTTTCCATCGAGTAGAGATTTGTTCATTTTTAAAAATTTTTCTCATGCGTTTTAAATATTTTCTAATTAAAAACTATGTTATGAGGAAATAAAATGAAGATGTTAAAGGTGTTTCATTCTTTATTTCAGAGTTACTGTATCATATATATACAGTAGACTCAACTTACGCGGGGGTTACGTTCCTGGGACCCCGCGTAAAGCCAAAAACCGCATAAAGTCAGAAACCAAAAAAAATCCCCTAAATCGCCCTTAAATCACTATATATTCTAACTCTGTTATACGTACATATACACTATAACATACCTGTACAATTATGAATGATGAGCTTATGGAGATGGGCGTTTCTGGGTGTTGTTGTTGTTGTTTTGAGCTTATTCATCCCCTTCCCACGTCACCGTAGGGGGATCGTCAAGCTCAGATAACTATGCAGGGTAGTATGTGGGCAGCTCAAGGTCACTGTGAGAAGTTGAGGGCGTTGGCTGATCTGCTGACGATGTTGATGGTGAGGTTTTCTTCAAGAACATGATGGGAAGCTGTCGTTTTTGTTTCTTAAGCTGCTGGAACATATTATTATATTGAGCCATAAGGCTTGTAAGACCTCGTGAGAAGTTGATGCTGCGCTCCATAGAGGGGTCATACTCAGACACTAAGTTTTTCCAAGTGCTCGGCGACCTGAAACAATTCACTAAACTTGTGTATATTCCAACATGCTGACTCTTCTTGTTCTTCATCATCGTCGCCACCGCCATCGCCGCCTTCTTCGTCCGCTCTCACTATTTCCTCCAACTCGGCATCAGTCAGTTTCCCTGTGCCCTTCAATGAGCTCCTCAATTTCCTGCTCGACCATGTCTTCAAACCCATCACCGCCTACAGCCCTGGCCACCTTCACGATGTCCTTTACTTCAGAGTCGATCGTAGGGAATCCTTTGAAGTCACGCACACAGTCACTCCACAGTGCCCACCAACAAGAATTAACCGACTCTGGTTTCAGTGCATCCATGGCCTCCTTCACAAAAGTGATGCAATTGGCAATGTTGAATTCCTTCTATGCCATAACACTCTTGTTGGTGCCGTCCTCCATGGCGATGCGAATGCGGACGAAGGTGAGACGTGTGTACGCTGCCTTAAAGCACCGAATCACGCCCTAGTCGAGAGGCTGGAGGATGGACGTGGAGTTGGGTGGAAGGAATACTACCTCGACGTCATCGTGTGCGAATTTTATGGCATCCGGGTGGCCTGGTGCGTTGCCAATGATCAGCAACACCTTGAAAGGCAGGCCCAGCTTCTCTAGGTAGCTTTTTACCTTGTGGATAAAACATTTGTGGAACCACTCAAGGAAAATCATTGCTGTCACCCAGGCTTTCTTGTTTGACTGCCAGAAGACGGGGAGGAGATTCTTATTTTTTCCCTTCAGAGCACGAGGGTTGGCAAACCTATAAATCAAGCCTGGCTTTATCATATGCCCTGCTGCGTTGCCACACAGCAGGAGGGTGACGCGGTCCTTCACAGCCTTGAACCGGGGGGCCTGCTTCTCAGACTTGGAAATGTAGGTTCTGGTTGGCATTTTCTTCCAAAACAAACCTGTTTCGTCAGCGTTGAAGACCTGCTCTGGAAGATATCCATTTTCCTCAACCAATTTCCTGAATTCTTCTGGGAACACACGTGCAGCTGCCTCGTCCGCCGATGCCGATTCGCCAGTGATTTTAATATTTTTCAGGTTGAAACTTTTCCTGAAACTGTTGAGCCAACCTGCACTGGCTTTAAAATTCTTCTCAGAGCTGGTAGATGCTTCGCCCTCAGGAACCTCAGATTTAAACTGCATAAAAACTCAGTGCCTTCTCCCTGAGCACATTTCTGGTTCATATCCTCCACCCAGATGTTTAATGCCTTCTCCGCCTTCACTAGAGTTACGTCCCTAACCTGGCTAGTCACCTTAGCAGCAGTAAATGAGGCACTTGTAGACACGGTTTCACGAATTTCCCTCTCTCAAATCTTGATGGATCTCACGCTTGATTCGTTTCGCCTGTACCTCCGTGCAACAGCGGCGATCGACATGCCGCCTTTTAATAAGTCTAACACGGCCACTTTTTCTTCCAGGGTCATCACAGAGCGTTGTTTCTTCGCGGGAGGACCAGAGGCAGAGGTTGGCTTGTGTTTGGGCATTATGAACAAGTATGAAAGAGGTTTAAGCGCACTAAATTGACACACACGAGGCACCTGTTACTCCGACGATACACGCGTGGGAACTGAGACAGACAGAAGTGGGATGGTGAGGTGGCACTATTTATTTTTTTATATTTTGAATTACTGTATATATTTATTATAGTAGTATTAAAATTAAATTTTTTTATATTTTTTATATTTTTATTTTATATTTTTGGATTTACATTTTCTAAAATTGGAAATTGTAAAATTATAACCTGCGTATAGTTGAACTCGCGTAAGAAAAATCTGTGTTAAGCTGCGAGTCTACTGTATATATGTATATATATATGTATATATATATATATATATATATATATATATATATATATATATATATATTATATATATATATATATGAAAATTATTTCGCGAAAGTAACACGTGAAAAATAATTATGATGAATAAAACCACGAAGGAAAGGAAACACAGAATGGTGCTCAAGCGCTTTCGTCTAATGACATCCTCAGGAACACTGAAGTACATAAAGAATTACAGCCTATATATAGGTTACAGAAAAAAAAAATATATATATATATATACAATAAACAGAGAAACAAACTTAAAGGATTGTGGGAGGGGCACACAGATTTATAAGGAAAAACTATCGATTTTTAGCACACGATTAAATGAATTGTTTCCAACCATTGTTATAGATAAAAAAATATACAAATTTATACTGGAAATCTGCCCGGGTTTTAGCACTCTGCTCTTTTTGTATATAAAAATTGATACTGGAAATCTGCCCGGGTTTTAGCACTCTACCCTTTTTTGTATATAAAAATTGAAAAATAAAAGTTATTAGGGTGGCATACAAGTTTACCAAAGATTTAGCGTTCTACCTTTCTTATCTAAATCTGTTCTGAAGGAATTCAAAACAACAGGATCGAGTTGAAAAAGACCTTTGCTTATGTTGAAGTTATTTGTAAGTTGGATAATGGCAGACTCAAGAATATTTCTATTAACAATGTTGCTAGAGTGAAATAAAACTGAAGCATTATTCCAATCAATACAGTGGGATAACTCTGACAAATGGACAAAAAGGGCACTGGACAACTGTCCTGTTCTAACGGAATATTGATGCTGTTTTATACGTGTGTGCAAATCCTTTCCCGTCTGACCTATGTAAAAGGAATCACATTGTTTACAACCAATTTTATAGATAATGCCTGAATTATTGGTAGGGCTATTTTTTACTATGATATTTTTCACAATATTGTTATATGAAAATACTACATTAATATCCAAAAGTTTAAGTACATTAGCAATGCCTAAAAAGCCCGGGAAAAATGGAAGTACTAAAATATTTTTTGACAAAGTATGAGTGTTATTACTGACATGATAGAAAGTTCATTTTGCCTTGTTGAGACAAGATTCCATAAACGCAGATGGATAACACAGATCACTTCCAATACCGTTGATTTTTTCTAATTCGGCATCGATGTAGGACAAATTGTCCTACATACACTTTTACTCGGGACATGACACCCCCACTAAGAAGGCCATTTTTTCTTCAATGTTTCTCCGCGCCCTTAGGATCGCCAGTCCGGTATACATCGATGCCGAATTGGAAAAAATCAATGGTATTGGAAGTGATCTGTGTTATCCATCTGCGTTTATGGAATCTTGTCTCAACAAGGCAAAACGAACTTTCTATCGTGTCAATAATAACACTCGTACTTTGTCAAAAAATATTTTAGTACTTCCATTTTTCCCAAGCTTTTTAGGCATTGCTAATGTACTTAAACTTTTGGATATTAATGTAGTATTTTCATATAACAATATTGTGAAAAATATCATAGTAAAAAATAGCCCTACCAATAATTCAGGCATTATCTATAAAATTGGTTGTAAACAATGTGATTCCTTTTACATAGGTCAGACGGGAAAGGATTTGCACACACGTATAAAACAGCATCAATATTCCGTTAGAACAGGACAGTTGTCCAGTGCCCTTTTTGTCCATTTGTCAGTTATCCCACTGTATTGATTGGAATAATGCTTCAGTTTTATTTCACTCTAGCAACATTGTTAATAGAAATATTCTTGAGTCTGCCATTATCCAACTTACAAATAACTTCAACATAAGCAAAGGTCTTTTTCAACTCGATCCTGTTGTTTTGAATTCCTTCAGAACAGATTTAGATAAGAAAGGTAGAATGCTAAATCTATGGTAAACTTGTATGCCACCCTAATAACTTTTATATTTCAATTTTTATATACAAAAAAGGGTAGAGTGCTAAAACCCGGGCAGATTTCCAGTATAAATTTGTATATTTTTTTTATAACATTGGTTGGAAACAATTCATTTAATCTTGTGCTAAAAATTGATAATTTTCAATTTTTATATACAAAAAGAGCAGTGTGCTAAAACCCGGGCAGATTTCCAGTATAAATTTGTATATTTTTTTATCTATAACAATGGTTGGAAATAATTCATTTAATCTTGTGCTAAAAATCGATAGTTTTTCCTTATAAATCTGTGTGCCCCTCCCACAATCCTTTAACACTAGAACAGCGGAAATTTTTGCATACCCATAACAGCGAGAGGCGGTCAAATTGACCGCCACCTAATATTATTTTAAATTTACGTTTACATTTGTATTTATTGAAGGAAAATTATACTTTTTACAGGTATTTTAATTTTATTTGAAGTAAATAAACGGTATTTATTTAAACCATATACGATAAAACCAATTACGCTTATAAATTAATAAAACTTTAGGGTTAACTTCGCAAAATAATAATCCTTTTTTCATCTTACTAATAAATCCTAGTTTTTATTTCTGTGCTTTTCTATGTTGAAGAACACTTCTTGCAAATGATTTTCTTGATTACGTGGCTTGTGCATGATCCACATACCTTTTTTTTACATTTGTGACAAATTTCACAAGTTTTATTTTGCTTGCAAATTCGCACTTGGCATTGTTTTCTTTTCCGGGACAATATCACATCTGTCTCTGCAGTGTCGTCTTCACTGATATCCTGCTCTGCGTCACTCTTTTTAAAACCCTGTCGTAATTGTAATGCTAGCTGCAGAAGAAAGTTGTGACGAGTAATGTTCTTACCAGTAACTTCCCTATAGAGAACAGCTGCATTGATTCCAGCGAGGTCCAACATATTATAGAAAACATGAACGGGCCACCTTCTTGAACCAGCTTTAGTGCTGTATTTGCGAGCCATCTGATCAACTATATCTACTCCATATTTTGTTGAATTGTAGTAAGTCATAGTTTCAGGGGTTCTTTTTGCATTATCTTCAACTTGAACACAGCTATGCACGCTGCTCAGAAGAATCACATTTTTATTTGGTTTGCATTGATAGACAGTTAGCGTTGCTTGGTCATTTTTCAAAACATGAGTGTTGAACCTTTTGTCTTGCAAATTCTTGATGGCAATTGGCACTTCTTTTCGGGCACGATTCATTGTCCCAACAAGGGTAGTATTTTTGTGTTGTAATTTACGACAAACTCACTGAAGTAAAAAAGTTGTCAGTCGTAATGTTTCTTCCTTTGCCAAGGTATGGTTCGACAAGTTGAAGAACTACATATTCTGAAAGCGGTTGGTTTGATGGGCGCTTTGCATCTTTACCAAGGTTTGGGGAATCCGTTCAAGAAGTATTTTGGCTTGGTATCAGCAGCTATCCAAAATTTTATACCAAATTTGTCTGGCTTAGTGGCAATGTACTGGGTAAAAGGGCACCTTGCTTTAGTGGGGAATAACTGTTCATCAACAGTTATATATTCGCTTGGTCTGTAGCAAGCAATGCAATTTTGGGTGAACCGATTCCAAACTTGAGATGTCAGTGCAAATTTGTCCGTTTTCAGCCTTTCAGATCTGTTAGACTTCATGTCAAAACGGAGGTATCTCATAATTTCTCGAAAGCGATCTCGTGCCATTGTTTCACGAAAGAAAGGAGGTCCCCACTCTTTTGACCAGAGATCATCAGCAGGTTGCCCCTTGGCCAATATTCCTCGAGCAAACATGATGCCAATAGTAGCCATAATTTCTTCCAGTGACACAGTCCATGAAGTAGTTTTCAATCGTCTATGAGCTTCTGCTTGAGTACACTTTTGTATATGTTTCAAAATAAAATCATCAATTAGCAATCTAAAAGCACTCAAAAAATCATTTTCAGCAATTTGTCATTTGGCATAAACTGTGGGGCCAGGTTCTTCACGTACAATATTCTGTGATCGGGTTTTTCCCTCATTTCTGTTGCCTTGTTCAATAACCTCCCATTCTGTGCCATCCTTTGCCGTTAAAACTGAACCAACTTCAATCAAAGCAGGAGTTTCGCATCGCTTTTTTCTTCCCATAAAGCCTCCCATCTTTCCTGCAAGTAATAAAGCACAATGGTAAGTCGCTATTACAGGCCCGTAGCCAGACCGAATGGATAGGGGGGGACAATGAAGGAATATATATATATATATATATTATATATATATATATATATATTATATATATATATATATATATATATATTATATATATATATATTATATATATATATATATATATATATATATATAAGATATATATATATGGTTCTAATTCAATTCGGCAAACAGTGGTGAAAAGTGCCAAGTTTTTCCAGGGGGGGGGGGGGGGGGGGAGAATGTTTTACAGGGGGGGGCTTTGCCCCTCTCCCCCCCCCCCCCGTGGCTACGGGCCTGTGCTATTATAATATTTATATATATAACCATAATGGTTCTACAATATGACACGAAATCATTGCTAATCATCATCAATAAACTTATGCACGAATCGCCATACTGAAACTGACAAAGATGTAAATATTTATTGTACTCACCCGCAACATGACCAGCATTGAACGTTTTATTAGCTGAATCAGTTTGTGCCTGGTCATCACTTTCTTCATTTGACTCAGATGATGAACTTTCTGCCTGAGGAATATAATCATCTTCACCATCATCACTGTCCAATGATATATCACTTCCTTCTGAGTTTGATTCTGAAATTGCTTGCAAAGATCGAAGAATTTCTTCATTTGAAAGAGAGGGGTTTGCACACATGCTTGCAGCTTGGAAGCGCAACACACACTGAACCGCCGTGTGTTGTTGTCAACAACATACAGCGAGATTGAACATGTTATGACAAGTCTTTACAGCACTCCTGTATTGCTTTTATGAGAAACGGTCAAAGTGACCGTTTCGCTGTTATAGTAATATCGCTGAATATCTTCTGAAATAATTAGATATATTGAATCATATTATACCACAAAAAGGTTATTGGCGTAGTGAAGGCATTCATGGAATATGACGGCGAACTAATCCGAATTAAGCAAGATATGCTAATTAAATTTGGAAAAAGCGGTCAAAATGACCGCTTCGCTGTTCTAGTGTTAAGTTTGTTTCTCTGTTTATTGTATATATATATATATTTTTTTTTCTGTAACCTATATATAGGCTGTAATTCTTTATGTACTTCAGTGTTCCTGAGGATGTCATTAGACGAAAGCGCTTGAGCACCATTCTGTGTTTCCTTTCCTTCGTGGTTTTATTCATCATATATATATATATATATATGATACACACAGACCGTGCATATTGAGGTTCTAAATGTAGTGGGGCGCTAGGCTGCTTTAAACCCTAGATCCATGTCCCAAAGCTGGATCCTGTCTGCTTTGCAGATAGCTGGTGAGGGAAGCTATATTTATGGGACCTCTTTGCGAGAGACCCATTGCCCACATCGGGCTTGCATCATGAAAAAGAAGAACTATGGTATTTGTCATTTACCATTACTTATTCGGACTATAGTGGATTTAATTATCCCAGAAGAGTTCCTTGTTCCATGCACGGTCTGTGTGTATCATAAAAAACTCAGGGAACCATTCTGAGTTCATTCCCATATATATATATATATATAAAAGAAATAATAATAAATGAATGAATTTAGATAAGAGTCCCAAAGGACCCATTTTGTGTCATGACACGATTCAAATTTTTTGTGCATTTGAGGGTTTAATTAAATTAATTAATACTTCTTATTCATGATTTATATATTATTAATCCTAATGATGTATGAAGTTCTCTCTTATCTTTAATGAACCTGAGAGCCGAGTAAAGCCTGAAACTTAAGAGCCAAATTAAATAAAATCAAGAGTCTAATTGGCAATTACAGTATTTATTTTACATCAAAATTATTGTAATAACAAAAACTGCAAAACTGTAAAGTTGTTACTGACTGTAATGGTTCATGATGCGTGTGATAGGGAGGAATTATTCTAAAATTGTCAAAATTTCCTCTCTTCAAAGATAAAATGCCTTGCAAGGATTTTCATTTAAAATAAAACAGCCACAAGCACTACACTTCACAATTTACAGAATAATAACCTAGCAATTTACTGAGAATTGAGAGATTAAATCATCCAAATATAAAATCACAAGAACCAAATGAATGCTTTTCATCCCTATTATTGTATTAAAAAAAAAACTAACACCACAGTCTCTAATATTAGTTAATAACTGACCACTAAAGAAATTTTAAAATATGCACAAATCAGGAAGCATCTTATATTTATCTGAAGTGTGAAACTCGCTCAAATTTCAAGTGGCATTTTACAAATTTTCTGACAGTGGTTTCAATTTTGTGTCCATTTTTTCTCTCTCAAAAACTTGCGGATTTTAATTAAAGAACCAATAATATGATTCATTATTATAACTTTAATTGTGAATTTTATTTCCACATTACTTTCTTACATTTCCTTCCATTATGGGAAATTTCTTAACCAAGTGGATCCAAATTGAGTAGATTCGTATGCCCAAAGAAATGGGCAAAGAAATACCCAAACAAAATGTATCAGCATCAAATGCTTCATCTTCAATCTTGTTACTAAACTGTAAGAAAAGAGAAAAAATGACAAAATAAACTCTCTCAAAGTATTTTTACTTCAGTTTCACCATTTTTTACTTTAATTATGAAAACCAGGTTGTAGCTGAGCTATCCTTTGCATCAATTAATACACAGTTTTGGAAAAAACTTGACCTACAAATGAAATTTCTAAAGAGCATAAAACATTACTAATTGGTACGAAAGTATTCTGATTTGGGTTTTTTTATTCTTTTTGGCCAGTAGTAAAATTTTAAAAACAAAACACAATCAATACTCATTAATAATTTTTAATTTTTCCAAATTTCACGTTTTTAGGCAAGCTTTTCTTCCAAAACTACATCACTAAACCACATTAACAAATCAAAAGAATTCTAGCTGTATATATACAGCAGCTACGCAAGTACCTGCTGTATATACTAAAATTATTAATATATTGAGAAATATCCAAAGGGTTGCAAGACTTTAAAACTAAATTTCAAGAAATAAAAAATAAGTTTAGGGACACTTGAACTAGAATACTGAAAATATAGATACTGTATATAAATATTAAGTTTCAGAGGAACAAGATTTTTTTTTCACCCCTGATTGGCCCAAAGTATAAAATGGGCAGATCACCAAAATCTGGTATCCTCAAAACTTAATATTAGCTAAAATATGCCTTCACA
Organism: Bathynomus jamesi; assembly: GCA_023014485.1. Lineage (NCBI taxonomy): Eukaryota > Metazoa > Arthropoda > Malacostraca > Isopoda > Cirolanidae > Bathynomus > Bathynomus jamesi. The sequence continues at coordinate 764,310 of JAJOZX010001423.1, forward strand.
AACTTAAGAACTCGTTCACAGTATCTATGATTACCATTTATATACTGTACTTAATGAATACATGTATGACTTCTTTGAGGCTTACTTTGCAGACTGTTTCAGTGGAAGTGCAGTTTTGAAGGAGTCCTAAGCACGATAAGCAAATAAATGTCTTTAGCTTTTTAGGTGCGGAGTCAGATGGCTCACTCATGCCATCCAAGCTACTTCCATCAGTGTTTAGCCCTCTTTTACCTAAATTCTGAAAGAATTACTTCTTAATTTATGCAACTAGAAAAAGGAAATTGCTTATGTTCAGTAGAGTATAATACATTGTATTCAATTAGCTGCTTAGAGTACTAGCTATCAAAGCCTTTGTAGACCTAAACCTTATTAATCTTACCATATCTATTAGGTTAAAGGGACAATAACTAAAGTATCAGTAGGTTCTAATATTTTGGCTAAATGTAACCTATGCACAGTGAACAAGGTCCATTTTAGAGAATGGATAATGCCTACTTTCACTTTCATAAATTTTTGTAAAATGAAAATAAATTGCTAATGAGAGTAGACCCTGCAACTAAAATGCAGCAAAGTGATTTGTCAGTTAGGCAACAAGGCTTACGCTTTTGAGCTAAATCAATCCACAAGATATCTAGCTGAATAACATTAAGAGCTAAACATCTAACAGCATGTTCAACTAAACCTAGGATTTATCCTAACAATAAAGATTAAAAAAAAATATATATATTTGCATTATAAAACACAAACACTAAATTTATTAGTTTTTAATATCTATAGAATTCAATTAATACAGCAGTGGCCTAAATGTCCTTGCATTTTAACTTTACCTTACTGGCTAAAAATCTCAATGAAAACTTAGTCCTACTAATTTTTTTGGTTTGGTTAGTTCAACTCTTGTACCAGTACCATAAAAAGAAAAAAAATCACTGAACCTTATGACTAGAGCCCAGATGTTCAGGCAAAAAAGCCATAATTTTTTTTTTTTTTCTATTTTTGCATTTACTGGAGAAAGTGCTTTTTTCATCATAAATTGGTTAATTTGCCTTTTTTCCATATATTTTCTAGTATTATTCCATTAAAATCCCAAAATAGGCCTATCAGTTACATATATATAGTAAGGAATAAGAGGATGAGAAGGTGGTACATGTTTATAGTCAAATATTTTCGAAATTCAATTTCCATCATCAGTGCTAAAAATGAAAAGTAAAAAAGTGAACAAATATAGTGAATAAAAGATTTTATACAATATAGTACTTATGCAATACGCAGTCCTATGATGATAATTTTAAAAAAGTTACATGAAATGTAGAGGCAAGATAATGGCTAAAATATAAGACAATTGAAACACATCTTACTGGGTTATTATATGAAGGGGGGTTTAATCTAATTGTGTAAAGGTTGGGAATGGTTGAATATTGAAGTATCCATGTTAGAAGCCAGAGAGTGATAGTGGATTTCTTTTCAGTGGTGGTTCAGAGAAAATTATTTAGCTAAGTTGAAGGAGGCAGAACTATAGTCGTTGAGGGTTGGTTTTGTACTAAGGATGTACGTATAGGGATTCGAGGATGCGGAGGTTGGTTGGTTGGTATGCTGAATTGATATTTTTGAAATTGGTGGGGAGCAGTGGGTGATTGTGGAGGTGACAATGCTCTTGTATTGCCGATTTTGATGGTTTGTTTAGAGGTTGTAATGTTCTGGTAGAGATGCCATGATGTTTATCCACTCTTGTTTGATATTGGCAAATGGTGCTGCCAATCAGGGTTGTGGAGTCGGAGTCGGAGTCGTGGAGTCGCACGTTTCAGGGCGGAGTCGGAGTCGGAGTCGAATTTTTACAATGTGTGGAGTCGGAGTCGGAGTCGGAGTCGGAAAATTTTGGACCGACTCCACAACCCTGGTTATAGCCACTAGGTTAAGAAGGGTTATTCAATTTTAAGTAGGACTACTACTGGTTAGACCTTAATTATGTTTAAGAGAATCTTTTTCATTTTATATATATATATATATATTAGGGTGCATCAAATTTCCCATGATTTTTCAAAATGTTTTATTTCAATCTGTCCCTATGATTACTCTGTTCCAATGCCTGAAATAGCACATATGGCCAAATTTCAAAGATTTATGTGGTCATCTAGGGGTCCACATCATTGATGCAATATTTAGTATTGGAGTTAAATTGACCAAAAATTAAACATTTTATATCCCCATTTCCGTGTTTGCAAAAGTATGAACCAATAAAAATGTGTTAAATAATCAAAACAGGGATACATTACATTGATTTCTACATTACATTCTGGTTTATACATTACATTATTGGTGATACAAGCAAGTTAAAGTCAAAAGAACACTACGTTAATAAAAAATGTTCAAGAACTGTAAATGAACATGAACAATTAGTTTAGGCTCTAGTTTTCCTCTTTCGAAGATTAGGAAGCTTCTTTCTGTCGGATTCAACAACTTGTAGGACATTTTGGTAATGTTGTTGTGATCTGGCAGCCATGAGAAAATCAGAACTTAGCTTCACCCCACACTCAGCACAATCATTTATGACGTTAACTGCCGAGATGTGTTCTCTGGACATTTGAAAGGAAGCTAATTCTGGCCAATTTTCGATATTATGAGTCAGGAAAGAACTGTCAAGTTCCAGAACAGAGAAAATGTACCATGAATCTTCGTTGATTAAGTCACCAAGCTTTGTTGTGCTGGAAATGGAGTTTGGAAATTTGGGTTCCCCAAATCCTGTGCCAAATCGATGTTGTGGTAAAGATGCCTGATCTTGTGCTGGCTTTACTGCTATAAATCTCTCAGCCAGATAGCAGCGTTCAGCTTCAGGGACTGCATCATTAAAGAGCGCAAGAGGTCAGTCAGGTACCGCGCTTGAACAGGTGATCCACCACCAGCTGTACAGCAAGCAAACAAAGTTCACAAACACGCAGTTTGGGTCATTGTGCTTCTGTGGTAATGGTTCCAGAGGGAAGAGAACTGATCTGCTCCTCCAGCAGCACCATCTTAATGGAGTAGAGAAGCTTGGCCATCCACCTAGCCTTGTGTACAGCACCAGGACGTCGAAATGAAAACTCTCTACTTGTCCCATCCAAGTAGAGCAAACAAAGATCAGAAAATTCTTTGTAGTCATCACGTTGATGCTTCACAACAGACTGCGCGCATGAAATTGCTCTGGCCCTATAGTCATGGATTATGGTTTGTATGCCATCTGAATAAGAGGTACCATCCAAAAAATTAAGTGACTGATTATTGTTGTGCGGAACTGTGTCAAAATGCTTTTGGAACCGACAGAATATGGTAACTTCTACTGACAATGGTGGTTCTATTTCAGATCATTGAAGACTTGTGTAAGGATTACCTCGCCAATGTGATGCTGACAAGCTGACCACAGTAAAGCTCGACCTATGTCCTGTTGCAGACTAACACATGCAGCACAGCACTCACATGACCAGTGTTACTAGCTGTTGTGTCAAAAGTCATGTTCACTACCGAGTCAACACAATTCCATGATCGGAGAAGCTCCATAGTGAGATTAGCAATGATTTGACCAGCTGGCTGATCTGTATTTGGCTTGTAGGAAGGCACACAAGAAGTTTGATGTCATACGAATTGCCAACTGCTATGGTGAGCCTCTCTTCAGCTTTAGTTTGGTATGACAGAGTTGACATCAGTTTAAAATCCCAGTGAAGAGACAGGAACTGTGGTGGAACCCAGGACTCTCTGACAATGATGCAAGCTCTTCACCAACCTTACGTCTTGCTCTGTCGGCAGTAGAATATATGTGAAACTTTTTTGTGTCACCTCCTGATTCCTCAATGATGGCTTTGGTAAATGCTGCATGTTGGCCGGTGTGATCTTCATGCTTGTAGACAGGGAAACCATCCTATGGTATTTGAGTATGTCATGACTTATAAAAGCAGTTGTTCCTGAGCGAGTTGCTTGGCGAGATTTTCGTGTTTTTGGTTTGTAATCCTCTATATCACCCTCTTCATCCTCAACATCACTGTTGCTTTCCTCACTGTTCTCAATCTGAACTTTGCTTGTAGATGCTTGGGCTTCTTTATGAGCTTTAAGCTGTCGTTCTGCTTGCATCATTTCCTTTTCCTGCTTTCTTTGGACTTTTGATGCGAGCTTCTTGTCATGGCTTCCAAATGATGCGACTCTGTCTGATTTCATTGACCGCAAGAACTCCAGATCTTCAGGATCTTTTATGAGTTGCTCAGCATTCCTTGGCCTCAACTGAAATGTTTCTTGTAACTCCTTTTCGATCCCCTTAAGCTTCGCAACTGCACCAAGCGAAGAACACTGATCCACTGGAAGTTCCCTAAGTTTTGCATTTTTTGCAGATAGTGCTATAATTTTTTCAACAGCTTTCCTCTCAGTAATCATGGCAATGTTGCCTTTCTGATAAAATGGAATAATTTTTTGCAAGACAAATTTAGCATTGTTCCATTTTGTACGGTTAAACGGTAGACCTTCTTGCTGATGAAACATGTAGCATCGCAACACTTGCTCACATGTTGGCAGCCTAGATCCTGTTATCTCTGCATCTGCATCGCTGATTCCAGCACCAAGACCATAAATGGCAGCAGTTTGACGAGTTTTAACAGCATATTTATCATTTGTGCTATCTGAACTGGCCATAATGCACGACAGGTATAAAGAGAACACAAAAAAATTCTGTAAAGAGAGAACACAAAATTCATTAACATAAACATTTAACATAAACACACAAAAATCATATTTATCATAAATACTTGCATATCAGATTATATATTGCAGTTCCTTTTAGAATATTCTATAACTTTCCACCACTTCCTAGCACTTTCTAGAGGTTTCTATCACTTTATAGAAGTTTCTATCACTTATAGAAGTTTCTATCACTTTTTAGAAGTATATATGACCTTTAGAAATATCACTTACATGTTCTTAGGCTGATTTTGTAGTGAACAAAATTTTTTAAACTTCTACTATTTGGATCTCAAATCACAGAATGACTGTGGGGTTGGTGTGCATATAGGAAGTCTGTGTGGACCCCATAAATGGCATTCAAATCCAAAAATAATTCACATAGTAGGTTTTCTTAACCATTGGAACATTTCTAACTTAGGGACAAAGTGAAACTATGTCATTGGTGATTTTGATGCACCCTAATATATATATATATATATATATATATATATATATATTATTGGAAAAAATAAAAATCCCTTAATATGATAATATCTACAAGTCAATATCCTTCTTAATATTTGAATGTTCCCTTATCCTAGAAAGTAACCTGACGATTCATGTGGTGGTGATGAAATGTCTTATTATTATGATAATTATAGAGTGAAACACTAGAGGAGTCGGAGTCGTATATTTAAAATGTGAGGAGTCGGAGTCGGATTTTTAGATTTTTTACAATGTGTGGAGTCGGAGTTGGAGTCGGAGTCGAATTTTTACAATGTGTGGAGTCGGAGTCGGAGTCGGAGTCAGAAAATTTTGGACCGACTCCACAACCCTGCTGCCAATATAACTCGCTTTGCAGTGAGTACAGTTGAAATGGTAGACAGTGGATGAAACAAGGGGTTGGGTTTTTTCTTTATAGTTGAGATACAATTTAATGCTGTTATTACTGGTGAATACAAATTGAAGGTTAATTTGAGGGTAGATAGGGGTGAGTAGGTGGCAAAGTTCTGATTGTATTTTGTAACTAATATAGTCATAGTAGGGAAAAGAAAAGTATTGTATATCTTTTTTAATAGTAGGGACTTTAACCCTAGAATGCATAACCCGGATATAAAAAGTTCATATATATAATACCTGGCAGGCCTCAGAGGCCCAAGTTATGCATTCTAGGGTTAAAGGGAGGTTGATAAATGTTGTTGAGAAAATTTCTAGTTCGAGATTGTGGTAAATGTTTTGGGAGAGAGTTATTAATGCTGAAATTGTGAATGAATTCTATTTCATTATGTAAGGATAAGTAAGAGGAACAAAGTTGATAGGCATGATGGATTAAGATTTTAATACTGTTAATTTTATAGAGTGAAGGGATGTGGCTTAAGTAGTTAGTACCTAGGCCTGTATATGTATATATATGGAAGTGCTGAATTTATTATTTTTTATTATATCTAAAATGGGTAGGGTGTTGTTGGATTCATCTTCTTTAGTGAACTTCATGGTTTGATGCTGGGAATTGAGAGAGTTAAGAAAAAGAGGGGTGTGGTTAGCATTGTAAAAGAGGAGAAAAGTGTCATCAATGTATCTTTTATATAGGTGTGGTTTGTAATGGGTGGGGCAGTGGAGTAGCCAGTTATTTTCGTGGTAACAGACACACTTTTCTCCTCTTTCACAATGCTAATGGGCCCGAAATTGCTCCCACACCACCGTAATGCTAGTCTTGCTTTTGCTTGTGAGCATGTTAATTGGACTCCTCCAAAAGCAACCCTCTCCATAAAAGTGCATGGGGTGAATGTTTCTCCTTTTCTTCTCCATACTCTTTCCTGTCCATCAGATGTTTGAAGATTAAATATTGATTCATCCATGAACAATACTCATCCCCATTGGACCATAGTCCAATTGACATGTTCACAAGTGAAAGCAAGACTGAGCATTGCAGTGGTGTGGGAGCAATTCTAGGCCCATTGCTGGATGTCTAGCATGTAAGCCACTTTCCATAAGTCTCCTTCTAATGGTTCACTCAGATACACTGATGTCTCAAGACCTTTCCAGCTCATTGCAGACGTTTGTGACAGTCAAGTGACAATCTCGCAAAACACTCAAGATGATGAAATGATATGCAGTGTGATCTTCCAGATCCTGGTCTTCAGGTGTACTCTCTTGTCTCCACATAATGTTGGTAGACACATCAAACCATTGTTCTTGGAATTCCTAGTGCATCTGCGATGTAACTCTCACTCTGACCATCTTCAATTAGGGCAATGACTCTTGAGACATTCACAGCACTCAAATCCATTGTAACCCATGTCCAATTCTCAAACCCAAAAGGATTAGAAGTCTATCTGTTACTAAACACAAATGCCTACTCCCACTAGTGGAAGAAAAAAGTGGCACTAGCAGTCTAAGAGCAACTGAATGTCAGACTGTCGAATTCTTAAAAGAAGTTGAAAATTCGTTACAGCTAGTGTGTTAGCAGCTGATGTTGTTTTGTCTTATTATTTGGTTGCCTCATAGACTATATTTTTTAATTTTAAAACTTTTATAAACAGAAGCTTGCCCACTTTTTTGCTTTTTGTGATATTCCAAGTGGGCCAATTTTTCTGCCACTCAGTGTAGCTATATATACAGTACATACCGTACATATAAAGAAATTGAGTGTGCATAATAGTATTATTTTATATTAAACATTTCTTAAAATTTGAATCCTTATCATTATTGTGTAACCAATATTTTCAGTATCTATTGTTTTGTTCACTCTAATGGCATTGTAATATGTATCATTTATATGTATATAATGCTATTATTCTATATTAAACTTTACTTTTGGAAATGAAATCATTGTTATTGTGTGTAACTAATATTTGCACTACCTACTGTTTTGTTCACTAATGGTGGTGTGATGTGTATTATGTGTATATAAAGGTATTATTCTAGTTTAAACATTTTTGGAAAGCAAATTTATAAATGCCTTTTTTAGGAGTTTTACTGCCTATTTTGAATGTTTATTTTTGCCTATTTGCCTGCCTTTTTTAAGTGTTTTTAGTGCCTAAACATCCAGGCTCTACTTATGACATTTGATCATGATTACATGAATATATAAAAATTACTGTAGCTAAATAATATCTTTCAGTTCAGAGCAAAGGTAATAATAATAAACAACTTGAAGGGTCAGGAATTAACACAGTACCATACTCAGGCCAACTAATGTGACCCATTGCACTAACTCTCCTTATTGTTATTACCAGCATGATTGGGAGTCTTCTTTACTTACAAGAAAATGGTGCTATCCACTCAGCTATGGACACTGGCTATAGCAAAGCTAGCTCCTTAAATTAGTCTTGGCTCTTACCAACCATCTACTAATAATTACCTTTACATCCTCACTATTTATACTTAGAGAATTGGTATAAATTTCATTGGGCATAAAATTTTCAACTTTAGTTTCACCTAAAAATATTAAAATACATCTCCAACAACATCCAATATTTGTCAGGAAAGTACTTATTTCTTTTTTCACAACTAAGTTCTCCATTTCTGAAACAAAAAATAGAGATCAATAAGTCTTGCTCCAGGGTTTGCTAACTAAGCCAGAGATAATTAGGAGTTTTAATATTAACTAAAATTAACCATTTATAGATTTAAATCTCTATAACAGCAGTGTCCAATAGAAATTCCATGCTAGCCACACATGGTTTTCTATTTTTCGTATTTGCCACATCATAAAAAAGGATTAAAAAATATATTACAAACAATATTTCAAATTATTTATTATTAATATTAAAGATGAATACAAAAAAAAAATATTAATAAAATCATCATAATGCAATAGCCTATTTGCCACATGTGACAAGTGTAGGGTGGCCATTTAAAAAGGACACTGTGTATGAGGCTGTACATTAACAAATATATATTATATGTATATATATATATATATGTTAATGTATGGCCACATACACAGTCATCCTTTTTGGAAATTTGGAAATGGCCACCCTAAGGACAGAGTGCTCAAAAGGCGGACTGTCTGCCTAAAGCTGGATGTCTGGCCACCCTAGATAAGGGGCGAACGTATTGGACACTGCTGCTCTGTTGAGTATAAAACAGGGGTGTCCTACCTTTTGCATAAAGGGCCATATTTCAATTAATGACCCACACTGAAGGCCAGTATGCAAATTTTTGATAAAATTTTATTTTATTGAAATAAAATATGCATTAGATGAATTTTCAGTATCCATCAGCTGGGCCTGATACAAATCTTTGGTGGGCTATATGTTGGACAAGTCTGGTATACAAGATATGATGTAGAACCATTTTCATAGTGGAAATGGATATCCTAATCAGCCTAATACAAGGCTACTTCTAAGACAAATTTAGTGGGTGGGTTAAAATAGTTTTGGTTAATATTAGTCTTTTTACCCACTCACGAGTGGTTAAAACAGTATAATATATTGAATTGCCATTCAAAACTGACTAAGAAAATATATATCTTATGTTGTGTAAATTTGTATAAATATACTTTTTTTAATAAAATATATTTCCTATTTTGGCTATAATATATTTTTTTCATAAAATATATTTCCTATTTTGGCTATATATTTTTTTCATAAAATATTTTTCCTGATTAGGCTACTTTTTCGCTACTCTGCAATTTAACTAGCTTCTTGGTTTTTGTTCTGGCTATTTTTTTTTTCCTAATTGGATTCAGTTTGGTGGTGCTTGTGATAGAATTATGACATGTCATTAGTGTAATTTCAACTTTGAGGACTTGATTCATATTGTGCCCTAGATAAAGACAAATGATTGGATGTTTTTATCAATTACGGCGTTATTCTCTCATCCTTAACTTGCCCAAAATGTGACAGTGAATGCCTAATATGAAGAGATCAGAAGATATTTAAGTGAAATAACCAATATTAACCTATTAGGTTAATTAAATGCCTGGTTAGTTCGACTGAATGCCCAGTTAGGTCAACTGAATGCCTGGTTAGGTCAACTGAATGCCCGGTTAGGTCAACTGAATGCCCGGTTAGGTTAACTGTACGCCCTTGATGATTAGTTAGGTTAAGTCATAATATTTTCATTAGTGTAAACAAAAATAATAAGAGCAAACTTTTCTAGTTAATTTTGAGGTGTTTTGTACGAAACTGCCATCCATTTCCCGTGCAAATGTGTAGTTTTTGAGATGATGATATCTCGAAAACCATGCATTTGCACAGGAAACAGATGGCAGATTTGTGCAAAACACCTCAAAATTGACCAGAAAAGTTTGTTTTCATCATAAAAACAGACTAGGTATAAAAATAATAATTACATTTTTTTTTGTATTTTATCATAAATAACAAATCAAATCAAATGTATATGTTGATGCGGAAATTATTTATACTAGTACAGTTCCCGTCGCTTCGCTGATGGTTAGACAGGCTAAACTACAAAAAAAGAACCCAGCTGTGAAAATTTTGAGCTTCATATTGTGTCAACATTTCTGAATTTGGTATCTCCCAAAACCTCCTCACCCCTATTCATACAACTTGGGGGCTAACCCCCTCCCCATTACCCCCACTCCCATTGCTAAACTACAGAAAAGAACACAGTCATGAAAATCTTGAGCTTCACATTTCCGCCCATAATACAATTTCTAAATTTTTTTCTCACAATTTCTGAGTGTGATGGACGGACAGACAGACAGACGGACAGACGGACGGACAGCTCTCTTATTATAGTATAGATTAAGGTCTCCACCAAGTTGACAATACTAGCTATTATCAAATGTTTCAGCATAACTTTATGAGTCTAATGGTATATGTTATTATTTGCGCAATTGCGTATTTATAATGTTATAGGCTTTTAAAGAAATTATTTTCTTAACTCCATTTTGGTCATAATTTTTTGAATGACATCATCATAAATATATCTACTTGGGTGGAAAAATCACATTTGGCTACAAAAAATGAGGTATGCAGCTACAGTATTTTCCATTTTCTTCATTAGTTAGTTTTCCAATATGGTGTGTGAAGGATGTGAAATGTATTTCGAAGATGTGATTATAGATATTAACAATATTGATAATTCTGCTGTAGAGATTTTTGTCAAACATGGTGTTACAGTCGTCTTTTAAATGTAGAAAGTATAGATCCGAGTGTTCCTACGATGAATCCATTGATATTAGGGTTAGGTAAGTTAGGTTAGGTTAAGTAGGTTCTCTAGCAATTTGGACACTGGAATGCATTTTTCTAGTAGTATTTGATGTGCAATGTTAAAATCTGGCCTTCATTTTATGGGGAAATGAACCAAAATATGTTAAAACTTCCAAGTCTCATAATTTTTGATTGGTTCATTTCTGCATAAAATGAAGGCCAGATTTGAACAAAGCACATCATACATTACTAGGAAAATATTTTGGCATCAAAATTGGATGGAGACCCTAACGTAAATATTTACTGTTGATGCATATATGGTACTCGTATATACTTGCATATATTCTCTTATTTTATTTCAGTAGATGGGTGAAATATTTTTGCACATGGGCAACTACAGTCAAAACTAATGAAAATAACACAACTTAACCTAATCAATTGTCAAGGGCATAGTTAACCTAACCAGGCCTTCAATGGCGGACATCGGAATAACAATGAAGGCCCGGTTAGGAGCTATAAATCCAAGAAGTTATGGAAAAATAAAATGTTTTTGGAGATGGTGTGCTTATTCCAATGTCCACCAGGTTATTATATAGAAAACGGCGCAACCCGAAGTATGATGTAAAAAACATTTTATTAGGTCAATTTCGATGTGCCGAAGCCAAATCTGTTAACCATTTGGTGTGCAAATTACATTTTTACAGATTATAAATAAAATTACAAATTTTTGAAGTTCATTCATTTGCCCATCATTTATGTTTTGGTTCCAATAATTTTGCTCGCGAGTCAAAGTAGTTCTTAACAGAAGCAATTTTATAACCCTTTTAAAATGCGCCCTTTTAATGTTTGTATAGCAATGGAGTGTGAAGGGTGTTCTGTTAGATACATTGAAGCTATTGTAAAGTGTTACGAAAATGATGAAGCAATTCTATAATTTTTGAAGTTCATTCATTTGCCCATCATTTATGTTTTGGTTCCAATAATTTTGCTCCGCGAGTCAAAGTAGTTCTTAACAGAAGCAATTTTATAACCCTTTTAAAATGCGCCCTTTTAATGTTTGTATAGCAATGGAGTGTGAAGGATGTTCTGTTAGATACATTGAAGCTATTGTAAAGTGTTACGAAAATGATGAAGAAGCAATTCTATTTTTCCAAAAACATGGTGTTTTGCTTTCTGAGTTGTCGTGCCCAACGTGTGGTTATTTTACTCTTAGGTTAGGTTAGGTTAGGTTAGTTTTCATGTGCTTGTTAGCCATTTTTTAGGCAAATGCTTCAAAATAAGAGTAAAATATAAATAACATTTACTCTAATTTGAAGCATTTGCACACCAAATGGTTAACAGATTTGGCTTCAGCACATCGAAATTGACCTAATAAAATGTTTTTTACATCATACTTCGGGTTGCGCCGTTTTCTATATAATTACCGTCCACCATAATATGCTAGTACTATCAAAATAGTATACTTGGTTTAATTAAGGAAAATAAATATTTTTTGAATAATTTTTGATTTACCATATTACTCTAGGTTTGGGATTTAATTTATTGACTGCCCAGTTAGGCCAACTGTACGCCCTTGATGATCGGTTAGGTTAAGTTGATATTTTCATTTAAACTAACGAAAATATCATGAGTGATGACTTAACCAATCATCAAGGCCGTACAGTTGACCTAACCAAGCATTCAGTTGATAGTTAAATTGTTTTAACACCCACCACTTTTTTGTTTCTAGTGGTTTTAGCTCCTCTTTCCAAATGTGCAATCGAAATTTGTCGCAAATAAATAAAATAAATATTAAAGTTACAGCTACTTAAAGTTTTTAGCACCATTTTGCATCTCGTCGCGTTACATTAATAGTTTTTAGTTCCAGTGTATTATGAATCATGTCGTGTTTGTTTGTTTTTTTCTGTTTAAGGTGCTTTCAACCCTGCTGGATTATTGACACCATTTTTTTTTTTTTTGTAGAGAAAGGTGATGAAAGAAGTAGTAGAAAAAAGTGAGAATTCAATCATGTCGTGTACTCGTGTTGCAGTTGAAGGTGGTGAGATTGCACACACATTTGGAAAGAGGAGCTAAAAATACACTAGAAACAAAAACCAGAAGTGGGGGTTATTAGTTGGGTGCTAAACGACAATTTTACTTTTATTTCACTAGGCTTAATGGTTTGGTTTAACGTTACTTATTTAGTCGATTTATATTACTTCTTGAACGTTTCAAACACTTCATTTTTGAAAATCAGAAGTACAAGCACGTTGTCGTATTCGTGTAACCGTTATGAAACTGCAAAATTCTCACTTAATGCTCCCATTTTCAGAAAAACTCAAGCAATATGCAACTATTTACAAAGTCTCCTGTCAAACTATGTCTCAAATCACTCTTACATCCATGAGATTGTCATTAAAATGGCATGCAAGAACCCCAACTCCTTACAAGATTTCCATTTTCCCACAAATCATAAACTGATCTTAATTATTACATTACATTACATTTTATTTGGAAAACATGAAACCAGTGGGGCCTATCGACGTTATCCAAGTCATGAGCTATATTTTATAATAAAAAAAAAATCTTGCAAAACATCAATCTCAAGTCAGTTAATCTCTAGTAATCCTTTACAATACTGTTCGAAATTATTTAGGGTAATTTAAAGCAGGGTTTCGGAGCCGGTAAAAAAACTTCTGGCTCCGACTCCGGCTCCGGAGCAGAAATTTTTTACAGTCTGGCTCCGGCTCTGGCTCCGGCTCTTTTATAGTAAATTCTGTTAATTATAAAATAAATATCTAGATTTATATAACTAATTGTCCAATTTAGTAATGTTTTGCTGGTTTGCTTTAGTTTTTGAACTGGCAGAAGTACTGGGTCTTGAAAGCTCAAGCATTTGCTTCTTTTCTTTCATCATTTTTGATATTTCAGGATGTAATCGACTCGTGTCTTTTCAAATTATATGCTCTTGAGGAGACATCAGGCTTTTTGCTTTGAGGCTTGGTAATTTTAGTTCCACACGTTGAAATATTTCCCGAAGCATCAGAAACTTCACAAATACAAACATAGTGTTTTTATCTGAACTTTCAGTAAAATACTTGAAATATCAGACTTCTTTATTGAATCTCTATCCATTATGAAGGGTCATAGACTGATAAATAATAAAGAATCTGAAAAAAAAAATTTAGCAATACAAGATAATTGACCTAAAAATAAAAATAGTTCAATCCAAGTCAGAAGGACCAACCTTACTAGGTATGTATCTAGGTAGTTACCTACTTAGATAAATAGTTAGTACCTACCTACCTAAGGTCTCCACCGCCATAAAAAAAAATTTTACCTATATAATTAAGTGTTGTTAAGACAATCTTCCCAAATATTTAATGGTTAAAAAATGGAAATTTGCAGATTATTCCTGCAACTCCCACACCTCCATAAAATCCAAGAATCCTATGGTACCATTTTCGTAATATATTACAAGTTATAATTTGCAACTAAACCTATATTTAACAAATAACAATTTAGGTAGCAATATATCGCCCGGAGCCAGACCATGGAGCCGTATTTTCAAGGTTTCTGGCTCCGGCTCCGGCTCCGGCTCCAGTAAGCAAAATTCACTGGCTCCACCGACTCCGGCTCCGGCTCCGACTCCGGCTCCGAAACCCTGATTTAAAGTAATCCTTTACAATACGGTTCGAAACTATTTAAAAAATTAACAAATTTAATATTTATTAAATGAGAAATTTAAGTCGTGATATTTTCGTTAGTTTTAACGAAAATATCACTGCTTAACCAAACCAGTCGTCAAGAGCGTACAGTTGACCTAACCGGGCATGATTGGTTAGGTATATCAAGTTAGTTTTGTGTATATATATATATATAATATATATAATATATATATATATATATGATATATGAAAAGTGCCGATGATGATATGCTTGACTTCTCGCCAGAGAATTACATAATTATGATTTACCATTACCTGCACACACTGTTTTGGAGCTTATTAAGCTTTGTATCAAGGATTGTAAATTCACTTTCAATGGCGAGCATTATCAACAAGTTTTTGGGATGGCCATGGGCAACCCTTTGTCGCCCCTTCTCTCCAATATTTATATGGAGTTTTTTGAAATTACTTACATTCCGAGAATCCTGGGGGTTGGCATCCCTTGGTTGCGGTACGTCGACGATATTTTGTGTATCTGGCCCATGAATCGTGACCTGGATGACTTCCTCCTTCAGTTAAATGACCAAGTCCCCTCCATTAAATTTACTTTAGAAGTGGAACAAGACAACTCAATCCCGTTTTTGGATGTGCGTGTTCATAGGGATAGCCCGGGTTTTAAGTTTAGTATCTATCGGAAAAAAAACAAACAATTGTCCTACGTACACTTTTACTCTGGACATGACCCCTATTAAAAAGGCCATATTTTCCTCAATGTTTCTCCGCGCTCTTAGGATCGCCAGTCCGGAATACATCGATGCCGAATTGGAAAATATCAACGTTATTGGAAGTGAGTTGTGTTACCCATCTGCGTTCATGGAATCTTGTCTTAATAAGGCTAAACGAACCTTCTATCGTGTGAATAATAACACTCGCACCTTGTCAAAGAATATTTTAGTACTTCCATTTTTCCCGGGCTTCTTAGGCATTGCTAATGTACTTAAACTTTTGGATATCAGTGTAGTTTTTTCATATAACAATATTGTGAAAAACATCATAGTAAAAATAGCCCTACCAATAATTTAGGCATTATCTATAAAATTGGGTGTAAGCAATGTGATTCCTTTTACATAGGTCAGACGGGAAAGGATTTGCAAACGCGTGTAAAACAGCATCAATATTCCGTTAGAACGGACAGTTGTCCAGTGCCCTTTTTGTCCATTTGTCAGAGTTATCCCATTGTATTGATTGGAATAATGTTTCAGTTTTGTTTCACTCTAGCAACATTGTTAATAGAAATATTCTTGAGTCGGCTATAATTCAACTTACAAATAACCTTAACATGAGTAAAGGTCTGTTTCAACTTGATCCTGTTGCTCTGAATTCCTTCAGAATGGATTTAAACAAAAAGGGCAGGTTGTTAAATCTTTGGTAAAAAAATTTGTTTTTGTCTGTTGTTTCCCTTACAATTTTATTTTCAATTTTTTGCTGTATGCGTGTATGTGTATGTATGTATGTGTATGTGAGTATGTGTGTGGTCATTGCAGTTAAATGTGTTTGTATGTATATGTGTGTATATGTATGTATGTATGTGTATATGTATGTATGTATGTATGTATGCAGTTAAATATATATATATATATATGCTGCAAACCCACAAGGAAAAAGAAAAACGATTCCAAGGCCTTTCGTGTATTCAAAGCTACACCTCGTCAGGGAATGAAGTTAAAAGGCGAGAAGCCCATATATATATACAACGTACAGGAAAAACAAAACAATTAGCACATACTTAACAAGGGTTAATGAGAGGCAAAAGAAATTTTAACATGATATCGTCAATTTTATAAGTCCCCGAGCTGTTATTGAAATTGTTTTTAAAATGAATAAATGCACATTCTAGAAATTTCGTTCTATTATATCTCTGTTTTTAACAAGCGCTTTAGAACTATCCCACTTGATGCTATGGTTACATCTATACATATGGTTAAATAAAGCATTGGAAGTACTAGCTGTTCTACAAGCATATTTATGCTGTTTTACCCTAATATCTAACGTTTTACCGGTTTGGCCTATATATACTGAGTTACATTGTGTACATCCGATCGAATACACACAACCAACAACATTATCAGGGCTATTCTTTATTATGTATAGATGTAACCATAGCATCAAGTGGGATAGTTCTAAAGCGTTGTTAAAAACAGAGATATAATAGAACGAAATATTCTAGAATGTGCATTTATTCATTTTAAAAACAATTTCAATAACAGCTCGGGGACTTATAAAATTGACGATATCATGTTAAAATTTCTTTTGCCTCTCATTAACCCTTGTTAAGTATGTGCTAATTGTTTTGTTTTTCCTGTACGTTGTATATATATGGGCTTCTCGCCTTTTAACTTCATTCCCTGACGAGGTGTAGCTTTGAATACACGAAAGGCCTTGGAATCGTTTTTCTTTTTCCTTGTGGGTTTGCAGCATTCATTCATTTCACGTGTTTTATTGTGAAATTCATCCCATATATATATATATATATATATATATATATATATATATATAATATATATATATATATATATATGTATATATATATGTATATGTGTATGTACCTTACCTTACCTTACAACCTCACAAAGGTTCTGCGGGATGATTTCTCATTTCGTGAAGGTCAAGCTTGTATATATATATATTATATATTATATATATATGTGTGTGTGTGTGTGTGTGTGTTTGTATATATGTGTGTATATGTATATATATTTGGTTATGTGGGTATACATGTGTACGTGTATTATTGTAATTTTTTCAATTTATATTTATTTTTATTTCTTTATTCTTTTGCGACCTACCGTTTTCTCAGACAATAATTATAAAAACAAATTTGGTAATTTTTTTTTCCCTTATGCATATATATATATATATATATATTCTGTATATATTGCGTTTATATTTCGTATATATACCGTATATATGTTGTATTATATTTTATTGTTCTTTATATATCATCTAGGCATCATTTTGTTTTCCAATTTGTATTTACTTGTACTTTTTATTCGTTTGTGACTATAATATGCATATGTGGTAATTTTTCCCTTATAAATTGGTGCCTCTCTTAAAATTTATCTTTCAATTATTATTATTTTTTATTTTTTTAATAATTAATTTTTTTTTTTTTTTTTGGTTTATTTCTTTATTTTTTTGTGACATATATATCAATTTGGCAGCATCTATTAAATCGATGTAAAACTTCCCTCTTGAGCTTGAATTGGTAGACTCCACTTACAATATTTATATTTATTTTATTTCTTTATTCTTTTGTGACCTGTTCCATAAAAAAGCCATTTGAATTTATATTGAAGGTCGGCCAAAGTGCTAAAAGTGTCTTTATATATATATATATATTATATGTATATATATGTATATATATATCAAAGCTATTGACTTCTCCTTAGGGAACCGGAGCTTACAGATGAAAAGAAGGATCAACACAACGGCAAACATTTTCATTATTTGTACATCAGACGTTTCGACAAATCTTTTGTCATCATCAGTGAGTTAAGTCTTAAAACCTTAAAACAAAATTGAAAAGTGAAAGTTACATCAATACATATTAAGACCATTAAAATTAAAACCTTAAAGCAAAATGAAAATTGCATCAATACAAAATTAAAAACATTAAATTTCATCACTATAAAAAACTAAAATTAAATTAAATTTCATCACTATAAAAACTAAAATTAAATTACCTCAATAGGTAAATACACAATGTTTACATCCACCTCCATACTTGGCAAAGTCTAAGAGAACACTAGGTGGTCAGAGGATTAGAAAGGGTATATCTGTGAAACACGGTTGGTTGTCAAAAGAGTCGTAATTTGTAGGATGAGCTATTATTATTAAGGGAGGGTTTGTTTCTATAGATGTACAAAGATTCTAAAATTCGGAGTTCTGTAAGGTTATTGGATCTAGTTAAAATTTCAAACTGAGTTTTGTGAAGGGGATGGTCGTTTTCATTACTGTGGTTTTCTAATTGCGGATTGTGGAGGGCTACTGAGGGGGACGATTGGTACGGACTGACAAGCCCAAATGTTGAGAAAGGCGCACCTCCAGTTGGAGTTGAGTGCTGCCAATATACGCAGCCTTACAGCTGTCGCACGTGTATTTGTAAACAACATTGGGGCATACAGTTTTGGGAATTCATCTTTGAACTTTAAAAAATTTGATAATTTAAGTGGGTTGACGAAGGGCGAATCTAAAATTTATTTGGGGATAACTAGACTTGAGTAGTTTGGACAATTCACCTCGAATACGCAATGATAAATAACCATAAAAAGGTAATTTAATATATCTGGTTTCTTTTTGTACTGTAGTTACGGGGAGTTTAGTATCAAAAGTGTTATTTAAAAATTTCTTTAATTGGTTATCGAATAGATGAGAAGGGTAGTAATTGTTAATAAAGTACTGTTTTAAAAATTTAAATCTTCGTTTAACGAAAAGTAATCCGAACAAATACGGTAACTTCTTGTTAATAATGTTACTATAGCACTAATCTTATATTTATAAAACATACAACTTAAATAATTGGTTCCCAAGCCAGTAAAAGTTTGTTTCCGAAATAGTGAAGTATGGAACTTATTATGGGCCCGTTTAACTAAAACATCCAGGAAAGGTAAACTATTATTTGTTTCGTTTTCACACGTGTACTTAAAATTACTATGTTGTTTATTAAGATAATCAGAAAAAGTTTTACGTGTGAAGGATGGTTAAATATAAGAAAGTGTCATCCACGTATCTTCTGTAATATATGGGTTTTAAACTACTACTAGACAATTTTCAACCAAATTTCTTCGTAATGGCAAAGAAATGCATTTGCTAGTGTTGGGCTTAACGGGGAACCCATAGCTACCCCATCAATTTGGCTGTAAAGGTTGCTATTAAATAAGAAAAGATTATCAAAACACACTATTTCGAGAAGGTTTTTAAATTGAGTCTGAGTGAGGCCATTAATAAGAGTATTATCAGTAGTGAATAACTTATTTAGTATGATATTTAATGTTTCTTTTAACGGGACATTAGTAAAACAATGATGAGACATCAAAACTGGCCATAGTAAGAGAATCGGCGTGATTGATCTCTTTATCTCTTTAGCAAAATCAAACGAGTTGTTAATAGAATAATCATTAAAGTGAGTTTGAAAGCAAGGGAACGAAGAATTTGGCTAAGTTATAATTGAATGTACCACATGCCGAAAGAATAGGTCTTAGTGGGAAATTTGGCTTGTGGACTTTAGGTAAACATATAGAATTCCTGGATTAGAACCAGAAGCAAATAAAAAATTGTATGTATTGTCAGCAATATTACTATTTTTTAATTTACGCAAACACCTATTAAGTTTATCTTCGAGTTTAGTAATTTAGACAGAACATTCTCTTTTACCCTTTTAAATTAGACGTATCCGACAAAATTGTCTCCATTCTATTTATGTAAACTGTTGAATCAATCAGCACTACTCCTTTACCCTTATCCGGTTTTGTAATGATGACAGAGTTATCCTTTTTCAAATTATTAAGAATTTTAAAATCTTGCTTATTAAAGAGGGGAGAAACACCTTATGGGGTTTAAATTATAAAAATTCTTAAAGAGATGCTCTCCACTTGTTTTACCAAGTTATGAAACGAGAAATTTGGTCGGATCTCACAATATATATTCATGAGAAGATTTCAAAGCCAGAGAAAAATTTATAAAAATTTAGTTATAATGAGGTAGATCAAAATTTAAGCTAACGACAATATTTCTTTCTCTCTAATACTTAAAACTTTATTAGAGAAATTACAAATAAAATTCATCTGGATTATTAAAAAACGACTGAGTGATTCCCAATTTTTCCAATTTGGCAGCAGTATCCTTTTTATGTCTGTTGACAGTTTTATCACAGCAAGTTTGAAATTTAGTAACTAAACAATGATAATCAATATAAGACACCCTAGATTTTAGACCAAACAATTAGAAACCACAGTAATGAAAACGACCATCCCCTTCACAAAACTCAGTTTGAAATTTTAACTAGATCCAATAACCTTACAGAACTCGAATTTAGGAATCTTTGTACATCTATAGAAACAAACCCTCCCTTAATAATAATAGCTCATCCTACAAATTACGACTCTTGACAACCAACCGTGTTTCACAGATATACCCTTTCTAATCCTCTGACCACCTAGTGTTCTCTTAGACTTTGCCAAGTATGGAGGTGGATGTAAACATTGTGTATTTACCTATTGAGGTAATTAATTTTAGTTTTATAGTGATGAAATTTAATTTAATTTTAGTTTTTATAGTGATGAAATTTAAATGTTTTTAATTTTGTATTGATGCAATTTCATTTTGCTTTAAGGTTTTAATTTTAATGGTCTTAATATTGTATTGATGTAACTTTCACTTTTCAATTTTGTTTTAAGGTTTTAAGACTTAACTCACTGATGATGACAAAGATTTGTCGAAACGTCTGATGTACAAATAAATGAAAATGTTTGCCGTTGTGTTGATCCTTCTTTTCTCATCTGTAATATATATATATATATATATATATGTATGTATGTATATTTATGGTTTTTTTTTATTTGCCTGTTTATTTCTTTATGATTATTTAGGCTGTGACATATATATCACTAAGGCACTATTTTGTAATTAATTTTTTCTCAATTTATATTTATATTTATTTTATTTCTTATATTCTTCTGTGACCATATAAATGTTGGCTCCTCCCACAATTTTTTTTCTATGCTTACTATATATATGTATATATGTTATATAATATATATATATATATAATGTATATATATGTGAAATGTATGTATGTATGTTTATTTTGTAACCTATATATTGCCTTGATCTGTCCTTTCACTCCAGTGTTCTGAGGATGTCATTAGACGAAAGCGCTTGAGCACCCCTTTGTGTTTCTTTTTCTTCGTGGTTTTATTCATCATAAATACTTTTCACGTGTCACTTTCGTGAAATAATTTTTCATATATATATATATATATATATATATATGTGTATAATATATACATTATAACTGGAATCGAACCCGGGATCTTCCGGTGCGATTCCCGGGTGGGTACCTCATTTTTTCATTTGTTTCGTTCTTTCACTCTCATCTTGCGCGGATAATTCTCCTATACAAAGCGTCGTTCTTTACGATATATATATATATATATATATATATATATATATATATATATATATATATGAGAAACTGGAGAAAACGCACTTGATGTGACTGAAAGGTGCGTTTTCTCCAGTTGGCAAAAACGGAGGTGCGCTTTCTCCAGTTGGGGTAATTTCAGAAAATTGGCTGCTGCCGCTGACGTCATTGCTGATGTCAATGCCCCCGGCAGGGATTAATAGTTAAACTAAGACCCAGAGGCGTACCAATACTTTTTGCCGCTCGGGGCGAAAATGCCAACGCCCCCCCCCCCCCCCCCCCGCAACAATTTTCAATTTTAAAAACAATTCCTTTACAAAAATACACTTCTAAACAAAACTTTTATTGGAAGAAAAACTTAAATAAAGCAACATAATGTACCGTACATAATATACTACATAATTTTAACAATAACTATATAATGTATAATGTCGAGTTAAATTTTCGGACTTTCATAGCAGAAAATTCATGAATGATTTTTTCTATGTCCATTGTCTCTACAACTTCGCGTTCAATTGAAATAATCGCCAAATTGCTCAGTCTAGATTGACTTATAGTTAGGCTGACCATACGTACCGTTTTGAACGGGACAGTACCGTTTGTTTTATATTTCCTGGCCGTCCCGTCGTTTTAATAAAAATGTCAATTTTGTCCCGGTTTATGTACTTACTTTTTCATGAATACAGAATATTACATAACCCCCGTCCCTTTTTTGCCATCCCAATGTCCCGCTTTTGTCTCAAGGAAATATGGTCAGCCTACTTATAGTTGACCTGAGGTAAGTTTTTATAAGTTTCAGTTTCGAGAAACTTCGTTCGCAACTTGCCACGGACATGCATGTAGTTAGACAGATCCGGAGGGCAATTGTTATATGAGGCAAATATTCCACTAGATCCCATTTAACGATCCACTGAAGTAGTTTTAACATATCCCAGTTCTTTGGATCATCGTCGACGCTTATGCTTTCGAAACTGAGCAAATGTCTGCGCAAACGCTTTATTTCTTCCAGTAGACTTCCTGGATTAATGTCATTGTAGAATGTAGATGGAAGAAAAATTATTGACCTTGGTATTAATTTCTTCATCTTTGGACTGATTCAAAAGGTACGAAGGAGACAGAAATTCAAAGCGATCATTCATGTTTTTAAGACAAACTGTGCGTTTTTCAATTTCTGCGCATACTGCGCCCGCCTGACAGTAATTTGCCGCCCCTCGGGAAGTGCCGCTCGGGGCGGTCGCCCCTCTCACCCCTCCCTTGATACGCCACTGCTAAGACCTACTGTACGCCCTTGATGACTGGTTAGGTTGTCATGATATTTTCGTTAGTTTAAACGAAAATGACATTAGGACCGATCAATTTGTGACCTAAATTCTACAAATGATAATGTAATAACGGTTACTATAGGATACATGGATGTCGAAGAAACATGCTCAATTCATATTTATCTGAATTTATGTGGCGTGATAGATTTCATAATTATGATTTTAGTAATTTGTGTAAACACATATCAGAACAATATCCCTTTTGATTTTAGTTTCTGTATGATTTTATTGTCTGTTTTCCCTTAATAAACATGTTTTTTATTCATTTGTTTTAATATCCTTTTTGAGTTAAGTTCTAGAGGTGTGTTTTCTCCAGTTGGCTCATGTAGAGGTGCATCTTTTACAGTTGGCATACACATTTCTGGTAAAAGTTGTTGCTTAAAATTAATCGAAACCTACGTGAAAATTATTGAATGCCCGGTTAAGCCAACTGTACTTGTTTGACGATTGGTTAGGTTAAGTCGTGATATTTTTGCTGAAACTAACGAAAATATCACGACTTAAATTTAATACACATTTAATGTTAAACTCGTTACTTTTTTAAAAATAATTTCGAACCATATTGTAAAGGATTACCCTCAATTACCTTAAATTACCCTAAATAATTTCTAACCATATTGTAAAGGATTACCATAACTTGCAACAAACTGTGAGATTGAGGTGCTGTTAAAAAGGCTAGACCTCCGACACTTCATGACATCAGTCTAAGCCTAGCCGTAGGGTTAGTGACAAGGATGCACCTCTTAGTTGACTTTCAGATGACATAAGCCTAGCCCAAGCCTAGTGTTAGTGATAGGGGCACAGGTCTAAGTAAGATTGCGCCTAAGCCTAGTATTAGTGATAAGGACAGGTTGAAGTAAAGTTAGGCCTGATGAATGGCATAAAGTCAAAGGAATAGAATTAGAACAGTACTCGTGGGGCATTCTTGGACAAATCGTGGGCGCACCTAAAGCAAAAGCAGTAAAGATTCGGTAGAACATCTACCCAAACTGGTGACGAAAATAGGTTTTTCTGATGTATTTCATGCTGTTTCAATTGAATCCGACCTTCATTTTTGCCGCAAATAGTTATATATATATATATACACTATATGATCAAAAGTATTCGGACACCCCGGAAAATCCGCATTTCTGCAAATATCACCTTCGCCGAAAGGTATGCTGGGAAAAAGCGTGGCGAAACTATAATGCTGAGGTGTTCTGTTAAGTTATCCAGTAACTGTTGTGAAGCCATGCCGCGCGGACGTGAACTCTCAAGTTCCAATGTGGACTCGTCATTGGATGTTATTTAAGTAACGCTTCTATACGAAACATTGCAGCCAAACAGGATATACCAAAGTCGACTGTAGCGGATGTTATCATGAGATGGAAGCACGACGGTGCAACTAACGTGAAAAAACGTTCCGGACGACCACGCAAACTGACGGAACGTGATAGAAGAAGTCTGGTACGACATGTCAAGAAGTCCCGCATGTCCTCTGCTGCTTCCATTGCTGAGGAGGTAGGAAGAGCATCCGGTACCTCCGTTAGTACTGTAACTATCCGCAGAGAGATGCACAGACTCGGTTATTATGGTAGAGCAGCTGTACACAAGCCACTGATTACAAAAGTTAATGCCACGTGTCGTTTGGCCAAGTGTGTCTCCCGTCGTTCCTGGACTGTGGAGGACTGGAAAACTGTTCTTTGGAGCGACGAGTCGCGGTATTCACTCTTCCAGTCTGATGGGCGTGTTTGGGTGTGGCGACAGCCCGGAGAACGGCTTCTTCCTGACTGTGTACGTCCAACGGTGAAGTTCGGTGGAGGGTGCATCATGGTATGGGGTTGTTTTTCCTGGCTAGGGCTCGGCCCGTTGGTTGTTATACCCACTACCATGAATGCTGACGTTTATCTCGACATTGTGGACAATTCGGCCCTCCCTACACTGTGGCAATACTGCGGAGATGGCCATTGTTTGTTTCAACAGGATCGAGCTCCCTGCCATACTGCAAGGTGTGTGCAGGACTGGTTTCATGAAAATAAGGTGGATTTGTTAGACTGGCCTGCTCAGAGCCCCGATCTCAACCCAATCGAGCACATGTGGGACGAACTGGAGCGACAGATACGAAACTGCATACCACGCCCGGCTTCACTTGCATCTCTTGCATCAGCTCTGCAAGAGGAATGGTGAGTGATTCCTGCACAGACTTACCGAAAACTGGTGGAAAGTATGCCTCGACATGTTGACGCTGTAATAAAAGCAAAGGGTGGACCTACTGGTTACTAAATGCCATAATAAAACCATTTTTCCCAAAACCATGCGGTGTCCGAATACTTTTGATCATATATATATATATATCCCCGCAAGGGGGTTCTAAGCTCGTGCTCTTGAGTGCTCTTTGTGCTCGTTTGTACGTGCTTGTTCCTGGAGGTTTCACGTGCGCCCTCCCGGCCCTAGCACCCAAGGATGATGGGGCTCGACCCTGCAGTCCTTGTCATCCTTGGTCTTTTTCCACTTCGACTGTCCCCTCCACCCTTTCTTTTTCCTCTGTCTTTCCTCTCACTTTTTCTTTGTTTTTCCGCTGAGATATGCCCTTTAAATAGAGGCGAATCGGTTCTTCCTAAAAAAAAAAAAAAAAATATATATATATATTAGTGATGTAGGTCGCATCTGCATCCGTGGAACATCCGCACATTTTCTCGCATCCGCACTTTGGACTGCGGATGTCATGCGGATGTGGACTGTTGAGATAAAATGTCATTAATAAGCGGAAATTATCAAATTCTACTATATTAATAGAACTAGTTCATTGTGTGCAAAAGTGATGCAAGCGATAAGACAAGAGGCTGTTCTTGTATGAAGTTAGTCTCTTGCAACCTACTTAGATCCACGTTACAAAGCTAAGTTATTTTCGCCTAGTACATTAGAACGAGTTAAATCATCACTTGGCAAAGCAGGTGAAGAGCTTCAATCTCTTGAATCTGTCGCTTCGCCACCCACCAAAAGAATAAAAGTTTCAGTGACAGAACCAACACCTTCAACAAGCAAATCTATCACAGAATCTGTCTCTCAGCTTCTTGAGTCAAGCAGCAATGATGAGACCTACGCGATGTCAAAAGATATAGTAAAAATGATCGAGAGCTATCACCAAGAAAAATGCCTGGCTGCATGTGACAATCCTATTAGTTGGTGGAAAAATACGCAGAATATCTATCCATACTTGAGTAAACTTGCAAGGAAACATTTAGCCTGTCCTCCAACAAACGTACCAAGCGAGAGATTATTTAGCAGTGCTGGATTAATATATGATGAAAAGAGAAACAGACTGGCAGCAGAAAAGGCAGAAAAATTAATGTTCCTTAAGCATAACCTTCCTATAATTAAGTTTGAACATTAAACGATGAACATCTTAGTTTACTTTATTTTAATTACTCATTTATAAATATGCCTAAAGACTTTAAACTTAATATAAATAGTTATCAAGCTAATTAAAGATCTTTCTATAAGGGTAGAGGTTGGGGAAAGAGGTCGGTGGGGTGCATTTGAGTTGGGTTCACGTCCCGCATCCTGGTAACACAATTATGGTTTCTAATTGTGGCTGAAACTCAACAAAATATAACGAATTTATTTGCAGATGAATTCATTAATTGATTTGTATATTAGTTAGATGCTTTATATTATTTTATATGTTCAGAGAAAAGTACAGCAATTATTGTACAATCAATCAATTATACTACATTATAGCTACAGCTCTCTCTATATAATAACTTATTATATACGTTAAACACAACAAATCTCGAATATATCCTAAAAATAACGAAAAATGTAGACATCCGCATTCGCGGATGTTGAAATCAAACATCCTCATCCGCATCCGCATCCGCGGATGTGAAAAAAATGACATCCGCTACATCACTAATATATATATATATATATATATATATATATGGGCTATGTCGTGGCCAATGTCGTAACACCGCTTCCCGGAATCAGCGAAGTTAAGCGACATTTGGTCTGGGTAGTAGTTGGATGGGAGACCGTTCTCTGTGCCCAGATTATGTAGTGACCCGTGGTTTGGATCCCACGGTTTGGATCCCACGTAAAGCTGTAGGTCCCCTCCGTCATATGACCTTAGATGTTGCGAAGGAGGTTAAACAACCCCAATAAATAATATATATATATATATATATCAACTGCAAAGAACACTCAGTATAATTAACGTATATATATTATATATATATATATATATATTATATATAATATATATTATATATATGCACTAGAATCACAAGATAACACGTGACCTTATTAATAAGCAAACAACCACAAGGAAAAGGAAACACAAAGTCCGAGCGCTTTCGTGATATATTCACATTGATAATGTGAAATATATCACGAAAGCGCTCGGACTTTGTGTTTCCTTTTCCTTGTGGTTGTTTGCTTATATATATATATATATATAAACTGCAAAGAACACGCAGTATAATTAACGTAAAGAACGACGCTTGTATAGAAGAATATCCCCCTCATCTTGCGTGGAATATTCTTCTATACAAGCGTCGTTCTTTACGTTTATATATATATATATATAAATAAGAAAAGGGCAGAATCATTTGAAACAGCATTAAATGCACCAGAAAAACCTATTTTTGTCAGTAATATTCACAGCAAAAGTAAAGTAACATAACCTAGTTGGAAATATTGATTAATTCCTATTTAACTGTTGGAAACTTGGTCCGAGTGGAATGTCATCTAGGCCTAGGTTAGAACCAGTCGTGATATTTTCATTAAAAGTAACGAAAATAACATAACTTGGTAATTATGTCACGGTAAATATTTATTATTACACTGGTCTCCAGTAGAAAGTTTTAAAAGCTGGTTTTTAATGTTTGGTAATTATTCGTTTGTGCTTTTTCTCCTTTCTGAACCAAAACACATTTTTCTGGTGTTTTTTAGTGTGATTTGTTCAAATCTGAACTTCATTTCTTTGGGAAATGAGCCGTTTTTGAGAAATTTTAAAATTGAAAATTTCTCAAAAATGGCTAATTTCCCAAAGAAATGAAGTTCAGATTTGAACAAATCACACCAAAAAACACCAGAAAAATGTGTTTTGGTTCAGATTTAACCTAACTTAACCCGCGTTTTTTCGCAATTTCTAACCTTCAATAGCAGTGCTGGGATGTTTGTACAAATTGCCCGCGACCAACAAGAATAAATAGATGATTTTGCCAGGCCTACCAATTTGAACTTATTGGTCTAGCCAATGCTCAGACATCAAAGTAAAAGGAACACTTTTTTTTTCTGCCGCACTCGTCCCTAGTCAATCTTCTGCAATAATATTGGTCAGCAACTTCTCTATAATTACACTCATGACCACACTGCGGACAAATAAAACACTCTGACTGGTAAAGAAAACTTCAGTACTGTCTTCTTTTTTATAAGTAATCCAAATCATACCCCAGACAAACCATATCAAAAACTGAACTGAATAAGGATTTTGGAATGAGTATGCATTATTGGAGATTCAAAATGCATGTCTCTGGTTGGATAAGGTAACATGAAACAAAAACCAGATTTAATTGGCTGATTTGACCTATGTTTCCTAATTTTGCCATGAGATGTCTCCCCATAAAACTGGAGAGGATGAGGACTGGCAAAATTTTAACAGTGTTAAAAGCTAAACACTTGGTCAATGACTGATAATGGCTACTTTTTATGTCTAAATTTTTTTTTTCCTATAAAAAATAATTATTATATTTCCTTGATTTTTATCAGTTTCCCCAAGATTTCAAGGTGTCCTGAATATGAATTTATATGTTAAATTGTCATAGAATGTCTCCTATCAAAAACGAACAAAGCATTAAAACGAATATTAATCTAATGTTTTTCAATGTGTTGAATTAAAAAATTATATTCATTTCCATCACAAATGATTTGTTAGAGAGTTATTGAAGCTTAAAGCTTTTAAAACTTTCTACCCTTTTTTACTTTTTTTTTACCTGGGGGACTCCCAGTGGGAACTGGGAGTTTTTGGGTGGGGAGAATCACAAAAACAAGTGGTTTCCGAAGATTTTGAAAGTCAGATTAATACAAAACACATCAAAAACCATAGGAAAAACAAATTTCACCTTCAAAATTGGCTGAACCTAAAACAACCTAACCTAACCCTTAACGTTATCCAAAATTTAAAAAAAAAAATAATAAATACCTTAATCACGTGAATTGCCAGGCTGAGGCTTGTCCTCCTCTGAGGGTAAAAAAGGGTAGAAAGTTTTAAAAGCTTTAACGCTTCAATAACTCTTTAACAAATCATTTGCGATGGAAGTGAGTATCATTTTTGAATTCAGCACATTGAAAACTAGCTTTTAAAACTTTCTACTGGAGACTGGTGTAATAGTAAAGAAATACCATATAACCTTCATTTCCTGTGCAAATGGAAAGCAATATGATTTATTTGTACATTACTTCAGTCATTTCTTTATGGTTATTATTCGTTTTTTGACCCAGTCACATCGAGCTATAACAGCAATATATATTAAATAACCAATCAAAATTGAATAAGAAAATATATATATATTATCTTGTGCAAATTTGTATAAAATTTTTTTTTTTTTTAAATATATTTCCTATTTTGGGTTTTTTCAATACATATATAATAATATATATATATATATATATAATATATATATATATATATATATATATTATATATAGATATATATATATATATATATAATATATATATATATTGACTATTTGGTGAATATTTCTTATTTTTGGTGATTCTGGCTACTTCTACGTAATTCAATTTGTCCTGTTTTACAAATAAATCATTTTTAGCGATTGTTCATCTGTTTAGTTCAATTTTTTTGTGACGAAGTATGATGTGTCAGTTATGCATATTTGATTTTGAAGACATGATCCGCCATATTGCCCTCGATGAAGACAAGAGTTTAGACATTTTTTTTAATCACGGAATAATTAAGACATCCGTGACCTGCCCTAAATGCAATAGTGCTTGTATTTTAAGAAAAGACCAGAAGGTGTTTAGGTGTTGTAAAAAAAATCCTAAAAATAAACGTGTCATTTCAGTTTAAGGGCAGGCAAAATTTAGCGGACTACCCATGCAAGGTTGGCACATGTTATTACATTATCATTTGTATAATTTAGGTCTCAGGGGTACGGGTGCAGAGCCCCCATAAAGATCACGCATCACAAATTGATTGGTCCTAAATCCTAATGTTTTGCGGACAGTTCAGTACGTGACACTGGTTAGGTCAACTGTATGCCCTTGATGATTGGTTAGGTTAAGTCATGATGTTTTTATTTAAATTTGTTAGTTTAAATGAAAATGACGAATGCAAACTTTTCTGGTTAATTTTGAGGTGTTTTGTACGAAATTGCCATCCATTTCCTGTGCAAATGCCTAGTTTTCAAGATGATGATATCTCGAAAACTACGCATTTGCACAGGAAACGGATGGTAGATTCGTGCAGAACACCTCAAAATTGACCAGAAAATTGCTCTCATTATAAAAAGAGACGGTCAAAAAAACGAATAATTACCTTCTTTATTTCTGGTCATGTGAATAGTAATATATTAACCAAAAATTATGAGAACTAAACCTAA
Organism: Bathynomus jamesi; assembly: GCA_023014485.1. Classification (NCBI taxonomy): domain Eukaryota; kingdom Metazoa; phylum Arthropoda; class Malacostraca; order Isopoda; family Cirolanidae; genus Bathynomus; species Bathynomus jamesi. Next base: position 794,884 of record JAJOZX010001423.1, read on the forward strand.
TGCTAACAAGGGGGCTCTGCCCCCTTGACCACCGCTAATAACCTGAAGTTCGTTCTTGATATGATGAAATATGACTGAAATAATGTAAACAAATTCTTATTTTTTTACATTTGCACAGGAAATGAAACTTATAGTTGAACATAGCACACCAAAATACACTAGAAAAATTATGGCCAAAAATTTAATTGCTGTAAGGTAGGACAACTCACACCCTTCGCACAACATACAAAACTGATCTGCTATGTTTGGACTGAAAGACATGTGAATGGCGCATAAAAAATGACATCATCACTATTTCCCTGTACAAATAGCATAAAATTATACTCATTGGACCAAAAATGAGTGTGTGTATATATATATATATATATTATTAGTATCATAATTTTTACCATTAATATGCATTTGCACAAAAAATGAGTGACAAATTTGAATAAGGCAACTAAAACTACCTCATAAAAAGTTTTGATTTACAGGGCCAGCCCATGTCATTTAAAACATATTAACCCACAACTTAACCTAACCAATTGTCAAGGGCATACATTGACCAAACTGAATATTCATTTGACCTAACTGGGCATACCATGAGCTCAAAATATAGTGACAGCAGCACTATTGTCCCTCAAAACTTGTTTAATAACATCCCACTCAGAATTAGAACACCCATTGTAAACACACTACCATTCTGAATCAACTGTTGAATTCAAATTTCAGTACTGGACATGTGCAGGGGTGTCGTGTGACAATAGGGCAGCTGCTGATTGGCTAATGATAACATGACTATATACACACAGGATGAGATGGCTTGACTAGTGAATAATGGCACCAAAATTTAATAATTTTGAAAGTAAATATCTTAATAAATGGGAATTTCTGGCAAAATTTGTAGAGAATAAAGTTTTCTTGTTTTTTTTAGCTCTTATCTCTGCATATATATCAATATCAAGTTTGGTGGACGTGTTCTACCAAATCTTAACTGCAAAAGCACCCCCTCTGTAATTTATTTATGGTCAGATTTTTATGAAATTTTCAATATAGAGTTTTTCAAGGCGGACATTGGAATAATGCACACCATTTAAAGAAAAAAAAAATAAAAATTTCTAAACAATAAAAAAACGGCATACAATCAGGGCTGTGGAGTCGGTACACAAAACCTCCGACTCCGACGACTCTATTTTTCAAATCTCCGACTCCTTTCCATCTTTAGTGATTGTGAAGTGTTCAAACACAGCTGATTTTGTTGGAAGTCTCTTTGCCATTGTGCATTGAAGTTTAGAACAAATAATTTTATCAATAATTTGAAATTAAACTTATCAAGTTATCAGTATCACAATTATAAAAATATTTCCTGAAAAAAAAGTAAGGGTTAATACTGATAATTAATCAAGTATAAATAATAAATATATTTGATTTATATTTATTATTTATACTTAAAATAGTATTTTCTTAAGATTTTATATTGAGGTTGGAGTTGGTACATTTTTATCAACTCCGACTCCACCCAAAATTGCTTCTGACTCTTGACTCCACAGCCCTGCATACAATTGACCTAACCAGGCCTTCAGTGTTATTCTGATGTCTGCCATTGAAGCCCAGGTTAGGTCAACTGTATGCTCTTGATGGTAGAATCATAGTTTATCATTGTAAAAATTTTTTCTTGCCTATATCCTATTTTGGCATTCTAAATTATTCAACCAACCAAAAATAAATAGCACTCCAACACTTTCAAATTACTTGTTTGTTAATTAGGTTAATTGAATGCCTGGTTAGGTTGGATATTATTGAATGTTTCACCAACAGTGACCTTGAAGGCGTAACCATAATTTCTTAGGATATTTTACTGTGTTTTGTTTGAATCTGCAATCTGTATCTTGCGCAAATGCTTATAAACCCCTTAACGATGGGTGGCATGCCCATCATATGAGCACTGAAAGCCTCATGCCAATATAATGGCTTCCCGTCATTAAGGGGTTAAGAAAGTTATAAATAGTAGAAAAATTTAGGTTCCGTATGATGATATACCTACATTGGCCAATCAGAGCACAGCATGCATAAATGTCATGCCTACGTCATTCTCATTCTCAGCCACAGTCCATAGTTATGGTGGATTGTGACAAGTGCAGTCTGACTTTCTTTAAGTACATAAAAAAATTTGCCTATAATAATAAAGCAGCTATTGTTCCAAGTATATAGAAGTTGACATCCCAAGTTTCTGATATGAGTATGACTATTATGATTTCCACAAGGAAAGCATTCAGATTTCATAATGCTTCATAATTTGTGTACTGTATATTTACCATTTGCACATACAGTACCAGTACTATAACTATTTTGCTTTTTTTTTTTCAATATCTACTACTACTACTACAGAATGAAGCATTGCAACTTTTATTTTTATGGTACTTTTTGTATATTTCATATTCAAATTTCATATATATATATACAGCAAAATAATAACTGAATGAATACACTAGTTTGTTTCTTTTACCCAGTATGAATCCAAATGATGTGTGTGTATTTTACTAGAATTCACCTCAAATATGGGTTGCATTTTACAGGTAAAAATGATTAGTAGTGATGTAACTAGGTTTTCAGGTAAGATTTATGCCTTTGAGATACATTTTGACACTGAGTTATTCAGGCAAGTTTATCTGCAAATTATGGCAAAAGCAAAAAAAATTTTTTTTCACCTTTTTATATAAAATCATAAATTTTCCCTAGATAATCACATTTTTGAGGTATTTTATTGTCAGATATGGATTTCTCATGGTTTTTTTTCATACTAGAAAAGGCGTTCTCTGGAAAATCATACAAAAAAAATCAAATTTGTCACCACATCATCTCGGATTTTGGTAAAATTTGGTATACAAAGAGATTCTAGGCCAAAAGTAATGGAATGAAAAAAAAAATTTGATACCATGTTTGGGGGCAGATTTATTGCCCCCCTTTTTTCAGCTCCTACTGACCCCCCCCCCCATTTTTTGAATCCCCATAACTTTGTCCCTAATTGAGATAGAGAAATGAAACAAACACCATTAGAAAGGAAATAAAAAGATCTTTGACACATTTTAGTATTTGAGCCATAAATTTAATGGAAAAAGTTATGACCTTTTGAAAATTTGGGGGCTACTCATCCCCCCCCAGCCAATCCCCCAAGAAATTTTTTTTTTGTAAAAAATACTTTGTCTTTATCTACAATGTATAATGCAGATCAATGTGTATATTTGATTCTTTGAATGGAAAATACAAAATCAAAGAAAATAACTTAGCCACTTTTTATATGTGAGTAGATTAAGATTCCACGCAATATTTTTTTACATTTTATTTAATAACCTATAACTTGAACTAAACAAGCCTATGAGGTACAAATTTACTTATAATTATTTTTAAATTATAATTATTATTATAATTTTTTTTCAGGTATTAAGTTGGTATACACCCGCTGCAAAATGACTTCGGACCATCTACCATTTTGGAGGAAAAGCACAAACATCATTATAAAAAACCAAATATATTTAAAAACTTAGTTACATCAATATGAAGTCATGGCTCCCTTGTTCTTGAGGACTCCCTGGAGCCGTTTGGGCATGGAATCACTGAGCTTCCTGAAGTAGTCCAATGTCATCTCCTTGCACCACACCTTTATCAGCTCTGTCTTGAGGTTCGCGAGGTTAGGAGTCTTCTTCTCTGCCATGATCTTCATGTAATGCCAACAGTTCTTGATGGGGTTGAGATCGGGGCTATTGCCAGGCCACTCTAACACCTTAATCTTCCGCTCATTAAGCCACTTCGTCACCTTCTTGGCCTTGTGACAGGGGGCACTGTCGTGCATAAAAATCTCACTGCCATGAATGGTGAAGTGGTTCAACAAATGGTTGTTAAGAACGTCAATATAACGGTCACCGTTCATCATCACATTCTTGGGAAGGAAGTACAGACCCCCATTTCCCTTCTCACCAGAAAAACACCCCCACACCATCACTGACTCAGTCGGTACCGTGTAGGCCGGGTGGTACCGACTAGCAGATGACGGGTGTCGCATCTTGGCAGATTGAATCTGGAACACCTGGAACATGCTTTCATCTGAAAACATCACCTTCCTCCACTGTGCCGATGTCCAGTGAATGTATTTCTTTGCAAAGGCAACACGCTGCTGCTTCATGCAGTCGGTGATAAGTGGCTTCTTGGCAGCGGTACGGCATGGTAACCCCAAGTCCTTTTGCAGCCGGTGCTGGATCGTTCGAACAGACATGGCTTCCAGCAGCTTGGGATGGTTCTTTTTCAATTGAGACACTGTAAGTCGAGGGTTCTTCAACACTTCTCTCTTTATGAGATTATCCGTGGCCTTAGATGTCTTCCTTCGCCTTCCACCACCGAAATTGTGCTTCGGTACGACGTTAGGTGGTAGCCTCTAGCCGCCGCCAGCAGCTTCATGATGGTCAACTTCGCCCGACCAGTACGCTCGCATATCGTCTTTATCGGGACATTTTCTTGCCTCCATGCAAGAATACGGGCCTTCTCCTCAACAGAACAATACTTCCCAGGCATGTCCATTGCACTTTAAGAAAAATAAAGAATGCAAATGACTGCACACAAAAATCCAAGAATTCTGGACGTAGTACGGCAGAAACACAACACCCCCATGTCACCTCTATCTAAACACTGATGAGTTTTGCCTCTGCGGTAGCATAAAGGGATCGACTAACAACATACCAGATACTTCCAGACAAAATATTTTACTCGGTAGCGTGAGAAATGCAAATCGATTTCAGACTGCTTTCTCAGCGGAATATCACACGAAGGTCTGAAGTCATTTTGCGGTGGGTGTAGAGAAACTTGATTAATTTTGAATGAGAAAATGAGTAAAAATTATAACTGCGTTTCTTGCAATCCTTTTCTTACTCGTAAGAAGATCATAACTGCTGGGTTAAGACCAATGCCACAGGAATTTATTGAAAAAAGTGATCCAGAATGTGGCTTTACGAAAGGTAACTTTGTATATACAAATTGTTCTACAAACCTTAAAGCAACTGGGCCAGTCAGCAGAGAAAAAGTCAATATAGTTGACAGCAGCAGCAATTCATCAGAAGACATCGCATCATGTACAATGGAGCACAAGGATAAAGAGTTTACAGTGACAGATGAAGCCAATATTACCCTGGGATCTTTGATAATTTCACCTTTCAAAATGTGTAAGTACATATCCATAAATATATAATCCATATATATATATAATATATAGATATATAATATAATATAAGTATATAATAAGTATATACAAATTGTTCTACAAACCTTAAAGCAACTGGGCCAGTCAGCAGAGAAAAAGTCAATATAGTTGACAGCAGCAGCAATTCATCAGAAGACATCGCATCATGTACAATGGAGCACAAGGATAAAGAGTTTACAGTGACAGATGAAGCCAATATTACCCTGGGATCTTTGACAATTTCACCTTTCAAAATGTGTAAGTACATATCCATAAATATATAATCCATATATATATATAATATATAGATATATAATATAATATAAGTATATAATAATATAATACATATAATATATACTGTATAATGTAAGTATATAATAATATAAGGTACTTGTGGGTTATCTGTCGCCACTTTTTAATATTTTATTTATTTATTTTTTTATATTAAGAGAAGAGGATTCTTTATACTGTACGGCATTGACGATTGGTTAGGTTAAGTCGTGCTAGTTTGGTTAAATACCGTTTTATTTAACCAAACTACACGACTTAACCTAACCAATCGTCAATGCCGTACAGTATAAAGAATCCTCTTCTCTTAATATATAAAAATAAATAAATAAAAAAATATTAAAAGTTTTTTATTTAACCAAACTAGCACGACTTAACCTAACCAATCGTCAATGCCGTACAGTATAAAGAATCCTCTTCTCTTAATATATAAAAATAAATAAATAAAAAAATATTAAAAAGTGGCGACATAACCCACAAGTACCTAATATAATATATATAATGTAAGTATATAGTAATATAATATATACAGGGTGTTCGGAAAGTCACTGTGCACTTATATTTATTTAATAGCATACAATAGTATGCTATTAAATAAATATAAGTGCACAGTGACTTTCCAAACACCCTGTATAATGTAAGTATATAATAATATAATATATATAATGTAAGTATATAATAATATAATATACTGTATATAATATAAATTCGCCAGCCAGACTGTACTGAACGGATGCATTTCCTGAGCGCTCTGATATTGCATCTACTTTTGCATATTGCTGAGAATTTTACTTTTGGAAAGTTTCGAATTTTATATACTTGCGTTTATATTCACATTGTTATAGTTAAGTAATTGAATATTAGTGGTTTTTAGCGATTTAGAAGTTTTCATAGCGTGCTGGCTTAATTTAACTTAAACTCGTGATGGTTTAAACTAATTTTTAACTGCCCGATGCCATTGCAGAAAGTGTCGTGTGTTAGGTGTAGGGTAAACTGGTGGTATTCGGAATTTAAAGATTATAACAGCGGTCCCATGGCGATTACCGAGAGATCAGTTTGTTTCTTTTGCGAGTTAATGGAGGAAATAATTGACATAAAACGCAGTGTATGTGAGGTAACGGAGAGACTTGCAACGCTTAATGAGGGCAGGGGTAGGGCTATGGTTGACGGAAGCTGAACCAATACTAACATTGAAGACATTAGTAATTTGAAGGGTGAGGTGCGTAACCTAGTTTCTAGTTTAGGTAGCTTGTCAGGAAGGTTAGTCTGAGAGAGTATTAGATGGGGAGGGATTTAGAGAAGTTAAGGGTGGAGCTAGGCCACGTACGTTAGGTGATAGGAATCCCCCCCCCCCCCCCCCTATCGAGGTTTTGAACCCTTTCGCCCATTTGGAAAGGGACATGAATGAGGGGGAAACTATTTTAATTGGGGACTTTAGTGTGCCACATGGACAAAGAGTGAGTTGAATGGCATCCAACCAAGAGGAGGAGGGTCTGTCTCCCAGGGGCCAGGGTTGACAGAGTTAGAGACGAAGTGGATAGGATTGATGTTGCCTCCCATCACTTGATGTTGGTGATGATGGTAGGAGGCAACGACTCGTATAGGCCCGATACGAGAATGCCTGACCTTTTGGAGAGATATAGGGGGTTAATTAGGTCCCTGAAGGCGAGGTCAGATAGGTCTTTAGTTCTAGGTATTACCCCTAGGCACGGGTTGGGTCTTAGGATTACATCAAAAACAATATTTTTGAATAATAAATTAGAAGAGATTTGTGCTGAGGAAAATGTACCCTTCGTAAAGCTGACGTGAGAAATAGTTTAAAACGTGGGCCCATGGTAAAAAATAACTTAAAACATCTTTTATTGTAACACGCATAGTATTAGAAATAAATTAAATGAATTTAAGGCAATAATTTATTCAGGCAACTACGATATAGTTGCTATCACTGAAACTTGGTTAAATACTGTGACTCAGGACTTGTTGGGAGAACTTGATATACCAGGTTTCAAACTCTTTACTAATGATAGGTTACATAGGTTTGGTGGTGGTGTTTTGCTGTACATTCATAATTCCCTTAGGGCTATCGAGGTTAAGTTAGATTTTCCAGCAGCAATTAATGCGATATGTGTTGAAGTTAGGGCACGTAGTATTAGTTTTAATTTTGTTGTTGTTTATAGACCTCCCGTTCAACCCCTTGATACAGATACTAGATTTTACTCAGTTCTTGGTAACTTTATTGACAATCGGAATAGTATAATTGTCGGAGACTTTAACTGCCCTAATGTTAATTATGAGACTTACTGGTAATGAGGAGGGTTTGAGATTGATCGAGTTTATGGAAGATAACATTTTACGACATGGTTACTGAACCAATGCGTGGTGATAATATTTTAGATTTGGTGATGACCAATGTTCCCTCTAAGGTGTGCGCGTGTGCGCGCGCACACGCATTGCGAAACCCGCGCGCACAGCAAAATAAAATGCACACAGGCTCAAGCGTATCATGAGTCACGACAGTAAATGACGTAATTTAAAAAATATACTGTATATATTTTATATTGGGGGAACTTTCCTAGCATCTAGTGTGGACTGTGAGCGTGACTTCAGTTTAATGAATTCTATAAAGAACAAATTAAGAAACCGCTTGAAAGAAAATCATTTGGACATGCTCATGCGAACTAAAAGTTACCTGAATGATGACGGATGTATTAACCTTCATAGAGTTTATTTGGAATGGGCAAATGCTAAAGATCGTAGGGAGAAATCATAATCATACTTAAATGAAAGGCACTTTCATTTAATGTTATTTTGCTTATATTTCATTTTATTGAATTTTATTATTTTTCATTTTATTCCTATTTTGTGAATGGATAAAATCCTGTATTAATCTTGATAGTCTATTTTAAATTGTTAAAATGCTAAAAATTGTTGTGAGAAATGATAACTAAAATAGTCATTTTCAATTAATGTTATTTTTATTTTATTTCTTTATTTTGTTGAATTTTATTTTACTATTTTTTATTTTATTCATATTTTTAGAATGGATAAAATGTTTTCTTTTTTAAGAATATATAATATTGTAAACAGTTTTTAAATATCCATTTAATAGTACCGTAATGATCAAGCTATCACCTCATGAAAATAATATTTATTAAGTATTTAATATTTATATATATTTAATTTTGAAGATAATAGCGCTCAGAAAAGTTTGCACAATTTTTCATCATGAATCTAAATGTATGCACAATGATAATTTTTTGCGCACACGGACAAAAAAAAATTAGAGGGAACATTGGTGATGATGAATGGCAAGAATATAGTGGAAGGTTTAGAAGTAGGCGAGAGTTTAGGATGTAGTGATCATCAAATTCTTAGGTTTAAGTTATTGATAGAAAACACTAAGGATAGTAACGTAATAGAAGTCGCTGATTTTTGTAGGGCTAATTTTGATAGTTTTGCGGATAGGATGAGAGTAGTGGACTGGGATATCTTATTTATGGGTAATGACACAAATTTGCATTGGGTGGTGTTTATAGAAAGTTTTAGGAATATTGAAAGGGAGTTTGTTCCTCGTAGGCCCAAGTGGTGGACTAGGGAAATAGGTGAGTTCATAAATGAGCGTAATAGAGCATATAGACTTAATAAGCACAATGGCACGGCAGCTAACTTTAATAGATTTATCGAGCTTAGACATCAGGTTAAAAGATAAGTTAGGAATGCCAAGCATAATTTAGAGATACTTATAGCATGGGATAGTAAACATAATCCAAAAAAGTTTTTTGAATGTTAATAATCGTAAGCTGATAAAAGATAACATAGGCCCTCTAGTGGATGTTAATGGCGCTTTGGCTTCTGACACTTAGGCGATGGCGGGTATTTTCAATAACTTTTTTGCGACAGTTTTTACTGTAGAAGACGTAAATAATGTCCCCGACGTGGATGATATCGTTCCATTTAGTAGCGAGACTATTTTGGATGAAATAACTATTTATGAGGGTGAGATTGCGCATTATATAAATAGGCTAAAAGTTAGCAAGACTCCAGGCCCTGACACTTTTTATCCCAGACATTTGAAAGACGTTATCGTAGGTCCCTTAATGAAGATTTTTAATTAGTCACTCAAAATGGGGATTATTCCTGAAGACTTTAAATTAGCTAATGTCACGCCTATTTTTAAAAAATGCGACTGCGCAGTAGCTAGCAATTATAGGCCCATTAGCTTAACGTCAATTGTAGGTAAACTTTTGGAAATCGTAGTTAGGGACTGTATCATTGATCACTTAGAAAGTAGAGATTTGATTAATAGTAGTCAGCATGGGTTTTGACCCCATAGGTCTTGTTTAACTAATTTGTTAGAATTTTATAATGAATTAGTGCGTGAATATGATAAGCATAGAGTGGCTGACATTATTTATTTATATTTTAAAAAGGCGTTCGATACAGTTCCGCATAGGAGACTAATTGCGAAGGTCAAAGCGCACGGTATACGCGGTCAGGTAGCTAACTGGTTAGAAGAATGGCTTCGTGCTAGGAGGCAGAGGGTCATAGTTAATGGTACTGAATCAGGGTGGTTAGATGTAGGTAGCGGTGTCCCACAGGGTTCAGTGTTAGGCCCATTGCTATTCGTAATTTACATTAATGACAGATGTAGGATTGACTAGTAACGTGTCAAAATTCGCGGATGATACTAAAATAGGCGGTAAGGTTGTTAATGAGGATGATAGAAATAGGCTCTAAGATGATGTAAATAGGATTATGGAGTGGACAGATAAGTGGCAGATGCAATTTAACGTAGACAAATATAAAGTTTTGCATGTGGTTCTCGTAACAATAATTACACGTACACGATGGATGATAGAGTTAGTGAGCGTTGACGAGGAAGTAGATATAGGCGTATGCAAATCTAAGGATTTAAAAGTTAGGAGCCAGTCCTGGAGTCTTGCACAAAAGCTAAGAGGATGTTAGGCTTCATAGCGCGTAATTTTGAATTTAAATCGAAGGATATTATATTGCCCCTTTACAAGTCCCTAGTCAGGCTTCATTTAGAATATGCCATTCAGTTTTGGTGCCCGTATTTGCGCGAGGATATTGATAGGTTAGAAAGGGTTCAGTGTCATGCCACGAAACTAATTCCATCATTGCGCAACAAGCCTTATGAAGATAGGATAAAAGAGTTAAACTTGCATTCATGCGAAGCTAGGAGATTAAGGGGGGAGCTTATTAAACTTTTCAAAATCGTTAATAACATCAATAACATAAATTTTGACAAACTGTTCACTTTCAATAATAGCAATACTCGTAATAACGGATTTAAGTTGCATGGCAGACGTTTCATTACTAATATCGCTAAAAACTTCTTTACATTTAAAGTAATTGATAAATGGAATAATCTTCCCACGCCTGTCGTGAACTCTACCAGCATTAATGTGTTTAAGAACCGTCTTGACAGACATTTTGAAAATATTAACGTTATTTAAAATTAAAAAAAAATTAGCAACAGGAGCTCTGGAGGTGGTGATTGAGGATGAGTCTGTTGACGATTAATGCCAGCTTGTGACATGCCAGCAATAAAATTATTAAAAAAAAAAAAAATTTAGATTAACACGAATGTAGATGTAGCTCGTAGCGTTAAACTAACCCACTTTTTGTTTAACTTTACCTACTTTTTTTTTTCCTTTTTTCTTATCCTCTCCTTCCTTTGCATGTGTAAAAAGTGAACAATGCACAATTCCTACACCATCATTATATGAATTCATTGTCTTCATGCAGAACTTATGTTCGTATAGTTTTATGTTCGAATGTCCATTTTTACATAAGAAACCAAAATCGCATAAGCGAGTTTTGGATAGAATTTTGATTTGTACGTCTTTATTCATTCCTGTATTTTTCTAATTCATCTTTCTAATAATGACTTATACACTATGACGTCATAAAACAACTTTATTCTCTTTACGTTTCCCACTCTTTGTCTCTAATTCGTTCTTGTAAATCTTCCTAATAATGATTTGTACTATACGTAAAAATTCAATAACTATGACATCACATTTTCCCTTCATCATATATCTAGTATCCAATGTATGAAAATTCTTTAACATCATGCTAATGATGAAACACACTATAGAAGTCATTATTTATATGTTATGTAGTATAAACATTATTATTCAACCATACTCATTCTTACATTCATGTTCTTTCTTGACCGCTATCCTTTATTAATTTTATTACTTATTCATCTACCTATTGTCTACTTATGCCCTATCAACTTATCAGTCTATGTTTACTCGTGTCTATATTACGCACACAACCTATTGTGTGACGAATGATATGTGTACACTACTGTGTGCAGTCGTACCTGTCTATTGACGATCATGATTACGTACATGTATTCTTTTTACGTTTTATTTTCTTTTATTATTTCACTTCCCGTCATTGATTTCCCTTGATCATTGTCCTATATAAATTTTATTAAATATTCATTTTTTACTCTTGTCAATTTGTGAGGCGCGAAACTTTATGCCTTCGTTCAAGAACGCAAAAATACGTTCTCGTATTATTTGTTTTATTATTTTTTTTCAAGTGCGTTCACCCCTCGAGATATTCGAAAATGCTTAGTAAGATCGAATTCCACTCACTACGACAGAATCGAGCGCCTCAAAGATAAAATACCTCCGTTCGCTCTGATTTCAAATTCATAACATATTATAGCATATTATTTCGTAAATAAATTATCTCGTAAGTGCCATGTACGTTGTATTATATTTAACATCTTAATTGTCTATTAATAAGAAACACTGTAAAAACAAAACAAAGTTATAGTAACTGTTTAATTGTAATTAACTGTAATACTTTAATTTAATATAACGTAATGTACTTTAATGAAACTGTAATTAACAATAACTTGTAATGTACTTCATCGAAACTGTAATTAAATGTAATGATTTAATTTATCATGTAAGAATGTACTTCAAAATGGAAGTGTAATTAAACAAGTGAATATGAATTAATTGGTAATTGTAATCGTAATTGTAATGAACCAAAATTAATACGTACTCAGTCATGTACTTAATTTGTACTTGTGTACTATTACGAAATATCGCCTTCATAAATATAGACTCGGCGAAAAATACAAATTAGTTTTTATTTTTATTTTTTAAATTCTTATTTGCAATCATTCAAAAAACATCTGATGTGTTTAAAAAAAGGGGGGAAACAACCTTCGACTGTCTCCCCCAAACATTTAGGCTATATTATACATGTACTTGTAAAATTAGGCACTACTTCATTTAAGACTTCATTTGAGGCTCTTCTTCATTGCACTTCTTCATATTAGCACCTCATTAGGAGGGGGCAGAGGCCCCTTGCCTCCTTAAGTTTTTAGATTCCGGCCTGAGCCATGGTCGAAAGAGGTCGAACCTCTACCCCTGTAAATTCAGAGTACTAACTGTAATTTTTGAGAAGTAAACCAAAGTAAAAGAAGTTTTTATTTTTCCCTTTGAGCCGTGCTCTCTTCAGAACTTAGTCAGAAAAGTGATAATTTTAGTATAAGAGAAAGTATCAGAGTATTATAGCAAGAGAAGAATTAATAATTCTCTACCCATAAGCAAGAGAAAGAGACAACCCAAGCACCATAGAAGATATTGGCATAACAGTCTGGCGAGTCTGTAGCCAAGAGTTTAACAGAGTGGCGACCGAAAAGAATTAGAATGTTATAGAAGAAATATCCGTTGCAGCCTCCGAACCAGAACCCCCCGTCAAATCCGAACCGACTCAGGGCCATAAAAGGGGGTTAACACATGTCTGTAGTTTGCATGGTATGACAGTGAGTTAAGACTGTGTTTGCATGGTTTGTAAGCGTTCTTATTTTACTTCTTTTCATCTTTCACCCCTCTCCTATTTTCTCTGACTTATCGGCAGTGGCTGGCAGATGATGATGGTGAGTCTTTTTTCTCTTTCTGAATGAATGTTAACCCACGAGTGATAGGTGTTCCTCCTTACTTAACCCCTTATTCTCTTCTCTTCACCCCTTACTCTTTTCTTTCTCTCAGGCTAACCTCAGAGTGGATCTTAGGGTCTTTGTTAGCCTTAGCTTCTGTAGAGCTGTAGATAATATAATATATATAATATAATAATAAATATATAATCCTATACATAATATATAGCTAATCCTTTATATTATATATATAAAATCCTAATTAATCTTTCTAATTTCAAGATTAAAATTCTTTATTTTCAAGCATTTTTTTTTTTAACAGATGGTATCCCAAGTCATATGAAAGCTAAAATAGTTCAAGATAAATTTGAGTGTGTCAAGATATCACTAAAAAGAAAACTGTTTCCTCATATGCCAATTCAATCGCAAGAATAATGCGAGGTAAGTCTTATTGTATATTTGTCAGACAAGAAAATGGAGAGAAGTGCCTTGAACCCAAAAGACTTCCTTGGAAATCTAAAGGAGATTTATGCATTATATAAAGAAAGAAAGAGAAATTCAGAAATTGGTTTTTCAATGTTTGCTAAGCTAAGGCCAAAACAGTGCGTAATTGCTGGAATAAATGGGACACAGTCTGTATGCATATATATGCTTCATCAGAATCCAATACTGATGATATCCTCAATTGGGAACGAAGATAGACACCAAGCTTCTCATGAATAAAGCTGTATGTGACATGAATGAACCTAAATGTATGATGGATCAATGTTGAAACTGCCCTGGTACCACTGCAGTAGCAACATTCCTCTTCTCTGGATGAGCTACAAGATTGAGAATTGATTACCTATAGCCAATAGACTAGTACAGACCGATCTTTTTTAGAACCTCACAATGCCTCATTGGATGACTTTGTTGAAAGGCTTTCATTAATGGTGAGGAAGTTAACAAGACATCATTATGTTTCGAACACACAAAGTGCCTATCTTCGAGAACTTAAAGAGAAACTTCCCTTAAATGAAGTCACTGTTGTAGGAGACCAGTGAAAAACTGAAAATTACACCTTTGTAATCCAAGATGCCACTCAGGGTTTCCATTGGGTAAATGAGCAGGCTACACTTCATCCCTGTCTTGTATCATAAGGAATCTGAAACTCTAAAACATATTAGTTATTGCTTTGTGAGTGACTATTTAGTTCATAATACAGCCACTGTGTACACTTTTCAGAAGGTTCTTACTGCAGGTATAAAAATGACTCTACCTAACATAAAAAAATCAATTATTTTTCAGATGGTTGTGCTGGTCAATATAAAAATAAGTACTTCTCTAATTTGACCTATCATGAAGAAGATTTTGGCCTTAAAGCAGAATGGAAATTTTTTGGGAACAAGCCATAAAAAAGTGCCTGTGATGGCATTGGTGGAACTGTAAAAAGAGCTGCTTATAAAGCCAGTCTACAAAGATTAACATCAAATCACATTCTTACAGCTAGGTCTCTCTACGAATATGATGTGGCAAACTTGACTGGGATAAAGTTTTTTTTTACTACAGAACAGGAGATTTCAGAGATAGCTGATAAGTTAAGAGAGAAGTTCGACTCAGTTAAAACTCTGAAGGGGACACAAGGATTTCACAAAGTGGTTTCACTAGAACTTACTATGTCAAGGCATATTTAACTTCAAAATCTACCAATTTCATGAAGATGGAGATTGTTTTAAGTGTGTGTGATAAATTCCCAACTCTTTCAGAAGCACAATTGAAAGAAGGAATTTTCATTGGTTCCCAGATTAGAAAACTGACTTTGTTCACCATTCTTTGAAAGTGTTCATCCAATCTTGAAAAAGAAGTGTGGATTGCTTTTAAGGATGTTATCAGCAAATTTTTGGGGAACAAGAAGGACCCAAATTACCAAAACATTGTGAACAACATGCTAAATAAGTTCAAAGAGTTGGGTTGTAATACGAGTTTAAAATTACATTTCTTACATTCACACTTGGATTACTACCCTGAGAACCTCGGAGCACTCAGCAAAGAACAAGGAGAATGGTTTCACCAAGACATCAAAGAAATGGAGAAGAGATATCAGGGAAGGTGGGACATCAGCATGATGGCTGATTACTGCTGGATGTTGAAATGGGATACTCCAGAATTATTACATAAAAGAAAAGGAACAGCATGTACATTCAAAACTAAAAGGCATGGATCTCGTAAGATCACCTAATATAAATTGAAATAAATATTTATTTATTTATTTGTTGTTTTTTTCCCTTCCAGTTTGCAGAAAATCCTTGTGTGATAGAAAAAGATGGACACCTTATTCAAAATGAGCATAGTTAAATTATATAAAATCAGTTATTAGTAGGAAAACAACTCTTAGAAAGTTCTCATTCACAGACCTGTGTAATTTTACAAGACCTTGACTCTTATATTTGAGGGTAAAGGGGTTGCGTGTCATATCTGGTGTGTGTCACTATTCTCCAGTGGTTGGTCAGTCTCAGTTATGCCAAAGATAGGGAATCTACTGTATGTATAAAACATTGTCATCATTCATAAAGGACTTCTTTAAATTAAGTCATAAGTTGTTCAAATAGGGCCTATAGAAGATCAGGCTTAAGCTATGACCTGCTGAGTAGTGAGTAATGAAAGAATAGAAATATAATGAGGAGACTTTAAATGCAGAATGATATACCATATTCTAGCAAGGGTATTTTATTATAATTAGGAATATTTATTCTTGTTCAAAAAATAAGCGGTATACCTTTAGATTTCACAGACCTGGCACACCTTTAGACTTCACAGAACTAATGCAGTTACATTCTTTTGTTTTTTGTAGTTAATCATATTATTTTTCTTCCTTTTCAGTCTTTTTAACATTGTAACCCAAAAGAAGGTATATAAGGCCTACAACTTTTTAAAAGTTTTAATTCCATTATAAAAGAATTCCTGTGAAATTTGGGGATTATCATTAAAACAGTTTTGTGGCCAACTTATAGTTCTTTACTAAGGACCAATGGATGAATCATTCCCACCTTTAAAAAAAATTAAAACTTCAGAAAATTCATTTAATGAACCATTTACATTGAAGGAAAAGAAGAATGCAATGTCTATTGTTGACCTTCCAAATGAGATTATATTCCACATTTTTTCTTATTTGAATGTTGACACATTGTTAGTGAAAGTACATGTTGTTTGTAAGCATTTCAACAATTTGGTCGAAGATGGCTCTTTTTGGAAAAATTTTAAATCCCTCTCCTTTGAAAATAGTAAAAGTATTTCATACATTAAGAATATGATTGAAAAATGCCCCAATGTTAAGTATTTGAAGATCAGTCCCAGCTGGCTCTTTTCATATAGTTGGCTACAGATTGATTCCTCCCTATTTAGTGCTCTCTCTCACTTGACCCAGTTATGCTCATTTTCTCTTCACAATTTTAAGATTGATTCCAGTTGTGAGTGTTCTTTCAGGAGTTTTGTGAAAAGTTTGCCTAACTTAACATTTTTGGATGTGAGCAAATGTTACATAACTGATAAAGCTTTAGAGGCAGTCTCTGAAGCAAGAAATTTAACGCATCTCAGTATTTCTGAATCTGGTTCTATTTGGTGTAATGTTTTGAGAAAAATTTTTGAAAATTGTAGTCAGTTGGAATATTTCAGTCTCTCTGCCAACAACTATTCTTTTGAGGGAGCAGTATGTCTAAGTGAACTCTCTGAATATGGAACTTTTTCTCATTTAAAGCATCTGGCTCTCATAAACCTAACTTCCTTTAGTGTTTATGACTCCACTGTGAAAACTTTGGCTGATACCTGCCAGGAGTTAGTGAGTTTAGATTTAGAAGGATGCAAATACTTGTGTGAATCTACTGTGATTTATGTGATTCAGACGTGCCACAAACTAATCTTCTTGGGCTTAGAAGGTTTAATTAAACTAAAGGGGGACTTCCTCATGAAACATGATGAATGCCTAAAATCCCTTAAGGTGTTAAATTTGTGTCACTGTGTTAATCTTGATGTCATTTGCATATCCAATTTCATTTGTTTGCATCCTGAGTTTGGCCAGAAATCTGGTCCAGTGAAAATTGAACTGGAAACGATGATGGACCCGCATTTCAAACCTTTGATTCTTAGTTCTTCAGACATGACTCTTTACTGGTAATTATTAAATTGTTATTCTTTATTGAGCATTAGCTTTTTGTTAAAAAGACCATTCCATTCATTAGGACAGTGGTTATATTACTATTATTATTTGCGTGACTTTTTTAATTTTAATGAAATTTCATTGTTTAAAATTTTCAATACTGGGAAGATTGTAGTGTGAAGAAAGTACTTGCCTACCCAAGTTTCCCTGGGTGCAACATTCATCAGTATCTGTTGGATTTTTATCATCATTGAACATGAATGTGTCAATAAAAACCTTTATGCAAGTTTTAGTATTGATTCACTTAAGTCACATTCTACTTTTGTAGAAAATAAGATCTGGAGGAAAATTGAGGCAGGCTAATGGGTATATGCTGGAAAAAATTGTGACAGGGTGGTGTGTGTACTACCATCTTGTTACGCTGTTTGTGCTTATGGGCAGAGTGAATATAATATTTATTTTTTATAATTTTTCATTGGTAGTTATATAATATGAATAGAAAGCTCCCATGGTTTAGGCAGCAAAGGGCCTTGTTTTGATTCTACCCACCTCTGCCATTTAAATTGGACCAGCCAGGATCATCATGCTCATTATCATTCCCATTTCATTTTCAAGTTGATCTATTGCTAATTCATGCCATTCTCATCCATGGCTTTCCCACTTTGCTTTAGGTTAGGTTAAAATATATTAGGAAATATTAGCCATTCCCATTTGGCACCTTTGTTGTGAATGGGAATGGAGTGATATTATTTTTCAAATTAAAGAAGCCCCTTTTCTCAGATGCAGATTTTTCACTGTCATTTTCATTTGTGAACCATAAATAGGTGAACCATAAATTGAGTGAGAAGTAATTGAGCCAGCCACCAATACTCTCTGATTACTTGGGCATGCATAACTCTGTGTGGAGAAAATTAGGAATTTGGTATAATCAGTGGATTGTTGTTTAGACTCATTAAAATTCTAAGATAAAATAATTCTGTATTGAATTTTCAAAAGTTATTTGAGTTTTAATTGTTAATTTAATGTAAAATTAGCTGTTTTTTTGTTTTGTGGCCAAAGATAGACAAATAAAAAGTCTCTGAAAATATTAAACTAAAAAATTAAGAACCCTTTGTCCAATAAGTTATGCAGATAGGCTAATACAATCTCTTCACTCTTTAAACAGGCTTACCCATCTATCATGGGCTCAGGTCATCAACACAACCATTCAGTATTTGTAATGAAAAGAATTCATCTTCACTTTTCACTTCTCATTTATTGATGAGATTAACTTCACTAGGACCATGAGATATTAGGGTACATAAATGCAGACAGCAGTAGTGGAGTTGCAGCCCTAGGTTTAGGGGTCAACCCCTCATTTAGTGATGTCTACATATGTCATCATTTATTCTTGTTAAATATTAAATCTCGTATTTTGGTAATTTTCAATTCAGAACACTGGAACTTGAAAGGGCCATATCCAGTCATCCTGTGAACCCTCAAGTTGGGAGTGGGTATAAGTTAAAATTTGCCCCAAATAAATTATTATTTGACAAATGTGTGAATACTGGAAATAGATTCTCTGTGGCATGGCCTGATCTTTGAATGGACATAGTATAACCAAACAGAAATGCTCAGTTCAACCTTAGTGTAAAATAGAGATTCTCCAGATGTTAAAAAAAAACTATAAGCCTATAGTGATTGCTTATTA
Organism: Bathynomus jamesi; assembly: GCA_023014485.1. Lineage (NCBI taxonomy): Eukaryota > Metazoa > Arthropoda > Malacostraca > Isopoda > Cirolanidae > Bathynomus > Bathynomus jamesi. The sequence continues at coordinate 814,130 of JAJOZX010001423.1, forward strand.
CCCAAAGATCCATCAAAACTTTCCAAAAGAGTTAATAGCTACCGTACCTATGCAATAGACAAAAGACGTATGTCTTTTCATTGTAATTGTGTGTGTGTTCAGCCCCAGCTTTAAGTAGAGCTCATGATTATCATTCAAATTATGTTCCTTCTGCTCTGTTGATCTTGATGTACCAGTTAGTCCTTGCATACCTCCATTGTTATTAATAGGCTAGTGCTTGCTTTGTTGTCTGTTGATGTTGTAGGCTAATCTTCAGCTTCAGTGTCTGTTCTTATAGTTATTTAATTTTGGGTAAGTCTACCCACTCATTTTGTTCACTAATTTACACAGCTTGTTGGAAAGTCAGTTTAAACACATTCCTCTTGCCTCAAGCATTGGTCCCATCCAAGACAAGCTACATGGCTTCCAAATGTAATATAAATAGTGTTATGCTATCCAAGACAAGCTTCATGGCTTCCAAATGTAATATAAATAGCGTTATGTTGACTAACTTAAGATTGATATTTTGCAAAATTTTATTATAAAATATAGCTTATGACACAGCTAATATCAATAGGCCCAAGTGGCTTCATGGTTTTCCAAATAAAATGTAAGCTCTATTTTGTTTTAGTAAATGGAAATTTTCATACATCTTTTTACATATTCTTTCATTTTCTTATTACAATGTTTTTGTTGTTGTTAGTTTATGAAAAGTTTTGAAAATATTTATTTCATTTTGTTATTGACCCTTTACTGCCGAAATATTTTGTAGGGTTAAGTTATGAATGCGTGTATTTGAAAGGTTAGAAATTTGTCCTTTTGGGCAGTAAAGGGTTAATCTACTCAGCCAGTTAACTCTGGAACAATCTTCCTCAATCCATCTTCCCTCTCTGTCTATGACATCGAACCTTTCAAATGCAGTGTGTCCACTATCCAGGCATCTCAAAAACCCTGGACCTTGATTTTGGCTCTCTCCTTCTATATTGGGATCATTTTTGCTAGTAATCACCCTTGGCCCTTCCTTCCTGCATAAAAAAAAAAGTGATAGTTCGCCCAATGCCTACATAAACTTTTGTTTTTGGTATTTTCCATGGTAATATTCCCCATCTCCATAAAGGACATGGTGGTCATCTACATGCTTTATTATTATTATTATTATTATCATCATCATCATCATTTATTATTATTATTATTATTATTATTTTAACCACTATTTACTGAAGTTTGGTCACAGGGTTGGCTTTTTTTCATCTTTTCTTAATTTTATGAAAAAACAAATTTTGGGGTTTTATCTTTTTTAAGTAATGTAATGGATTTTTTATTATTGTGTGTATATATATATATATAAAACCTTCATTATCCAGCAAGCTTGGGGATTAGGCCATTCTGGTTGTCTAAATTTTCTAGTTATCTAAGGGTTACCATTAACCTAGGAAAAACCAATGGACAATAATAGTAAAACTCAAATTTTGGCTATCCTGCACTGTACACCAATGTAAACTATATTGTAATCAACATAAACATTATGTATGTATAGGACAATTGAAACAAATAAAATTGTCTTATTTTATTAAAAATGTTAAGTATGTTCTAGATTTTTCTGGGTGGCATCGGAAAGCTTCCTAGTTTCTAGATTGGTAAATTGTATTGGCCTAATATAAAATTTGTCAGTTTCTAAAGTTTCTGGATAGTGCAGGTTTTACTGTACCTTATATTGTTTCTAAGGCCATGTTTCTTTTATTGAAATTTTGCTACCTCCTCGCTGTTAGGTATCAAATGGGCATACTAAATGAGAAATAATTTCATATAGAGACAAAAATTAAAACAATAGTTGGTACATCAATGATTACACAACAACAACATTACACATAATCTGTAGGCTTTATAGAAACATATCTAAGATACATTGCTCATTAGTCTTGTTTTATAAGTATTGCCATATTAATATATTTTGCATAGATAGAATAGGAACCTACTGGTTAGTGGTTCATCACAAATAAATAAATTTAGCTGAACCAAATCATGAAAATGTGTTTTCCCATACTTTGTTCATTTAAATATTTATTTTTTACTTTTGGTGGCTAAAACTAATAAAATGTCTTTTGCACTTGAAAGTTGAAGAAAGTAAAAGAAGAAAGTGAAGCATTTTGAATTAAAAATAGTTCTAAATAAAATGTAACCATTGTGGAGCTGAATTAATGTCAAAGATTGAACAAATTCATTTTCATTTAGAAAAGTGTGCGAGCCAAAGTGAAATAATTGAAGTATTGTACTTTAGGTTCAGCAGTTGATTCTGATCCCTATAAATAACTGCTTGTCATATCTGTCATGAGTCTTTCACCATCTCCAACTTTAACAATCTCACGAGCATCAACCTTGAAGGATTCGAGTCAGAGTTGAAGCACTCCTGGTTCTCCATCCATTTCTCCAAAGGATCCATTTATTCCAGATCTCAATTTAACTTAATTTATACATTGTTATACTATTCATATAAATAGTAAAAATAATTTGCGACTGAAGTAAGCCTATCTAGATGATAAAAAATATGAAAACAATATTTTCATTAGAGGGAAAAAAAAAAGCAAGTCATGGAAAAACCCAAAATATTTTGGATTTTTCAAAAATTGAATTGTACGCAATCGAGCCAACCATGGTTTGGGAAGAGTAATGATAATTTGTTATTGTAGGAATTTTGGACTGAGGCTCATTGTAAAAAAGAAAAAACAAATGATGTTAAACTTCCCTTTCACCCTTCCCCACTACATGCAGTAATTTCATTTTAAGATAATTATTCTTTGAATAGAATGAGGAATATTAGTAGGTATTTTTTTTTTTACAGTGGTCGTCGATGGCGTGATGGTTATGGCGAGTATTCTGAGGAATATTACTGTACTGACAGTTGTGATAATGAGAGTTCTGAGGATGAAGCGGCTGAGGATGAAGCGGCTGAGATTGAAGCGGCTGAGATTGAAGCGGCTGAGATTGAAGCGGCTGAGATTGAAGCGGCTGAGATTGAAGCGGCTGAGATTGAAGCAGCTGAGGATGAATCAAGCTGTATTGATAAAAATAATGATGAAGAAAATGATGATGATGATCTTTAGCAATGGTGAGAAATAGTATGGATCCTGCACTTCCTACTTTTTTACTAGATGACATTATTAAAGTTTTTAGATTTTTTGATCAATATAAAAGGTAAACACCTTTATTGAAAGTAATTCATCAGCCAGACTACTGAGTGGATGCATTTCCTGGGCTCTCTGATATTGTTTCTACTTTTGGATATTGCCGGTAAATTTACTGTTGGAAAGTTCTGAATTTTATATACTTGCCTTTATATTCACATTGTTCTTGTTAAGTAACTGAATATTTGCTGTTTTTAGTGATTTAGAATTTTTCAAAGTGTGCTGGCTTAATTTAATTTAAACTTATGATGGTTATAAATGTTAACTACTTTAACTCGTGCGATGCCATTGCAGAAAGCATTATGCGCTAGGTGTGGGGTTAATCGGGGGTATACTGATTTTAAAGATTACAATGGTGGTCCTATGGCGATTACCAAGAGATTGGTTTGTTTCTTTTGTGAGTTGAGTGAAGAGAGAGTGGATTTAAAACGTAGTGTACACGAGGTGATGGGATGACTTGCAACGCTTGATGAGGGCAGGGGTGGGCTTATGGTTGATGAAGGCCGAACCTATACTAATGTTGAAGACATTAGTAAGTTGGTCTGAGATTAGTAGATGGGAAGGGATTTAGAGTAGTTAAGGATGGAACTAGGCCACATATGTTAGGTGATAGGAATTTCTCCTCTTATCGAGGTTTCAAACTCTTTCGCCCAGTTGGATAGGGATGTGAACGAGGAGGAAATAATTTTAATTGGGGACTCCTCAGTGCCTCATATGGATAAGGAGTTCGTTGAACGGAATCCAACCAAAAGGGGGAGGGTCTATCTACCAGGGGCCAGGGTTGACAGAATTAGAGAGAAAGTAGATAGGATTGATGTTGCCTCCCATTACTCAATGTTGGTGATGATGATAGGGGGCAATGACTCGTATAGGCCCGATATGAGAGTACCTGACCTTTTGGAGAGATACAGGGGGTTAATTAGGTCCCTGAAGGCAAGGTCAGATAGATCTTTAGTTTTAGGTATTATTCCTAGGCATGGTTTGGGTCTTAAGATTACGTCAAAAACAATATTTTTGAGCACTAAACTAGAAGAGATTTGTGCTTGGGAAAATGTACCCTTCCTAAAGCTGTGGTCAGAATTTAGTGATCCTAGCCTTTTTATAAAAGATGGGGGTGCATTTCAATGAAATAGGGAATGCAAGGCGAGGTAGGTTAATCGATGAGAACGTTCGAAAGCTGTATAAGTCAAAACCCTCTTTAAATGTTGTGGGTCTGGGAAATGCTGGCCCGATGTGAAAAATAGTTTAAAACTCTGATCCGTGGTAAAAAATAATTTAAATATTTTTATTGTAATGTGCGTAGTATTAGAAATAAATTGAATTAATTTAAGGCAATTAATTTATTCTGGGAACTATGATATAGTTGCTATAACCAAAACATGGTTAAATGCTGTAACTCGGGACTTGTGGGAACTTGATATAGTGGGTTTTAAACTTTTTACTAATGATCAGACATAGGGTCAATTACTGGGTTACTATTACTATTGAGTTCTTCTATTACTATTACTTTAATTTTCATCTATTACTATTACTTCTGTATGTGGGGTGGGGTACTTCACTCGTTTGAAAAGGATCTTTATGTCTATTTAAATGCAATTAGAAGCAGTGTGTTAACAAACAAACACTTTATTTCAGACTCAACAGGTACATACATTATACAAGAGGTCCATAGAAGATTAAGAGAGAGTTGTCTGGAGCACTGACTAAGTAGGCCAGTGAATCACTGTGTATAATGAACATACAAATACAATGATCCAACCATGAGGTGGTGTGCCAACTATCACTAACATAAGTAAAGCTATCACCAGGAAGACTACACATGGATGGAAGGGTCAAGTTATTATCTTCACAGAAGGCTTTTTAAGTGGTTGCTAAACAAAGAATTATCATTAAGCACATAGCATTAAAGTCACCAATAATAGCTACACATGTATCCAACTCGTCAATAATACTGCTGACCTGCCCCAATTCAATGAGGTAATCATCTTCATTATCAACTGCCTGAAAAGGCATATAGATACACAGAATTACAAATTTTTTATTGTCTACACAAATTTCTATTCCAGTTAGCCAATTCAAACCAAGTTTTAATTCACTAATATATTTCCCATACTTCAACCATCTTATCTCTGGTGGCCTCCCCTACCCCATGAAAGTTACTGGACAGGCTATTCAGGTCCTTTGTCCTATTTCCATAGCCATGTTTCCTGCAGACAGAGAATATCAGCATCCTCTAACAGCTTATCAATTATGATCCGTCTGTGTTTGCTGTTATTGCCTAAGCTTAGGCCTCTACAGTTATGAGATATTACTTTGATTGTTGCAATTAGGAAAATGCAGTAGTTCTGCCAGCCATCTCTACATGTTTAATTCCACTTATACCAGGTACAGCATTAGACCCAGCTGGATTTTCCTCCACAGTACGAAGCATGATGTTTCCATAATTACCCTCTCCAGCACTTGCGAGAGGGGCTGCAGGCAGTGGCGGTCCTAGCTTACATGACGCCCTGGGCGAACCTCACCTTCAGCGCCCCCCCCCCCCTGTTCGCCAACACACACACATTCGAATCCCCCCAAAATAAAGGACAGACATCTCTTTCACAAAATAACTTTTTATTGGACTAATTGTTGGAACTTCAGAACCAAAACAAAGACTCAAATTTCTGAATTTTACAAATCCTTCATCACATAAATAGAATAACTCACTTAAGAGAATGTAATTATGATACTATGAACAGGAAAAATACAAATTAAATTGCACAACTGCCATAAATAAACTAGAGAATCAAATTTCTAAATTGTACAAATGCTCTATCACATAAATAGAATAAGACACTTAAGAGAGGGTAATTATTATGCTACACTTTGAACAAGAAACAAAATAAATTGCACCACAGCACAACTGCCATCTAAAGCCTGACTCTTCTTACCTTCCTTGATGCAAAGTCATGAATTAAATCATCATATGAAATCTGCTCAGCAATTGTATGATTTATACTGATGATGGCCAGACTGGTAAGGCGTTCCTGTGACATAGTTGACCTCAGGTAGGATTTGATGAGCTTCAGCTTTGAAAAGCTCCTCTCTGCTTCAGCAACAGTGACTGGAAGAGTAAGACCAATTCTGAGAGCAGTCCACAAATTTGGATATATTTCAGAGAGCTCCCTTTCATGGATAAATGTCAGCAGTTCAAGCAAGGATATGGTCTTTGATGGCAAGTCAGGCAAGTTCTTCAGCTCCTGTGCAAGCTCTCTGCCATCCAAGTCAGATTGTCCCTTAAAGTGTAGTGTAGTACTAAGGTTCACACATTGTTCTGTCAGCTCCTCAAATGTGAGATTTTGGAAATGTGTCAGCACTCCAAACTTCTCTCCCACAATTTCCAACGTGGAAAATCTTTCCTGAATGGCTGATGTTGCAGCATCAACCACTGCATTGAAAAATGTCACCTCCAGCTTCTTCAAAGCATCAATCAAGGGCTCATCAGATGCTTCATAGGAGAAGTGCCGCTTTGTGGACCTCAGCCGTTTTGTTTTAACACAGCCTCCACATTCATTTGTTCACAGATATCTGTGGCTGCCATTTGTGCAGCCACAAAACCTGTTGCCCTGTAATTGCGGAGACCTCTCTCTGTTTTTTTTAGGAGATTTACTGCAACATCAACGTGCATGCTAGGAGACTGCATCTGCTTGCTCACATGCTGAATTTGGCACAACAGGTCATGCCACACCACTGAACAAATGGCGAAGCGGTATGACCCAACCTCCTCTGACAGAGATTGAGCCTCGACCTTTATTACAGAGTCTTTGGTGTGGTCCCTCACCTCGATCAGTGCATCTCTCACTGCAGCTGCCTGATATCTCAGGGGCTCCACACTCTTGATCTTGCTTTCCCACCTTGTATCAGACCACATCTTCAATGTGATGTTCACATGTTTTTTCAAAATGGCCCATCGTTGTGTGGAGGCTGAAAACAAGTTGTAAAGCTTCTGCAAGATGCCAAAGTAACTTGTGGCATCAATAGATCCCTTAGCAGCATCGGCCACAAGCAAATTCAGAGAATGAGCCCCACATGGAACAAACAGAGCTCTGGGATTAATTTCTAGGAGCCTGGATTGAACACCCTTGTTTTTTCCCCTCATGTTGGCCCCGTTGTCGTATGATTGTCCTCTACAGTCCATGAAAGGAACTTTTAGCTCCTCCAGTCTCTTCAGAATCAGAGATGCCAAATGTTGACCAGTGGACTCCTCTGCCTCCAAAAACCCCATGAAATGTTCCTTTATATGGGGCTTCCCCTCCAGTTACACAACCCGAATCACAACTGACAACTGTTCAGTGTGGCTGATATCTGGAGTGCAATCTAGAGTTATTGAAAAAAACTTTGATTGTTTGATGTCGCTCACCATTGCTGAAATGGTCTTGCTGCTCGACAAATCAATGAGTTCGTTTTGTATGTGGTGGTCGAGGTAGCTGGTGTGATTGGAGGTCCCTTTTTGGACACGGTTAATGTGCTCTTGCATTATAGGATCAAATTGTGCCATCAGTTCAACTTCTTTCAGAAAATTGCCATTTGATGGTGAGAACAATTTTTCTGTATGTCCCCTTAGTGCCAAATTCCTAACTGCCAGAGAATGCACAATAGCAGTGAGACGTGTCAGCACCGCTCTCCATCTCAACTTCTCAGCCTCCAGAAGTGCCATCTCCTGCTTGTCAATGGTCTCCCCCTTTCTCATCCTCACTGCCAGTTCTTTCCAGATTTTCATAGAATTTAGGTGTTCTGAACTGTTGTCATGTGATGTGAGCAATGAGCTTGCATGCTTCCAGTCCGAGAGTCCCAAACTTGTTAAATTTATTTTCCTCTTGGAAAATAATGTACAACAGAAACAGAAAAGGCTGTTGTTTTTTAAGGAATAGACCAACCAACTTCTGGTTATATTTTCCCCACTAACCAATGACTTCCTGAAGTATTGATGGTGGAAACTTCTTCCGTCACTGTCGTTTCTAGGGAATACAAAGTCAGATGGTACTTGACTTGGTCCCCTGGAAACCAGTTGTGTCCGAATTCTCTCAGTCAGAACTGAAGGCCAGTTAGCAGGGTCGGTGGACAGAGACTCATCCTCAGGAGGCGATTCTGCTCCAGGCCTTTCTAATAGAAAGAAAAAGAGCATTACTCATTAGTATACACACCTAAGTTAGATAACACATTATTCACAGCACTTTGTTATGGTGGTGGTGTTATGGAATTATGGTGGTGAAACACCACACATACCCAGTAACCCAGACCCAGTGATAATAACATTATAATTTATAACTGTTTGCAAAATGCTTTGCAGGGATGCACACACACACACACACACACGCACACACTCAGACATATGTGCACACAAACTCACCTGAAGAGTCCTGCCGGGGAGAAGTAGAAGCAAATGGGTCTTCATCCTCAGGATCAGACTGCATTTGTGGAGATATATGTGAGGCTGAGGAGGTAGATGGCTCCTCAGCCTCAATAATGGCAGAAGTAGACGGCTTCTCATCCTGGCTAGTGGCAGAGGGTTTTCCAAAATATTTCAAAAGTGCCCCTGCAAATAGTAAAATAGAACATAACAGACCAATGCATGAATAGGCTAGTACAATTAATTTAACATGTTATTAAGCACAATTTATTAAACTTTTAGAATAGGAAACAAATGAATAATACAACCTCCTTGGTTAATGGCTAATTATATACATAATAGTACACTTCAAATGACTCGGAAAGCTATTCACAAAATAGCAGTGCAATATAGCAGTGAAGAGTAGATGACATAGCTCTATACCTTTATCTTTTGCTCGTTTCTCCTCTTCTTCTTTCCTCTTTTTTCTAAACTGAGCACCTGATAGCTTTGACCTCTTCTTATCCATTTGCGGTTATTTGACAGACCTTAGTGGCTTAGTGTGAAGATTCGTTCTGTAATAAATAATATACATTTCACTATTTAACCAAACCCAGAAAAATAACATTACATATGTTAAAGTATGGGCCTTTATTCCCAATAATATTAATCTGGAAGCATTTTGCATTGTTTAGGTCTTTTATGGGAAGGTTTATGGAAAATGCAATAGATGGTTTTTTATTAATAAAAATATATTTATTGATCTTTTATTATTTATTTTATTTTTATTTATTTTTTATTATTTTTATTTTTATTTTTTTTGCAGGCGCTCATGCCGCCCCTCCACAAATGCCGCCCTGTGCGGCTGCCCATATGAGGAACCGCCACTGGCTGCAGGTGATTTTCTTCCCTTCTTCTCATAGAACCGCCGTACATATACCCGTTCCGGCGATACTGCTGGATCCATAAATACCCCTGGATCATCACAGACTGCTGTAACTTGAAAGGAACTGTACGTAGTCCATTTGGAGTCGATTTTCCCCACATGTAACCTGAAGGTTCCCTTTATCTTCCACAAATGCCTGCAGCTCCTCGGCCGTAAGATCAAGTCGACATCTTGAGACGAAAGTGTTTGCGGTCTTCGTTGGTACGGCCCTAATACGATCTGTTTTGGCAGCCCCTATGATACCCCGCCATTTTCTGCCAGCCTTTGCCACAGGCTGACTCCCTCTAGCCAGTGCATAAGTGGGACCAGACCCCCTTGAGGGACCACCACCATTAGCTACTGCAGTGGTTGCAGTTCTCGCAGGGGTCGCTCGCTTCCGGCTCCTCCTTACCACCATTGTCCAAGATGCCTCATCATCATGCCCCCGACTGCATTCCCAGCACCCCGATTTACCAAGGCCCCTTTGGGGGTACCCCGTGTGAAATGGTATTGAGCTGGCGATGTAGCAGTGTTTGGATCCAGGATGAGGCTGAGAGGTGGAGGACTCTGCACTCATGGATCCAGGATGAGGCTGAGTGGCAGCCAAATAACAAATATTTGTTTCAACTAAATCACTACAATTTCAGAGACTGTAGGTCTTGATAAATTTAATTTATTGAAGGAAAAATTTGCCACAATATTAGTTCGCATACATGTTTATTTTAGTTCATTTTTCAGTTTTGTTCACACAGTGTCCATTGCGACTGTAATAGAAAAGTAATAGACTATTATCTATTACTTTGCCTTCTATTACTATTACAGCCAAAAAATTACGATTTATTACTTGAAAAATCCTGTAATAGTCTATTACCATTACCCCATGTCTGCTAATGATAGGTTACATAGGATTGGTGGCGGAGTTTTGTTGTACATTCGTAATTCCCTTAGGGCTGTCAAGGTTAAGATAGATCTTCCGGCACCAATTAATGCGATATGGAAAATGTTAAATTTTCTAGTAAGACAATTTAAGTCTGAAAATGTAATAAACTTCTATCCTCTTTTTTCGTTGTTTTTTCTGATTTAAATTCTGTTCTAAGTCTACTACTAACACATATTTTAACTACCGTATTTTTTGGTGTATAAGACCCCCCTTTTTTTTTTTTTTCCAAAAAAAGGGGTCTTAAAATTACCCTGCGGCCTATACACGTCATAATATTACCTTTATATGGGCTAGAAGAACTGATGGATTTTTACAAAAATTCATCATCTCTTAGTCCCTCCTGACGGTATTGGTTTGGCCAATTTTACACTAAGTTTCTACTCTTCCCAACCCATTGATAACAAGAAAAACAGTACGTATTGCATAATGATTTACTTTTATGTTTCATAACATATAGTATAGTCTCCCGTATACTTAATACTATTTTCTTATAATGAGAATGGGTGAAAGAAAACGTATCACCATACTTTTGATGGAGGCCTTTAACAAAAGTCAGCCTCGCTGGTAGAAAATTATGGACATTTTCTGACAACTAGGCAGTTTGTCATAATTTTTTTCCTGAAAGGCCTTTAAAATAGGGGTGCGTCGTATACAAAGGTGTGCCTTATACACCGAAAAATAGGTATTTAAATTTAAAACTTAGCAAATTATCAAATGTCTTATTCTTTTTGTTGTATCAGAATATACTAAAAATAACTCAAAACTTATTGGTCTTCTGAGAAGGCAATACAGTATAAATTAAATAATCTACTATATTATTGTGCATCTGGCAGCAGTGACGAAAAGTATGAAAAATATAACTATATTTTCAGTTATATTTATCACACACTTATCATTTACAGTTAAGTTATATATTAAGAAAGAAAATGTTTGTCATTATATATATATGATGAATAAAACCACGAAGGAAAGGAATCAGAATGGTGCTCAAGCGCCTTCGTCTAATGACATCCTCAGGAACACTGAAGTAAATAAAGAGTTCGAGACTATATATACGTCACAAAAAAAAAAAAATATATATATATGTATGTAATTTTTTTTGTGACGTATATATAGCCTCGAACTCGTTATTTACTTGTGTTCCTGAGGATGTCAATAGACGAAAGCGCTTGAGCACCATTCTGTTTCCTTTCCTTCGTGGTTTTATTCATCATAAATATTTTTCGTGTTACTTTCGTGAAATAATTTTATTTTCATGTGTGTGTGTGTGTGTGTGTGTGTGTGTGTGTGTGTGTGTGTGTGTGTGTGTGTGTGTGTAGTAAGTTAGTCTTATTTTTGGTTTATGGATTTTTTTTTTTTTTTTATTGAATAAACAAAATTTCTAATCTAATTTTTTTTAGGAGAATAATGATTTTGTAAAATTAGTAAGAACCATAAAAGTTTATTAAACCACTAGTTAATTGCAAGTTTTAAAATTTTATGCCCATAAGAATATATGATCTGGCTGGATTATCTGGTATCCAGCAAAAATAAGAAGCCAGATATCCGGTATCCGGTTATCCGGCTATATTGTGATCCGGTACATCCCAAGAACTTTCGACGCCATAAATCTTGTTTAACTAATTTGTTAGAGTTTTATAACGAAATAGTGCGCGAATACGATAGACATAGAGCGGCTGATGTTATTTATTTAGACTTTAAAAAAACATTCCATACAATTACGCATGGAAGATTAATTGCGAAAGTTAAAGCGCACGGTATACGCGGTCAGGTAGCTAACTGGTTAGAGCAGGGGTCCCCAACCCTGTGCCCGCGAGCACCATGGTGCCCGCCGACCCTTTTGTGTGCGCCCGCCACTGACTGACTACGATTGATAAGTTTTTATTTAAATTTTTAATAAAATGTTGTGTGTGTTACAGATTTTAAATATTTAGTTACTAAATATTTAAAATATGTAACGCAACATTTTATTAAATTTTAGTAGTTAATTACAGAAACAGATGCTCATTTATTTAAAAATATTTTTCTTTATAAATAAATTGTTATCGTTTTGATAATTTTTCTAAGATTCTTAGTTAGCCCATTCTTGTTTTTTTTTGTGTATTATGTTCATTATTTTACATAGGAATTAAATGTTTTTTTTGTGTATTATGTTCATTATTAAGTCCAACTATAAATTTGCCTTGAAAAAGTAAATGGTGCCCGCCGCACTACTGGTAGTCTTGAATGTGCTCTTCGACACAAAAAGGTTGGGGACCCCTGGGTTAGCGGAATGGCTTCGTTCCAGGAAATAGAGGGTCATTGTTAATGGTAGGGAATCGGGGTGGTTGATGTAAGTAGCGGTGTCCCTCAGGGTTCAGTGTTAGGCCCATTGCTATTCGTAATCTACATTAACGAAATAGATGTAGGCTTGACCAGTAACGTGTCAAAATTCGCGGATGATACTAAAATAGCCGATAAAGTTATTAACGTGGACGATAGAAATAGGCTCCAAGACGATGTAAATAGGATTATGGAGTGGACGAATAAGTGGCAGATGCAATTTAATGCAGAGAAATGTAAAGTTTTGCATATAGGTTCTCGTAACAACAATTACACGTACACGATGGATGATAGACAGTTAGCGATCGTTGACGAGGAAGTAGATTTAGGCGTACGCGTATCTAAGGATCTAAAAGTTAGAAACCAGTGCCTGGAGTCTTGTGCAAAAGCTAATAGGATGTTGGGCTTCATAGCGCGTAATATTATATTGCCCCTTTACGAGTCCCTAGTCAGGCCTCAGAATATGCTGTTCAGTTTTGGTGCCCGTATTTGCGTGAGGATATTGATAGGTTGGAAAGGGTTTAGCGACGCGCCACGAAACTAATTCTGTCACTACGCAACAAGTTTTACGAAGATAGGATTAAAGAGTTAGACTTGCATTCACTCGAAAGTAGGAGATTAAGGGAGGAGCTTATTGAAGTTTTCAAAATTGTTAATAAAATCGATAACGTAAACTGACAAACTGTTCACTTTCGATAATAGCAGTACTCGTAATGGATTTAAATTACGTGGCAGACGTTTCATTACTAACATCGCTAAAAACGTTTTTACGTTTAAAGCAATTGATAAATGGAATAATCTTCCCACGTCTGTCATGAACTCTACCAGCGTTAATATGTTTAAAAACCGTTTAGATAGGCATTTTAAAAATATTAATGTTTAAAATAATAACAATTAGCAACAGGAGCTCTGGGGGTAATGGTTGAGGATGAGTCTGTTGACGATTAATGCCAGCTGGTGACATGCCAACAATAAAATTATATTTAAAAAAAAAATTAGACTAACACGAACTTAGATGTAGCTCGTAGCGTAAACTAACCCACTTTTTGTTATACTCTTTGTACTTTTTTTTTTCTTTTCTTATCCTCTCTGTAGTTTGCATGGTATGAAAGTGTTTGAGTTAAGACTGTGTTTGCATGGTTTGTAAGCGTTCTTATTTTACTTCTTTTCATGTTTCACTATTTTTCCGACTTGTCGGCAGTGTCCGGCGGATGATGATGGCGAGTCTCTCTCTCTCTTTTTCTGAATGAATGTTAACTCACGAATGATAGGTTTTGCTACTTACTTAACCCCTTATTCTCCTTTAACCCACTACTCTCTTCTTTCTCTCGGGCTAACCTTCCAGTGGATCTTAGGGTCTTTGTTAGCCTTAGATCTGTAGACTCTGAGATGCCAGATAGTCCAGTTCTAATGAGGGATGCGGAGTCCAGCTAGACCTTTAAAACAAAAGCCAAACTAAATGAAAATGACGTGAACATTTTAAAATAAACTCCAGTTTTATCATAAGCGGGTCAGTCGAGTAATTAGCTTATTTTTAAAAGTTTATAATTACAACATAGGTCTTTGTGTATACTGTTGCTGAGGAAACCCAAGTTTCTCTTAAAATCGAGTTCATCCGTGTGAGTAAAAACTGTCATGCTACGTGCGGATGGTAGTCTCGAAAAATGAATGACGCTTATTGCGTTATAGAGCCAATAAAACTTTTAAATATTAAAATTTATTCCACTACCAGTATCAGGAAATCGCGACAATCTTGGATACACACCGAGCCCGCTTTTGCGGCGTTCGCCCTTGGCCCCTCCTTCCTGCATAAATATATATATATATATATAATTGAGGGGTCCCGCGTCTTTAGGTACCTCAGCGCCAAAATTAAAATGTCAGAAATCGCCTCCAAAGTTCAGCAATATTCTGGCAATAGTATCTCTGTTATTAATTGAGCTCGAACGTTCATTTTTGGCTAAATTAGAGTTCTAAGTATGCTAATGAAGGTGATGAGTTTTTGGAATAGATTTTCATATTTTATATATATATTTTTTAATTTTCTTATTATGCCGAACTTTAGGTGAACTTTTGGCTGGCGATAGAGGTGAAAAAATTAGTTCGCATCATAAGGTTTTCAACCATACTTCTAGTGTCGTAAGGTCATTATAACCCAAACCACGCGATAGAGGAAGGGTGAAAATAGTGATATCCATCAAAAACATGTTTTCGCCTGTGGAACGTGCGACCCCATATATATATATATATTATATATATATATATATATATATATATAAATTATTTCACGAAAGTAACACGTGAAAAATATTTATAATGAATAAAACCACGAAGGAAAGGAAAAACACACTGGTGCTCAAGCGCTTTCGTCTAACACAAGTACATAAAGAGTTAGCCTATATATAGGTTACAGAAAAATAATATATATATATATATATATTGCTGCAAACCCACAAGGAAAAAGAAAAACGATTCCAAGGCCTTTCGTGTATTCAAAGCTACACCTCGTCAGGGAATGACGAGGTGTAGCTTTGAATACACGAAAGGCCTTGGAATCGTTTTTCTTTTTCCTTGTGGGTTTGCAGCATTTATTCATTTCACGTGTTTTATTGTGAAATTCATCCCATATATATATAATATATATAATAAACATAAAAATAAAAATTAAACATTAAAGGATTGTGGGAGGAGCATACAAATTTATAAGGAAAAACTACCGATTTTAGCACTTTGCTCGAATCCCACACAAGATCAAATCAATTGTTTCCATCCAATGTTATAGTTAATCGAAAAAAAAAATAAAACTTAAGAGGAGCATACAAATTTATACTGGAAATTTGCCCAGGTTTTAGCACTCTGCCCTTCTTGTCTAAGTTCGATATATATAAAAATAAATTGAAAAATAAAAGTTATTAGAGTAGCATACAAGTTTACCAAAGGTTTAGCGTTCTACCCTTTTTGTCTAAATCTGTTCTGAAGGAATTCAAAACAACAGGATCGAGTTGAAAAAGACCTTTGCTTATGTTGAAGTTATTTGTAAGTTGGATAATGGCAGACTCAAGAATGTTTCTATTAACAATATTGCAGAGTGAAATAAAACAAGCATTATTCCACTGTATTGATTGGAATAATGCTTCAGTTTTGTTTCACTCTAGCAACATTAATAGAAATATTCTTGAGTCTGCCATTATCCAACTTACAAATAACTTCAACATAAGCAAAGGTCTTTTTCAACTCGATCCTGTTGTTTTGAATTCCTTCAGAACGGATTTAGACAAGAGTAGAACGCTAAATCTTTGGTAAACTTGTATGCTACTCTAATAACTTTTATTTTTCAATTTATTTTTATATATATATCGAACTTAGACAAGAAGGGCAGAGTGCTAAAACCTGGGCAGATTTCCAGTATAAATTTGTATGCTCCTCTTACAAGTTTTTTTTTTTTTTTCAATTTATTTTTTTTAATTAACTATAACATTGGTTGGAAATAATTCATTTGATGTGTGGGATTCGAGCAAAGTGCTAAAATCGGCAGTTTTTCCTTGCAGATTTGTATGCTCCTCCCACAGTCCTTCAATGTTTAATTTTTATTTTTTCTCCGTATATTATATATATAATTTTTTTTTCTGTAATCTATATATAGGCTGTAATTCTTTAGTAATTCTTTATGTACTTCAATGTTCCTGAAGATGTCATTAGACGAAAGCGCTTGAGCACCATTCTGTGTTTCCTTTCCTTCGTGGTTTTATTCATCATATATAGTAATGCTAAGCTTTATTGGTAGGACATAAATCCTATAATATAGTACAATATTCTTGAAGGTAGTAAATGGTAAGATAAATCAAACTAAAAATTATGACAAAAGGGGATAAAAATAACACACATACTGAAACAAGTAGTAGTGACAATAAAAAACCTACCCACTGCTTAGACTACAAAAATTATGATAATGGTAGTAATGCTGTTTACTGGCAGGAGACAGATAGATTCCCCAACCTAAAAAAAAAAAAATAGTAGAGTATCCAATATCCATGAAGGTAAATCAATGATACAACTAATTAAACACTAACTTAAAAACAAAAAGGACTATCGTAATAAAGAAATAGCAATGAATACACGTAAGGAAATAAGAAATAATAAAAAAAAATAGTAATGGTTTCCTAAAAATAAAAAAGTAGCTACGTGTAATGGGATGGCTAATGCGGGGTAGTAGGTGGAGCTATAGAGAGAGGCTTTCATACCAAGAGGTCCAAAGTCTATAAGACATGAAGTGTAGGACTGATGAATTAGCTTAGACAATTGAATTGTCTGAGTTCTATAATTCTTTGCATTAGACTATAGGGCGCGTCTTGTTACCTCGGGGAGGCTCGGAACATTGCGGTTAGTGAATATTTGAGAGGCTGAGCCTCTTGGAGGTAACTTATGCGGCAGTCGATAGAATCTGTTGTAAAATAAATTGAGGGTTCTGCGGGAACCTTATTAGTGCAGAAAGTACAAAAAAAGTGTGTCTTCAGCTTCGCTTGTAGAGAACTTGAAGTTCTTTATTATAATGTTTGTCTTAACACAGTAACTTCGATATTGTGTCCTTATGGCTGAGTCATCACTCGAAGAGCTGGTGATAGTGGCATACTAATAAAAATCTAGGGATAATGTACATTACTATTGTTTATTCATTTCTTGTGCGTAATCTAGTATTAAGGACACGTTTAATGACTGTTCAGTTCTTATCTCTAATGTACAATATTGATTTCTTTGTATGGTATTGGTATAATAATGCGATAATGATAATTTAAAATTAGTACATACTTTAACTCTTAATGATGCTTATTTATTTATTTATTATCGATTAATAATAGTTTTATTTTTAATAAAAGCCCAGTAAAGCCAAAAGCTTAAGGGCCAAATTAAATAAAATAAATAGTCCAGCTTCGCAATTATTTATGTCATTGTAAAACCAAAATGTATTTATTTTATTAATAAAGGTTATTCAATTCAATAGTTTCACAGATACTTAAACTCGTGCACCTGCTCTATTGGTTTGTCTCTCGATTTGAAAATAATATCAGCTCTTTGGTTTGAGCTTTCGGGATAGAATTGCATAACCTTAGTTTTAGTAACATTAAAAATAATGTTATGGTTCTGAAAATATGAATCACTAATTTTTATAAGACGATCCAGACCTTTCCCTGAAAGGCTTATTAGCACCATATCATCGGCATAGACCAAGTTATTTATATTTGTCATCTATTCAGCATCCCACTCTTGCATCATTAAGAGAAGCAGTTAATCCATCAGTGTATTTATTAAACAGAAGAGAGAGAGTAAAGAATCTTGTCTAACTTCGCATGAGGAACCAAAACATTCAGATAATATATTGCCCCATTTAATAGTAAAGTTTGGTGTGTACCAAAATTTCAATACATTTAAAAACACAGGGTGGAACATTCCTGTCTTGTAATTTTTTAAATAGAATACCATATTGTGAATCACACTATCATAATGCTTTGCTTATATCCGAAAAACGACTATAAATAGTTGTTACTAACAGTAAATCTAAATACAACCTCTTTCAAAATACAGGGTGTACATAAAGTCAGGATCTATTTTTGTGAAGCACTTGGAAATTATATGGAATTCAATCATAAAATGATAGTGGTAACATTTATTAAATAATTAAGAGTAGGATTCGACGTGACGCCCATCAGTATCCCTGCACAGCTCAAATCGTTCCGCAGCATTTCTAAACACATTCTGGAGTATTTGCGGGGTTATGTTATCTGCAGCAGTTCGTATACGTGTACGTAAGTTTTCAAGACTCGTAATCTTCGTCTGATAGACGTGCGATTTGATAAAGCCCCATGCAAAGAAATCTAAAGGGGTTAAATCTGGTGATCTCGCTGGCCAAGGTCTGTTGTTTCCGCGTCCGATCCAGCGATTTGGAAAACGTCCATTTAGATAATCCTGAACAATTTTGGCATAGTGACAAGGAGCACCATCATGTTGATAGACGACGGTACTAACAATCCTATCCCCGTCGTCTATCAACATGATGGTGCTCCTTGTCACTATGCCAAAATTGTTCAGGATTATCTAAATGGACGTTTTCCAAATCGCTGGATCGGACGCGGAAGCAACGGACCTTGGCCAGCGAGATCACCAGATTTAACCCCTTTAGATTTCTTTGCATGGGGCTTTATCAAATCGCACGTCTATCAGACGAAGATTACGAGTCTTGAAAACTTACGTACACGTATACGAACTGCTGCAGATAACATAACCCCGCAAATGCTCCAGAATGTGTATAGAAATGCTGCGGAACGATTTGAGCTGTGCAGGGATACTGATGGGCGTCACGTCGAATCCTACTCTTAATTATTTAATAAATGTTACCACTTTATCATTTTATGATTGAATTCCATATAATTTCCAAGTGCTTCACAAAAATAGATCCTGACTTTATGTACACCCTGTATAAATACATAGGTCAGTTGAATGGTACCTTTTAAAACCAAACTGATTAGGAGACGTCCATAAATAATTAATCATTCAGTCGGCGTAGCAAAAGTTTCTAGAGTAGTTTTGAGAAGCAGGAGGCAACAGTAATAGGTCTGTAGTTATCGCTGGATAGAATGTCCACACATTTATTTTTGACAAAGGATGTGATATAAACTATGCAGGAATATAACTGAGCAAGCTTGGCTGAGAACAGTAATGAGATATGAAGACTGATCACATCATTAGCATACTTTAAGTGCTCATTTGACAGGTCATCTATCCCGAGTGAGACTCCTGTCTTTAGCTGTTTAATCAGCCTCTTAATTTCAGGCAATGAAGTTGCCGCATTTTCATTGGCCCCCAACTAATGTCGTTCCATTGCAGCCTGCATTAAGATTAAATCTTCCCACGCTGTTAAGGATGTCCGAGTACTTCGTTTTCCATAACTTAGCTATTTCTACCTCCCTAGACAATCCATCAATTGTTCATGAGATGGCATTCTTTGCGCCCATTTCTTTCTTGACAAATTTCCAGGATTTATTATTTAAATTAGCTTCCTAGGCTTTTGAAGCTCGAAGGGAGTCTTTTTTTCCTGTTTACATCGTCGTGTGTGCTTTATAGCGAGCCGTACTTCTACTCATATTCATGTAAGTTGCCCCCTATTCTCGGACGACCAAGGAGACACCTTATGGCTTATACCGTAAGCATCCTTTGATTCCTTTTTTAGGGGGGCTATAAAATCATTCCATCCAGGAATAACTTTAATATGGCAATTATAATTGAGGGGTCCCGCGTCTTAAGGTACCTAAGCGCCAAAATTAAAATGTCAGAAATCGCCTCCAAAGTTCAGCAATATTCTGGCAATACTGTAGTATCTCTGTTATTAATTGAGCTAGAACGTTCATTTTTGGCTAATTTAGAGTTCTAAGTATGCTAATGAAGATGTTTATGAGTATTTGGAATAGATTTTCATATTTTATATATATTTTTTTTTTTTTTTTTATGTCGAACTTTGGGTGAACTTTTGGCTGGCGAGAGGTGAAAAAAGTAGTTAGCTTCATAATGTTTTCAACCATACTTCTAGTGTCATAAGGTCATTATAACCTAAACCACGCGATAGAGGAAGGATGAAAATAGTGATACCTATCAAGAACACGTTTTCACCTGTGGTGGCGCTTAGGTACCTTAAGACGCGCGACCCCTCATTTATGACTTAATCCAAGCCCTGCCTGCTTCCCTTATTATGGACGTTGTATCATTATAATACCTATCAACAAGTTTAAAGTGAGAATCATTTGAATAGGAATTTCTACAGTCAAGATGCAACAATTCTAAATTATTAAAAAGGTGCTGTCCTTAGACCAGTCGACACTTTCATTTCCGCCTGACGAGTTTTAATTTAAGTTGGTACAACTAATTATTAGCTTCAATGGTCTGTCATATGGGAGAAGGAAATTATGCAAAATATGAACATTGACAATACATTCCTTTAAATTATTACTAATGAGATAGTGATCAATCCATCTAGTACCTCCATTCATTTCGCTGACATACTCGAAAGTACTGCTATTTGTACCTAAAAATTCTACATCACTCGTACTTTAATTCAGCAGACTCGCACATGGTACTCAGTTCTACAAAAAATTCTGATTCCAAATTTCCACATCGGCATTGAAGTCCCACTATTAATTATGCATTGCGAATATTGTGGTTTATCCTAAAGCGTAATTTTATACAAAAAATGTATGTATTCATTTAGGTTACTGTCATTATTGTAAGGCAAATAGCAGTTCACAATTAAGAGGTATTCATTCCTTATTTGATATTCAATACCTATCAATTTTTCATTATCGTTTGGTAAATCCGCAGGTGAGGATGCATCGTGTATAAAGTCTTCATGAATCCTAGATAAAAAAATTAATTTCTGCTTAGTCAGCCAGTGTTCTTGCATAAGTAACAAGTCCACATTATTACAAATGTTATGGACATTACAAATGATTTTATTGATCTAACATTATGCGAAACTAATCTCAACCAATTAACCGCCATGAGTATTTATCCGATTATTATTATGCAAATTTCAGGCATTATAATTAGGACGCCTATTATTATTATACATTATAACTACGAAGGAAAAGGGGGATAAGAACACGAAATAGTGCTCAAGCGCTTTCGTCTAATGACATCCTCAGGAACACTGGAATTAATCACAAGATTGAGGCTATATACTGTATACAGGAGATCAAAAAGAAATAAATGATTGATGTAGGAAGTATTTAGGAGCAGCATACAATTTAGGTGGAACAGCTACCAGAGTTTTAGCGCCTTTCCCTTATCTAAATCTGTTCTGAATGAATTTAAAATAACAGGATCGAGCGAAAAAAGGGCCAGGCTAAGGTTGAAATTATTTGTAAGTTGAATAATGCCAGACTTAACAAATTTGGGTGAAGCAAAATTGAAGAATTATTGCAATCAATACTCAAAGGGACAACTCTGACAAATGGACAAAAATGGCATTGGATGACTCCCGTTCTAACGAAATATTGACGATGTTTTACACGAGTGCTCAAATCTTTTCCCGTCTGTTCAATGTAAAAGAAGTCACGTTGTTTACAACCAATTTTACACATAATCCCTGAATTATTGGTAGGATTATTCTTTATGATGACATTTTTCACAATATCGTAATATGAAAGTACTACACGAGTGTTCAAAAGTTTAAGTACATTAGCAATGCCTAAAGTGGGACATAGAGCTCAAAAGCGGGACGTCTGGTCATCTTCCTTTTGGACCATCCTGTATAATGGAGTGTGTATTCCATTATTACCTTTATGAAATTAACTAGTAATCTTCAATTCCTCGGGGACCGGACCTTTTAAACACCCTACAATGGTTTTAGTGCAAGATTTACTAAACCTGCAGTTAATTCATTAAAGATTTCTTTTTTTTTTTCTTTTCATACTACACTAGGAAAAGAATTTTGAATTATTTTTTATTGCTTAATTTTAATTAAACAAGTAACCGAGTGAATCCGCTTTACAATCAACTTTGAATTTAAAAGTTGTAATGGCCAACACTGTTATTAACATTTAGATTGAAATTTTTTTGATTTTAATAGACTTGATTCATTAAATTTATTTAGAAATTACTTATTTTTATAGTTTTCGGCCTTACTACATTTGATCGGCTGCCTTCTGTCGATAAATGATCGTTAGTTTTTTAGGGTCTAAGATCGCATTCTTTTTGGCGCATATCTTAGGAGCACAGCGGCTGAAACAACACTCAAAGTTTTCGCCGGGACAAACATCATCAGGGCAACTTTCACACACATTCTCGGTTATTAGTCCTTTCCCTACAAAAAAAAATATATATATATATATATATAACATATATATATATAATACTGTATATATGTGCCTGCGTGTACACGCACGTGCAGACACCTGGGGATAAGTAAGGTCCAGGGTGTGATAATTCACAGATGTAGTGGGGTAAATTATTTTGCGAGGCAACGCTTGTGCTACCTCTGAACATTAAAACAATTATATAGAAAACTAGAAGCATTTTTGTCAGAAAAATATACTCTATATATTAATTCTGAATAGATTAGAGAGCACCTCACTACTTAATGATTTAACAGAAAATACACTTTGAACCTTCAATTGCGTCCGAAACATTTACGCTCACCCCTTCCACCCCTCAATCCTCTTGGTTCGATGATAAGGTTAAATTAGGTTTTCCAATATATGGATTTTAAAAAGTCGATACCTCGCTTTTTTTTGTGGGTGCACGTGTGTGTGTGTGTGTGTGTGTGTTTTGTTAGTTTGCGGAGACATCTTATAATCAGGCGCGGACTGGCCCCGACGGCCCGTGGGCCCTTTCCGTTGGGGGCCCTAAATTTGTTCGACGTATTACTATATAAAGGGCCCCATACACGCTCAGGCCTGCCCGTCCGGCTGCCTGCACAGCTCAGCCCGTTCAGGTCAAACTGCGCGTGTGTCGGGGTAGTTCAATCCAAGATCTTGACCCGTTCAGGCGGCCTTTCCGGCCAACAGGGAATCAAGCTATGTTTGATTTTCGGCCCCGCCCACCCGTGAGGTTCCGGCCAAACTGTGCGTGTGTGGGCAACAGAGGTTGCCTTATCAGTCCAGCGCTCAGTTCTTCAGCAAAAGTGACACCGATTGGTTGTGGAAGCGTGAGTACAACGCAAGAAGACAAACAATTTTGGTCCGACTTTATCGAAATGTATAAGGAGAATACGTGCTTATGGAAAGAGAAAAGTAAAGAATATTCGGACAAAGGTAAAAAAACAGCAGCCTATCAATTATTAGTAGATAAATTGAAAGAGAAAGACACTTCAGCGAGTAGGGAAACGGTAACAAACAAAATAAATAACATGCAAAGTGCATTTCGGAAAGAGTTCAAAAAGGTTGCGTCCTCTATAAAGTCAGGAGCGGCTTTTCGCATACAAGTATCTTTTTTGAATTAATGGAGAAACTAAAGACAATAGCTTCATATAGGTTTCCTCATCCATCCTGAGATAATTGAACCAATCTCCTGGCTCTAAATCTTAATTCTTCTAATAGTGACGTATGTGATAAACTATCCCTTTTCATCAACCAGTCTTTCGTCCACTTTGTTCTATCTTTCTTCTTTCTATCCTGCCTTCGTAAATATGCTGCGGCAACTGCTCCAACTGCGAGTAAATTCAATTCCTCGTTGTCCAGCGGAGTTGCCATGTTTATCACAGTCAAATAAGTTAACCACACACTACTGTACCTTTTGCAAACTGAGCTATGTCGTGAAACTGGCCTGAATCGTGTGTGGGCGATTAGCTTACCGTGATGCTTGCTTGAACGGGCAGCCGGACGGGCAGGGCTGAGCGTATATGAGGCCTTAAGACCTCTCGGGTGTTCAGAGGGGTCAAAAAAAGTGCCAACACGGCAACGTACGTTGGCGACAAAACGGCATTAAAAATTTTCCACTTTTTTTTTAATACTAGTAAAATAATTTATATTTAAATTGTTTAGGATTATTAACTTTAGTTTATTCGTTGATAAATTATGTCCGTTTAAATAAATTTTTATTTAAATAAATTTATTATATATTTATTTTATTTGTTGAAAATTAATTAAATAAATATGTTAAAAATCGCTCTGTTGCCAAACGCATTTCTGAGATTTCTAGAATAACCAGTCAGCACTCTAGGACATTATTTTTGGCGCGAAAAATAAAATAAAGTAAATATTTTTTAAGCGGTGTTGCATTTGTGCTGGCGCGCCGATTTTTTGCTCTTGGTCTTTATAACGTGAGTAATTTACTGAATTTTTATTTAAGTAATTGTTAATTTTTTATATTTTTAAGCTTTAAACACACAAATATCTTAGGAGCTGAATAAAGGCCAGCAGGGCCCAGCCAGTTCAGTCTAGATCCCAAGAACCTGCATACCCCCAATAATTTCCTCATATACCTTTTTTCTAAACGCCTTTGAAAACGTTATTCATTGATATTGTTCGCTATATAAATATATATATTATTATTATCAGAGGCGTAACTAAAAGAAGAAAGGCCTGTGGCCTACTATTGATAATGGGCCACTCTGTAATAGTTTAAGTAAGTGACAGTTTAGTTTGGGATTGAAAAAAGTTTCTATTTCAACGTTTTCTATGATTTTCGTGAGTAACTATATATATATATATATATATATATATATATATGTTAAACACAGACCGTGCATGGAACAAGGAACTCTTCTGGAAAATTAAATCCACTATAGTCCGAATAAGTAATGGTAAATGACAAATACCATAGCTTTTTTCCTTTTTCATGATTTTAGCCCGACGTGGGCAACGGGTCTCTCGCAAAGAGATCCCATAAATATAGCTTCCCTCACCAGCTATCTGCAAAGCAGACAGGATCCAGCTTTGGGACGTGGATCTAGGGTTTAAAGCAAGCCTAGATCCCTACACTCAGAACCTCTATATAAGTAAAAGACTCGTTGCATTCACGTCGTGTTGAATAAATCAAAGAAAAAGGGGGTAACTATTGTATTTTTAGCCAAAAAAAACAAAACTTAAACCTCAACCGGGACATTGAGCGTCCACTTTTCAAGGCACGAAACACGTCCGTTTAGTATACACAAACTCAGAATGGTTCCCTGAGAACATTATATGTTAAACACAGACCGTGCATGGAACAAGGAACTCTTCTGGGAAAATTAAATCCACTATAGTCCGAATAAGTAATGGTAAATGACAAATACCATAGCTTTTTTTCCTTTTTTCATGATTTTAGCCCGACGTGGGCAACGGGTCTCTCGCAAAGATACCCCATAAATATAGCTTCCCTCACCAGCTATCTGCAAAGCAGACAGGATCCAGCTTTGGGACGTGGATCTAGGGTTTAAAGCAAGCCAGATCTACAGATCTACAGAAGCTAAGGCTAACAAAAGACCCTAAGATCCACTCTAAGGCTAGCCCGAGAGAAAGGAGAGAGTAGGGGGTTAAGAGAAGAGAGGAAATAAGGGGTTAAGTAAGGAGCAACACCTATCATTCGTGGGTTAACATTCATTCAGAAAAAGAGGGAAAAAGTCTCACCAATCATCATCCGCCGGCCACTGCCGACAAGTCAGAAAAATAGTCGGAGAATATAGGAGAGGGGTGAAAGATGAAAAGAAGTAAAATAAGAACGCTTACAAACCATGCAAACAGTCTTAACTCACTGTCATACCATGCAAGAAAAGAGTTAGAGACATGCAAAGTAAGGAGGATAAGAAAAAAAAAAAAGTAGGTAAAGTTAAACAAAAAGTGGGTTAGTTTACGCTATGAGCTACATCTACATTCGTGTTAGTCTAATTTTTTTTTTTTTTTTTTTTTTATTGCTGGCATCACGCTGGCATGTCACAAGCTGGCATTCATCGTCAACAGACTCATCCTCGAGCACCACCACCAGAGCTCCTGTTGTTAACTTTCTTTTTTAATTTTAAAACAACGTTAATATTTTTAAAATGTCTGTCAAGACGGTTCTTAAACACATTAACGCTGGTAGAATGAACGACTGACGCGGGAAAGATTATTCCATTTATCAATTACTTTAAACGTAAAGAAGTTTTAGCGATATTAGTAATGAAACGTCTGCCACGCAACTTGAATCCGTTATTGCGAGTATTACTATTATCGAAAGTGAACAATTTGTCAAAATTTACGTTATCGATGTTATTAACGATTTTGAAAACTTCAATAAGCTCCCCCCTTAATCTCCTAGTTTCGAGTGAATACAAGTCTAACACTTTAATCCTATCTTCATAAGGCTATTGCGCAATGCCGGAATAAGTTTCGTGGCACGACGCTGAACCCTTTCTAACCTATCAAATCCTCACGCAAGTACGGGCACCAAAACTGAACGGCATATTCCAAATGAGGCCTGACTAGGGACTTGTAAAGGGGCATATAATATCCTTCGATTTAAATTCGAAATTACGCGCTATGAAGCCTAACATCCTATTAGCTTTTGCGCAAGACTCCAGGCACTGGTTCCTAACCTTTAAATCTTTAGTTACGCGTACGCCTAAATCTACTTCCTCGTCAACGCTCGCTAAATCCCTATCATCCATCGTGTACACGTAATTATTGTTGCGAGAACCTATATGCAAAACTTTACATATAATGTTCTCAGGGAACCATTCTGAGTTTGTGTATACTAAACGGACGTGTTTCGTGCCTTGAAAAGTGGACGCTCAATGTCCCGGTTGAGGTTTAAGTTTTGTTTTTTTTGGCTAAAAATACAATAGTTACCCCTTTTTCTTTGATTTATTCAACACGACGTGAATGCAACGAGTCTTTTACTTATATAGAGGTTCTGAGTGTAGGGATCTAGGCTGCTTTAAACCCTAGATCCACGTCCAAAGAGGATCCTGTCTGCTTGCAGATAGCTGGTGAGGGAAGCTATATTTATGGGATCTCTTTGCGAGAGACCCGTTGCCCACGTCGGGCTAAAAATCATGAAAAAGGAAAAAAGCTATGGTATTTGTCATTTACCATTACTTATTCGGACTATAGTGGATTTAATTTTCCCAGAAAAGTTCCTTGTTCCATGCACGGTCTGTGTTTAACATATAATGTTCTCAGGGAACCATTCTGAGTTTGTGTATACTAAACGGACGTGTTTCGTGCCTTGAAAAGTGGACGCTCAATGTCCCGGTTGAGGTTTAAGTTTTGGTTTTTTTGGCTAAAAATACAATAGTTACCCCCTTTTCTTGATTTATTCAACACGACGTGAATGCAACGAGTCTTTTACTTATATAGAGGTTCTGAGTGTAGGGATCTAGGCTTGCTTTAAACCCTAGATCCACGTCCCAAAGCTGGATCCTGTCTGCTTTGCAGATAGCTGGTGAGGGAAGCTATATTTATGGGATCTCTTTGCGAGAGACCCGTTGTGCCCACGTCGGGCTAAAATCATGAAAAAGGAAAAAAGCTATGGTATTTGTCATTTACCATTACTATTCGGACTATAGTGGATTTAATTTCCCAGAAGAGTTCCTTGTTCCATGCACGGTCTGTGTTTAACATATAATGTTCTCAGGGAACCATTCTGAGTTTGTATATATATATATATATATATATACATATACATTTAGGATAAAAACGAAGACGTAGAGCAAGAAAGTCATTATATTTGGCTGCAGCCGACGTTTCGGGCAACTCTACCCATTTTCAAGGCCTAATAAATAAAAAACTAAAATTAATGCATGACAAAAAAAAAAAAAATATACGAATGTCAAAAACAAACTAATTCATAGCACAGAATAAAACCACTTAAAGAATAAAAATTGAAAAGCGTAAAACAAGCATAAGCCAAAAACAAAAATTAAAAATTATATACATGACAAATAACACATAATAAAAGTAAAACTTTAAAACTAAAAACATTCAAACAAATTAGTTAAAAACTTCACTAATAAAAAGTTAAATGAAAAAACGCAAAAGTGCACGAAACATACCGTGCTCACTTGACATCCTCAAACAACTGAGGCGAAAAGGAGACAGGGTCAAGGGGAAAAACAGAAAAATTTAGTTGGTAGGCATTCTAATTAATATAAAGGGGGTAACAGCTAGAATCAATATTTAAGCTGGAGTTCAGAAATTTAATGCACAAAGATTCATAAATACGGAGAGAGGACGGACATTTTAATGATTAAGAATTTTAAAGTTATTAACGGAAATATCAACTTTACACTTAACAGAATGATTTCTAATGGCAGACTGTTCCTTTTTAGATAAAACTTTTCCTGTCCTATGGCTAATACCCATATGGAGCAAAATCTTGCCTGCAAAGAACGAACTGTGCTGCCAACGTAGTTCCCCTGGGAACACCCAGGGCAGGTAAACAAAATAAACGACAGAACAGTTCATCGCAGGGGGGATTTTGTCCTTACAACGGAAAAAAACATTCAAGGGTATTATTATTCACAAAAGCAACCTTAAAATCAGTGTGAAAATAAAATTTCCTCACCACACTCAACAATTGCTTTTCACAAAAGTGTTAAATTGGTAGAGATCAGGTAAAACAAGATATTTACAATTCTTAGGAACATCATACCGTTGGGATAAGTTTGGGGTAATAAACATTATTAAGTAATTTACCAATAATACCTTGTACAAGAACCCGTGGAAAACCATTTTTAAAGAAAAAATCAGTAAGAATTCAAACTCATTATGAAGCAGAGCAAAGTTGAGCAAATATTATAAGCTCTATGCACTAAAGTGCGAATCGAACTTAGTTGTAATTAAAATCGCAAAAACTATAAAAATTAAAAACCTAAACCCGTAAAAGTAGGCTTCCGGTATGTAGAAGTTAAAACAGTTGAGCCTGATTTGGAAGCCAAAACATCAAGGAAAGGAATAGAACCTTGAACTTCCTTTTCCTGCGTAAATATAATGTTCTTATGAAGTGTGTTCAAAAAATTTAAAAACTGAAACTGATGATTATCCGTTTGGAATAAAGCAAACGTGTCATCAACATAACGTCTGTACAAATTCGGCTTAAGGTGAGGGGGGCACTCACAGAAGGCCCTTTCCTCAAGATGAGACATGAAAATATTCGCAAAAACGGGACCCAAGGGGCTCCCCATCCAACTGACGGTAAACTACCCTTGAAAACTAAAAAAGTTATCCTTGACAGCCAAATTCAGAAGCTGCTCAAACTGTGCTCTGCCAAAGCCGTGAAAAAGTGAGTCCGGCTGTGGAAAAGCTTTATTTAAAATAATTGTAATGGTCTCATCCAAGGGGACATTTGTAAAGAGGGAAGATACATCAAAACTTGTCATAAACAAAGAATTCATATTAAACTTCTTAATTTCCGACACAAAAGAAAAACTATCCTTAACACTGTACAAGTTCACAGTAAATGATGATAACAGTGGGACAAGAAATTTGGCAAGTTTGTAATTAGCCAAAGGATAAGACGCTAAAAATTGGGCGCAATGGAACACCGACTTTATGAACCTTAGGCAGACCATACATAAGGCCCAAATAAGAGCCTGAAACGTACAATTCATCATAAGTGGAGGAGTTAATAACACAATCATGTTTAAGCTTAAGCAAAACACGGTTAACCTTGTCTTCCAATCGCTGAACTACGTTGGCAGCACAGTTCGTTCTTTGCAGGCAAGATTTTGCTCCCATATGGGTATTAGCCATAGGACAGGAAAAGTTTTATCTAAAAAGGAACAGTCTGCCATTAGAAATCATTCTGTTAAGTGTAAAGTTGATATTCCGTTAATAACTTTAAAATTCTTAAAATCATTAAAATGTCCGTCCTCTCTCCGTATTTATGAATCTTTGTGCATTAAATTTCTGAACTCCAGCTTAAATATTGATTCTAGCTGTTACCCCCTTTATATTAATTAGAATGCCTACCAACTAAATTTTTCTGTTTTTCCCCTTGACCCTGTCTCCTTTTCGCCTCAGTTGTTTGAGGATGTCAAGTGAGCATGGTATGTTTCGTGCACTTTTGCGTTTTTCATTTAACTTTTATATAGTGAAGTTTTTAACTAATTTGTTTGAATGTTTTAGTTTTAAAGTTTTACTTTTATTATGTGTTATTTGTCATGTATATAATTTTTAATTTTGTTTTTGGCTTATGCTTGTTTTACGCTTTTAATTTTTATTCTTTAAGTGGTTTTATTCTGTGCTATGAATTAGTTTGTTTTTGACATTCGTTTATTTTTTTTTTTTGTCATGCATTAATTTTAGTTTTTATTTATTAGGCCTTGAAAATGGGTAGAGTTGCCCGAAACGTCGGCTGCAGCCAAATATAATGACTTTCTTGCTCTACGTCTTCGTTTTTATCCTAAATGTAAAATTACGTCTCCTTAGGAGGGATCCTATTTCATATGTATCTACGCGTTATGGACTAGAGGGTTGAGACTCCACCGTAAACTTGAAAAGTCTGTCAGAAAATTCAAGAAGATTGAATTGGACCTTGAATTTTTAGAAATCTGCCGGAATAGTGGCGTCTTTCCTAATTTTATTTATTACAAAAAACTGTATCGTAATTCACTCTATTCTTCAGAGTTTTATAGGTCATCATTGGTATATTATCTTAACAATGAAATTAATTACAAATTAAGCTTAAGCATGATATTTTCGAACAAGTTTGTGCTCTTAAAAGCCAGTTGAAGGCCTTGGTCTCTTTTTGTGATTATGCGTGCATAGTGTCTAATATTCATGTTTCCTCCCTTCATATGTACGTTCTATTTCCCGGATTCATGACCGCAAGCTTTTTAGGTTAAACCTATCTCGCCTTATTTTCTAGATCCTGGTCAGGTCATTAGGAATTTATCTGACTATACCCTGTCAAAGCGTGAAGGTTTTCTCTTGTCTCAAGTTCAAGTTTCCCAACTTGCGTTTTAAACCTGCTGACTTTTATTTTTATTCTGAAAGGATAGCCCATGATCTGAAGGTTCTTCCAACTGTTGATGCTAATGATTTTGGTAAGGTTAGACA
Source organism: Bathynomus jamesi (assembly GCA_023014485.1). Classification (NCBI taxonomy): domain Eukaryota; kingdom Metazoa; phylum Arthropoda; class Malacostraca; order Isopoda; family Cirolanidae; genus Bathynomus; species Bathynomus jamesi. The sequence goes on from JAJOZX010001423.1 coordinate 845,346, forward strand.
ACATATTTCCCAATTGTCCATGAATTGTTTTTTAAAATTAAAGCTTTTAAGTTTTCTACAATTTTTCTGCATAGGGAGGACCGTGAAATTTTAAAAAGCTTGGGTGGTAAATGAATCTATTGTTATTACTAAACCAGATAAGGGTAGCGGTGTTGTGGTTATGAATAAAACTGATTATATTAAAAAAATTGCTTGATATTCTTTCTGATTCATTAAAATTTGTTAAGGTAGATGAACAGGTTTCTAAAATTATTCAGCGATTGGAAGACAAGGTTAACCGTGTTTTGCTTAAGCTTAAACATGATTGTGTTATTAACTCCTCCACTTATGATGAATTGTACGTTTCAGGCTCTTATTTGGGCCTTATGTATGGTCTGCCTAAGGTTCATAAAGTCGGTGTTCCATTGCGCCCAATTTTAGCGTCTTATCCTTTGGCTAATTACAAACTTGCCAAATTTCTTGTCCCACTGTTATCATCATTTACTGTGAACTTGTACAGTGTTAAGGATAGTTTTTCTTTTGTGTCGGAAATTAAGAAGTTTAATATGAATTCTTTGTTTATGACAAGTTTTGATGTATCTTCCCTCTTTACAAATGTCCCCTTGGATGAGACCATTACAATTATTTTAAATAAAGCTTTTCCACAGCCGGACTCACTTTTTCACGGCTTTGGCAGAGCACAGTTTGAGCAGCTTCTGAATTTGGCTGTCAAGGATAACTTTTTTAGTTTTCAAGGGGTAGTTTACCGTCAGTTGGATGGGGAGCCCCTTGGGTCCCGTTTTTGCGAATATTTTCATGTCTCATCTTGAGGAAAGGGCCTTCTGTGAGTGCCCCCCTCACCTTAAGCCGAATTTGTACAGACGTTATGTTGATGACACGTTTGCTTTATTCCAAACGGATAATCAATCAGTTCAGTTTTTAAATTTTTTGAACACACTTCATAAGAACATTATATTTACGCAGGAAAAGGAAGTTCAAGGTTCTATTCCTTTCCTTGATGTTTTGGTTTCCAAATCAGGCTCAACTGTTTTAACTTCTACATACCGGAAGCCTACTTTTACGGGTTTAGGTTTTAATTTTTATAGTTTTTGCGATTTTAATTACAAACTAAGTTCGATTCGCACTTTAGTGCATAGAGCTTATAATATTTGCTCAAACTTTGCTCTGCTTCATAATGAGTTTGAATTCCTTACTGATTTTTTCTTTAAAAATGGTTTTCCACGGGTTCTTGTACAAGGTATTATTGGTAAATTACTTAATAATGTTTATTCCCCCAAACTTATCCCAACGTATGATGTTCCTAAGAATTGTAAATATCTTGTTTTACCTGATCTCTACCAATTTAACACTTTTGTGAAAAAGCAATTGTTGAGTGTGGTGAGGAAATTTTATTTTCACACTGATTTTAAGGTTGCTTTTGTGAATAATAATACCCTTGAATGTTTTTTCCGTTGTAAGGACAAAATCCCCCCTGCGATGAACTGTTCTGTCGTTTATTTGTTTACCTGCCCTGGGTGTTCCCAGGGGAACTACGTTGGCAGCACAGTTCGTTCTTTGCAGGCAAGATTTTGCTCCCATATGGGTATTAGCCATAGGACAGGAAAAGTTTTATCTAAAAAGGAACAGTCTGCCATTAGAAATCATTCTGTTAAGTGTAAAGTTGATATTTCCGTTAATAACTTTAAAATTCTTAAATCATTAAAATGTCCGTCCTCTCTCCGTATTTATGAATCTTTGTGCATTAAATTTCTGAACTCCAGCTTAAATATTGATTCTAGCTGTTACCCCCTTTATATTAATTAGAATGCCTACCAACTAAATTTTTCTGTTTTTCCCCTTGACCCTGTCTCCTTTTCGCCTCAGTTGTTTGAGGATGTCAAGTGAGCATGGTATGTTTCGTGCACTTTTGCGTTTTTTCATTTAACTTTTTATTAGTGAAGTTTTTAACTAATTTGTTTGAATGTTTTTAGTTTTAAAGTTTTACTTTTATTATGTGTTATTTGTCATGTATATAATTTTTAATTTTTGTTTTTGGCTTATGCTTGTTTTACGCTTTTTAATTTTTATTCTTTAAGTGGTTTTATTCTGTGCTATGAATTAGTTTGTTTTTGACATTCGTATATTTTTTTTTTTTTTTGTCATGCATTAATTTTAGTTTTTTATTTATTAGGCCTTGAAAATGGGTAGAGTTGCCCGAAACGTCGGCTGCAGCCAAATATAATGACTTTCTTGCTCTACGTCTTCGTTTTTATCCTAAATGTAAAATTACGTCTCCTTAGGAGAAACCCACAAAGAAAAAGAAAAATGATTCCAAGGCCTTTCGTGTATTCAGAAGTACACCTCGTCATTCCCTGACTGCGTATTAATTAGATTTGATTTTGGTTGAGTTCAGAATTATATTAAAAACTCGCGGGGATTTACAGGTCATGACAAAATTACTAGATTTTTAAAACATACATAAACACTTTTTTGGGGGACAGAATTTACTGAAGCTTTTTGGGGGCCCTCTCAGTGACACCTGCCGGTGGAAATTTTTGAACCAGTCCGCGCCTGCAGGCTATGGTAGGTTACCTTTGGAAGAGCTTTAGGCCTAGGCTAGGGTAGATCGTTGAGCCTTCCCAAAGCATGGAGGAGTTTATTCGTAAAAGATTTTGAAGTGAGTATCTGCACCCAGAGGCGCGAATACGCATTCGTTATTTGCATCCGAATATCACGCCTCTGGGTGCAAATACATTCAGCTTAACAATCTTAAGGCTTCGTGAGGCCTCCCCTAAAAAGGCCTCGGCCTCGAGGCCTTTGAAAAATGTATGTCCTCGGCCTTGTGGATTTCTGAAGGCCTCGGCCTCGTCCCCATGCCTGATATATATACGAGGAGTGATCAAAAAGTATCGATAATTTTATTGCTACGGACAATGAAATGGAACAACGCGCGTTCGGAGACGAACGAAATGATTAAAACGGCTTTTGGAAATGATGCTCTCAGTGTAGCTAACGTTTACAAATGGCATAAAAAGTTTAAAAATGGAGAAACATTTGCTCGTACCAGAAATCGAATCTGTTGGACATTTTCATCCGTACGAGAAATGGAAGGGCGGCCACTGCGTTTCTTGTCTTCAAGCGATGTTTCTCCATTTTTAAACTTTTTGTGCCATTTATAAACGTTAGCTACACTGAGAGCATCATTTCCAAAAGCTGTTTTAATAATTTCGTTCGTCTCCGAACGCGCATTCTTCCATTTCAGAGATTTATACGTACTGCAAAAACACACCCTCCTTTTAAGCGCTCCAACCAACTACTGACTTATGGTAGCAGATTTTGCTTCAGACTGCAGACGCCAGAGGGCAGGAAGACTCACATATGTAAACAATTATTTCTTATTTGCATTCATTTAATGTTATAATGTTTCAGACCAACAAAAACCCTAGGATCCACTCATGGCTGGTCTACTTAACTGTGTTTGTAATTGTGTATGTCCTCCGTGGTGGCGGAGAGGACCAAGTGGTAGTGGTAGTGGTGAGGTCCGTAGCAATAAAATTATCGATACTTTTTGATATCTATATCTATCTATCTCGCTAAAATATTTGAAAGAATAGTTAGACAGAAAATCTATGACTTTTGGGAAACTCGTAAAAAATTAAATGATAACTAACATGAGTTTCGGTCAGGCAGATCATGCCTGTCACAACTAATGGAACACTACAACATTATTAATGCACTGGAAAGTAATGAAAATTATGATGTAATATACACAGACTTTACCAAGTGGTGATCATGGAATCTTAATACATAAACTGAAATATATGGGAATAACAGGAAAAGTAGGGAAATGGATATGTATAATTTCGTTAGTGAGCGGCGGCAAGTCGTTACAGTACAAGGAGCATCAGAATCAGAGGTCCTCAGCTCAGACCACAAGGAATAATATTAGCTCCACTACTCTTCATAATCATGCTAACCTACATAGATGAGGACGTTAACAGAAACAGCACAGTAACATCCTTTGCCGCTAACACAAAGATCAGTAGAAAAATAAGAAACCCAGAAGATATAGGATCTCTACAAACAGACATGAACAGAATCTACAAGTGGACTGAAGACGACAATATGAAGTTTAACAGTGATAAATTTCAGCTGTTACGGTACGAAAAAAAGAGAAGACCTAAAATTCATGGAATATTATACTCCAAATGGAGAGGAAATTCAGAGAAATTCTAAAGCAAAAGATTTATGGGTTGTAATGAATGATGATGCGAAATTTGAAAAACAAAAGATAGCAGTAAACAGAGCAAAGAGAATAACTCGGCAGATACTGAGAACCTTTAAACGAAGGGATAGGAATATAATGATTTCTCTACTGAAAACACTGATCATACCCAAATTGGAATACTGCTCGGTCCTAACATGCCCATATAAAAAAGAAGACATTAGACAGCTAGAAGGGATTCAGAGAAGCTTCACAGCCAAGATCAAGGGGTGCAAAGAACTAAATTACTGGGAAAAGTTACGCGAATTAAACCTATATTCACTGGAAAGGAGAAAGGACACACACACCATTATTTACACTTGGAAAATAATGGAGAAACTAGTCCCTAATCTTACTCTGAACCCTGTAACTTTCCAAACAACAATGGAAAGTAAAAAAGGAAGACTGTATCGTGTTCCCAAATGAAAGGCGAGACAGGGAACATCCTTAACCCTGAAAGAAAATAGTTTTGTTGTGGGAGGACCAAAACTGTTTAATCAGCTGCCCAAAGACCTAAGGAACACGAGTAGTATTGCGGTGGACATCTTCAAGAGAAGATTGGACGCCTGGCTCAGAATAATCCCCGATGAACCGGGGAGGGAGGGGCGACAAGCTTGACCTTCGTGAAATGAGGAATCATCGCACGCAACATTTGAAAGGAAAGGTATAGGGAAGTATCAGGTATTCAAGACATTATCTAAGTAATAAATTTTGAAATAAGTGAAAGATTGTCCATGTCACAAATGAAAAAAATAAAACCTTAATCGGCGAAGTTAATCGACATTAGGTCTGGGTTGTAGTTTCTTTAACATTGTAGTTGGTGTTTCGATTCAAGACGAGTTACTAACGATGATACACTGAAGATGTTCGTCGTAAATAAACGAAGCGTTAGCAGCAGAAAGAAGGAGAAAACAAAAACAACAACAACAACAACAACAACAACCCATTTGCCTAAATTTTTTTTACAACAGGAACCTCCGCGCTATATTTTGTGACAATTTTCATGGCGTTTTATTCTTTATTAAAACAAATGTACGCAAGTAGGGAGAGATCCGATTTGAACTGGCTTAAACGTTTCAATTTTTTTTTTTTTTTAAATATTTTCAACACCTCTTATAAACCTTATTATGGATTATAAAGTTGGGTTATAAAATACATTTAATAAATATTACTTGTCCATGTTCTGTTGCGTTACTTTATGTACATTGCACACCCAGTACTTTTCTTTAACATTGTTTCTACCGATATGCAACGTTTTACACTTATATGAACCCTTTATCGCGCAGTGTTACTTTACTAATTTTGTCTTGGCTAACGCCAGACTATTTTATTCAAAGTAACACTGCCATAAAGGGTTAAAGTTGAGTGGGCAGAAACTTGGCGAATTAAGTATTTTATTAATATCTTCTTGAATCTGTTCGTCCCCATACTTTGGTATCATCCGCAAATTTTGAAATTATACTGTTAATTCCCATGTCGATGTCATTGATATGAATAATAAAAACTGGTCCCAGAACTGATACCCCGAGGCATGCCGCTAGTTACACTTTTTTAGTTAGACGCTTTGCCATTAATGACCCCTTTTGTTGACGTCCACTCAGCCAATTTTTGATCCATTTGAGAATATTACCATCATTTCCGTGATAATGAAGTTTAGCTAATAATCTTCTATGTGGCACTTTATCAAACGTTTTTTGAAAATCGAAATATATAATATCTACTGTTTTACTCTCGTCATATATATTTACAACATTAAAGAAATCGAGCAAGTAAGTGATTAACTATTTTGTCCCGAACGATCGTCTCCATAAGATTACTAACCAATGAAGTCCATCGGCCCCGGGTTTGAGACCTGGTGACGGCAGCCGGCGTGCAGCAAAACCCAGCTGTTTTGTGGGGCGTAGTTTGGATTCCACGTTAAACTGTAGGTCTAAGGTGGAGTGAAAAGCTTGACCTTCGTCAGAATGAACAATTCAGGGGGAGGCTAACCAAAGGTTATATATTTTTTTTCTTTCTTTAATTTACCGCCGATTCGTACCTAGGGAAAGTGGTACATATCTCGGCGAGACAGTGGGTGGGTGGTGTCACCGAGTTGGGGATGGTAGACTAGGGGAGTGAGTAAGGTTCAGTTGCTGGATAGGCGGTAGGAGGGGCATGGACTTAGATCCAATGAAGCATATGGGAATGAGTGAGAAAAATGAAAATAGCTTCCGCTGAAAAGTGGAGGCCTTCAGCGAGTATGGATTGTAGACGCTCGGGTATGGACATTCTGGACAAGATAGTGAAACACCTGCGACGAAGAGCGGACAGGTTTGTCCATTCGACCAGTAAATGTACGACAGTGATTGGAATATGGCAGGGCAGGGCAGGGCAGGCGATTTAGCCAGAGGTGACCATGTGTAATGCGTGTGTATCCTGGGCGGAGACAGGCTAAAATCACTTCTTCATGACGGGACCGGTGTAATGAGGAGGCCCAGTATCCTAATTGCAGTTTGATCTTGTTGAGTTTGTTATATGTGGCCTGGTCCCATTCCCGTTGCCAGATGGAGTGGAAGTGGGAGCGGAGAGTCCTGAAGAAGTCGGAGAAAGGGAGGGGCCGGGGGGAAGCGGGCAGTAAGCAGGCCGTCTTTGCCGTGCGGTCCGCCGCCTCGTTACCCTGGATGCCGACATGTGCCGGGACCCAGCAGAAGGCGATTGTCTTGTGTAGGAAGGTTGCTAAAAAGTGGAAGGTTTGCTGGATGGTACAGACGAGCGGGTGAGGGGGGTTAAATCTTTCTAGGGAGGAGAGTACGCTTCGGGAATCTGAATAAATGACAAAGGAGCTGGCGGGGTGGGTGCGCACGATGTCGAGGGCGTCCATAATCGCGAAGAGTTCTGCTGAGAAAACTGAGGCCTCGCGGGGCAGGCTGACGCCTCGAGAAAGCGTCTGGGCGATTATCGCCGCTGCGACGGCCGTACCAGCCTCCGAGCGGAAACCATCTGTATAAATGGGGACAGTGTCCGGGTGTTGGGTTGCGTGTTCTCGGAAGAGTGACCTGTATACCGTAGCGATCGTGGTAGTCTTTGGTAGGGCACACAGGTCCCTGCCAAACTTTATAGGGGTGAGGAGCTAGGGAGGGTGGATGTTGTATGAGATGGGGATAATTGAGGGGGGCCGGCATGTTGGAAAGGTCCAGGAAAGAGCGGACCGCTTCAGTGAAGTGCCAGCTTCGTCCTTGGGGTGGGAGGTCAGAAATCGCCGCGCATAGAAGCGAAGAGGGTAATCTCTGCGCACGAAGGTATGTTCTCACGAGGAGCAAACCCCATCGGAGGGCGAGAGGGAGGTAATTGCATTCCGCTTGGAGGCTGGGGAAGAGCGGAAGGCACCGGTGGCGAGGCGGAGGCCCCTATTCAGTACCGGGTCCAAGATACGGACGCAGGCGTTGGAGGCTGAGCCGTATACGACATTGCTATAATCCAGCTTCGACTGGATCACGGAAGTGTAAATGCACAGGAGAGAGCGTCGGTCTGCGCCCCATGTGGTATGGGAGAGGTGATCTAGGAGAGCGAGGGGACGTTGGAGGGATTGCTTCAGGTGTTTGAGATGGGGAACCCAGTTGAACCGTCGATCCAGGATCATGCCCAGAAATCGTGTGGAGGGGACAACCTCAAGAGGATCGTCGTATAACGTGACAGAGGGGACGGGAAAGGTTGCGGGTCTTCTTCTGCCAAAGAGCATACACTTGGTCTTCGGGGTGGAGAGGCGGAACCCCACCGACCTTTTCACCCGATAGATGGCGAGCTGAATTTGCTGTTGAACGACGGACGGCTCCCGCCACGCGAAGTAGATCGCGAGGTCCTCCGCGTAGATGGAAGAACGGTTGGTGGGTGCAAGGCATTTTGAGACTGTTCATTACTATGGAAAAGCATAGAACACTGAGGATGCTTCCCTGTGGGACCCCGTCCTCCTGCACGAAGGTGTCTGAGAGGACTGGGCCCACCCGAACTTTAAAGGTTCTGGAGGAGAGGAAGCCCCTGATGAAGGTCGGCAGCGCTCCGACGAGACCCAAATTTTGGAGCTGACTGAGTATTATTTTCCGACGGGAGGTGTCGTAGGCCTTCTGTATGTCAAAAAAATTTGATAGGACGAACTGTCCATTGTCGAAGGCTATCTGTATGTCTCGGCTGAGGAGTAGGAGGGGATCAGTAGTGGAGTGGAATTGTCTGAAGCCGGACTGGGTAGCCGGGAAGGAATCATTATTTTCGAGGAGGAAGGATAGTCGCGTAGAGACCATTTTTTCTAAAATTTTGTAGGCACAACACGTTAGAGCGATAGGTCTGTAGTTTGTGGGATAGAGGGAATCTTCACTAGGTTTGGGGATGGGGATTACATGGGCCTCCCTCCACCAGGAGGGGAAGGTGCCCTCTATCCATATGCGGTTGTACACTGTAGGCCGGGTCGAAATCTAGTCAAAATGATTTTTTTTAGATGAGCACCATGTGGGGTTTATGAAATGATATCCTGACCAACATACTCCAAAAGAAAGTTTATGCTCCCCTCCGTACCACTAGCATACTCCCTCTTAGTTTTGGCTCCGCCCCAAAATTAAAAATAGTATCATAAATCAAAATGGAGATCATTTAGAGCATTTTTTTTATAGAGATGACCCCCCTTAAAATTGCATAATATACCTCATGTGCAATTTTCAGGCAATTATCCAAGAAATTTCAAATCCTTGAAAAATTGCCGCATCCCCAAAAAGTGTTATCAGTATATAGAAAAGGGTAACAAACTTTAGTTTGGAGTACTGATTGCCTAGGAGACCAATTCATAAACCTCATATAGGCCTAGTATATCTGTCTGAAAAGAAGACAATTAGTCTATTGTACCATTTATTACACAAAACAGCTTTGAAGTAAAAACAAAATTTAATTTAAAAATTACCTTCACAATTCACTAATTACTTGTGGATGTGCCTTGGCCCCATTGGCTTTTCCATTCAAACTGTGGCAGTCTTTTTCTTGATTCCAGTTGATTGAGGATAAATTTGTGACGATTGCCGTAGCCAATCCTTTGTTCTGATGCTTTTGTCACTAAGTTCACTGCACTTTCCACGCTTTGACTGTGGCATGAAAAAGCAGCAATTTTCAAGGGTTCTGTTCTTGTATGCAGTAGCTCTTCATTGCTGAAATTCCTTATCAAAGGTGGAGGATTGATAGCTTCCTTTCTCCAGTTAATCATCTCATAGTAGTCTTTGGAATCGAAATTTAGAGATTTAGGAAGCTCAAAATTTCGTGTCACTGAAACGTGTCCGACTGAGAAGTATCTTCTGAAGAGCATCTTCTCTGACATGTTGTCTGCTATCAGTAAGCATTGACAGTAGGATAGCTTCGGGATTAGCAAAATAGGCATTATTACGGAACACCGGTTCCATAATAATTAGGCTGACCATACGTACCGTTTTGAACGGGACAGTACCGTTTTTTTTATGGGTTCTGTATGGGTTCTGTCACTGAAGAATAATTGTAAGCTCAATATGTTTATGTACTTACTTTTTCATGAATACAGAATATTACATAACCCCCGTCCCTTTTTTGCCATCCCAATGTCCCGTTTTTGTCTCAAGGAAATATGGTCAGCCTAATAATAATGCGATGTTTTTCTTCCAATCCTCGCATCAAGACAATCAAATGAAAAAAATTCCGTGCTCCGTCAGTAGCTTTAGGATGGGATTTGATATAAAACTATCCAGGAGCATATGATTTCATGACGATGGTTACCAGTTCTTTCAGATTTTGTTCGGGATGTAAAGTCGATACATATAAACGAAGAATCCGGTTTGCTCGGGTAATCCAGCGAGCATGATGAATGGCACCTGGAGACCTGCGGGCTAGACTTTCAGATACCCATCCAGATTGCACTGCTAGGCACATATCATAGAGATACTTTTGATCACTGCTCAACTCTTTCACGACATTCGGTGGTATATCTTGGACGTTGCCCTGAACTGGTGAAAATGCCACTAAGTCTGAAATGGTTAAATCACATTTCAATTTGGCTCCAATTGAACCTTTAAAGGTATTTGGCCCTGATGTTTTTCCGTCTATGGTTTCAAATGTGTCTGAAGGGGAGTTCATTCATGTGTAAAAGACACACGAGCCATTGAACTGATCTATGAAAAAAATTTCAATCAATTTTATGGTACCAGCAATTCTACCAGTATTGACAGCACTACCGTCGCATAGCAGAGCATTGAGTGTGTCGATGCTCGCTGAATCAATTAAGAACGTTATAATTTCATCAGCTATACACCGAGCATTTCCTGCGTCAGGGCAGAGATGGTCTACATAGATACCTCAGGGTCTTTGATCAGCACATAATGTTCTTCTTTCTCTTTTCCATGCTTGGTTAACGTATCATCCTTCTTCCATCAAACCCTATACATTCAATATTCACATTTTCACATCTAGATCTAACAATATTTTTCTTGCCACACGAATTCTCTCTCTCTATTTTCTTCCTATCAAGCATGTTAGATTGATCGATTATTCCCATATCTTTCAATGCAGTATTAACAATAGCTGCTGTAGCTCTCGAACTCACACGGTAACGGTCTGCCACCAATGGTAATTCATTGTATGAATACCTATTTTGATCATTTTCAATCAATTCCACATCGGGCACAAATTCTAGCTCATTGTCACTGTCTTCTATATCTTCGCTAAAGTCATCTACTGAAGATGATGGTACAACTTCCATAGCCTCTGCCATTTCCACTTGTGACCTTTGTTGCCTCTCTTGTTCTTCTCTTGCCTTGAGAGGGATCGTCTCTGGACAGCGGCAGCTTCACGATCAAATGGCCCTAATTGATTTATTCTTTGCTTTTGGCCTACAAATGACTCCCACTATACCATTGGGATTTTTACCTCGCATCGACAAAACGGCCTTTCTATTCCTTTATCATAACATTTGCAAGTACAAATTTGTCAAACATTTCATCATATGAAGCAAGTTTTTTAGCAAAATTTTCATTCCTTTGACGTAGAGGAACCTTGTTCAAGGAAAGAACTGATCTGATTAATCTTTCCACTGCAGAAGAAATAGATCTTTCTTGAATGACAGGGAAAGAGAACACGGCCCAAATATCTTGAAGATCTTTGGTAACTATATTGTAGCAATCGTTCGCAGTTGCTGATCCCCTTGACTTTATTTTTTTTCTCTTTTGAATGAAGAAATAGTGTCTGACAACGTCTGCCTTTGTAGGAATCATTGATCGGCAGAATTCAATGGCAAAACCAAAAGCTGCATTCGAAGATTTGTTTCTGGTTGACATTTTTTCAACCTTTTTAAAAAATTAAAAATCCAGCTTTTATAGAATCATGCATGGATCATAAGTAAATCTAAAGAGCATAAATTCTTATAATTCCTGTAAAAATATATGATAATTAGAACATGAAATTTATTGGTATTGAATTTGAAATTCAACACAGCTCAGTAAATTGATTACACATAAACGATGTTTATGTGTAATCAATTTTCTGATATAGCAAATATTTTGAGAAAATACGCGTGGTGAAAATTTTGAGAAATCCAAATTGTTGAGGTAATTGCCTGAAAATTGCACACGAGATAAATTATGCAATTTTAAGGGGGGGTGGGGTAATCTCTATGAGAAGATGCTCTAAATGGTCTCCATTTTCATTTATGAGACTATTTTCATTTTTGGGGCGGAGCCAAAAATAGGAGGGAGTATGCTAGTGGTACGGAGGGGAGCATAAACTTTCTTTTGGAGTATGTTGGTCAGGACCCCAATTCATAAGCCCCACATAGTGCCCGATCTGCCCCCAGAAATTCGACCCGGCCTATAATGTACAGGTCTAGTAGGAAAATTTGTAAGGTAGGGTGGATGTACTGGATCATGCTGTACGGGGTACCATCCGGGCCGGAGCAAGGGAATCGTCGTGAGGCCAGTGCCGCCTGTAGTTCACGCATGGTGAACAACCGATTGTCGGTGCTCTCTTGGGACGGTGAAGAGGAGCTATTATTATGGGCGGGTACGAGGGAACTGTCCGCGGAGGAAGAAACGGTGGCGAAGGTAAAAGCTAGGTGGTTTGCCACCGATTTGGGCTCATCATTAGTCCGGAGGACCGGGGGTCGGGAGGGGACATGTCGCCTCTCGACACCCAGTACCTTCTTCCAGATGGTAGCCGAAGGTGTGGTGGTGGTGACGCCGCCGGACACAAAGGCACGCCAAGAAGCTCGGCGCGCTTTCTTCATCGTACGGCGGGCGATGGCGATGGCCCTGGCCCGCTGCATCTCCGTGCGATGGATGGGGAGTCGCATACGGTAGGAGCGTCGAGTAGCCGCCTTCTTGGCGAGTATGGCCTCCGTGCACTCTGGGGTCCACCAAGGTACCCGTCGGGTGCGGCGGTAGGCGGAGTATTGTGGAATGTTAGTGCACGCAGCCGCTACAATGACTGATTCGAAGTATGCGATGCACTCGTCGAAGGAGGGAAAGTGGGTAGTCGTAAGGGTTGTAGATATATTGTCGTGGAAGCGCGACCACTTAGCTCTGGCAATAATCCATTGTTCCGGTACCCGAACGGTCTGGTCGGGCCAATTTAGCGCGAGTTGAACCGGGAAATGGTCACTACCATAGTCCTCTTGAAGGACTTGCCATGTGAAATCTAGGAGGGCATCGGTCGAGAAGAATGACAGGTCTATACAGGATGAAGTGCAGGTGGTGGCATGGTAGAATGTAGGCGAGCCATCATTGAGGCACTCGAAGGAGAGCTCGGTCATGATAGTAATCAGGGTCGGGGCCATATAAGTGGTGTGTGTCTGCCACAACAAGGGGTGACGACTATTGAAATCGCCCAGTAATAGAAAGGGCCTGGGTGAGTTGTTTTACCACCACCATCAGGTCATCGCGGGAGACTTGAATGTGGGGAGGGAGGTATATTGAACAGATGGTGTACTGTCTATCCAGGGAAGGCCGGGTAGCAACCACCTGTAACGGGGATCGGATAGAGAGATTGTGGAAGGGGACTGCGTGGTGTACGAGAATGGCATATCCGCTTTGAATGCAGGTAGGAGACGGGGTGGTGATGTAGGAATATCCAGATGGGAAGTGGCAATCAAAGAATTAAGACCTTCGTAGTTTGCGAATATTCCTCTGCAGTTCCAATGTACTATTGTAGTTTTTGGGGCTCCATTATTCGATGATGGGGGATGGGTAAAGGTGTGGGTGCTAGTGGGTTGGGGTGTGAAGGGAGATCTGGGGTTCGCGAAGGCGAAGGATGGGTCAGGAGCATGGCTGGCTTTCTACCGTCCACCAGAGAAAGAATCGGTTGGCCAGTCGACCTTAGCGGAGATTGCGGGGTCGAGTCGGCCGAGCGAGACCGGAGGCGTGGATCACGACAGCTTGGAGAACGTCGTTGACTCAGAGGGTGAGGAGCTTCTTGGGGGGTTTCTGTGTTTGGGCCAGGAGGTGGCACTTCATTTTCCAAAGTGGCACCTCCCAGGCTGTCTGAGGTCTCACGGCGGACTCTGGGTGGCGGTATGGGGTAGGGATATACCGGATAACGATCCGGTATCCGGCCACTTCTTCAGTATCCAGCCGGATACCGAATATCAGGTATGATCCGACCATATTTCAAGTTTTGTGTGTACTTTATTATTTTGTTATAGCTAACGCCAGACGAAAAATATGAAATTATTGAAAACAATGAAAAATACAACTATATATTTTCAGTTATATTTATCACACATTTATCATTTACAGTTAATAGTTATATATTAAGAAAATGTTTGTCACAAAATTTCTAATCTGCATTTTTTTTAGGAGAATAATGATTTTGTAAAATTAGAAGGAACCATAAAAGTTTATTAAACCACTAGTTAATTGCAAGTTTTAAAATTTTATGCCCTTAAGAATACATGATCCCGCCATTTCTTGATCCGACCGGATTAACCGGTACCCGGCAAAAATACAAAGCCAGATATCCGGTATCCGGTTATATTGTGATCCGGTACATCCCTAATAGGGGGTACAGAAGATATGATGAAAACCCTCGGAGAGGGCGCAAGGGGGCGAACCCTAAGTTGGGTCTCCTGAAGGCAGACGCACACTGGGTCAAAATCCTGGATAAGGAGGAAGTTCTCCCAATTAGGGAACCCTCGGCAATTCCACTGAAGGATAGCTGCCATCAAGAGCGGAATACATGGGGAGCGAGACGTAATCGGGCGAGATTTAGATATGACCAGAAAGACGCGCTGACGAAGTTGGGGGGCGGATTGAAGAAGGGGTGATTGAGGAACGGATGAAATGAGTTTTTTTTTTTTTTCTCTCTCTAATTTACCACCGATTCGTACCTAAAGAGAGCGGTACATATCTCGGCGATGCAGTGAGTGGGTGATGTTACTGTGCTGGGGGTGGTAGACTAGGGAGTGAGTAAGGGTCAGTTGCTGGATAGTGGGTAGGAGTAGTACGGTTTTAGATGCGATGGAGCAGATGGGAGTGAGTAAGGAAGAAGAGAATCGCTTCCGTTGAAAAGTGGGGGCCGTCGGCGAGTATGGATCGTAGGCGGTCGGGTATGGGATTTTCGGCCGAGAGGGGGAAACACCTGCGACGAAAAGCGGACAACTTTGGGCATTCCACCAGGAGGTGTATGACAGTGATAGGGGTGTGGCAGGTAGGGCAAAGCGGGCTGGCGATTTCGCCATAAGGTGTCCGTGGGTGATGCGGGTGTGGCCTAGGCGGAGACGGACTAGGATTACTTCTTTATGGCGGGACCGGTGGAATGAGGAGGCCCAGTATCCTATTTGTGGCTTGATCGTGTGGAGTTTATTTTGTGTGGCCTGGTCCCATTCCCGCTGCCATATAGAGCGGAAGTGGGAGCGGAAAGTCGGGAAGAAGTCGGAGAAGGGGAGGGGTCGGGAGGAGGCCGGCAGTGAGCAGGCAGTCTTTGCTGTGCGGTCCGCCGCCTCGTTACCCTGGATGCCGACATGAGCCGGGACCCAGCAGAATGCGACTGTCTTGTGTTGGAAGGTCGTTAAAAAGTGGAAGGTTTGCTGGATGGTACAGACGAGCGGGTGAGGAGAGTTAAATCTTTCTAGGGAGAGAAGTGCACTTTGGGAATCCGAATAAATGACGAAAGAGCTGGCAGAGTGGGTGCGCACAATATCGAGGGCCTCCGTAATGGCGAAAAGTTCCGCCGAAAAAACGGAGGCCTCGCGGGGCAGGCCGACGCCCCGGGAAAGCGGCTTGGACAGAATCACCACTGATGAGGCCACACCAGCTTCCGAGCGGGAGCCATCTGTGTAAATGGCGACTGCGTCCGGGTGTTGGGTTGCGTGTTCGCGGAAGTGACCTGTATATCATGGCGCTCGTGGTAGTCTTCGGTAGGGCACACAGATCTTTGCAAAACTTGATAGGGGTGAGGATCCAAGGGGGGTAGATGCTGAATGAAATGGGGATAACTGAGGGGGCGGGCATGTTGAAAAGATCAAGGAAAGAGCGGACCGCTTCAGTGAAGTCCCAGCTCCGTCCCTGAGGTGGTAGTTCTGAAACCGCAGTGCCCAGAAGCGAAGAAGGTAGCCTCTGTGCACGGAGGTATGTCCTCATGAGGAGTAGACCCCGTCGGAGGGCGAGAGGGAGATGATCGCATTCCACATGGAGGCTGGGGAGGAGCGGAAAGCACCGGTGGCGAGGCGGAGGCCTCTATTAAGTACTGGGTCCAGGATACGGAGGCGGGCGTTGGAGGCTGAACCTTAAACTGCACTACCATAGTCCAGCTTCGACTGTACTATGGAAGTGTAAAGGCGAAGAAGAGAGCGTCGATCTGCACCCCATGTGGTGAGAGAGAGGTGATCCAGGAGAGCGAGGGGGCGTCGAAGGGATTGCTTTAGGTGCTTGAGATGGGGAACCCAATTGAGCCGTCGGTCTAGGGTCATGCCCAGAAAACGCGTGGAGGGTACCACCTCAAGAGGACTGTCGTATAATGTGACAGAGGGTAGAGGAAGGGTTGTGGATCTTCTTCTACTGAAGATCATACACTTGGACTTAAGGATGGAGAGGCGAAAACCCACCGACGTCGCCCACCTTTCCACCCGGTAGATGGCGAGCTGCATTTGCCGTTGAACGATAGACGGTTCTCGCCCTGCGAAGTAGATTGCAAGGTCATCCGCATAAATGGAAGAGCAGATGGTGGGTGGAAGGCATTGTGAGACCGTGTTCATCACGGCGGAGAAGCAGAGAATATTGAGGATGCTTCCCTGTGGGACCCCGTCCTCCTGCACAAAGGTGTCAGAGAGGACTGAGCCCACCCGGACTTTAAAGGTCCGGGAAGAAAGGAAGCCCCTGATGAAGGTCGGCATGGCTCCGACGAGGCCCAGATGTCGGAGCTGACCGAGGATCATTGCTCGACGGGTGGTGTCATAGGCCTTCTGGATGTCAAAAAAAATTGACATTACGAACTGTCCATTGTCGAAGGCATCCTGTATGTCTCGGCTGAGAAGCAGGAGGGGATCAGTGGTGGAGCGGAATTGTCTGAAGCCGGACTGGGTAGACGGGAAGGAATTGCTATGTTCAAGGACGAACGATAATCGCGCATCCAGCCACCACCGACTCCAACGAGGGAAAGGCGAATCGTGGGCACACTTGGTCCCACCACCGATAGATGTCACGCAGGGGAGATACACCCGTACCCAGTCCCTGTGCCTGAAAGGCGGCCACTCTCATCCAACGCGCGGTGAAAAGTGGCAGGGACAAGGTTTGGGTTTGGTTGGAAAGCGACAAGGGTGCAGGGCAACCACCTCCCACACCCAAGGGCCAAGGAAAGGGTCAAAATAAAGGTCCAAAGAACGACGCCAAAAAACAGAGAAGCCAGAAAGAATGGGTTAAAGGAGAAAGAAAAAAAGAAGCAAGAGATGGAATCCTTGCCCCCCTGAACCATATGGTGGGGGGTGGGGTGGGGGTGGGGGGGCGGTAAACACGGGTCACCGTCTGAGAGGAGAGGCGGGTGAGAAGATCCGACTCCGAGTATTCCAAAAGGTGTGGAGCATGCACTATCCCCGTACAAATGTTAAAGGTAGAGTTGGGTAGATTATCCAGGGGAGCTGAAGCTAGGGTCGAGAGGGACGAAACCTTCTGGGGCCACATCTGTCGGGGGTCGCCACAACGGGAAGTGAAGTCCTAGTAGACCTCAAAAACATTCCGCTGAGAGATGGAGGGGAGAGGCGGAAGAACTGAGGACAAGAAACCGAGGGTAATCAGGGTCAGAGTCGTCAGCCCCTACGAAGGGGTCAAAAGACTTGCGGAAATAAGACACGAGAAGTCTTTGAGCGAAGGGGACGCGAGTGTTCCGCAGCCCGAGGGGGGTGGTCAACCCTATGAGGATGCGGTCTTCCAGTGGTAAAGGACTCGAGGGCCTGGTTGCCCACCACCCGTGTGCTAATAGTAGTAGTAGTAGTAGTAGTTCGAGAATTAGAAGCAGGTCTAAGCCGAGAAGAAGAAGCAGCAGCAGCAGCCATAGCTAACAAAAAGGAAGCTTCATCCCCCGCGCGCATCCAGCCACCACCGACTCCAACAAGGGAAAGGCGAATCGTGGGTACACTCGGTCCCGCCGCCAATAGATGTCATGGAGGGAAGATATACCCAGTCCCCTTGCTTAAAAGGAGGCCACTCTCGTCCAACGCGCGGTGAAAGGGGGCCATTCAAAAACCACGTGGTCCTTAAAGGGGGGAGGGGGTTCCTTTTGACCACCAAGGTCCACATGGTGGAGGGGTCTCGATATTTAATCATGTGGCCAATACTAAGCATTAAAATATCCTGTTTATAATATTGTTTATCATATTATACTCGTATATTTCGTAAACTCCAAAAGACACTAATCTTCATAAACAAATTCGCTGTACCTTTATTTAGGAAATTTCTAGAAGATTCGAATCTGTAACGTGCATGAAACAAAAATTCGCCATACTTTTAATTTGATTTTTAATTAGCATTTACATACGAAAAAGAAGGGGTGGGAGTGACATCAGAAGACCGCCTGATTTCGGAGGGGGATGTAAGTCATTGGCCGCAAATGAACGCAAGGTGGGGGACGGGTTTGTAAACCACCCAAAAAAGGACCACGTGGCTTTTGAATGACCCCAAAGATGGCAGGGGACGGGGCTTGGATTTGGTTTAAGAACATCATCGAAGGAAGGTGTGTTCCGACATCGGCCACAGAGGGACGCGCCCTATAGCTCCAGAAAAAGCAAAGCAAAAGGAATTAAGGTCAATAATAAATGGAAATCCTTAAAAAAACTTTATTGTTTTTGAATCTTTTAAACACAAATAAAAATGAAGTACTAAAAAAAAAGTGCATCGCCTCTTAAAACTACTTTTTAAAATCAATAAATAAACCCTTAACGTACTAAATTATGATGTATATATGTATATATATTACTTCCACTGTTTATGCAATGAAATTTAAATCACAAATAAGAAATAATAATGGTAGGAAATGTCTAACAGGTTGCTTATTAAAACCCTATTGTCAAATTTAACGGAGTACAATCCCGTTATTACTAACAAATTTGCACGTAAATAGGATGGCAAAATGGTAAAATAAAGGGTTATATATATATATATATATATATATATATATATATATATATATATATATATATATATATATATATATAACGGATATGAAATTCTATATATCAAATGCATACTTCCTTTCAACCTATTTTAAAAAGAACATTGACCTATAATGCCTATAAGTTTTATATATATTATTATATATATATATATATATATATATATATATATATATATATATATATATTTTATGAGCAAAGTTTAGTTTTTACGATTTACAAAACACTAAGTGCCGGTGAAACCGACTTCATGAACAGTACAATTTTCTAACTAAATATATATACACACGGTATCCCATAAATCACTGCACGACTAAATAAATCTTACAGAACTCATGGAACACACTGTGTATATATATGTATATATAATATTACTGTTCATAATGTATAATAATAATAATTCACAGTATTAATAAAATTAATATTAATACAGGTATTCATCTGGGGGAGGGGTAAAACCTATGAATAGGGTGATCCAGAAATGGTGGTACATTAACAAATTAGAATTTTTTTTTTTTTTTTTTGGCTAAATCGAACTAAAAACCTAATAACTAAACCTTCTTCTCATTTATTTCGTATTCCTAATTATTAGAATTTAATCTGTTCCTACTTTTATTCAAGATTACATTCATTTCTTACATATATTTTTTCTAAAACAATATTCATCAGTAAACTGGGCATAGTAAATGTGGGTATCATGGTAAAAGGGATTAGACTGTACCCTACTTAAAATACATAACATATCCTATGTATTTACGATACAATTTATAACATTTTCAATTTGGCTATTATATATATATATATATATATATATATATATATATATATATATATATATATATATATATATTTATTACAATTCTGTTGTGTACAAGACCCATATCAAACAGGTTGTACAACTTATATGCAAAGTACTTAACTTAGTGTACAATGTACTATTTAATGAATCTGTACCAAATATACCTTCTTAATATTACATTGTAACTGGTAATAATTATTTCCATAAAAGCTAAAAACACAGGATTTTTTTAAAGAATTTTTCCTATGAACCTTCTTACTGGTATAAATTAAAAACGGGGGAGCTCAGTGGCCCACCACTTTATTTACAGGACCTTCAAGCCCCTCCAATGTCTTACCAAAGTCCAAATAACAACAAGTAATAAATTATTTGACAACAGACATCTAATATCACCTAACCTCGTCTCGGGGCAAAAATAGACAGTCACACACAAATAGGACTCGTAACACGTGTGTGTGTGTGTGTGTGTGTGTGTGTGTGTGGATACAAGGTCACAGTCATGATTAAAAGCCTGCAGAACTTTGTGCATACGTGAGGATGAGTGCACATATGTACTGTGTGTGTGTGTGTGTGTGTGTGTGTGTGTGTGTAAGAGGCCGATCTGACGTACATACATACATTTTTGTTACGTGTCTAACCGTATTTATATCAATGAAAACATGCTCTTACGAGAAAAATGCATTTTCATTCTGGTAGTCAAAAAACTTAAAGAAATTGGGTATTGGGCATGACCCATGGCCGTGGGCATTTTCAAAGATACGGGAACTGAACACATTTAGAATTGTCCCTCGTAACAATTTTATTGTAAACCTTTGTTCGAACTATGAAGAAAAATCATCTATACAATATTATTATTATTATTATAATAATAATTCACCTAACCTAATCTAATTTTAGTTAAAAAAAAAAAATTGCAACTTTCAAAATGCTATTATATATATATATATATATTTATTATATATATATATATATTATTATATATATATATATATATATATATATATATATATATATATATATATATATATATATATAATCCTTCTCAAGAGATCAAATTTAAAATAAATGGGTAACATTTTAAAAAAAAATTTAAAATATTAAAAATTACTGGGAACGCTTAAAAAGAAGAAAATAACTGGCTAAACATCGATGCTAAAATTATTATTCACTATTATTATCAGTAATAATAATAATTATTATTTGTTGTTGTTGTCGTCAGAAGCGATCGTACTGAAGACTTCCCGAAATGTGGAGAGCAAAATGAAGTCTTTCGCGCATCAACTCCATTTAACCATCATCCAACTTCCTTTGTGGCGCAACTCCAAAACTCGAAACCCGTGAAAACTAAGAATTTCTGGCAGAGGAGATAAGAGGGGAAATATAATTAACAAATTCGTTAAATTATTTTTGTATTTTTTTTTTTTAATCCACACACACACCCACCCACACAACTAATGCTACAAACGAGAAACAACGGGTAACTTAGGAAAATTGCGATTTGGAACGCGTTCAAACAAATTCACGAAAGAAAAATTTTCTTCAAAACCAAAAACAACGAACTATTTTTCTCAACAGGATGCTAATACCGCACGGGAAATGATTTTCTCCAAACGAATGAAGACCTTAGAAACAATGCGCGCGCGCACGCGCACACACACACTACTCTAAATGCGGGAGGCAACTTAAACGTCCACGTAAAAAACAAACGCACAAATACGACTAAGTTACCCGTGCTTTTCATTTTCAACTACGGCAATCAAGTTCTCTATACGGGCGTTCTGCAGTCAATTTCGTTACTCTCAGTAAATAAATAAAATAATAAATAAATAAATAAATAAATAAATAAATAAATAAATATACATACACACGTGTGTGTGTGATTGAAAGTCCATGCCTTTGTTTTTTCTGTATCTATGCAGGAAGCAGAAAACTGCTTGACGAGAATTAGACTTTAGAAAGGACAGCGTGGAGGGGAATTTTTGGAATCCCAGAACTTCAATTGCTTCGGTAATGGCAGGAGAATATTCAATTTTGCAGCTGTGCAATTTGGGTGGATAGATACTCTAGGCTCAATGACGCTCGTACAACACGAACTCCAGTTATTTCAGTATCCATCATGCCCCTGACGCTCAGCCATACGTGACACGCATCAAAATTTTCAATAAACATGTTCGGTCATGGACGAACCTCCGAGTGGACGTCCGAGGTCAGGTCGAATAGAAGAGAACCAGCAAGTTGCTGAGGAAAAGTTTTTCTGCTAACGAGACCAAATCCACCCATCAGACGTGCAGCTTTGCAACTGGACAAAAGTCACTATCATTGAACGAATGATCAGGAAAGACATTAAAATAAAACCATACAAAACCTAGATGGAGTGCATGAAATACGTGATGTAGATGAAAACCAAGAAAGGAAATGTTGGAGACCTTTGTGGTTTTATCATTTTGAGTGCGATCTCTTTTGGACGACATTTAGTTTATTGAAGCGTCATTCTGTGTCTGGGAAAGTGAACAAACGTAAGTGTCGCATTAAGGGGAATTGAAAGTCCAAAAGCATATTATGAACATCACCAAGATAAATAAACGCTTAATGTTTAGTAAGCTTTCTGCTAAAGGAATCATTGAGTCTTTCTTTTTTCCGAAATGCTGATGGGCAAACAACGAACGTCAATGGGTATAAAGTCATAACGACACGCTCCAGCAACCAGCATTTTGTCCCGCCTCATTTAAAATCTCATGGTCTCGAAGTTATCTTTCAGCAGGACGGAGCTCCTTTAATTCCATCGTACGAGGTCCGAAAGCTATTAAATCTACTTTCCCGATCGGTGGATTGGGAGACGCGGACTAGCTCCTCGCGTTCCAGTCACATGACCCGACCCGACCCCTATGGATTTTTCTCTGCCGGGGCTACGTGAAATCCAAATCCAAAGTTTACGCAATACAACCTAGAAATTTGGCCACTTTAGAAGAACGAACAGTTTTTCGAGGAATTTCCACAGAAACGTCGTTCAATGTTGCTCAGGAAGTTTTGTTCAGGTGGCTGACGAGGATTGAAATTGGTAGTGCGCACGTGGAAGTGGTCTCAACGTTAGTTAAGATTAGAATTCTCTTTCGCGAACAATTCCCAATATTGTTCTGAATAATGCTTCGCATGAGCTGCCTTGATTTTCCAAAATAAATTTTTCAACTAGACATGGATTTTCGAATCACTATATATTTCAATTTTTCGTTTTGCATTCGGAAGGCAAATAGTAGCAATAATCGTATCCCCTTTTGAAAGTGACTATCAGTTTTGGCACTTAAAAACAGCAATTGCGAAGTTGAAATTACGGAATCACTTTCACCAAGATGATACGACGCCAGTTAGGCCGGCCGCATACGGAATAGTCTCGCGACTGACGACTCGAGTCGCGTGTCATATTACATTGAGAGAATGGGAGCCCCGCACACTGCAGTAATCGCGGTGTGCGGGGCTTCCACTCTCTCAATGTAATATCACGCGCGACTCGAGTCGTCAGTCATGAGTCGCGAGATTATTCCGTGCGCTGCCGGCATTAGTTTCATGAAGGTGGATTTTCACAGCCAAGTAAAAAGTAAGAAATGATAGTAAAGTTCCTTATAAGGTTGTAAATTCTAAAAAGGTCGTTCTACAGTGACAACTTTTACAATTTTGGAAAGGATATTCCTTCCTTCCTTCCTTCAATAGAGATATTTATAAAAAGCAGACTCGCAAAGGGACCGATTTCTATACCCATACCCGCCAGAAGAAAAAAAAAAAGTACCATCCGCTCCTTCTCTTCCCACTCGACTCTAACGTAACCATTTATTCCTCATCCACGAGTAGGAATTTTAACCTTTTCACCCATTAAGTATGCAATTGTGTAGCTGGAAAATAAACCATTTTCATTCTCATGTAACTATGTCTAAAGGCAAATTTCTTTTTTACGCTATATCATAATTTGTGAGTGAAAGGGTTAAAGGGGGCACAATTTTCAAATGAATCCATTCCCACTGAAGGATCTCCCACTTTTAAGTTAGATCTTTCAAAGAAAATACCCCTCGGGTATGCAATTGCGTCACTGTCTTTTCATCCTTTCCAAAATAAGGACACTCTTTCCCCAAACTTTGAATTCTCACTTGTGGACCGAAGGTGAAAACTGGAATGACTCAGTAGGAAAATAATCAAAACCTTCTGACCAGCGGTCACACACGGTCTGTCTATCTGTCATTCACACACACACACACACACACACACAATTACTGTACGGGTACGGGTAATGGGCGGTTTAGCGTGTCTATTTCGGAGTAAGAACATCAAAAGTGGTGAATAAAATCACTGTAACGAATAAAAGAATTAGGAAGGAAACACTTTACGAGGAATTTAATAAGCGGAAATTGGAATGTGGTGGAAACTGGAAGATAAATTAGTGTTAGCTACGCCATCTTTCGTACCCGAGGAGTGTGTGAAGGGCACGACAGGATCTAATACCAGGAGCGTCTCCCACCGGTGAAGGTTGCGGGACGACAATGAACGAGAAAGGAAGTCCAGTGTACGCGCGTAAAGGAACGGGACAACAGACTTATGGAAATACATTGTCCAGACACTGAACGAGGAGTGGTCATTGGAAGGTGGGTGGGGGTTGTGGGGGACGTAAGCTACGAAAGAAAAGTTCCACCGGCACTCCAAAGACCGGATTAGGATAAAGAATCGTTCAAGGGCGGAGTAGGACAAGGAGATGAGGTTTCAACAGGATGATCTACGGGCTACAAAGGAGAGTGAGTGAGAAGGGGCCGTACTCGTAGCGGAGTAAGATCTAGGGGAGCAAGATCTAAAGAGCAAGATCTAAGCATCGAACTCCTCTCTGGTGTACGCAGGGGAAATCTTCCATCCTCCTCCGACATTGTACGACTTTTGAGACGTACTCCAGGTGTTCTGACTGCCGAAGGGGGTGGTTGGGGCCACACCCCGTAGAAGGGCCGGACTGGGGTTGAGGGCCCCCATAGTATTGAGCTCTGTGAGGATACGCAATAACTCAGAGGAAACAGATAAAACGCAAAAATATTTTTTCCTGATTTTCCCCCGAAAAAAGAGAGAAAACAGGTTTTTAATAAGTTAAACAGTTTGAAGAATGGTTATTTTTTGTAACCAGTTTTTAAATTAAAATTTTTTTTTTTAAGAGCACCACTAAACTAAAAAAAAAAAAATATCGAAGTACGAATTAGGCCATGAATCACCACCGAAGAAGGAAAATAAAAGTAGTCATGCAAAACTTCATGCTCATACCAATAATATACAACAGGCAAAGAAGTTCACAAATTAATCCTAAGCATTGTTACACACTAATATATATATATATATATATATATATATATTTATTCTTTCAAAGAGTAATTTTTTGAGGGAACATTTTTTAAACGAACTAATTAACTAATTTAAAAAATAAAAATAAAACCTTAAATTTCTCTGCACAAAAAAAAAAATAAAATAAATAAAAAAAAAGGGTAAATTCTTTATATTTATTGTTGGTATTAATTATTCAAATAACTTTTTTTTTTCCAAGAAACTCATTTCGTTTAAAATGTCAAAATCTTTATCCAAAAACATCGACCATGCTAAAATAATAACATCAATACACCGAAAGTGAGGAATTTACTTTTATATGGGATTTAAAAAGAAAAAAAAAAATCTCCCACACACTTTACCACGAACGGTACGAAGCAATTTTTCATATATACTGTATATAATTGTGCCGCTTGAACCAATTAAATATTGCCTAGAGATGAAAAGGATCAAAGGAAGAAGGTGAGAGTGGGCGAGGAAGGCTATAATTTACAGTGACTACTAAGCGCTTCCGTATTTCCAGTTCTGATGTGTTGAGAACACAAAAGCGCTTGGTTACTTTCGATTAGTCATTAAAATTAGTGTTAATTTTAACCCTCTAACTGCAAAGGTCACGCGACGAAGGGGAATTTTGATACTGGAACCGATTCACACGTTAAAAATTATTCCCTAACTAAAAATGACATTTTTGGGTGAGGGTTCAGGACGGGTGAGCGCGTGTCCCTCCAACTCTAAACTGGGCAAAAATTACGGAGGCCTTTCATACTCTCAAAGAGTCGAAGCCATCAGGCACGACATTCAAAGTTCTTAATAAAAGGTAAGATGGAGTCGGCGGAATGAGGGAGCGAGCATCTATTTAGTAGAATTCTAAAATCGAACTCTCTTAAATATTATTGCTTTCATTACCATTATTTTAAAAGTTTGTGGTCATATCACCACAAGAAAAAAAAATTGGCGTACAACTTTTTTTATTTTTAAAAGCAATAAAGTTATAAAAAAATATTCACATACATATAACTGATTACACGAGTTCTGTCCGCCGTACACGCACAAAAAAGGAAAAGTCTCGGCAATTTCAAAGATCTAAGTTCACCCATAGTCTAATATAATTACGAAGTCGTCTTAAATCTCATTTCAATCACAAATACTCGTACTAATAAAATTGACTCGCGGCGCGCGCCCACGTTGAGCTTTACAAATTACAAATTTAAATGATGATCGTCTCAGCTTCACTGAAGTGTTAATTATGAAGAAGTGGGTGGATGTGCGTATGGAATGGTTCGTAATTTCGGATTATGGCCACAATTTTTACTTATTTTGCTTCTGACAGTTGTAATAACATACAGATTAGAGCAGTTGTTTCCAAACTGTGGGGGCGCGCGGTTTTGGTTATCTCCAAAAATCTGATTAATAATACAAGTACAGGCCATTTTAGTTAGTTGAAGCATTGATAATTCTATAATTGATAATTATTAATGCGCAGTTTGGTTATTGTAAATAGCGAAATTGTGGATCATCATATATTCATTTCACTATGACGACTCACGAATGAGATAAGGTTTGGTAATTATATGGTTCAACACCAACACCCAGTTGCCATGGAAACCAATTTATGAGTTTTGAAAGGCAAACGTTTACGGAAGCGTATTTTTTTTTTTTTTTTTTTTTAAACTTAAAAAGACGATGCCACTCCTCGTTTTCTAAAATTTTTCCAAATAAACGATTTCTTTCAAAACACATCCTAACTTCCGTCGTAACTGGGAGATTATGGTGAACTTAAACCTGTGAAATTGGTGCATTTCCGTATTCATAATCTGTTTTAAGTGTATGAAGGAGAAGACTTATGCCGTCAGGTGTATATATGAAGCTGTTAAAAATATTTCAGTTTTTTAAAAGTTTAATAATAATTGAAAGTAAAGGCAAAGTCTGAACCACGAACAGCGGCAGCAGCTTCTAATTTGGTTTTATTCCACGAGACTCAAACGGGTAGATTCTGAGGACAGGACGAGAGCGGGCAGCAACTCTCTCGTACGTCGATTTCCCTTTTGTAAAGAGGCTAAGTTAAAGGGTGTGTCGTGGTTCGATCGAAAACACGGGTGGGTATAGAAAGGCATGATAAAGTACAACGGGCGCAGTTGGTTGAAATAAAGCTTTAAAAAATTGATTGAACAAGATTAAAAAAAAATTGAGACGTGTTCCAACATGAAATTCCGTCACTGGTGCCCGCCAATTTAACACGTTACCATGGGAAGGATATTTCAGGATGCTCAACTGTCGCCCTATTAATTAGGCTAGGTCAGGTTACGTCAAAATCATTTTCGACGTTCTTAAATGTAATGATGGGGGTCGTTTAACCATCTAAGGTCATATGATGGAAAGCAGCTATAGCTTTATGCGGGATCCGAACCACGGGTCGGCACACAGTCTGGACGCAAAAGACGGTCTCCCATCCAACTTCTCTCCGACCCAATGTCGCTCAACTTCGCTGATCAACGGGAGGCGGTATTACGACATTAGCTACGACGTAGCCCTCATTGTTCTCGAGTTGAATGTCGGAGTTGGGATAAATCACCCCATTCTAAAAACAAAAATATACCCAATTCTGGTCCCCCCCTCAAATCATCTTAAATGCGTAATGAAATTACTGATAAGTCATTAAAAAAACCCTTTGAAAGAACGCGGGAACAGCGACAGAAATGAACTCTACTCGAGCGATTTCTGAAACAAATTCAGTGATAAAAATAACCCCGTCGTAACTTGGTACCCGAATATTTTTTTTAGGCGCGAGAACATTAACGTAGGAATAGCACGGCTCATCATTTCGCCTCGACAGTTTGTTTCGAGCGTACGGAGAGAGGATAAAGTCGACTATTGGAACCAGACTAGGAAAAACAAAAAGTGGGGTAGGGGAAGAAGAAAGACCTACTTTTTAAGATTTTTTTAAAGTAAACAATAACTGTGCGTTGGGGGTATTCACTTACCCTGGGCCCGGGTAGTAGTAGGGTGGAGGTCTTTCGTATTCTGGAGAGAGGCTTGGTTGACTGGTATACCTCGGGGGTCCGCCGGTGGGGGGGTACTCGCCCCAACTGCGACCATACACAACCAATCAAACATTTAACTCAGTCGTGTGTATGGTAAACCAAAGTCTATGAATATCTTTTTCCAATGAAAAACTCTTAACAAAATTGCCCCCTTTTTTATTAAAGTAAATTACTTAAAGTTTTCAAAAAGCAATTTCAGCGACTGGGCATCATCAATGACTACTCAACAGCACATAGACTTTGGGCATCCTTATCGACTAAATGGTACCTACCAATACGGGGGGTACAATACGTACCAAACTTAACAAATGTTAAGTGTGTGTGTGTGTGTGTGTGTGTGTGTGTGTGGTGTGTGTGTGTGTGTTGAATGCAAGAATTTGGTGGTTAATGTACGAATGTCTAATTTTTGACTCGCATTTACCCACCTTCAAAGTGCATTAATGTAATAATAATAAAGTTTGTATAGAAGGGGTGAAGTTCGAATGATCTCAAGTGCAAACTTATTCTATTACAACTGATTAAAAAATGACCACTTTTTTACTAACTGATTGAAAAGGCACTTTCACCAAATGATAAGCACTTATATCAAGAGTGATAAAAAGGTGTGTGTGTGTGTGTGTGTGTGTGTGTGTGTGTGTGTCGTAATTTGTGAACTCCTTTACAATAATTTAAAAAGGAAAAGATAAAATAAGGCAAAACATTAATATTTAAAAAAATAAACAGAGATGCAAAATCACTGTTAAATTATATAGAATAGATGATAGAAGCTAGAGTCTATGGAATGCTAGAGAGAAATTAACAACGGTTTTTGTCGTGGTAAAAGTTCGTAAAAAATTTAAACTTAACATTTTCTAATAATAATAATAATATAATAATAATAATAATAATAATAATAATAATAATAATAATAATAATAATAATATAATAATAATAAAAGTTATTTCATCATACGCAGTCTAACCTTTTTTTTAAATTAAAAATAAGAAAAACGTTTAAAAATGCAACTGGTCCAGCAAAACAAAAAATTTGGGAAAAATTAAGCTTGTATATATATATATATATATTTTTATTTTTTAAATTTATCATGAGCAAAAGGTGCCATTTGGAGCTGAAAATGTTTTAAAGGCAGGAAAATAATTTTTTTTTTAACTACACCTGAAAAAATCTCTTGTTGCATTTGAAAAGAAAACCTTTAATACATATAAAATGCTAAATACTAAGCTTAGTAATCTTAAAACTAATATATATACTGTATATATATATATATATATATATATATATATATATATATATATATATATATAAACGAGATGTGATCAAAAAGTTGGGTAAATATTCCCGCAACTAATGAACGCGTGTCACTAGGTGATGTCAGTGTGTATGACTGATGAAGTCACCTTGGCCACTTGCCAGATGCCAACAAACACCATTCAACTACGCACCAGTGCGCCGTGTCATTGCTTTGTGCGAGGGCGTTTTTGTGGCGTTTGGCGATTTTGCAGAAAATGTCGAAATTTGAGCAACGTGCAAACATCAAATTTTGTTTTAAACTTGGTAAGACGGTTACAGAAACGCACGGAATGCTTGCAGCTATCTATGGAGATGAAGTTGTTACAAACAAGACTGTTTGCGAGTGGTTTGGAAGGTTTCGAGAAGGAAATGAGTATTTGGAAGACGATGAAGCTGCAAGCATTCCGTGCGTTTCTGTAACCGTCTTGCCAAGTTTAAAACAAAATTTGATGTTTGCACGTTGCTCAAATTTCGACATTTTCTGCAAAATCGCCAAACGCCACAAAAAACTCCCTCACACAAAGCAATGACACGGCGCACTGGTGTGTAGTTGAATGGTGCTTGTTGGCAAGTGGCCAAGGTGACGTCATCAGCGATACACACTGACATCACCTAGTGACACGCGTTCATTAGTTGCGGGACTATTTACCCAACTTTTTGATCACACCTCGTGTATATATATATATATATATCTCAGCTTAAAACCAATAAGAATAGAAAAAAAGCCTATTTTGTTTGTATTTAATATATATATATATATTTTAATTGGGGTTGTTTAACCTCCTTCGCAACATCAAAGGTCATATGACGGAGGGGACCTACAGTTTTACGTGGGATCCGAACCACGGGTCGCTACATAATCTGGGCGCAGAGGACGGTCTCCCATCCAACTACTACCCAAACCCAATGTCGCTTAACTTCGATAGATATATATATATATATAATTTAAAGATTAATTAATGAGAGAAAGATTTTTTAAGTCATGAATAGGAAACTGTATAAAAAATTAATGATGAAAGAAAAGGAACCAGAATCACGAATGTGAGAGACGATCAAAGGAGTTTTTCAAAACATTTCCTCGGAAAAAAAAGAGAGAGAGAGAAGTCTCTAATCTATGAAATAAATAATCAAATAAATAAATGCGCCAAACTTCAGACCAAGAAAGAAATGGAGGGGTGGGGGAAAAAAAAAAAAAGAACCTTACTCATTACTGGGTGGAGGATAATCCGCCCTCGGGGGAGATGAATGGGGGGGTGCTGAATATGGCTCCGACGAATAACTTCCAGCCACGCGCCCGCAATCATATTCTCTGGATCTTCGGCGTGGCTTCTTGTCGCATCCGCTGTTCGGAATAAAACTAGAATTAAACCCGACGAGGAAGAGAACAAAATCGTTTCACAATCCACTCGCGAGAGTAATCAAGATTTAATATTAATTTTCCATTTTCATAAGTTTTTAACCCCGAAAATACGAGTGGAAGTAATCATTATCTCGTTTAAACCAATGAAATTCCTTTTAGAAACCAAAAATCCTCCCCACCCGCTAATAATAAAGAAATGAGAGAGAAGCCCAAGCTAGTTTAATACCCCAAAGAAGAAAATTTGATGCGGTTTTCGAGATATATGAAAGCAGTAATGTGATTAAAGAGCTTTCTGATTCAAAGGGACTTCTAAATCAATGATAAAGAGAAAAAACCGCACGAATAAGGTGACCTTGGAGTAATGACAAACATTTTGTTGAAGTCTCGGAGGATTGGAAAATATACTCCTAAAACATTAAGGACTTTGGGAAAGTGGGGCTGGGGGGGGCTAACCTGGTCATTATATCTTAATCTAATAACACATTAATTGACCTAAATCTTAAAAACATTATTATAATGAATAACAACTGGGAAAACGAGCACCGAATCCATTTTAATATCTTACATTTACTAACGATTCATTACCGTGCATACCAAGATGTACAAGTGAAAAATTTCGTAATGAGTTTCGCTCACTTATTTAGCAACGCAAACAAAATGTAAGATGCCGTGCCACGTATTTTATACAAATATGCCAAAGATGCCAAAGATGCTGTAAACAGTGTGACAATTTACATTCATGCAGAAAATAAGATTTTATCCAGTGTATATAAAAGTGTTTTGGGAGAAAACTGATATTTTTGGAGTGTAGCATCACAATTTACTGCGAGTTAAATAGACACTGTACCCCTTTGGTGTTAAATAGAAACGGGATAAAACAACCATTTCGACAAGTTTTGACGAGTTCAGACAAATTGTAGCGGTGAAAAGACAAACGAGTGGAATGTCGCGTTCATTGTCAAAATACTTCTACATTTTTACCCGCATCAAATTTAATTTTTTTCTTTTAATTTGTTAGTTTTTACCAAATTAGAAGAGTAAATTGCCTCGAGTTTCCCGTATGGTAACGTTTCCGAGCTCAGGAAACCGCAACCACGATAAAATGACGCGTTGCGAGTTATAAAGCGAGAGAGTATTGAGTCAGCGATGTTGGAAGCCAGAGTATTATTCTTTAGAGTATGGTAAATTTTTTAGAAATTAAAACCACATTAGTTACATCAATGTCATTTGAATGTCATGCATTTTAAGTTTTTATACCACTACTACCACGTACTTTCATATGCATTTAAAAGAGATAATTCCACAAAGCCCGCTCATATAATAGCTATTACAAATTCAAATTAAAACTTTTTACTAAATGTTAAACCGACATGACTGGCGGTGGAGCAATGTGGAAGAAAAAATGCAGAAAAATTCTTTACACCAAGTGACTCCCTAAACAAACGCGCGCGCACGCACGCACACACACACTTCCATACGAGAATTTTTCTGCTTGTTTGGAAGAAAAAGAGTGAAGTAACGCAAACAAAGCTAAAAAATGAGAACACTGGAAATACCTTGTGAGGGGAATGTTGTCCCTTTCGGCGAACGCATCGTACATCGACTCGTGGCTGAGGGGAGAGGAGGCTCAAAATATCTATCTACTACGTAAACTTAACTACTACACAATGTAAATACGACGGATTACCTTCTCGGTGGTACTTGACACCGAGAAGACTGTCCATCGTACGGGATATCGCATCTTCTCGATATCTCAATGACTCGCGTAATAAGTACTCGACTCCTTTACTACTTTGTTTACTCCACTAAATTTTAACAAGCTAAAACCAAAGTTTCAAACTAAAAATAAATTCTTGGAGAGGATTAACTCAACCAAGTGATTTGGCTGAATCACCATTGTCATAGATTATCCTTTTTATAACGAAAAACAAAATATACAAAAGTTCCACAATTTGGAAAAAAATAGTTCATTATTATAAAAAATACACACACACACACAGTGGACAGTGATTGTCATAAGTCACGTATCACGCCATCAATTTAAAAAAAAAAAAAGTAAAAATAAAATACCAAAAATTACTGTAAATAGTAGAAAAAGTGTATTTAGAAACTACTCAAGCATACAAAACATACGGTACTAATGAATTGAGATCAGTATTTCGTACATTTACCATTTTTTTTTTTTTTCCAGCACTTCGGCGATACGTCGTGGCATGGAATTTACCAGTATTTCGCGATACTCTGGCGTAATTTCCCGCGCCTACACCTTCATGGCTTCAAGCAAATCATTCAATGATGTAGGAGTGTGACGGGTAACTTTTTCTTTGACGGTTCGCCAGCAGTTCTCTTTCGGGTTTAAATAGGACGAGTTTCCTGGCCAAGATCCGATCGGCTGTAAACCCGAATTTCGGAGCCAAAATCAGATACGGCTTTGGTGCGGCGATATGGCGCTCCGTCTTGTTGGAAAAACCTAAATATCCCGCGGGAGAAGTTGCCGCTGTTTATGGAGATGCACCACGCAACGTTTTTCTAACAAGACAGAGTGCCGTGTCACCGCACCGAAGCCGCGTCTGACTGGCTCCGAAATTCCGGTTTTCAGCCGATCGGGCCTTGGTCAGGAAACTCGCCCTATTTAAACCCGAAAGAGAACTGCTGGCGAACCGTCAAAGACAAAGTTACCCGTCAACTCCTACATCATTGAATGATTTGCTTGAAGCCATGAAGAAGGTGTAGGCGCGGGAAATTACGCCAGAGTATTGCGAAATACTGGTAAATTCCATGTCACGACGTATCGCCGAAGTGCTGGGAAAAAAAAAAATGTTAAATGTAAGAAATACTGATCTCAAGTCATTAGTATGCTCTGTATGCTTAGTTTCTAAATACATCTTTTCTACCATTTACAGCAATTTTGGTATTTTACTTTATGTTAATTTTTGTTTTAAATTAATGGCGTGATGCCTGAATTATGGCAACCACTAATAAATAAATAAATAAATAAATAAATAAATAAATATATATATATAAAGGCCCTTCTAAGAAGAAGTGGCTAAGCAACAAACGTAAACACACTGAGACGTTTAGTTGTACCAATTTTGAACACTTTTGAAGGTATTTCGACGAAATATCTTCAAAAGTTCTTCCACTTTCAAGTTGGTACGATTTTATAAAGCGTTTTCTGGCGTTTTTTTACTTTACTCGCTTAGCCACTTCCTAGGAGGGCTCTCATATATATTTATAAGCGCCCAAGTTGGTCGAACTTTGTGCAAATTTTCGTCCGTTGCCTTTTTTTTTTACCCAGTAGGTGGAATAGGTTATATATTGTCAAATCTCTCTCGTTTGTGTTAAAGTAGAGGGGGCAACAGTGTACAAGAAAGTTGTCTAAGTTCACCCGCGTTGCGATTTTAATTCAAAAACTTTTAAGCGAAAGTGTCCTTAACCCTTCCTCAGACTTTACACACCCCTTGATTTGTTTTAGGCTAGGCTAGGCTAGGCTAGGCTAGGCTAGGCTAGGCTAGGCTAGGCTAGGCTAGGCTAGGCTAGGCTAATTTAACCTAGCGTAACCTAACCTAAAAAAAGTAACTCCGGCTTATTTACAAAGCCTGACCTAAATGGTAAAAAAAAAAAGGCGGCGGCTTACTTGTACACGCACGCACGCACGCACGCACACATTATATATATATTTTTTTTTTGGTAACGTAGATAATCTACCACAAGTTGTCTCCAAAAAATATTTTCTTGCCCAAACTTTCTATAAAAAATCTACCAATGTTACTGATGAAACAAAAAAAATTAGATAATTTACTTTTTTCAGATTAGGAAAACTGGTAAGAGGGATAGTTCCATTATGCAAAAACTGCTGCAACCAAGTTGCTAATTTTTACTTAATGAAATTGTTACTACTGTATTCCTAGTTAGCCTGCATTTCTAGCTATCACTGGTTGTAACGAAGACTACAAAACTGGCGAGTCTTCGCTGGAAAACTTCGTGAATTTATCGGTGCCGGAAAAGATTTTTGAAATACCAGATATAATTTTACATTTTAGAATGAAGCACCAGTAGGGATTTGGACAGTGATGTTCCGTACGAAATGTTAAATGAAATCTGGCACCTTCATTTAGAATTAAGGGGGAAGGGGTTATCTTATAATAAAATTGGCACTTTCACAGTTTGAGTTACCACGGAAGAGGAATAAAGAAACAGTGCCCGAGTGTAGAGGATTCAGGGAGGGGGGGCTAATCATTCGAACAAAGTCCGCACAGTGCCACCAGAGTCGATTAAATAATGCCAGTCGGTCGGTCAGTCACTGGAGGAAGTGTGATGTAATTTTCAGCGAAACCTTCGTCTTTAGTTATTTTGAGCAACACAGAAAACGTACCAATGAGGAGAAAACGCGATGAAAAGCCAACAAATACAAGCGCATCAACTAAAACTAAGTATAAATTCCAAAACACCTCAAAGAATTACATCAAACAAAAACAACAACAACAACAACGAACCTCTTAGGCGAACTTACTTAAAAGGTATAAATAATCTGCCAAAGGTTTTCAACTTCACATTTCCATAATCTGTACAGACACACGCGCACACTTATGCTAAATAAACTACGTAACGCCATATACTCGAGTTTTATTTTTTAAAAAGTCACATTTAAGACACCTACAAATTATCACCTTATTGCCAATACTTACTTCAAGTACGCCCGACTGTTCCTCTCATCATAGGCATCATAAAGGTACTCGCTGCCAGGTAACCAGGTAATTAGTTTTAATTAATAAATACGTCCAGGTGTATTTTATATATATATATATATATATATATATATAATATATATATAAATATACACAATTAAATACTGTAAGCACATAGAATTAAAACACAGTAGGTGTCAAACCGTGTCATATAAATGATTCCCGACTAAACTTGGGAGGACAAGATTGAAACTACTTCAATAAATGACTCAATTAGGGCGATGTAGGGAGAACCAATTCGTTACATGGAACCACTTACTAATAAGACAAAGATCGTTCCCCGCCCCACCTCCCCCGCCCCCACCGGAAAGAAAATATTCTGACGAGAAACTAATTGTCCTACGCTAACTCACATAATAATATACAAGAAATAATAATAATAAAGAAAAAAATAAAGACCTGTTGGTTCAATTCTAATTAATTTTCCATCACCAAAACAATTTTAACTCGTTCATTTAAACTTAAAATAAAAATTAAAAAAATTGTACTTCAAACAAAAGTTGTGCTGAAAATTTCATTCACTGACATCGTTACAGTTGGAACACATTTAAAACATGCCTTTTTTAAAGTTAATGCATGTAATTACCCAAGTAATAATCTAATTACAATTACTTAAAAAAAACGATGCAGCTACAATACAAAAAAGAAAATGTACTTTCTATGGGTAGAGAGAGAGAGAGAGAGTGGGTCTAGTTTTAGGACACAACCTAAAAAGAAAAAAAATAATATCGGTGTCCCGTGTCATGCAGTCAGCGGTTTGAAGTTGTAGGACTGAATCGCATTTTACTTTTAATGGGTAAAGGGCTCTAGAATGGGTAATACCCAGATACTTTAGAGTGGCTAAAACCTTCTCTGGTACTAGTTACTGTCACTTACAAAATCAATATTCAAATATTTTTATCCAAATTTCTTTGAAGTGAGGACAGCCTCAGCATTTTCACAGTAAATTTCAAAGTGTGTGCGCGCGCGCATTTCTAAACTAGTTCTCCATAAACTAACCTAGAGTGGGTCTTCGGGTCTTTATTCATCTCAAAACTGTTAAAATCACATTTGGCGATTTCGTCAAAGACCGCTCCTCGACGGCGACTGATATCTGAACCGCAAAATGCCCGAGAACTGGGCATGGAAAATGGAGGAGGGGGAGGAGGGGTGGGGGAAAGGAGGGGCAAATTCTCATTTATTTTATGGAAAATTGTGTGCACCGAGAACTTTACTTTTCATAGGCAAAAAATCTACAACGAATCCCGCATTACTTTCGAACATGAGGGGTACGATAGTGAAATGACGAATTAGAATGGGTATGTAGTATTAGGGCGTCAAGGTATACGTGGGTAACGTGATTCGTGTAACGAGAAAGAGCAAATAAAAAGTAAAAAACAAAAAAGTGCTTCAAACAAAACAGTGATAAAAAAAAAGGCATTC
This sequence comes from Bathynomus jamesi, assembly GCA_023014485.1. NCBI lineage: Eukaryota > Metazoa > Arthropoda > Malacostraca > Isopoda > Cirolanidae > Bathynomus > Bathynomus jamesi. The sequence continues at coordinate 882,218 of JAJOZX010001423.1, forward strand.
GAACGCTGAAAAGGAAAAGTGATCTATCTACCATCGCCATACAGACAGAACACAACTCTTTTACCTTCCAACTTCAACAAAATAGGGGGGTGGGGGTGGGGGGTCGTACGCGTGAAAATTCATGCCCAAACATCCGATTAAATCACTGAAGATATATATATATATATATATAAACGTTAAAAAATGAGTCCTTTCGAAATCTAATTTTTTTAAAATGGTCGACAGTATGCAATATTATAAACAATTATTTAAATTATACAAAAAATTAAAGAAATAAAGCAGTCCTCTCACTCACTCTCACACACACAAAATAATAATAATCCTACAACGAAAAAGGACACAAACGGCAAAGGAAATCCGGCTTCGCGAAACGAGTTACAAAAAAAGGCTTTTCATTATTTATCTTCACTGCCAACAGTGGGAGGGGGGAAGGCAAATGGGGGTCCCCGTAAGTTGAAAGTAGAATGGGGTAACTCGGGTATGCCATTCTGATGGTCTGATGAGACTAGGTAGGAAGGGAAAGTGAGAGGGGGTGGGGAAAATCGGGTCGTGAAACCGGACCTTTGGGAAGAACGCGCGAGAGAGAGAAAAGGGGGTGGAGGGGCGGAGCAAACGGGGTGTTCTACTTACGATTCCGTGAGTGGCCCCGAGTAGGGCTCTCTTCCTGTAGAGGGACGCCAAACTGGACCGCGAGGGCCATGCACGGTAGGAAGAACAAGAAGCACCAACCCACACTCGCCCAATAACCGTTCTGCAATGTAAATATAAAGTGGGCTCAGTGGGCGTGAATATTAGGAGTGGGCGTGGGCTATTTACCTGCAGGAATTGGAATTACAAAAAATGGGAAGCGGAAAAGAAAAAAAAAATGTGACAACTGCAAGCCGGAATACTAAATGTGCAAGCTGGAATACTAAATGTGCAAGCTGGAATACTAAATGTGCAACACGACACTTTGGGAGGGGGAGGGCAAAGGTACCAACATTTTGCTGGTGGCACTAACGACAATTGTACGTCACTCGTATTCTTTTCTAACCATCAATTCTCAAGTTAATACAACGACTTTTAATTATTCTTGGAAGTGTCATAATTAAATATTCTTTACTGGGAATCACACGCTTTAATAGTTTCGGCCTCGGGCCACCCGTGAAAGGGTACCGTCGAATGGGGCACAATCCAGGAGGCGAAGGCAAACGCTCGAACGAAATGACGACGTACGAAACTACTAGGGGCACTCAATATATTTTGCCCCACCCTTTTTTCTTAGCTAAATAATAGGCCGTAGGGCTGAAATGTCTTTCGGGCCGTAAGTTTGAACTTTCTGCGCTTCACATAACCGGATTTTTCCAGTTTGAACCTCCCTTCCTTGTATAGAACCGTTGTTAAACGACCTTGAATAAAACCGATGGCGGACGCAATTTCGAAAATGGCGTCTGACAATAATGTGCGTCGTAAAGACAGCTGTTATCGAGTTCTTAACCGCAGAGAAGGAAACGGTTGGAAATACTCACAAACGTCTACAAAGCGTTTACGGAGATGATGATGATGTTGATCGAAGCACAGTTGGAGGCTGGTCTAAACGTGCGAGATCATCGGAGAGAGGGAAAGCCAGCCTCGATGATGAGCCACGCAGCGGTCGCCCGGCATATGCTGTGACATCTCACACTGTGCAACGTGCTAACAGCAGCATTCTATCAAATCGGCGCGTCACATACAAGGAGCTATCACTGGAGTTAGGAATTAGTGGTGTGTGAATACGATAATTCAGCAATTGGGATACGCAAAAGTGTGTTCACGGTTTGTTCCTCGCCAAATGACTGAAGATCACAAAGCCCAAAGAAAAGAAATTGCTTCCGAGTCGTTGGTTCGACACGAGACAGAAGGGGATGACTTCCTTTCACGAATTGTGACTGGGGATGAGACGGGAACACCACTTTGAACCTGAAACAAAACGTCCAATACATGGAGTAGCACCACGCAGACTCCCCACAAGTTCAAAATGGCTCCCTCTGCAGGAAAGGTTATGGCCACCATCTTCTGGGACATGAAAGGGGTGATTCTGGGGAACGTTATGAAGAACAAACAATCGACTCAAGAGGTATACATTGCTACCCTACAGAGACTCCAGACATATATAAAGCGAGTTTGACCGAAGAGAAAACTGGAAGACGTCCTCCTTTTGCACGATAACGGGAGACCACACAACAGTTTGGAAACAAGAGGGGCCATCACAAAAATGCGCTTGACTGCGTTACCCCACCCACCATACAGCCCGGATCTGGCACCTTCAGACTTCCATTTGTTTGGGCCAATAAAGGATGCTATTCGTGGAAGAAAGTTTCAGTGACGATGAGGTTGTTGAGGAGGTTAAGAGGTGGCTCCAGCGGAAGCCAGCGGACTTTTACCAGCAAGAAATAAAGGCCCTTGTTTCGAGGTGGAGGAAAGTCGTAGAAAAGGATGGAGACTATGTGGAAAAATCCGACCGAGCAGAAGTCTCGCATTATATAAACTTCTTTCATCAAATGAAATAATGTGAATGGCATTTTAATGACCTCAAATACTTCACACATGCCCACTTCCAGGGAAAAAAAAAAAGTCTTCCTTTTTTTTTTATTTATTTTATTTATTTATTCCTGTAAGTAGGTCTACATTTGCAAAACCTTTCACAAACTGCAAAAACTAAACTGGTCAAGAAAATATTACACACACTTCATTTGCGAATGTTGTTAACGATGACGAAGTCGTAAAACTAAACCCATTTCGCCTCCAACTTCCAGAGGACTTAATGAAATTTTGGTAGTACGAATGTTGAAACAAAAACTGCGCGCGAGCCACTGAGGTTAGGAGTGGTATATGTGTTACGGGAAATCTGCGCAATTAGGGATTTCGGGAAATCCCTAAAATGTAGGGATTTCATGTAAAGTTAAGTCGTGATATTTTTGTTAAACCTACCGTAAAATTATTGAATGTCGTGATATTTTCGTTAAAACTGACGAAAATATCACGACTTAACTTTACACGAAATCCCTAGTTCCGCAGATTCCCTGTAACATATACTTTATGCCCAGTGGTAATCCACGTACGTGCAATTGATCAGCGAGTTTCTAGTCCCCGGACGAGTTCAAACCCGTCATGCCACCCGACGGGGAAGTAGTCGTCTTTGGCTCAGGGACGCCGAGGACACGACTGAAAAGATACTGAAACACTTACGAATGGATAGAGAATGTTCTTGCAGAAGGCTGACGTGGTCGAGTTGTAGACGGTGGAGATGGGGCCGCAGCGCCCAACCTCTTCCATCATGTTGTTCTTCACGTACTTCACGTAGTGGTCCACATCGGCCAGGAAGTCATCCGTGAAACGACTCACCAACTGAAACGCGCGTTAAAAGAACGGAACCAGAGCGTTACACTAACAAATTTCACGGAATTAACTAACGAGTATATATAGGGTTGAGCGAGTTTAGAAACACCCTGCGTGTATGTATACCTGTTAATAGCATATCCTAAACCCAGTCACTCCCACCCCTCCGAGACTCTTGGAACTCCCCTCATAGGGAGGGGAAGTGGGGGCCATACGCGTAAATAATGTTTTTCTTGTAACCTGAAGAAAGTGGGAAATTCTCTGCCAGTATACTTCCCTCATAGGCAAACTTATTACATTTTTTAATTCCGCTTACCCATCACCCTATACCCTCCTATACCCCTACTTTTAAATGTGATTTTTTTATATAAATACGTTATTTAGTCCTTTTTTTTTTTGTCTCCTTTTCTTTCTTTTAATCCTTTGGCCCAATTTTTTTCTTGTAACAATGTTACTAGGATACACGACTATTTGCATCTCTGATGGGGCTACCATTTTCGCCTGGCTCTCACCTCAACCACCTCGGTGGACCCATTGAGTTGCAGGTACCTCTGCGCGAACTCTGCTTGCGTCATCAGGTCGTGGAGTGCCACGTCAAGAGAAGTTTTGTTGAATTTCAGCGACTCTCTCAGTCTCTTGGTCGTGTCTTTGAGCGTTCGAGTGTTTGTCTTGATCGAAGACAGCCACCGGCGAAGACCCTGGTGTAGGAGAGAAGAGTTACTTCACAAGAAAATTTGAATTGGAGTCCATTCAATAATCTATATTTAAAACTTAAGCACTAAAATTTAATGTAGTTCACAACCATTCCCGAAGAGCTCTAACTAGTAATCGTAATACTAAATACTAAATACTAAATAATAATAATAATAATAATAATAATAATAATACTACTACTGCCTAATGTACGACACTCTTCCACGCGTCCCAAAAAACGTTTATCAAAACACAAATTAAGCGCAGAATATTTTCCACAGCACCCTCCATCACTTTTTTTTATTGGTTATTCTGGTATCGATAAATTTCGCCTTCAATGTTTAGAAACTGGCTCATTTTTCAAAGTCACAGTTGGCTTGCGCAAGTTCTAGCCCGCCAACTAAATTTGTTAAGAAAAAGAAAATTCAAGAAAAACAGTGCCTTGTGATAATGGACATTGCCTGTGCATAACGGTGTGCAGGTTAAGGTATTTCTAGGACCAATAGCTTCAGGTTTTGCTTCTCCATGGCTTAACTATAATAGATAGGTGCGATTGGATTCACCTCAAGTCTAGCTTAAGGATGTTAGGTCCAGTGAGGTCTATTGTGTTGTCTAATTGTACCATTCTAGCATAGGTTAATTTTTTTATCTTCTGGTAATTCCATTTTTGTTGTCCAGTATTTTTGTCATTGTAACCATAAGCACCATTGTATAGCATACCCTTTCAGGGTTTCTGGATTTCCGTTTCTTGATCTTAAGCCATGTCTAGACTCAAGCTCATAACCCATCTTAGCTCTTGTAAATAATTCAAGTTAATTTCTAATAAACCCTTAGAATTCTACCAACTAGTTTTTTTTTTCAGCCTTTGTCCCTTCCTTGTGACAAGAGCATTGTAGAGGGTTCGAACAACCCTTTCATAAGGCAGTTGATATCCCCTCTTGTGGTAGCACTGGTGGTAATCCACCTAAACAGGATGTACAACCCAGGGTCCTTGAATCAAGCGACAATACCTCCAGATTCTCTCTATTAAACAATTCAGAGGGTAATATCTGCTCTTCTCATCCAGCCACATTTAGTTTACTTCACGATCAGTCTGCTAAAATCTTGCTTGCTTGTTGTGTACGCCCATATTCGGTTGAGGTCCTCAAGTATTGCTGGGTGCACATTGCACACACCTTTCCTGAAGCCAGGGCTTTCCAGGTTCTCAAGTGGACCCGACTCAGACACAGTGTTTATCTTTGGAGATAGCTAGCGGGTCGAGTCCATTTCTTGGTTCAGCAGTGTGGGAGTCTCGTTTGCCCCTCAGTGACAGTCAGTGGAGGTGAGAAAAACTTCACCGCCCGGGACCTTCCCTTTTCCCGTCATCAAGAAGTAGCCAAGTTACGGTATTCTATTTATTTCTTTGCTTCCCCACCGCAACAGTGTATATATTGAATGAAACTTGGTCTTTAAAAGGCTTTATTTTTGTGAGAATTTTGGCTTTATTTCAAAATTTTAGAGTGGCAAACCTGAACTGTTGAACTAATTCTTTTCAATTAGATTTTTCCAAACGAAGAGTAAACTTCTCGTAACTATCCTAAGCATGGTACAAAAGATAAGGACGCATATAACTGAAATATTTCTCTGTACGAATACTTACGAGCGCCAATGTATATTCCCTGATGGCACGTTCATCAGTTAACAGGAGCGTGAACATGAAGAAATTGTGGCAGGAAAATATAGCTATTAAAGTCTGTGAACTCACCTCTAAAAATATGGCATCGTTTTTAAGTTTAACGGAGATAGCTCCGTAATCCGGAGGGAGTTCATCCGCCGTCTGATTGAGTTGAGCAGCCAAGTCCAAAAGGTCGATCTTCAGCACTTCTTGTTCAAGCTGCTCGAAATACATAAACGGTGAACTCGCTAAACAAACTCGATGTCAAATGTACATTCGGATAAAATTTAATTTTAACTCAATTCATTCAAAGCAGTCCTTATAACTGACCTCGGTAAGCGTGATAATATAAAAGTTCGATATTAGACTCCGAATGAACTCGCGAGAGTTTAGTCTTCCTTTTGAACAGATTCAACACGGTTTACATTAACATTTTTATATGACAGTACGATCGCATTAAAGTCGCTATACTGAACTCGCTCAAATAATGAACTTACAATGTTTGTATAATAATCCCACTCCTCCTTATGAGCCAAAGAGGAGTTCGCCAGGGCGTTCAGCTGTTGTTTGGCTTCCTTCGATAAAATCTGAACGTTTGTGTCTATACTTTGACCGATTTCCTTCTTTATTTTCTCAATCTGAAAAGAATGAATCTCACTCTTCCTTTTATAAACACCCTCTTCTCCACAAGTTCAAGATTTTCTGAACAGAGTTTTTATTTTTTTTTAAATCAAGACAAAGGCAAACAATTTACTATACGAAAAAAGTGAGAGCGTGTAAAATTATTCCTCTCAAAAAAAGTAATGCGCAACTGACCATAATTTTAATTTTCTTCTAGGCATTAAAAAGGCAGAGACCTTTTCTCCCGTTACCTCAAAGATAAATATAAAAGTGAAATCACCCATTTTCCTCTCACCTTTTCATCCAGCTCGAGGAAATCCCTGTAATTGCTAAGGTTTTCGATCATGGCATCGTAAGAGTGCAATTCCAAAACTGCGTACATGCTCTCATTGTTGTGGCACTTGCTGCAAAAAGGAGAACGCGCGTACACGCCTCAAGATTAGTTTCAGCCGGCCTTTAACCGTCTCCGTTTACGCCATAATCGAACACACGGGAGGGACCAGTCTTAAATAGCTCGCGTTTTCATTCGTAAAAACATCGTGCTTATAACATTTCAAACTTACTGCCATCTAACCAAGATTTGGAAACGGCTGTTTTCAAATCACTTCCTTGAAAGAGGAACGACAACGACGATGATAATAATAATAATCTCTGGGTTCTCCTCCTCCGTAACGGAAAAGGTCTCGTGACAATAGGGACCTACAGCTTTACGTGGGATCCGAGCCATTGAATTGAGTAACTTTTAGTGATAAAATAAATACAATTTTAAAATTTTTGTTGTTACAATAATTTTAATATAAATAATTGTGAAATTAGACTACTTTAGTTAATTTTGCTCTTAAGCTTTAGGCTTTATCATCTAAGGGTTGGTACACCATCTGAACGTAGGACGAGGTGGTCACCCATCACCCAACTACGAAATGGGTCCAACGTTGCGGCAAAAAAAAAAAAAAAAAAAAAAAAAAAAAAAATGCGAGAATTAAGTCTACTACTACTTCTAAGGCCAGCCGCACACAGGATCGTCTTGCGACTCAACTCCGGTGACGACTCAAGTCGCGGGTGATTTTTACATTAACAGAATGGGAACCCCAACACTGCAGCGATCGCGATGCGATTCTGGGAATCGCGTCGCGGTCGGTAAAAAACGTAACCCCCGCGAACGGCGAAGTTCAAATACAGTGGTTCTCAAACTGGGGTACGGGAGGGAATCTTAGAGGGTACGCGAAGGTGAAGGGGTCCTGAAAAATATAACCCTTTGGACCTTTTCCAGTTTGTGTACCGTTTTTCATATAATTTATTTTTGAGAATATTTGTTAAAACTAACGAAAATACCACGACTTAACCTAACCAATTATCAAGAGCGTACAGTTGATCTATTAGTAAATAGTAAATACTATTCCAGAAACGAACAATGTTATAATTAATAATAGATCAACTGTACGCCCTTGATATAATTGGTTAGGTTAAGTCGTGATATTTTCGTTATATGAAAAACGGTACACAAACTGGAAAAGGTCCAACCCTTTTAATATTATATACGATTAACAAACGGCCATAAGTCACACGGTCGTAAAGAATGTAAAAATCCTCTCGAAAATCGAGAAAATCCCGTGAAAGAATTCAAGGGGTACAGAAGAAAAAGGTTAGAACCGCTGGTCTAATATATATATATATATATATATATATATTATATATATATATATATATATATATAACTTTACTTTGGTTTTGCTTCCGCCCGAATTGTTCATTCTGAAGGAGGTCAAGCTTGTCACTCCACGTTAGACTTACAGTTTAACGTGGAATCCGAACCACGCCCCACCACAAGGTGGTCAGAAATTACAAAGTCCTCGCCCGGACTCGATCTCACGACCTCCCTATCAGCAGCACAGTCTTTAACCCAGGGTACCCAATGATCTACCAACCAATTTTTATTGCGTGGAAGGATGAACAGCTGGGTTTACATATATAAATGCGCCTGAGTGGTGTAGTGGTTAGCGTCGCCGACTACGAATCCACTGGCCCCGGGATCGAGATGAGATCCGGTGACGGCAGGCGGCGCGCAGCAAGACCCAATTCATCCTTCCCCACACACAAAAAAAGGTTCGTGGATAAATGTGTAGCCAGGGTAGCCTAGTGGTTAAAACGCTGGGCTGCTGGTGGGGAGTGGTTCGGGTTCGACGTTAAACTGTAGGTCTAAGGTGGAATGACAAGCTTGACCTTTAGAATGAACAATTCGGGCGGAAGCAAAACCAAGATTAACCAAGGTAAAGCAGTGTGTGTGTGTGTGTGTGTGTGTGTGTATACACACACACAGGGTGTACCAAAGTCCGTTCTCTTAGAGAAATAAGATATAACCGAATTGATCGTGATAGATTTGTATGTATTACGTGGCAACACTTAGGTTATTGTCAATGTGGATTGAAATGGACTGGATTAATTGGCAAATTGATTGTATTATTTGTAGGGGTGCACCGAATATCGGTATCGGAATCGGCCAGCCGATATATAGGCTATTTGGCCGATACCGATATATCGGTATCGGTCAGAGGTATATCGGCCGATATTACATTATTCTTGCCGAGTGTGAAACTATTGAAGTACATTAGTTATTATTCTTAATGATTGATAAGGCCTGAAGATCTGAAGGAGGGTGAAAAATAAAAAAAGTTTACTCATTTTATTAAATTAAATTATTGTTTTTATCAAATCATCATAATTGCATAATTTGATAATTTCAAAATAAAAAAAAAGGCTCCTTTTGCTTTACTCTTCAATTAAAAAACAAATACCAAAAACTGAGAAGTACATTTCTAAAAAGTAAAAACTATTAAGTGAAATTATATAATTTGAGATTTGAATGGCAGATCATCAACTGCTCTCGATGTTAATTTCAAAATAAAAATAGCTACCTATACCCGTTTACTAAACAGGAGTATATTTAGACTTAGACACAGACACACACACACACACACACATATATATATATATATGGGCTACGTCGTGGCCGATGTCGTAACACCGCTTCCCGGAGATCAGCCAAGTTAAGCGACATTGGGTCTGGGTAGTAGTTGGATGGGAGACCGTCCTCCGCGCCCAGATTATGTAGCGACCCGTGGTTCGGATCCCACGTAAAGCTGTAGGTCCCCTCCGTCATATGACTTTAGATGTTGCGAAGGGGGTTAAACAACCCCAATTAAAAAAAAAAAAAAAAATTATTATATACGTATATATATAAGACGCTGCTTTTGCTTTACCCCTCAATTAAAAAACAAATACCAAAAACTGAGAAATCTAATACAGTATACTATTTCAGAAATGAAGCCTTTTATATATATATATATATATATCCCCGCAAGGGGGTTCTAAGCTCGTGCTCTTGAGTGCTCTTTGTGCTCGTTTGTACGTGCTTGTTCCTGGAGGTTTCACGTGCGCCCTCCCGGCCCTAGCACCCAAGGATGATGGGGCTCGACCCTGCAGTCCTTGGTCTTTTTCCACTTCGACTGTCCCCTCCACCCTTTCTTTTTCCTCTGTCTTTCCTCTCACTTTTTCTTTGTTTTTCCGCTGAGATATGCCCTTTAAATAGAGGCGAATCGGTTCTTCCCGAACTAAAAAAAATATATATATATATATATATAAATTAAGTTTTTTTGCGCACACCTACAGGTCGCTACAATTTGTGTAGAACAATGCAGTTTTCACCATTCGATGCGTCTTTTTATTGTGCAGTGCCGATGCTAAAAAAAAATTCCCTAACATAAATCCTTCCCCCCTTTTAGGGGTACAGTTCTTCCCATTTCTTTACTTTTAATCATAATTTTGGCAAAAAATGGGGGAGGGGGTGGGGTTAATGGGGAAACTAAAAAATAGATGCTATATACAGTGTGTCCGTAAAGTCATGGTGGGATTTTAAATAGCTATATTATTGCAACGAAACATGATAATGAGATGAAACAATGCCAAATTTAAGAACTCTCAAAGTTGTATCTTGTAGTTAGTCTAGGCTAAGCTTAACCTTTATCTCGTAGTTAGTCTAGGCTGTCCACATGCCTATGTTGAACATGAGCGTAATAGCCCGAAAGTTAATGTGTGGTGTGCTCTAGCACGAGATCGAGTGATTGGCCCATTTTTCTTCGCGGAACCCACTGTGACGTCACACAACTACCTCGCTATGTTGGAACATTTTGCAGTACCCCAATTTATTGACAACAATGTCATCTTTCAGCAAGATGGTGCTCCTCCGCACTATGCCAACGTTGTTCGAGAATTCCTTAATGAAAAATTTCCACAGAGATGGATAGGAAGAGGAGGATGGAAGCCATGGCCTCCACGCTCTCCGGACCTGACACCTTTGGACTTTTATTTGTGGGGTTACGTCAAGCAAAGCGTGTACAGTGTACCCATTAGGGATATTCATCACTTGCACGAGCGAATCACGGAAGCTATCGCATCCGTCACTCCTGATGTTCTTGGGCGTGTGGCTGGAATTGAATCACAGCCTAGATGTCTGCAGGGCTACCAGAGGAGCCCATATCGAACTACGTTATATAAAGTTATTCTTTTAGAGTTGTTCTTCAATTTGCCTTTTTTTATCTCATCATCATGTTTCGTTGCAATAATATAGCTATTTAAAATCCCACCATGACTTTACGGACACACTGTATATATTTAACAAAAAAAAAAATTAAAGAATCCTTTGCAAGGTGTCAGCCCCCTTCCCTCCTTGGGGGTAATGGGGGAAGGGTGGGGGAGTGGTGTTAATAGGGAAACTCAGAAAAAAAAATACCAACATCGATTCCGGTCAGGAAGATCATGCTTATCACAACTAATGGAACACTAAGTTAATATTATTGATGCACTCGAAACAATGAAAACTATGATTTGGCGGGCCGCAGGGCCCCCAATTACTGTCGGTTCAGTTATTTGATCAATAAAACTAGAAATGAACGCAATCATGAAAATCTTAGGCTTCAAATCCGAGCTCATTGTATTAAGATTTGTGAAGCTTTAGATTTTCATGGCTGCGTTCTTTTCTGTAGTTTTATGAATGAATAATTGGTTTGCCAGTAACTGGAAGGCCGCAGGCACCCCATTACTGAGGCCCAAGGTGAGAGGAATAGGAATGATATCCAGATAAAGGGCTACTGATGTTCAAAATAAAATACGCCGTACGCCCACAATTCAGCCGAAGCACCGCAGATCTAGCAAAATCGGCGCGTAGCGCCGACCTTTTGCTAGTACATTTCTAAAACAAAACTAATAAGTGAAATTATATAATTTGAGATTTGAATGGCAGAAAAACTGCTCTCCATGTTCTGGAGTGAGCTTATTTCTAGCAGGCTCATAAATATTACCTCCGGTACTAAAAAGTCTTTCACTGCAAACTGATGATGGTGGACCACTCAAATAGTTTGGCTAACATTGGTAATGTGCCTGTTGTTGTGTTCTGGTAATTTTTCCACCATTCGAAGGGGCACATGTTACGAGCAAGATCTGGTAAGCTTAGGTATGTCTCAATTTCATTTAAGCATTTTTTTCGTGTCTCCTGTTTCAGTTGAACTAGAGAAATATTTTAGAGTGCTTTCTTTTTCTTGAGCTTGAACACCCAGGTTTAACAGAATCTGATTCCATTGCTGATGCTTCTTGTTCTTGAACGAGCTTTTCATGTTTCTGACACTTGTCAAAGAATGCCTAAATATCTTCGATATATATATATTATATATATATATTATATATATATATATATATTTTTTTTTTTTTGAAGTTGATAAGCTTGAACTGCCCTCCCCCTCTGTCCCACTACTTTCATTTTCTGACTCCTCTCTCAAGTCTCCTTCTTGGCCAGTGCATTCGTTTCGATTCAAGTTCAAGAGTGAAACAAAAGATTCCCATAGTAGTCTTTTTGCTTCCTCTTTTTCAACATTGCTCATTAAGAATTTCATTTTGAATCGAGGATTCAGCACTGTTGCCAGAATCAATTTTTTGTTAGTTGTGTAGGCACTGAATCTTTCTTTGAATGTTGTTTTCAAATCACCAAGTATGGTTTTAATTCCACTGACATTTTGAACTGCATAATCGAGATAATTTTCCATCACTCTGATAAAAGGTATTATCGGAGAAGCTACTGGCTGTTTCGCTACTCATTTCTTTTGTGATATCTTCAAAGTATTTCAGAACCATCACTAATGTTTCAGCTTGTTCCCATTGATTATCATCCAAACATTTGCGTTTCTTTGATGCACAAAATAAGATGACTGCTCTCTTCTGTTCAACCAAACGCTCTAGCATATAGTAAGTAGAGTTCCATCTGGTTTGAACATCCTGGATCAATGTGTGTGTTGGTAATTTGAGCTGATTCTGAAACTCTTTTAATAAAATAATTCCCTTGATGCACTGGAATGGTTAAAATATCCCATAATGTCTCTTGCAATAGCCAGAATGTCAGTGATACTACTTTGCTGTTTAAAAAGTTTGTCCTGTATGCATAGTTGCAAGGTGTGGATAGCACAGCCCAGATGAGATTCCTCCAGTAAACTTGAACTAGCTGCCAATTTCATATTGCTAGCATTATCTGTAACTAACATGTGTACCTTAGTAATATTGATTTCAAATTCTGTTAAGGATTCTTGGAAAAATTAACATTCTTTCGCCAGTGTGCGATCCTGGGAAATGTGAAACTTTGAGAACTGCTGTTTTCATATCAAATGTAGGAGAAACCCAGTGGGCAGTTAAACTTATAAATGGATACATGCCATGAGTTGCCATCCATATATCAGATGTTAAACTTAAGTATTGTGTAGTGTGTAGTTTCTTTGAGCTTGATTTTTACTCTATCGTAAATAATGGGAACAATGTTTTCAGAAAAGTACCGCCTGGAAGGAATGTTATATCTTGGTTCCAAATGGTTTAGGATTCTCAGGAAACCCAAATCTTCTACCACTGAATATGGCTGGAGATCAGTAGCCATCATTTCACCAATGAGGTAGTGCAATTTCACAGCCCTAGGATTATTTATTTTCCAGTCAAGCTTCTTTTCCAGAACCTCTTTCAATGTTTGTTGTTTAACACACGTGCCAACCTCTGAGGTTTCCTCACTACTTGCGGATGACTATTTGATTTGTTTCAATATTGGGTGCAATTTCAGATTTAGAACTGCTACTGCACTGGATTTGTTCTTCCACCTTTCTACTAAATAGACTTATGGATGGAGTATCTATTTTCTATTTTCTACTTTACGGAAAATTGCTGGATGTTTAATTTTCAAATGATTCTTTAGATTTGATGTCATTTTTTATGGAATGTTACTTCCTCTTGATACCGAAGTACCACACACCTGGCACTTTGCTTTGCTAGAATCAACTAGAACTTTAAAATAAGCCCAAAGAGGACTGGACATTGATTTTGACATGACCAAAATATTCAAAACTTCAAAAGACAAAAATCAAAATTTATGCACGCTATTTATAACGGCAAATCATTTAAAATTATCTCGTTATCATTTATCATTTTATCCTATGAATATTTATTTATTTATCAAAGTCTGAAAAAAAAAGAAAAAAAAAGTGATAATACCT